>JAMWYP010000026.1:1715106-2315106 GCA_025563575.1 Acacia pycnantha | reverse complement strand
GCCATTTCGATAAGGCTGACCTTTTAAGGGTCAAGCTTATAAAACGTCTTCAAATAAAGTCAAGTCTAAAAGAGTCAGCCCTATAAGGCTAAGGGCTTAAAAGAGCCGATGCTGTTAGGCATGTTATTTTTTTTTTAACTTGCCTAGTTTCCAGTTACCCACTTACCTTGCTGATCGAGTCTAACCGTGAAGGAAGCTACTTGCATGCCCAATTGCCCAGTATTCACTCACTCACACAGTCTCACTTATTCCTATCATTCACTTCACGCCTCTACTTGAAGATTTTATGATTTAGTTTATTAGTTGTTGTAAATAAAGATTATAGATGTATTTAAGATTGGGAGAAGAAATTCTTGATATTTTTACCTATAAAGTAGAGCTTACTACTCAAAGTGAAGCACAACCGAATGTTTTTGAAATTGATGATAGTGGAGAAGAAGATGAAAATAATAGTCATCATACTCATGTTGTTTAATTAGTGGTAAGCTTTTTATGCTTTGTATGAGTTATTGATGGACAATAGTTTACTTTTGATTATGAATTAGTGACTGTATTTATTTGTTGCATAATGCTTGTTGTTTAGACTTTAATGTTGATAACATTGATTTGATAAATTAGAACCTTAATTGTTGTAATTTACTAATTATATTTTTTTTTTAAAACCCAGGAAAAATAGTTAAAAGTTAGAAAAATAACTTCCGGCCCTGTGGGGCCTAACTTGTCTCGCACGTTCTTAGGCTGGGCCTTGAAAAATATATCTTTTTGTTACCTCAGGGGGCGAGGGGGATTTTAATATTACCTAAGGATTTTTTTTTTTTTCATTTTGACAACTTTACACCCTCATTTCTCAGCAGCAAAATAGAGCTTTGAAAGAACATTAATACTTTTAACAAAATCAGAAATAATGATTCATGTTACAAGACATAGTAAGCAAGAACAAGGGGAAAAAGGCTCTAATAGCATGCCACTTATATATATTTCCCACAAGCTCATAGCAATTAAACTAAACAAACACACACAGAGAGACCAAACCCACACATAATTTGATTGATTTCCTTGTTTTCCTTTTCCCAGACACTTTGCCTTTCTACAACACTCAGAAATTAGATTACAGTAAAATCATTTGAAGAAGAAACCAGAAATGCAGAAACTTAGAGTTTATTGGAGAGTAGAAATTGATAAATCAATATCCTTTGTTCCAATTGGATCCTTGAGGATGCATGATTGCACTACTTAAGCTATGAATGTGAGATAAGACTTAAGCAGCATTAAGCTACCTCATGATATGTGATACAACAAAGGAAACCTGGGAGAGTTTATAAAGACGAAGGAATTCATGGGCGTTGAAAAGTATTGGTATGGTTGTGCGAAGGTCCAAAATTGAATCGTCAATTTTTTGAAGAAGAGCTTCTTCAACTTTGTGATTCACCAACATTAGGATATTTTTGGAATAACAGAAAAAGAACAGGGGCATCTTAGTCCAATTTCATGTAATGGATATAGACTCAGTGGGCCAAATGACAGAGGGCCCAATGGATATTGAGGCAGAAAATGAAGAGAATGTATTGAGACCCATACGAAGGAGCAAGCGAATAAAGAAGCAAGCGTGGAAACAGAGGGAAATAGGAGAGTAGAATGCATTATATAAGACAGAAGCGGTTAGGGAAAAAGCATGGAAAATGTACGGCAACCTTCTCTCTCTGACTCCTTCCTTCCCTCGTGCTCCCTTTCTATTTCTGTATTACTGTCACTTTCAGTTTGTTATTTCCATTCATAGTTGTTGAACGCTATATGATAGATATTGCAGATTTCATTGCTGCTTAATACAGTATACATTCTGATATTTGTTGCTGTGTGATTTACTGATCATTATTAATAGTAGTCATAACATTGGTGCTTTCGTTGAGAGTTTCTGAGCAAGATTTGCAGAGTGAAAATGGCAGATGGCACACGCCTTAAAGAACTTCAGACCGAACAGAAGAAGATGAGCGACTTCATGGAAGCATCTGAGACACGTTTTACCCGATTGGAGAGCTTCATGGAAGCTGTATTACTTAAGCTTAACCAGCTCGATATGAAAGGAGACGGTTATAGCTCATGCACGAGAACAGATCCACATTCAGCAACATCTGGTTTACAACAGGGAACGCATTTCACTTCGATGAATCGTCAAGTGAAACTCGATTTTCCTCGTTTCAATGGCACCGATGCCCTACAATGGATTTTCAAGGCTGAGCAGTATTTTAAATACTTTGAAGTTTCGGATACCCAGCGCCTGGTGATAGCCTCTGTTCATATGGACGGAGACGTCGTCCCCTGGTTTCAAATGATGGAAAGGGGAAATCAAATCCCTCACTGGACTGCACTAGTTCGAGCAATTGAGGAGCAGTATGGACCCTCAAAATTTGATTGCGCAAGATCACAGCTATTCAAACTAGTACAAAACAACAAGCTGGAAGAGTATAACACCACGTTTACGGCTCTGGCTAACAGAACCATGGATATCCCTGAACCGGCGTTACTCGACTGCTACATGGGCGGACTTAAACCAGAATTGCATTGGGATGTATTGGTTCAAAAGCCAGTAACCGTGCTACAAGCTATGACTCTGGCTAGGTTATTTGCGGAGGCCATGGATTGGAGTAAAACAGGGAAGACTCACGACTTTAGCAACTTTAGCGATGGTAACAGTGTGAGTAAAGCATATACAACCACGTCTACACCGAGTTCCAGTGGAGTATCTCCTACAACCAATGCGGGTGGGAAGACAAACTTACCTTCGTTATTACCCACGCCGACACGACTACCTCTGAAACGCCTGACTCCGACCGAGATGCAAGTTCGGCGAGAAAAGGGGCTTTGTTATACATGTGATGAAAAGTTTTCTCCTACTCATCGCTGTGTTAAGAGGCACTTAATGATGATGGTGACCGAAGATGAATCTGAGGAGTGGTCGAACCCGAAACAGAGACATAAATTCCAGTAGATGGGACACTTCATCATTTGTCGTTACCAGCTTCGGAGGGGACACGGGGTACAGCAACGATATGACTTACTAGTAGGATCTTGGGCACAGAAATCCAAGTCCTTCTCGATGGGGGAAGCTCCGACAATTTTATTCATCCACGTATTGTTCAACACTTGAATCTTCCTGTGGAATACACGAAGGAGGTACGGATTTTGGGAGGTATTGGGCAGACAATACGCACTAGTCAACAGGTAAGTAACGTCCCTGTACAAATCTGTAGATATACTTTATCATTGACCATGCTAGTTTTGCCTATAGTCGCAGTCGATATGGTGATAGGTGCAGGTTGGTTAGAGACATTAGGACCTCATGTCGCAGATCATAGTGCTTCAACCATCGAGTTCTTGAAAGATGGGCAATGGGTAACTCTTAAGGGGTTCAGAGGAAACACCATGGCACAAGCGCAATACCATCACCTCATACGAGTTCATCAAACTCATGCTTGGGCAGAACTTTGGTATAACACCTCATTTCAAACTTCTATTGGAATGACACCCTTCAAAGTGGTTTATGGCCGCGACCCTCTCCCGGTTTTGCGTCATTCCCCTCTGAATGATACGCCCTTTGATGTGCATCAGCAATTATGCCAGCGAGATGAATTACTTCAGACTCTTCCGAAGGCAGGCACGTATGAAGACTTATGCTGATAAGAAACGAACTGATGTTACTTATAACACAGGGAATCTGGTTTGGGTAAAATTACAGCCGTATCGAAAACACTCAGTCGAACTTCGCAAGTATCAAAAATTAGCTCTGAGATACTTTGGCCCATTCAAGATTGCTGAATGTATTGGCCACCTTGCATATACATTGGACTTACCCACTTATGCCAAGATTCATCCTGTTTTTCATGTGTCTCTGTTGAAGCCTTTTTTTGGTTCATCCTCCACCGTTCCAATGGTTCCTTTTCCATTGACCTCAACGCCAGACGACCCTATCGTGACATCCTCCAAAGTTCTAGACTCTCGCAATATTCAGGATGGCGCTACTTGGATTAAACAAGTGTTGGTTCAGTGGGATAACTCGTCTGCACCTACATGGGAGAATGTTGATACTCTCTGTTCATTATATCCTAATCTGGACCTTGAGGACAAGGTCCATTTTGATGGGGTGGGTAATGTAATGGATATAGACTCAGTGGGCCAAATGAAAGAGGGCCCAATGGATATTGAGGCAGAAAATGAAGAGAATGTATTGAGACCCATACGAAGGAGCAAGCGAATAAAGAAGCAAGTGTGGAAATAGAGGGAAATAGGAGAGTAGAATGCATTATATAAGACAGAAGCGGTTAGGGAAAAAGGCATGGAAAATGTACTGGCAACCTTCTCTCTCTGACTCCTTCCTTCCCTCGTGCTCCCTTTCTATTTCTGTATTACTGTCACTTTCAGTTTGTTATTTCCATTCATATTTGTTGAACGCTATATGATAGATATTGCATATTTCATTGCTGCTTAATACAGTATACATTCTGATATTTGTTGCTGTGTGATTTACTGATCATTATTAATAGTAGTCATAACACCAATTTTTATAAACCCTCCAAATCCGTTCGATTTAGGGGATGAGGCTTTTGAGGGGAGGGAGGGGAAAATTTTAAATTTTTTTCCCTCTCCTCCTAAATAATATGATCGGTCAAACAAGGGAAGGGACCAAAATCCTTCTCATTCCCCCCCCCCCAAACCAAACAGGCCCTAAAAGGGCCAGCCCTGAATCCCAACGCTATATGATAGATATTGCAGATTTCATTGCTGCTTAATACAATATACATTCTGATATTTGTTGTTGTGTGATTTACTGATCATTATTAATAGTAGTCATAACACCAATTTTTATAAACCCTCCAAATCCGTTCGATTTAGGGGATGAGGCTTTTGAGGGGAGGGAGGGGAAAATTTTAATTTTTTTCCCCTCTCCTCCTAAATAATATGATCAGTCAAACAAGGGAAGGGACCAAAATCCTTCTCATTCCCCCCCTCAAACCAAACAGGCCGGCCAGCCCTGAATCCCAACTCTATGGGTCCTTGTCTTGTCACTCCAGCCTCATCACTTCCACTAGGGAGATGTTTTGACTTTTTCATACACTTTTTATCTCTTGAAGTCGAAGGAATTTTCGGGATTTTTCTTTGAGGCTCTCCAACGATGTTTTAAAATTTTCTTGGCTCCCTGCGATGTTTTATATGCACTTTAAAAAATATTTCAAGACATTGAATGTATAATTGTGAAATATTTTAGGATTGGATGGATTTAAAAAAATATTTTAAAGTGATAAACGTATATTTTAGCATGTTATATGGAATACAAAATACACTTGAGGGTGTATCAGTGGTTAAAATATATGTTATAGGGGATATATTTTTGGTTTTCTTTAAATAGTCTTACTTGTATGGTCAGGGGGTTACTACAAAAAACTGTCAATTTGTAGTGGTTAATTAGTAGCGATTGAAATAAACAGCTACAAATATAAGGATTTGTAGTGGTTTATACTGAAATCGCTACAAATTTGTAACAGTATGACTCGCATCAAATTTCGTGTTGGTTATTGAACGATATTTGTAGCAGTTTTCACACTAAAAATACTACAAAATATAGCGTCAAGCTAACGCCAAATTTGTAGTAGTTTATTTATACAAACCACCACAAATGTGGCACTAACTTGGCGCCGATTCATTTGTAGCGGTTTTCATCTATAACCGCTTTAGAATTCATATGTGATATGCACATTTGAAGCGGTTATATAAAATCGCCATAAAATTTCACGTTGCACTATGTAGAGTTTCTTGATTTGTAGCGATTGAGATAACGGTTTTTATGAAACCGCTACAAATATCAACACTCTATAGTGGTTTTATATAAAACCGTTACAAATGTCAACTCTTTAAACGCGTTGCCACCTCTAATTTGACTAGTTTTCACAAATTCTTTTCTCACGCTTCCTCATTCAAATTTTGCTGCATCTCTGAGGTTCTGCACAAGCATTTACGGTGTTAGGAACTTGAGGTAAGTAAACTTAACTCTTTTATTTCATTTTTTCCCTTTTATTTTAATTTTGTTATAAATATTGATAATTTTCTTAATTATTGTATAGTAACTACAGTTCTTATAACTTTCAGGAGAGATAAATTACCTAGGTCATTTCATCGTGACGCTGTTCAAGTGTTTGTGAGCAAATACGACAACTTCCCAGGACTCACAACTGACGACTTAGGCATCACATCAGCCAATTCACATTGGTCAATCTGAAGATGATGAGCTATATATTCTTACTTCAAAGGCACACCAGGTTTATTATGTTGAGGACGAGAGGCACAAGGATTGAAATATAGTGGTTCACTTAAAGTCTCGAGACCTTTACGACATGGGTGATGGTGATAATATCGCTTACGAGAGTAAGTCATTCCAACCCGCCAATTTCAAAAACTTCTTCTCTGAAGGTGATGAGAATTTACCTATAGTTCGGTGCATTTTTATAAGTTACGATTTATTATCACTTGATTTAAATTCAATTTTTGCACAAAATATTAAACTCACCACTAATATTTTCTCCACACATTTTTATAGGGATGATGACGAAGAATTATTAAACAAATTATACTTTTATTTTTGTAAACATTAATTTATATTTTTTTAAAAACAATCTTACTTTCTTTCAGGAAAGCCACTTTTGACAATTCTATAGTAGTGATGTCTCCTTAATTTTCTTTTCTTTAAGGAAACATATATTCCGAACCTACCCGGTTCCGAATTCCCCTACCTGAGGAAAATATATGTAGAGCCTACCCGGCTCTGAGTCCTCAGTACAAAGGAAACCACAAGCACAGAACCTACCCAGTCCCGAATTCCTTCGCACATCATTGAATGGTCAACAACAAATATATTATATGCAATTAAATATGTTTATTAAACACATTCCACAATTCATGGCATTTATCCATATACAACATACACACAAACATAGAAGGTTAGAGTTACCACCTTGAAAAATACAGCCACTTAAAACATTTTTAATTAATTGCAAAAAAAGTCCTTTTAATGTGCTTCCAACTCTCACATGCTCTCTGACATGTCTATTTTTATAGAAACATAATCCCACAAGCCAGAGCACGTATTATCAATTTCACTTAATTAAATGTTTGCTGACTATCCATTGAAGTCTTCCATAAGTGACGCTTAAATTTAAAAATCGATATCTCATGATAAAGAGCTTCAAAAATTACAAATCATATACCAAATTAAAGCCCTCTGTATCCTCTTCTTATCTGGAAAGTTTCACATTTTTATCTTCCTCGAATCATTCCCAATTTTAATATATTTCTCCACTATTTAGATTGAGTTTTCAGAAACTTGACTCATTTTCAAAAATCAATAAACATGTACATAGATCTAAAAATTAAAAATTATATACAAAATTAAAGCCTTTCCCGTCAACAATCAATCTGGAAAGTTTCATACTTTTCTAAGTTCATTTACCCAAACAAAAGTCTTACACAAGCTTGCTGTCAAGATTATTTTCCAGAAAACTTGGGTCATTTTGTAAAGGTTATAACTCTCGGTGTATAACTCTAAACCTTACAAAATACCCACCATTTTGAAGATATGCATGCCCTCTATCTTCTGGAGTCGTTTCATAATTTTTAGAGGTCTTTTACCAAATAAAACCATGCTCACAAGCACACTGAGGCAGTTTTACACACTTATAAAAAGCTTGTGATTTTATGTTTTAAAAACTCCTTTAAAAATTCATCAAAAATCTTATTCCTACACCATTTTCTGTAAGAAACATAATGGTGGTCTCAGATTTCTCAAATTCCACTTATTTCTTTAATTTTACCATAGATTACCAAATCTGGGTTTAATGCTAAAATCTCCAAAATTTCAAAAAAGTGATTAGAATTTTACCACAAGTCTTGATCTTCTTGTTCTTCTTTGTGGCTTGGACGACGACGATGATGATGGATTTGATGTTGATGATTCATGAGAGTTGATGAGGGAGGACGAATGGATTGTTGTTGGGAGGATGAAGAAGGTGATTTAGTGTTGGTGAGAATGGTGAACCATGAGCTTGGGAGAGTTGAGAGCTTGAGAGAAATTTTTGATTTGTGCTTAGGGAAAGGATATTTTTCGTGAAATGAGAAGGGAAGAATGAAAATCAGATTTGTGTGTGCTTCTAATGGTTGTGACAAGTGTCGTTGAATGCTTTAATCCATGTGTCATGAGTTTGCATGAGAGGGGTTGCATGATTGACAAGTGTTATGTTGCATGATGTATATGTGTGATGGCACCATGTGGCGTCTTAATATGTGTGTGTGTTTCAGTTTGCGTGTTTTGGTTTTCGTTGTTGTTGACTCGGTTTGCGTGTTTTGAGTTCCGATGTCATTATCTCGATTTACGTGTTTGGATTCTCTTGTTGTCTTGGTTTGCGCCAAGTGTCATGGTTTTAAGGGAGATTGTGCCAAGTGTCACTTCCTTTACATGTAATGCCATGTATCACCTTCTAATGACACCATGTGTCAATTAGCTATCCCTTTAGTGACATGTGTCCCAAAACACTTTCTTAATTACCAATGACTCCTTATTGGGCCATAATGACTGGCTTTCTTTAAGTGTCCATATTACTTTTCAGTCCTCTTTGACTGGGCCTAATTATTAGTTTGGTATGAAGCCCAACTGCCCTTTTCTTTTTATCCTTTAGTATGACACAAGGTACTACATACCGATATCATTTATTCCAAAAAACACAGGGCACCCTTATTGGTCTAGGAAATGCCACGTATAACACTATACTGACACACTTTGCTTGACCAATTGCCCCATGCCTTTTAACATAGCTAACCCTGTAACATCCTAATTTTTAATTTTAAGATTTAATTATAATTATAAAATAATTATATATGATATATGTATTTGTTATGTAATTGTTAGGAAAAAAAGGAGAAAGAGAAAGAAAGAAATCTAGAAAAGAAAAAAAAAACACAAAAAAAAACAATAACAACAAAATTGCAAAAAAAAAAAAGTTGCAGTGTGTCAAATGGGGCAAGTGCCCCCATGCTCCTTTGCTTGATTTGTGAATGAGTGGTTCAACCACTCCTTCTAACCACTTCCTTTCTCCCCTTTTTATTTAAACCCACCCCCACACACAACACACACACACGGTCCAGAGGGAGAGGCGGGAGAGAGTGAGAGTGAGGAAGGAAGGGAAAAAGAGAAGTTTAGAGGTTTTTCAGTGTATTATAAGGTATGTTATTTATCTTATAAGATTATTTAGGTAGTTGAATTAGTTTTTTTTCAATCAACTTTCTTCATGAAAGTTATTCTATATATTTTTCTCTTTTTAATTAGGGCAATATTATGTTGGTTAGTGAAAATTTTGAGGTTAAGATTTTGGGAGAGTTTTGAGTTTTGACAATAGAAGACTATATATATGTAGTGGATTTTTAATAGTAAATTTTAATCGGTTTAGATTTATTGTTTGGTTGTTCTAGAAATTTAAAATGAATTTTTCTATTTAAGAAGTTGAAGATTTATGTCCTATAAAATGTTTTTACCGATTAAATGTTATGAAAATAATTTATTTCGGTTAGCGGAGATATTATTGGAATTTTAATCAGTTTAGTTTTGATATATGAAAGACCAAACTGTCATTTATGGAATTTTGGGACTAAACTGTCATTTTTGGAATTTTTGGGACTAAACTATCATTTCTGGAATTTTGGGACTAAAACATCATTTTTGGAATCTGTGGGACTAAAATGACATTTTTGAAATTTGAAGGACTAAATGGTCATTTTTAAATTTAAACCCCAAATTGTTATTTTTTCAATTTTGTTATAATAAGATATTATTATTAATATTTGTATATTTTAAGGTATAGGAAATTATAATTTTTAATTGTGATAATGTAGAATTTTCTTGTGACCGATGATTGTTTGAATTGTACTTCTCAAGCTAAGGTTAAGCTTGGAATTGAGGTAACCAGGGTTAATTTTTTTATATGTTTGTTTTAGGCCATAAGGAGGTTTTATAAGCCTTACTTTCATATATACTAGCTACTTGTATGTGTTTGAAAAATTATATGTATGTTTGAATATGAAATTATTTTAGTGAAGTAGTGTATTTTCCAATTTGTGTATTTAAGTGAATATTATTATTGGGGTTGTTATTGTTGTGATGGTTGTATTGTTTATAGTGAGATGATGTATATGGAATAATAATTTAGTAAAATGTTGTTGAAAATTTTAGTGTTATATTATTTATTCTGTTGTGGAATATGTTGGGTTGTGTGGAAGAGATTGAGGGTGAAATTGTGCCCATCGGCTCTCTCATTCCTAGCCCAGAATTTGAGTTGAGTGTTTTGGGTGGACATCTCTCTGTTACAGTATATCGGTGGTGACATGGGAGGGAACAATATTCTTGAAGTGACTAGTTAACCTAGGCCGGGTATACTAGTACTGATAAGTTGTACCACGTCCAGAAGATATAAGGAGGAGTATGATGGATGAGTGGGGATGATTCTAATTATTGTTGATTATTATGTATTATTATTTAATTATTGTTGATATTATAATTATGTTAATAAACCTGCTTCTTTGACTTGCAATCATTTCCTGCATATTTGATAAATAAATTTAAGTTACGGGGACTTTATGTCTCACTCTGTCATTATTAAATTTTTCAGGTGAGACCTCTAACCTTACTATAGGATAAGGGAAGCAGCCAGAGGCATAGAAGTCGTGGAATTTGTAGGCCTCTTTTGGTATTATTGTTGTATTGATTTTTCTATTGTCATTCTAGGGCCCTCATTTTTTTGAAATACTACATTAACTATTTTTGGATGATTGTTTATTTTCCGAAGGCCTTATTTTATACACTTATCATATTATGATGGATCCACAATCATATCTTGTGCAAAAATTGTTTTATGTAAACCCTTTGTTGTGGGGTTATTGTTGTAGGACTCGTGAGCTATGTATTATCCTGTTCGATAATTGTGCCCAGAGTTATAATTTCTTGTGGTGGGTTTGTAGGCGGAATTTGTACCCTGGACCCCGAGGTGTGTTGTCTTGAAAAAAAAAAGTTTTCAATAATTACCTGTTAATCCTGTTTTATGAAAACATTATGGTTAATTGTTGTTTAGTGAGAAAGGGTCTTTTTAGACCCAACGACACCGTATAAGTGATATGTGTCATTCTGCACTGGCACTTTAATCCCACGACCTCTAACTACTAGGTCCATTGACCAGTATGGCCGGATTACTTAGTCCCCGAGAAGCTTTCAATTTTTCGTTATTCTTGGGACTCTTCCCGAATTGGGCTTAACCGTTTACCTAATTTAAGCTTATTCTCAATTCTTAATGACCAAAATTCAAGATATTAGAAATCGAAGTTGCCGTACTGTAAAGCTCAAAGAAATCACGGAGAGTACCGAGTGCGCGGGGCTACTGATTCAACAAATTTTACCTTGATGTCATTTTAAATTTTAAGCAGGGGTATTTTTGGAAAATAATTATAATTAATTAATTTAACTTCTTTCCTTAATCTCTCCAAATTCTGATAAATAGTTCCTATAATTAGGACCGGAAGGAGTATTAAGGATTGGAGGAGTATGATTTTTTATTTTAAAGGTATTTTCTTAAAATTGGAAATTAACAAGAGACCATCATCATTTCATATGTTTTCTCAAATTCATGGCCGCTAGAGGAAAAAAAAAAAGGATTTAGTATTCATTTTCATCCCTTAATAATTTATTTAGTTGAACCTTTATATTCTGAAGTGATTCAATATTTATAAATATTTTTTAAAATTTATAAATTTATAAATAGAATTCATAAGGCTAAAGTATACTTTTAGTTCTATAAGTTTTACATGAGATATACTTTTTGTCCCTTAAGTTTATAAAATATACTTTTGATCCTATTTTTCTAACACTATTAATGTTATTAATGAACAATGTTGACGCAA
Organism: Acacia pycnantha; assembly: GCA_025563575.1. NCBI lineage: Eukaryota > Viridiplantae > Streptophyta > Magnoliopsida > Fabales > Fabaceae > Acacia > Acacia pycnantha. Next base: position 2,303,124 of record JAMWYP010000026.1, on the reverse strand, counting down.
AAAAACTCAAGTGATAACTATGTAGTTGACAAATCATATTTAATTTTTAATTTTTTAATATAATATATTTATATTATTAAACTAAACTAACCCGAAAAATTGCTATAAATGAAATTGAGGTTTTACTATTTAAATTATTAAACTAATATATTTAGATTTTTAAACGAAACATTTTTAATACAATCGAGGTTTTGATATTGACTGCTTAATTGGATTTTTAGATATTTCTCAATTTACACATATTTAAAATTTAAGATTAATAACATTTAATTACATAGTTATCACTTGAGTTTGTTGTATCTGCATTTTCCATTAACAAAATTAACAATGGTAGAATTATATAACCAAAAGTATACTTTATAAAGTTAAGGAACCAAAAGTATACCTCATGTAAAATTAAAGGACTAAAATTATACTTTAGCCAATTCATAAAGTATCAAATGAATTTATTTGCTTCAAATTAAATTGGAAAAAATAGATTGAATATAAAAAAATATTATAAATAAAGTGTTTTGAAAGAGAAAAATATTATTTATAGTATTGCGTTGAGAGGTAAGGTCCAGCCCTGATCCTTCAGCCACTATAGCATGTATTTTTTTAAAAAATTATTTTGAAAAAAATACATAATAAAAACATGAGAGAAATCGCTGAAGAAACGTGTCGTTTTCTTTTTATTTCTTTTAGTTTAGGTGAACAAAGTAACAGTCTTTTTATAATGAACAGAAACTTTCGCTTTAAAAGGTACGATGAAATCAACTGAAATTTAGGGTCTGTTTGATTCGACGGAGGGGAGGGGAGGGGGATTTTAATGGAGGGGAGGAGATAGGAGGGATTTTAATATTATCTTGTTTGGACTGATTAGAAGGAAGTAGAAGGGAGGGATTTTAATGTTACCTTGTTTAGTTTAGGAGGGGAATGGAGGGAAAAAGTTTTCACATTGACAACTTTACCCTTATATCATAAGAGAAATTTATGTTACCTGTTTAATATATATATATATATATATATATATATATATATATATATATATAGATTGGGAGGGTACCTCCTGCTCTTCGGTCTCCCATGCCTACTTATATGTATAGAGGTAGGACTTAGACGGAGATGAGTTGGAAGCTAGAGATAAAATTTGGAAGAGAGGGAAATTAGAGTTTTGTGAAATCCTTTTGTTGATTTCTAAATTGCTTCTGCTCGTGGTGTCCATAGACTGTGAATCCACGATTTTATACACAAACTGATCCTACTGTGTGGACTTCATACTAACTTGAATCCGCGGAATTGAAAGCATTACAAATCCGAAAAGCATAAAAATTTATTAAAAGCTGAAAAAGCATTGCTCTAGTATGCAGGTTGGCATCAACTTTTAAAAGTAAAGGAATATGCTTTTATAAAGCAAAGCATTATTGAACTGTCACAGACGACCTTTTGTCATATCAAACTTTAATCTGTGTCAGCCATGTATTCATCATCAAACATCCCATCATCACCATAATTTTCTGGGTTGTGATTTATTACTCCGGCTTGAATCAAACTGAGGTGCTCGCAGTCCTTGGGGATCCATACCTGGTAACAAGATTTCTTAACAACTGTATCAAAGGACAAAGAACTGTAGTCCTCTGCATATTTATTACCAAGTGACTCATATAAACGAGCATCTTGTAAGAACTTGTCACAATGTGGTTCAGTTAAACCTTCTTCAGTTTGTTCAATAAGTGGTCTAACTAGAAAATGATAAAAATTTTGGCGATTTTTGCTTTTCTGTAATAAGGAATTTGGGATTGTACTTTGACAAAAATTGTGCCAAATTTTTGTTGTTTCCTTATTTCTTCATTTAGAGCTTCTCCGAATGGTAATTCCTTGAAATCTTCTGATATTGAAAAAGCTGCTACCATTCCATAAGCAAGAAATTCCATATAATCAATCAGACATTCCTCTCCATTAAGAAGCTGGGTAGGCCTGTCAAGATTGATTACTAACTTAAGCAGACCATTATATATATATTCTCCTTCTGTGTTGAACCAGCTGGTAACGTCCTGGTCAATCCTATATCTTCCATCCGAGAGTGTTCTGTGATGGAGATCCAATAACTGTAATTGAAGGTTAATTAGCTTCTGAAGGTGTCTTCTTTCTATGAGTGGTTGAATCTCAAAGAAAGGGACAAGGTTGGATAAGTGCTCCTGTACAACTCTTCGTTTGTTAGGGTTTAGGCATGATATCTGTAGCCTATTATAAGACTGTGTCCCCAAAAGCAAGTTATGCAGATGATTATTCTGTATTTGAAGATCCTGACTTTTGAGATTAAGTTTCCGAAAATGCTCTCTCATGCTTTGATTCTCCTTTCGTTCATTATTCAGCTCCTGTTGTAAATTCAAATTACACTGAAACAGAGAGACATTAGTGAATTCATATTGTTTTAACCTGTTTTCCATAAGAAAATATGTACCTATTTGTGGGGGTAGTTCTGCAATAGATCTTCCTTCCTCAAAAATAGGTGGTGGCAATGTTGTTATGGCCTGATTCCAGGCTTCTTGGAACCTATAATATCCTTGCCAGAAGGGCATGGGATTGTTTCCAATCGCTTTGACCAATTCAGGATAATTAATGTAAATGCTTGGTCTATCCCCTCAGAATAAGACATAAAACGAGAAGTTTTTGCTCAGGGGTTTTTCTAAAAATTTTGAAAAATAGAAAATCAATGCATTTAGAGCTGTGTGCTTCTGTTTTGCTGTAGAAGCATTCCATAAAGCATCTAGTAAACATTGTTGTGATTCATCAGGGGTAGGCAGGTGTGGTAAAGGTTTAAAAGCTTTACTGTGTCCTGGTGGATATTTAACCAGAACTGTACTTCCAAATGTCATCATTTCCTTAGTGGGTTCTGATTAGTCTCCTTGTTCAGCCTTAATTGGTGTTTTTCCTTTGTTCATCTCGAACTTCTGCAAAGTTAAAGGAAGAACTATTAGATTTAATCCTGGATAATTTATCTGCTCATGTATTGTTTTTACCTTTAATATGTTCCATATTAACATTTACACCTGTGCAAGTGAGATAATCACAAAACTTTACCCACCTGTTTCTACTTAGCTTGCGGGTTGTAGCAAGTTTATTGTAGAAGTTAATTATAGCCTCACAATCTGTCCTGAGTGTAAACTCCTTTTTATCAATAATAAAAATTTTAAATTTTTCTAAACTGTAGATGCAGGTCATGATTTCTGCATCTATGGATGAAATTTATGTTTTATACTTTCCTGAAGCATACCTTACAACCCTTTTTGTGGATGCTAAGTCTCCTTTGTGAGGTTTCCATTTAAGGATTCCTCCCCATCCGCTAAGGGATCCATCACATTCAACAATAATGTAACTATCTTTTGGGGGAAGTTCTAGGTCAGGGAGATTTTAAATTTTATTTTTTAATTCTGTGATCTTTTTAAGATCCTGTTTATTGAACTTTATTTCTCCCCGGGGAGTTAACTCAGAGTACAAAGGTCATGTGTACTTTGTAAGGTTAGGGACATAATTTCTGGCATAATTAAGTATCCCTAAGAATTTCTGTAATCCTTTTAAATCTGTCAAGGATTCTTCTGGGAATTCGACTATACTTTTAACTATATGAGGTTGAAGTCTGACCTTCCCTTCTCCTATTTCTAATCCTAAGAACTCTACTTTGGTTACTCCTATCTTGTATTTGGTGTTTGACAAAACTAGACCATGGGTAACACATTCATCAAAAAAATATTTTAAGGTGTTGTTCATGTTGTGATATGTCATCAGAATATACCAAGATATCATCAATGTAACAAACAATAAAATTATATCGTTTAACAATATTGTCCATCTTTCGTTGAAAGACGGCTGGTGCATTTTTCAAACCGAAAGGCATAACAAGCCATTCAAAGAGTCCTTGAGGGACGCAAAAAGTTGTCCAAGTAACAGATTCTAGATGCATTGCTACTTGGTGAAATCTAGATTTCAGATCAAACTTGTTGTAAATCCTTTTGGATTTAATTTTTTGATGCAAGGAATCAATTCCTGGTAGACTGCATTGATCCTTATATGTATTGTCATTTAATCTTTTATAGTTAAAAACTAATCTACTTTTACCTCTTACTGTGGAACCATCGGGGTTGACTGTAGTTCCGAAATAAACGATAAAAGCTGTTGTTCTATGTCTACTTTGGCTTGGTCTAATTACTCCTATCTGTAGCAAAGAATCTATATGCTTTTGATATGCTTCCTGTTCAGCAAGAGATGGAATAATGGGTTCATCCTGTATGGTTAGATCTAGGTTGATAATTTCTAATTTACAAGTGATCTTATTCTTTTCCCATAGAGCTGTAGGATTGTCTCCAATGACTTGAAGTTGTTGGAGCCTATTCAAGAGTGGGATCATTTGGTCCTCAAAATCTGTTAGCTTTCCTAAGCTAAAACATAACCAATCCTGTATACATTCACTATCCTCTAATTCCTCTGTTTCTTCTTCTTCTTCTAGGATCTGAAAGTCTACACTTTTACTGATGGGGGAGGTGATTATTCTATCAACATGCTTTAAAATTATGAACTCATTTTCAAAACATAAGTACCCACCTCCTGCACTGTCTAGGAAATTTTTTCCTAAAATGCGCTGAGTCCTATCTTCTAAGGCAAAGTTCATGACATAAGTAAGGGGAAGGTGATACCTTTCTTTGTTGAACCTAATGTGTGTACCACCTTTTAATTTGTATTTTACAAAATGTCTTGACTTAAGGTTGGTTACATGCACCTGTCCATACATTTCTTCGTAGAAATGTATGGGGATTGCATTAGGAGTAATGCAACTTATGTTGGCTCCTGAATCTATAATACAGCTAACAGCAACAGATTCATTGTTTACATAAACAGTAGCAAAACAATTTAACAGATTATTTTTAACTGTACCCTTCTCAGGGAGTGCTCCCTGATAGTGGAGAATGGGTTCACATTCTTCACAATCTTCGATTATTGGTTCAGAGATGCAGGGTATACTTTCCTTTATTACTAAATTTCTCTGTCTGAGGACTCCTTCAATCTCTTGGTTTCCTGTGGGGTTCTTTTCCTTACCTTTAAGCTGTTGAAGTTGCTGTTGGAGTTGTTCCACTTGAGTTTCTAAATCCCGGTTTCTGTTGATAAGCTCTCTTACCAACGTGGGATAATCCGTGGTAGACCTGACTGGTTCGGGGAGTGCTGGGAAGCTGAATCCTAATTTACTTTCAGCACATGAATAACAAAGGATTAAACTACAATATCTGCATTTTGTTCTTATTCTTTGATTTAAGAATAAATCACAAAAATAACACTTAGGGGGTTGTCCTATTGTCTCAAAGTAATTTTCAAAATCGTGATTACAAATATTCTGTGTTGGAGTTAGGGTTTTCAAGACCCTAGAAACATTCCAATCTTCTGAAATTACTAAAATAGGGAAACTGGGATTTAGAGATATATTTGTAGTGACATTATCTAGATCGTCATCTATTACTGAATAAATATCACTGTCATTATCAAGGTCATCCTGATCAATGCTGACTATATCAAAATCCTGTAGTAAGTCAAGTGAATGATAGAGAGAAAATCTTTCTGTATTGCCTCTTTTATTTCTACATTCTCTGGAAAAATGTCCTTCTTCACCACAAACATAGCATCTACATTTTTTGGTGGGGGGTTTATGTCTCTTGAATTTCCTAATATGATTTTTTCTAGGTATTCCATTCCTATAATTAGTAGCTCTTCTAATTATTTTCTTATCTTTAGGGAAGTATCCTGGTATGTACACTTGTTTGCAGAAATTATAATCTTTGACCTGTTTGGCTACCTCATTTTCTATACATTTTTTCTTGAGGTATTCCTTCGTAAAAACTATCCTAGGAGCTATTCCCTGTGTTACCGTTGGGTAAACCTTATACCATTCATCCTTTATGATACTGTTAAAGGGTGGTGGTAGTTTACTGAAATACTTATTACTCATATTCTGGGAAAAAGCCTGTCCAGATTTTGAAGCTAAGTTCAGAAAAGCATCAGAATAATTGTCTATATCTCTCATATTTTCTAGGGTTTGGGAGCAAAAATATACATGTGCTTTATCCTCGGGAGCGCCCAGCACCATATGCTTTTTTGGGAGCAAAAATACACATGTGGTTACATTTTAGAAACACAAGTCACACCACCGTTAAAATCTAGCCCGTTGTAAATATGGCTTTTTCGGTTGTAAATGACCATATTTTAAATTTTGTTGTAAATACAGCACTTCCTGTTGTAAATCTAGCATTTTTCTGTTGTAAATGACCTTTCTATGTTCAAAATCCAGGTGTTTAAATGTTGTTGTAAATATGACATTTTCTGTTATAAATATGGCCAGATTTTAAATTTTGTTGTAAATACAGCACTTCCTGTTGTAAATATAGTCTTTTTTGTTGTAAATGACCTTTCTATGTTCAAAATCCAGGTGTTTAAATGTTGTTATAAATATGACATTTTTCTGTTGTAAATATGACATTTTCTATTGCAAATGCACCGTTAAGTTAAATTTTAACAGAAGTGTGATTTTTACTCCTAAAATGTAACCACATGTGTATTTTTGCTCCCAAAAAAAGCACACGGTGCTGGGCGCTCCCGAGGGTAAAGTACATGTGATTTTTTCTCCTTTACCCTATTTTCTATAACAAGCCTTTCTATGTCCTGTAAGGCTTTATCTTGCATTTCTGTTGTTCATCTAAAAGGATCATATCCTATAATTAACTGCCTAATTTGTCCTGTCACATTTTGTGTTATCAGCTGAGGCTACTAACCTATTGTATTCTGTAGGGAAAGAGTTAACCCAATTCAAATAATAATACTTAGTTGTTTCGCCCAAGATATTTTCAATGTAATGAACCTTTTCTTGATTATTGGCGAAGGCGATATTGGAGTAGTGTAAGATAGTTGATGATTCTCATCTTCCTATCACCTCTTCCCATAACTGTGGGGGGGTTCTTGAAAGAACTAACATTGAGCCGTCATTAACGTTAGCACGAGAAAGATTGTTAATATATTCATAAGGGAGATTTCTGCCACGCTATCTCCCTTGTTGTTGTCCTGCCACTAGGATGGAAGCATGCTGTTGTCCTCCAAAATTTGGTCTTGTCATATTTAAGGAATGATGTTCGGGGATCTATTGAAATTTGAAGTACCTGATGATCCCGTTTCCTCATTCATGAGTATGGGAATTTCTTCATCCTATTTAGGAAGAGACGACTGTGAAAATTGATGTGGGTATGGTAAATCATACTCATCATCTTCCATTAAAGTATGTACACTAAACATTGCAAAGGTGGAAGAAAAAGAGTCTATATTTGTACTCAGACTACCTGTTTTTACTGTACTGTCACCCACCACGCTTCGCTGACACTCTGATGCAAAGGGGTTAGTAAAAATTCGTGGATAGTCAACACAATATTTATAAGTAATAAGCAAATGACAATCATCAGGGTGGGGTATTTCTGTAAAATCATGTGACCAGTCATAATCAGGATAGTAATCATATAATAACTGTAAGGGATCTGAGTTGTCTTCCAAGATGATTAACATAGGGGTACTATGTTCATCATCAGACTCTGGTTCTGTTATTCCTTCTGTTTTAAAATCAGAGAAACGGATACCTACCGATTTGTTGCTATGTTCCCAAAAACTTGATCGTGAAGGTACCAATGGCTGTGTAGCTGGTAGTGTGATATTCCACTCCTTTCCAGCTAAATCGTTTGTTGTGAAGGCATTTCCTTCTATTGCCTTAATTCTTTGGCTGCCTAGGTATTGCATAACCCTGTCAATCTTCAGCCTAAAATTATTGTTAGTATTATTACTAAGCCTAGCTATGAGGATTTTTGTGATAGCCAGATTTTGTCCTTCTGTGAAGTCTTCATATCCTCTAGTTTTAATGATAAGTTGAAAATGTTTGGTGAAATCTGTAACTGACATCTGCATCCTTGGTGCCATGTATATTACTCCACTGTTTCTGGCCATATCTACCTCCATTGTACCAATAATGGCCTTCTGAATGTTATTGTTGTACCTGGTTTCTACAAGATTTAATAAAACCTGTCCACCAGCTTGAGCTCTGGTTAGTCCTGTGACTTTAATTAAGACAAGTTCAATATGAATTATTAAAAGATCCTGATCAAGTAATTTCTGTTTGCTATCTTTGTTAATGAAAGGGATGATTACCTGATCATTTCCTGTACATTGAATTGTTTCTTTGCTAAAGTGTTCATATACTTTCTGTTTGGTTTCCCATAAACCATGAGTATACAAGACTTCTACTGGGGCAAGATCTATTCCCTTATGGTGTAAAACATCTAGTTGTTTGTCGGGATCAACGAGTCTATCAAATTCCCTAATCTTGTGTCCGTTCCATTTATTGACAAGTGTGGAAAAGGTATTAAACTTCCTAATTTTATCTGTGGTCACTATGGCCTTGGATCCTGATGGTCCTGCTTCTTCCATACTAAGTGAGGTCTGCTGTAAACTGTAGTGAGTGGTCTCTGTTCTTTCCCCAAAGAAAGATTGCTAATCTTAGTGGTTAGGTCTGTTATCCAACCAGGTGTGGTCTGTTGACTAAACTGTGCTACTATGACACTTAACAACTGTCTAATGTTGATTAGTTGTTCAATAATAACGTTGGTCTGTTTGATAATAATTTTTTTATCTGACTGGACAACTTCACCAATTTCTGTGTTATCGCCAACAAAAACTATGCCGGGATGTGCAAACCTAGATCCTACTTTCTCAACTATCCTTTTATAATTTAAATCATGATCAGACATCTAAATAGTTTGCAGATAGGCAGAAAGAAAAAATACTAACTGTGTGAAGACAAGATGTCTTTCTTCATTTCTGTATTCTGGTGGAGTGTTATCGTATAACATGTCCTCTTGTCGAAAAGTCTCTAAAACCTGTTGAGCCAAGGTAGCTCTAATTTCGGGCGTTTCTAGCTCTTGGTTGGCTAACCAATTCAAGAATTGAACTATGTAAATTCCTGTTCCAAAACTTCGATAAAGACTATTAGTAAATAGAGAAGATATCTGTAAGATTGAGGGTTTCTTCTTTCAACAGGGGTGGTCAAATAATTAGTTTGTACGTGCCTAAGGTAAATACGGATGATTTCTGCTAGTTCCAAACGAGTTTCAGCTAGATTTTCCTGTTCTAGCCTCCTTAAAAAGGTAACTATAGGTAACATTAACCTAATAATAGACCAAGTTTCTTTTTATGCGTTCTAAGACCCGCTCTTCTAGGTGAAGTACAAACTGTGCAAGATCTGCGAGTTGGCGTTCTATTTCTGCCAATTTCTGCTGTAATAACCAAATATTCTGTTGGTTATCCTTTTCAATCTGTGTTGGTTCAGGGTCTAACTTATGGATTAACAACTATAAATCCCTTTTAGTTGGGAGTTTTCGCAAATAAGATAAACCCTGTTGTGCCTTAATATATTCTAAATTTGCAGAAAAAGTTCCTAAAGATGAAGTCTATATGTTTAAAAGTTCAATGATTCTTCTAAAACTGGATGTATCAGAGTTATTTTTTGCAGAAAGATTACACAAAATCAAAGAGCAGTAATCAGATATCAAATTCAGATGGGTATGATCTGAGTGGTACCTATGTTTATGATTTCCTTCGGCAAAACATCTAAGATCCTTTTCATCAATAGATCTGTTTAGCTTTAGATTTCTTTATTTCCTTATCTAAATAATCTGACTCTTTACTATATTAAGGATGTGGTGATGCCCAAAGACTAGCCCGAGGGATTGTGTCATCGAGAGGATAGACTAAACAATCTGGCAAGCTAGGTGAAGGATTACAAGTAGCCGCATGACTTTTCCTGGTAAAGACTTTGATTATTTAAATTGAGGGATTTTAATATTACTGTTACGGACCTAGTCAAGGCCCACTAACTAACCAACTAGCACAGGGGGCAATCCACGTGTGGATAGCAACCTCCTAACAGAGGGACCTAGTCATCAGGGGAGTTAGCAAGATCGTCGGGCACGCACAACTGGATCTGGGGGCACGCACAACGTGGGAGCCAGAGATCCAACCAACAAGGTATACTCTCTATATATACGTAGAAGAGATACTCTGCCAAGGTACACACTTCTAGTCCCAGACTATTTACATACAGTTACACTGTGCACACACCGCACCCCTTAGGCGAAACGCCTGGTTGTGTACAGTGATCCATACTTCCCTAGTACGCTTGCCCTATAGGCATACGAGGGGAGTACATCGATCCAAGATCAAACCTCCGGCCACTCACAAGGCCGGACATCTGAGTTCTACACCAGAACAGTGGCGCCGACCGTGGGGATTGGTAAACTTCAATTCTCGTGACCATGAGGATAAACACCCGTGCTTCAAGCCATAGCAGATGGAGACGGATCCAACAACGGATCAACGTCTACCACCTCGGCGATCGCAACACGTCGAGCAGCCGGAGGACCCTCACGGTAATAATCAGCAGAATGAAAGTGATCGGTTATCGCAACCAGAGGAACCTCTCATTCCCAACAACGATCAACCCTTGGGCGACAACCCGTCGGATATGGAGTCCTCGGCTCCGCGAAATCATCGTCGCGAGCCCCAGAATTACAATCCGCTTGGTATCCAAGGGAACCCGAATGTCGAACCAGACTTCCGCTCCCTCCAAACCGGGATGCTTGCAATAATGAGGCGTATGGATAACATGGACAAGCGCTATACCCTCCATTTCCAGCGGTGGGAGGAGCAGCAGAAGAAAGGGAACTCGGCTCACACCAGTGAGGATTGGGAAGACAAATCTTGGAAAGAGGACGAGGATGACGACAGGTCTGGTCGTCAAAAGAGCAATCAGAAGACAGAAACCGCCCAGAGTAAAAAGCCGGCATCCTCAGGCCAGACTTCTAAGAAGGACAAGCCACCGAGATCTCCAACCAGTTTCCAGCGGCGGAAATATGTTAGCCAACTTCACAACAGCCCTTTTTCTGATGAAATCCTCAACGCCCGCTTCCCAAAGAAGCTAAACCTAACCGAGCTGACGAAGTATGACGGAACTCAAGACCCGACGACTCACCTGGAGGACTTTGACATGCACATGGCAGTAAGAGGTCTGGAGGAGCCAATCGTTGCACGGATTTTTGCTGCAACCCTTAAAGGACCAGCATTGAAGTGGCTCCACACTCCCCCAGTGGGGTCAGTACATAAATTTGAGGACTTAGGCGAGGCTTTCGAGTTGCACTTCGCAACTAGTAAACGGCAACCGAAGTCCCAATATTCTCTATCCAAAATTAGGCAGCGAACCGGCGAGACGCTCCAGAGCTACCTGGATCGCTTTAAGCATGCGGCCCTGCAGGTGCGTGGATTAAACGAGGACGTACACGTCCATTTGTTGGTCGACGGCCTTGATAAAGAATCTCGCCTGGCCGAATCTTTCTTGAAGGAACGGGCGAAAAATCTCAACGATTTTATCACTCGTTCAAAGAAATACCTCGAGGTGGAGCAGATGCGTGTGGCAAATGATCCGAGAAGGGACCAAGGCAGAGCCACTCCACCCAGAGATAGAGATTACACGGAGAATAGGAAGAGGGACCCCCACCGAAGGGGCTCGGAGAACAAGAACCGGGGTGGAAAGTTTGATGCGAGAAGCAAGTACGAGAGATACACAGCCCTGAATGTGCCGCGATCGCAAGTTTGGAAGGAAGTATCGACGACCGAGATGAAAAGGGTCGATCGCCCTCGGCTATCCTACCGAAGATCCGGGGTAGACCAATCCAAATACTGTGCGTTTCACGACGGACGAGGTCATACCACGGACGAATGTTACGAGCTCCGAGATGCCATTGAAAGGTTTATCCGCGAGGGCAAGCTTCAACAATATCTCATAGAACATCAAGGTAAGGGCAGCAAACGCAAGCCCAAGAGTCGCAGCAAAAGCCCTCCCCGAAAATACAAAACACAGGACGATAAGCGGAAGAAGCCGGCCGATGATGAAGACCGATTTCCTAAAACCGAATTCGACTGTAATGTCATAAGCGGAGCAATGGGCGGAGGCGGAGATACTATGAGCCAACGAAGAAAGTATCTGCGAGAGGTGCTCTCTGTAAGAGACCGCCCGAAGTTCAAAGAGCACCATAGCGGATCATCTTGTTCGCCTTTGTATTTCACCGCTGAGGATCTCAGGGACGTCGTCCCCGAACATCAATATGGTCTGGTTATAACTGGGATCTTTGGTCAGCCGCCGAGTCAAACGTATATTCGTGGATGCAGCAGCTCGGCCCGATATCCTCGGTTGGGAGGCGTTCAAGCGAATGAGCCCGGATCAGAAGGACTTAAAGCCCCGCAAGACGAACATCATCGGGTTCAATGGAGAGCATCACGCCTAAGGGGTTTATCGACCTCCGATTCACACTGGGAACCAGAGACGACTTCAGGTCAGAAAGAGTACGATTTATAGTGGAAGATTTTGTTTCACCATACAACATAATTCTGGGACGACCTACTATACATCAATGGGATATGCTGGTGTCCACCAAACATCAGAAGCTCAAGGTAATCGGTAACCACGGAAACATTGTCACGGTCAAAGGAGACCAGAAAGAATCAAGGCAGTGCTATTATGAAATCGTCAAAATTGGCGAAGGCGGACCTTCATAGCAGCCACAGGGACAGTATTGTGGAAAGTACTTAGATCATGCGGAGCCGGAATTCCCTGACCTAGGTGTAAATACTGTAGAGCTGGACCTTCGTGAGGATGACCTGCGCCCAGAACCGGCTGGAGACTTAGAGGAACTAGTGTTGGGAGAACCTTTCCAAACCACGAAGATTGGAAAGCAGTTATCCCCTGAGATTCGAGCCAGCCTCATTGATTTCCTTAGGAAAAACCGGGACGTCTTCGCTTGGAAGTCAACCGAGGTTCCAGGTATTAATCCTAAGTTTTGTTGTCACAAGCTGGGAGTATATCCGGGATCAACTCCAGTATCCCAAAAAAAGAGGAACCATGGCCCGGAAAAGAGGAAAGCATTGGAAACTCATATTCAAGAACTTTTGGAAGCCGAATTTATCCGTGAAATCCAGTACACCACATGGTTGTCTAACGTGGTGATGGTCAAGAAACCAAACGGAAAATGGAGGGTGTGTACGGATTATACAAATCTAAACAAGGTTTGCCCCAAAGACGCATACCCAATGCCCAATATAGACCAATTGGTTGACAACTCTTCTGGTTTCCAACTCCTGTCCTTTATGGATGCATACTCGGGTTACAATCAAATACCAATGCACCCGGAGGACCAAGAAAAAACGGCCTTCATCACTGAAAGGGCCAATTACTGTTACAACGTCATGCCTTTCGGTCTGAAGAACGCAGGAGCTACGTATCAAAGGATGATGAACACGGTGTTCGCGGATCAAATAGGCCGTAACGTGGAGGTTTACATAGATGACATGATCGTCAAGACTTTGGAACCCCCATGTCACATCAAGGATTTGGAACAGACATTTAGCAAACTCAGAACTTACCGAATCCGACTGAACCCGGCCAAATGTGCCTTCGGTGTCCCAGCTGGAAAATTCTTGGGTTTCATGCTGACTCATCGGGGCATTGAAGTGAACCCTGAAAAATACCGGGCGGTTCTCGATATGGAAGCTCCGAAGAGCAAAAAATAGGTTCAGCAGTTGACAGGAAGATTGGCCGCTCTTACCAGGTTCCTGCCGAGATCGGCCGAAAAGGCCTTACCTTTATTCAAACTGCTGAAGAAGGAAGCCTCGATCGAATGGAATGCAAAGTGTGATGCAGCTTTAGATGGAATCAAACAGTGTTTGGCGAATCCGCCAGTCCTATCGAAGCCTGAACCCGGCGAGGCTCTATATTTATATCTGTCAATTGGCGAGGAAGCCATTAGCGCTGCACTAGTGAGGGAGGCAGACCACAGCCAACTACCGGTGTATTTCATTAGCAAGACCTTGCAGAACGCCGAAATTCGATACCAGAAGTTGGAAAAAGTCGCATTCGCCTTACTCACCGAGGCTCGCCGATTGCGACCTTATTTTCAGGCCCATCACATTGTGGTTAGAACCAGCCAACCAATACGACAAGTCCTACACAAACCGGATTTAGCGGGAAGAATGACAAATTGGGCGATAGAATTGTCTGAATATGATATCACCTACGAAGCTCGCCTTGCAATTAAGTCGCAGGCTTTAGCCGACTTCGTCAGGGAGTTGACACCGATAAGCTCGACTGCCAGCGAGGAAATGGGCGAGTGGAAAGTATATGTTGACGGATCGTCGAATACCAAAGGCAGCAGAGCCGGGATCATCATCGAAAGCCCAGAAGGCGTTACGATTGAACACTCACTTCAATTGAAGTTCCCAACTTCAAATAATCAAGCTGAGTACGAGGCATTAATAGCCGGGCTCCAACAGGCAAAAGAGAACGGCGCCACAAGAGTTAAGGTTTTCACCGACTCACAGCTTGTGGCGGCTCAGATTGAGGGATCTTATCATGCAAAAGGCCCGCTGATGGAAAAATACCTTTTTAAGGCCAAGGAGGTAATGGCCGAGTTCGAGGAAGCAATTGTAACCCACATCCCTAGAGGGGAGAATGTCAGAGCCGACATCCTTTCCAAGTTGGCCAGTACCAAGAGCGCAGGATGTCATCGGACTGTGGTTCAACAGAACCTCGACGACCCACTATGCACCATGGCTATTTCAGTTGAAGGCATCGGAAAAGCCAATTGAAGATTATTTGGAGCGTGGCATCAAACCCGATGATGCCATGGAAGCCAAAAAATTGGTTCGGGAGGCGGCCAAATACACCATGGTGGAGGATCAACTCTACCGGAAAGGCCTACATTCCCCTATGCTGAGATGCTTGAACCCGAACGAGGCGGGTTATGCTTTATCCGAGATACATCAGGGAGCCAACGGTCAGCACATGGGCGCTAAGGCACTCGCCAGAAAAACCTTGCGAGCGGGATACTATTGGCCGACCATGGAAGCTGACTCAAAGACTCTCGTTAAAACATGTGATAGCTGTCAGAAGCACTCTAGAGTAATTTGGTCACCCCCAGCAGAACTCCATTTCATCTCGGCCCCTTGGCCTTTCTACAAGTGGGGTATGGACATACTAGGCCCATTCAAGACAGCTCCCGAACAGTTGCGATGGCTGATCGTCGCCGTCGACTACTTCACCAAATGGATCGAGGCCGAACCACTTACAACAATTTCTTCGGCCCGTGTGCAACGATTCTTTGAGGTCAACATCATCACACATTTTGGAGCTCCGGCTGAGATAGTCACAGACAACGGAACTCAGTTCACCGGTAGCGGATTCCGAGATCTAGCGTACGAGTTCGGCATACAGCACCATTTTGCTTCGGTGGAGCACCCACAGTCCAACGGACAAGCCGAAGCCGCAAACAAGGTCATTCTAGATGGACTAAAGAAGCACATTTTGGAAGCAAATACTGGCTGGGTATGTTAGTTCTCTATGTGTTTTGATGATTAATAACAATTGTAAACAAGTACGAATGTTTTTAAAATGACAAAAGAGTCAAAATCATTCTGTCACCTCAAAACTCGAGCCTAACTAAGCAAACTCGAGTTTTCGCAAACAGAGCTCATCGGGATATTTTCGCATAACGAACTCGAGCCCGAGTAAATAGACTCGAGCCTAAACCCCGATGATATAATAATAAAGAGTTTACAAAGAGTAAACTCGAGCCCGTATAGACAAGCTCGAGTTTTCCCATGGCTAGGAAGATTTTCTAATTAAAATGTATCTCTTTAAACTCAGAGTTTATTCTTTTTAAGTAGAGTTCACTTGTTTCTATGGCTATAATTTAATGAACACTCGAGCCCAAGTATATGGACTCAAGCCTAATACTTTTGTGTAGAGTTTACTCTATGGTTTGACAAACGAAGAAGAGTTTACAAAATAGGTAAACTCGAGCCCGTTATTGCAAGCTCGAGTTTTCCCTTGTGAGCTCCCAAGTTTTCCTTCTTTACAAACTCCTGAGTTTAAGTTCAAACCTCCAGTTCACTTCAATAAGCCATGGAATAAATTAAGCTGAACTCGAGCCTAAGAATATGAACTCGAGCCCTTCATCTGAAGAAAGAAAAGCAAGTGTACAAACTCCGAGTTTGTACTCGTGCTCCACCACTCTAATCGAGCAACCAAAACTCTTAGGCATGAATAGTGTTAAACTCGAGCCTAATCACTAATGGACTCGAGCCACCTTATCTTGTGAGATATTACTCCAGTGTTCATTCGACAAAAGCTTAGAGAGCATTCGAACTCGAGCCTACCTTCGTGAACTCGAGTTCACATGGTAAAACAAAATACAAACTCCGAGTTTACATCAAACTCCGAGTTTGCTCTCGCGTAAGATAAACCGGATACTCTAAAATGCCTTACGAACTCGAGCCCGACTTGGAGAACTCGAGTTTAAGACGGAAGCAAATATGATCGTTACCGATTTCATCCCGATACTTTTAAACTGCAAAACTTACCATGTTTATACGAATTGATTGCATTCATTTAGTATATTCAAACGTATTTAACTACTCTATATTGAGAATGTTTCAGGTATTAAATTGGATCAAACGAATCATTGAATTAGCGCGAAGAATCAGAAGCGTAATGATTTCACGCGTCCAGGAATTTAATCAGCCGAAATTCAGGACCCAACGGCTATAATCCTCATCAAACTGAATTTCAAATGAAGAACATGCTAAGTTGAGAAGTAACGGTCACATAGCAACTCACCACTATATAAAGAGCTGATTACAAACTTCGAAAGATACAAAAGATTAAGCAGAAACGAAAAGCAAGCTCAAGAGTTCTTATACATTCAGTTTTCTTTCGTATTGTATTTTGATATACAAAGAGCCTCGGTGTTTATCATTATCTTCTCTCGTGAGAGAGCTTTTATACAAATTATTCATTCATTGTAAAAGATCTCAAGTCAAGGGACTTGGAGATTGGGATTTGATTACAACTTGTAAGGGGAGTGTATCCTAGAGAGAGGATAATCCTTGAGTACAGAGTGTGTATCCGAGTTAAGTGATAGTAGAAAACCCAGAGAGTCCTGGGACTGGACGTAGGTCAAGAATTTAGACCGAACCAGGATAAACTTTCGTGTCAAGCTCTTCTTCCCTATCTCTTTACGTTTAGCTTCAGCTTGGGTGCAAAGTTATTATAAAAGTTTTAAAATCCCCAATTCACCCCCTCTTGGTGATTTCCTTTCGTTTTCATTTGGTATCAGAGCAAGGTTGTCAATTTGAAGGATTAACATCCTAGACACAAAGATCCAATGGAAGGAATTCTACCGAGATGGAGCCTCAATCAACCGACCCCCGGGTTTCAATGGAGAACACTACTTGGAAGGCTAAGTTCAGGGTCTATGTAATGGCCTCTGAGTTTGGTTTGTGGAGGGTCTTTGAGAAAGGAAACTATGTTCCTTCCTCAGTTGTAGCTGACATCAGAACTCCCAAGAAAGAAGAAGAGTACGATGACAATGATAAGAAACAAGTCACTCTCAACATGAAGGCAATTCATATGCTCCAAAGTGCTCTTGGCCAAAAAGAGTATTTCAGAATCTGCACTTTGCCATCTGCTAAGCAAATGTGGGATGCTCTTGAAATAGCTCATGAAGGAACAGCTGCAATCAAAGAAAATCGTATCAATACTCTCATGACTGAATACAATCTATTGCAGATGAAGCCCGGAGAATCTATTGGTGAATTTCAACTCAGATTCACTCACCTGATCAATCAACTCATTGCCTTGGGAAAAGAATATGAACAACTTGCCCAAGTGAGGAAAATACTAAATATTCTCACCAAGGAATGGGAAGCCAAGGTCACTGCAATTGAAGAATCTCGAGGCGAATCAATGGCCTCCGTGGCAAGACTATTTGGCGCCTTTCTGAATATGAGGGGAAGATCAAATTCAAAAAGGGACTAAATGATATCAATGTCAAGAACAAGGGAATAGCTCTTAAAACCATCAAAGAAGCTAAATCGATGACGATGAAGAAGATGAAGATGAAGATGGTGAGCTAGGAATGATGGTCCGAAGATTCAAGAAATTCTACAAAAAGGACCAATCTCACAGAAGGTTTCACAAAGGAAATTCTAGCACAGAAACCAAGAAACCAATTATATGCTATGAATGTGAGAAACCAGGCCACATCAAATCAGAATGTCCACAGCTGAAAAACAAAGAGAAGAAATTCAATAAGTTCAAGAAAAGAGCTTATGTATCAGCTATATGGGGCAACAGCTCATCGATGAAGATGAGGCGTAAGAGGAACAAAGTGCCAATCTCGCCTTGTGGCTCAAGAGGAATCAGACAACGAAGAGGTAAGTAATTCTGATTTACCTTATAATGAATTATCTTCAACATATGATTCTCTTTATACTGAATTTAAGAAAACAGCAAAAGAGCTCTTATTTTCAAAAAGAAAAATCAAACTATTAGAAGAACAAGTTCAAACGATTTCTACGCCTATCTCTGCTTGTGAAAAGGATGCAAAACCAACTTATAATGAATTGTCTACTGAATACGAACTTGTTCAAAATGAATTTGAGGAACTTGCTGAAAAATACTTTGTTTTAAAAAGGAAGAATACAACACTTGAACAACAAGTAGAAAATCTTTCAGTTCCTGAAAATATCATATGTGATGAATGTTCTATTCTGAAAAAGAAAAATGAATACCTTACAAAGACTCTTGAAAAATTCACTAGAGGAAGTGAAATGCTTGAGGTAATTTTAAACAAAGCAAAGATTTACAAATGACAAATCAGAATTGGTTACAAGCCCGATTATGACAAAAAGAAAGGCAAAAAGAAACATGGACAAAGATCCTACATGAATTATTTTCAAAAATCTGTTCATACCTCAAATCCTTTTGCACATTGCAACTATTGTAATAGAAAAGGTCATACTACTTCTTCATGTTTTCATAAGAAAGATAGATCAATTAAACCTATAGGAAATTATCAATGGGTGCCTAAGGGATCCTATATGATTCCTAAGACACAAACTAACCCAAAAGGACCCAAAGAATATTGGGTACCTAAAAGATGATATCTCTTCTTATGCAGATTTGTCTTAGAGCATCAAATCCCAATAAGTGGTACATTGACAGTGGATGCTCAAGACATATGACTCGGAGACCAATCCAAATTTGCTTCAATCAAACATAAGGAAGGTGGCAAGGTAACATTTGGTGGAAATGAGTCCGGAAGAATTGCCGGCATTGGCAAAATTGGAAATAGCAATGGACCTCAAATCAAAGATGTTTATCTTGTGGATGGATTATGTCACAACCTCCTCGGTGTGAGTCAAAGCACGGACAAAGGAAACCTAGTCATCTTTAATTCAGAAGAATGTTTGATTGTAAGTAAGGATGCTCTCTCTTTAGATAGTATTAAATCCAAAGCATTATTCAGAGCTCCAAGAGAAGGTAATTGTTATACTCTTAATCTGTCTAAAAACAATTCTGATTCTGAAAAATGTTTTGTTGGTAACTTAGATGAAAGTTGGTTATGGCATAAACGTTTAGGACATGTCAATATGATTCAACTTGATAAACTACAGAAAAGGAATTGGTTATTGGTTTACCAAAACTTTCTTTTAAAAATGATCTGATTTGTGATGCATGTCAAAAAGGTAAACAAACTAAATCATCTTTCAAGTCGAAAACGAAATTATCAACTAATAGACCTCTTCAATTACTCCATATGGATTTAGTTGGACCAGCTAGAGTAAAAAGCCTAGGCGGCAATCTCTATACATTGGTTATAGTAGATGATTTCTCAAGATTTACATGGGTCATTCTTTTATCATCAAAAGATAAAACATTTGATCAATTTATTGTGTTTGCCAAGAAGGTCCAAAACGAGAAAGGATACTCTATTGCGTGTATTCGTACAGATCATGGTGGAGAATTTGAGAATCATGCCTTTGGAGAATTCTCGTGATAGTATGGGAATCAATCATAACTTCTCGGCTCCAAGAACCCCACAAAGAAATGGAGTTGTTGAAAGAAAGAATAGAGTGCTTACCGAAATGGCAAGATCAATGCTAAATGAGAACCAAACATCTCAAGTGTTTTGGGTCGATGCTATGAGCACCGCTTGTTACATATCAAACAGGCATATCTCCGGAAGAAATTGGACAAAACTCCCTATGAACTCTACAAAGGAAGAAAACCCAACTTAGCTCACTTGCATATCTTTGGATGTAAGTGCTTCATCCACAATAATGGTAAGGACAAACTTGGGAAAATTTGATTCCAAAGCTCATGAAGGTATATTCTTGGGTTATTCAAGTAGAAGTAAAGCATATAGAGTTTATAATACTCGTAATCACACCGTTGAAGAATCTATGCATGTTGTTTTCTCGTGAAACCAAATCTAACAAGTCCTTGGATGATGATGATGATTTTCCGTGACAAACCAAACTGTTTCAACAAATACGGAAAAAGATTTGCAAGATGATTCTCAAACTGAAAAACATTGTGAAAATGCTTATGAAATCCGTGTTCAAACTCAACCAAAATCATGGAGATACAGTAGGAGTCATCCTCTGGATCAAGTGATAGGTGATGCAAATCAAGGAGTAAGAACCGTAAAAGCACTTTGAATGAAGTTACTTTTTCAGCTTTCATTTTGAAAATTGAACCCTCTAAAATTGATGAAGCCCTTTCGCACAATGATTGGGTTATAGCAATGCAAGAGGAGTTACATCAATTTGAAAGAAACCAAGTTTGGGACTTGGTACCTGCACCTAAAGACCATCCGGTCATTGGTACTAAATGGGTATTCAAAAATAAATGTGATGAATCCGCCATAATCATTCGTAATAAGGCAAGGCTAGTTGCAAAAGGCTATAATCAAGAAGAAGGAATTGATTATGAAGAAACTTATGCTCCAGTAGTAAGATTGGAAGCTATAAGAGTTCTTCTAGCCTTTGCTTGTGTTAAAAGATTCAAACTTTTTCAAATGGATGTAAAATCCGCCTTTTTAATGGTTTTATACAGAGGAAGTTTATGTTGAACAACCTCCGTGTTTTCAAAATGAACATCATCCAGATCATGTTTATCACCTCAAGAAAGCCTTATATGGTCTTAAACAAGCTCCTAGAGCTTGGTATGAGAGGTTAAGCACTTTCCTTCTTGATCAAGGATTTGTTAGAGGAAAAGCAGATACAACTCTCTTTATAAAGAAGAATAAACTTGGTGATGTTTTAATAGCTCAAATTTATGTTGATGACATTATTTTTGGTGCTACTAATGATACTATGTGTGAAGAATTTGCCAAGACAATGCAGGGAGAATTTGAAATGTCCATGATGGGAGAACTTAATTACTTCCTTGGACTTCAAATCAAGCAACGCCATGATGGAATCTTCATTTCCTGCACCAAGTATTTGAAAGATCTATTGAAAAAATATGGTCTAGCTGATTGTAATGGAGCAGATACTCCAATGAGTTCAACCGCAACTCGGATGCCGATGAAAAGGGGACTAACTTCAACATCACTAAATATAGAGGAATGATTGGATCATTACTCTATCTTACAAAACAAGTCGCCCGTATATTCAATTCAGTGTTGGAATGTGTGCTAGATTCCAATCGCCCCCATGGAGTCCCATGCCGAACATGTTAAAAGAATTTTTAGATATCTTGCCGATACAAAGACTCTTGGATTATGGTTTCCCAAAGATCAACATGAACACTTAGTAGCCTATACCGATTCAGATCATGCAGATACAAGACCGATGTAAAAGCACAAGTGGTCAATGTGAGTTCTTTGGAGGATCATTAGTGTCTTGGTTCAAGAAAAAGGCACCACGCTGGGCCGTGTCATCCACCGAAGCCGAGTATGTTGCTGCCTCAAGTTGTTGTGCTCAAGTTCTTTGGCTCAAACAACAATTGTGTGATTTGGGAGTTCATCTCAAAGAAATCCCAATTCTTTGTGACAACACAAGCACAATAAGTTTGGCAAAGAATCTGTTCAACACACTAGAACCAAACATATTGATGTCAGACATCACTTCATAAGAGATCATGTTCAAAAGAAGGATGTCAAAGTCATGTTCATCCCAACTCACTTGCAACTCGCTGATATCTTCACCAAGCCACTAGCAAAAGAACAATTTGTGTTCATAAGAAGAGAATTGGGAATGGTAAATCCCAATGAGTTGTAAGTAATTCAAATGTTAGTTATATTTTTTTTATTATTATCCACTAACTTAAGCATCGGAGTACAGACTCGAGCCTATTAGTGAACAGACTCGAGTTCGAGGGAGACAGAGAGCAATCCACCTCAGAGAACCAGACAAACTCGAGCCTACAATGTGATCGACTCGAGCCTAGCAAAGAATTTTCAAGGGTTCACACATACACTCTTGAATTCCAGGTAAGTAACGTTACACAAACTCGAGCCTACACTTGAGAACTCGAGTTTGCGTCGATAAAATTTCTTTAAAAACCTGACTTTTCGTCTTCACTCTATCTCACCCTCGAGCCTAAACCTAATTTCTCCCAAAAATTTCTCTCAATCTCCTCAAACGAAAACCAGAGAACATGGCGTCCAAACGATCCGCAACCCAAGATTCCAAATCCTCCGATCCTCAAGAACCCCAAACCGATCAAACAAAAATCTCTCAACGTCCTCCTGTGGTAAAATCGTTTCCCAAACGATTCAAGCATGGAATTGACAAGCAAATTCCTGGTATTCCTATTACCCAAGCCACTCCAATAACCACACCAAGATGAATACCTCAAAGAAAGCTTCAACCGCCGACACACCACCTCGAAGGGGCAAAGAACAGATACACAAGTCTCGAAAGACCACAACTAGTCAAACTAGCTCTCAAGCTCAATCATCCTCCCATCACCAACAACACTCTGTTCCTCGTATCTAGAGAAAACCCAGCCTTATTTGAAATTTTCAATCATTCCTCCATCCCTAAAGGATTCTCTAGTGAGGATGTCACTCTATATGGTGAGGATGCCATACGATTCCAAGAAAACTATGAGGCTAAGAGTTTTTGCCCTTCGTGTATGTCAATCTAGATGCTTTAAAAGAGGAATGTAACCTTGATCTTACCCACTCGGCTTAGACAATTTGAACCTCTCATATCCATTAGAGCCTCATATAGTCCATCCTTTGTTAAAACCTTTTACTATTGTATGCAAAGTGATAATTTATTGGATGCGGATAGAAATTTGGTTGAGGAAAGGATTACCACATCCATTAGAGGAAAACAGATAACCATCACTGCTGCATACCTTAATTCCCTCCTCCAAATCCAAAATCCTCCTCCTGTTGCTTCTCCAAATTATACGAATAGGCAAATTTTTACACTCCTCAGACCCGATGAGCCTGTACCTGATGCTTTAGAGACTCTGGATTTCACTCCAATATCAATGCCTCCTAAGCAAAGAGCTGCTTGGTATATATACACTAGAAACTTAGTACAAAAGGGAGGCAATTTCACTCACTTTGCCAAAAAGGACTTCCCTATTTTTGCCTCTATCATAGATCAAGTCCCTCATAACATAGGAGATTGGATCTTTAAAGAGATGTTCAAATTTCGTTTCCATGGAAGAAAAACATCCCAGATACCCTTTGCCGCCTCATCTCGGTGATTATGTTTCATGAAAGGGTCTGGTATTTACCACCAATGAGAAACCCGAAAAACCAGCAAAATTTGGCCAAAGATATCCTAAATTTAATGAGGATAAGCTTTGATCAAGGAAGTGATCATTCCAGAGCACCCTCAAGACCTACTAGAACCAGAGCTACTCAATCTAGAGTTCAAGAAGCTCAAAGTGCACCACCTCCACCACAATCCTTTCCTCCGATTTGGATGAAAGAATAAAGACTTACATTGCCCAAGTTGTTTCGATCTTTCTTCCAAGATAGAATCAGATTCACCACAAGTCAAGAAAGGATATGAGGAGTTCTCTGATGCACAAGAAGATCTCATTCTTGAACATGAGATTATGAAAGAGAAAGTGCAAGGTCTCAGGGATCAAATTGGAGATCACTCAATAAGCATCTCCACTCTTTTGGTGTCTATGTCCAGCCTCCATGACAAAATGGACAAAATTTTAGAAAATCAGTCCATCAATTCCGCGGACCTAGCTCTTTCAACCTCTATCTCATCTAATCCTCCACTTTTCGATGATGACAAAGGGGGAGAAGAGTTGAAGTGAAGAAGGAGAAGTCACGTTGTCAAGCTGTCTTTTTTTTTTTGAGATATATGTATGCTTGAAACTCTAAATGTCATTTTGTAAACCGTTGAATGTTTTAGCTATACAATGACAATATGTGTTATGATTTATGTTAAGCTGCTAACTCTGATAGAATCAATGTTTAAATGTTAAAATCTAATTTCGATGCATTTACACCGAACACTTATGCTTCAATGATTTCAAATGATCAAAACAGTGTTCTTAAAGGAGTTAATTGTTTACAAGTGTTGTCATCATCAAAAGGGGAGAATGTTAGTTCTCTATGTGTTTTGATGATTAATAACAATTGTAAACAAGTACGAATGTTTTTAAAATGACAAAAGAGTCAAAATCATTCTGTCACCTCAAAACTCGAGCCTAACTAAGCAAACTCGAGTTTTCGCAAACAGAGAGCTCATCAGATATTTTCAAGATAACGAACTCGAGCCCGAGTAAATAGACTCGAGCCTAAACCCTCATGATATAATAATAAAGAGTTTACAAACGAGTAAACTCGATCCTGTATAGACAAGCTCGAGTTTTCCCATGGCGGGAAGATTTTCTAATTAAAATGTATCTCTTTAAACTCAGAGTTTATTCTTTTTAAGTAGAGTTCACTTGTTTCTATGGCTATAATTTAATGAACACTCGAGCCCAAGTATATGGACTCAAGCCTAATACTTTTGTGTAGAGTTTACTCTATGGTTTGACAAACGAAGAAGAGTTTACAAAATAGGTAAACTCGAGCCCGTTATTGCAAGCTCGAGTTTTCCCTTGCGCGAGAGCTCCCAAGTTTTCCTTCTTTACAAACTCCGAGTTTAAGTTCAAACCTCCAGCTCACTTCAATAAGCCATGGAATAAATTAAGCTGAACTCGAGCCTAAGAATATGAACTCGAGCCCTTCATCCGAAGAAAGAAAAGCAAGTGTACAAACTCCGAGTTTGTACTCGTGCTCCACCACTCTAATCGAGCAACCAAAACTCTTAGGCATGAATAGTGTTAAACTCGAGCCTAATCACTAATGGACTCGAGCCTCGCTTATCTTGTGAGATATTACTCCGTGTGTTCATTCGACAAAAGCTTAGAGAGCATTCGAACTCGAGCCTACCTTCGTGAACTCGAGTTCACATGGTGAAACAAAATACAAACTCCGAGTTTACATCAAACTCCGAGTTTGCTCTCACGTAAGATAAACCAGATACTCTAAAATGCCTTACGAACTCGAGCCTGACTTGGAGAACTCGAGTTTAAGACGAAAGCAAATATGATCGTTACGATTTCATCCCGATTCTTTTAAACTGCAAAACTTACCATGTTTATACGAATTGATTGCATTCATTTAGACCGAAATTCAGGACCCAACGGCTATAATCCTCATCAAACTGAATTTCAAATGAAGAACATGCTAAGTTGAGAAGTAACGGTCACATAGCAACTCACCACTATATAAAGAGCTGATTACAAACTTCGAAAGATACAAAAGATTAAGCGTAAAACGAAAAGCAAGCTCAAGAGTTCTTATACATTCAGCTTTCTTTCGTATTGTATTTTGATATACAAAGAGCCTCGGTGTTTATCATTATCTTCTCGTGAGAGAGCTTTTATACAAATTATTCATTCATTGTAAAAGATCTCAAGTCAAGGGGACTTGAGATTGGGATTTGATTACAACTTGTAAGGGGAGTGTATCCTAGAGAGAGGATAATCCTTGAGTACGAGTGTGTATCCGAGTTAAGTGATAGTAGAAAAACCCGTGAGAGTCTGGGACTGGACGTAGGTCAAGAATTTAGACCGAACCAGATAAACTTTCGTGTCAAGCTCTTCTTCCCTATCTCTTTACGTTTAGCTTCACTTGGGTGCAAAGTTATTATAAAAGTTTTAAAATCCCCAATTCACCCCCTCTTGGTGATTTCCTTTCGTTTTCATTTGGTATCAGAGCAAGGTTGTCAATTTGAAGGATTAACATCCTAGACACAAAGATCCAATGGAAGGAATTCTACTGATGGAGCCTCAATCAACCGACCCCCAGGTTTCAATGGAGAACACTACTCATTCTGGAAGGCTAAGTTCAGGGTCTATGTAATGGCCTCTGAGTTTGGTTTGTGGAGGGTCTTTGAGAAAGGAAACTATGTTCCTTCCTCAGTTGTAGCTGACATCAGAACTCCCAAGAAAGAAGAAGAGTACGATGACAATGATAAGAAACAAGTCACTCTCAACATGAAGGCAATTCAGATGCTCCAAAGTGCTCTTGGCCAAAAAGAGTATTTCAGACCGTGCACTTTGCCATCCGCTAAGCAAATGTGGGATGCTCTTGAAATAGCTCATGAAGGAACAAACTGCGATCAAAGAAAATCGTATCAATACTCTCATGATCGAATACATCTATTGCAGATGAAGCCCTGAGAATCTATTGGTGAATTTCAACTCGATTCACTCACCCGATCAATCAACTCATTGCCTTGGGAAAAGAATATGAACAACTTGCCCAAGTGAGGAAAATACTAAATATTCTCACCAAGGAATGGGAAGCCAAGGTCACCGCAATTGAAGAATCTCGAGGCGAATCAATGGCCTCCGTGGCAAGACTATTTGGCAGCCTTTTCAATATGAGGGAAGATCAAATTCAAAAAGGGACTAAATGATATCAATGTCAAGAACAAGGGAATAGCTCTTAAAACCATCAAAGAAGCTAAATCGATGACGATGAAGAAGATGAAGATGAAGATGGTGAGCTAGGAATGATGGTCCGAAGATTCAAGAAATTTTACAAAAAGGACCAATCTCACATAAGGTTTCACAAAGGAAATTCTAGCACAGAAACTAAGAAACCAATTATATGCTATGAATGTGAGAAACCAGGCCACATCAAATCAGAATGTCTGCAGCTGAAAAACAAAGAGAAGAAATTCAATAAGTTCAAGAAAAGAGCTTATGTATCAGCTATATGGGGCAACAGCTCATCTCGATGAAGATGAGGCGAAGAAGAGGAACAAAGTGCCAATCTCTGCCTTGTGGCTCAAGAGGAATCGACAACGAAGAGGTAAGTAATTCCGATTTACCTTATAATGAATTATCTTCAACATATGATTCTCTTTATACCGAATTTAAGAAAACTGCAAAAGAGCTCTTATTTTCAAAAAGAAAAATCAAACTATTAGAAGAACAAGTTCAAACGATTTCTACGCCTATCTCTTGCTTGTGAAAAGGATGCAAAACCAACTTATAATGAATTGTCTATCGAATACAAACTTGTTCAAAATGAATTTGAGGAACTTGCTGAAAAATACTTTGTTTTAAAAAGGAAGAATACAACACTTGAACAACAAGTAGAAAATCTTTCAGCTCCCGAAAATATCATATGTGATGAATGTTCTATTCGAAAAAGAAAAATGAATACCTTACAAAGACTCTTGAAAAATTCACTAGAGGAAGTGAAATGCTTGAGGTAATTTTAAAACAAGAAAGATTTACAAATGACAAATCAGAATTGGTTACAAGCCTGATTATGACAAAAAGAAAGGCAAAAAGAAACATGGACAAAGATCCTACATGAATTATTTTCAAAAATATGTTCATACCTCAAATCCTTTTGCACATTGCAACTATTGTAATAGAAAAGGTCATACTACTTCTTCATGTTTTCATAAGAAAGATAGATCGATTAAACCTATAGGAAATTATCAATGGGTGCCTAAGGGATCCTATATGATTCCTAAGACACAAACTAACCCAAAAGGACCCAAAGAATATTGGGTACCTAAAAGATGATATCTCTTCTTATGCAGATTTGTCTTAGAGCATCAAATCCCAATAAGTGGTACATTGACAAAGTGGATGCTCAAGACATATGACTCGGAGACCAATCCAAATTTGCTTCAATCAAACATAAGGAAGGTGGCAAGGTAACATTTGGTGGAAATGAGTCCGGAAGAATTGCTGGCATTGGCAAAATTGGAAATAGCAATGGACCTCAAATCAAAGATGTTTATCTTGTGGATGGATTATGTCACAACCTCCTCAGTGTGAGTCAAAGCACAGACAAAGGAAACCTAGTCATCTTTGATTCAGAAGAATGTTTGATTGTAAGTAAGGATGCTCTCTCTTTAGATAGTATTAAATCCAAAGCATTATTCAGAGCTCCAAGAGAAGGTAATTGTTATACTCTTAATCTGCCTAAAAACAATTCTGATTCTGAAAAATGTTTTGTTGGTAACTTAGAGGCGGCAATCTCTATACATTGGTTATAGTAGATGATTTCTCAAGATTTACATGGGTCATTCTTTTATCATCAAAAGATAAAACATTTGATCAATTTATTGTGTTTGCCAAGAAGGTCCAAAACGAGAAAGGATTCTCTATTGCAGGTATTCGTACAGATCATGGTGGAGAATTTGAGAATCATGCCTTTGGAGAATTCTGTGATAGTATGGGAATTAATCATAACTTCTCAGCCCAAGAACCCCACAAAGAAATGGAGTTGTTGAAAGAAAGAATAGAGTGCTTTAATGAAATGGCAAGATCAATGCTAAATGAGAACCAAACATCTCAAGTGTTTTGGGCTGATGCTATGAGCACTGCTTGTTACATATCAAACAGGGCATATCTCCGGAAGAAATTGGACAAAACTCCCTATGAACTCTACAAAGGAAGAAAACCCAACTTAGCTCACTTGCATATCTTTGGATGTAAGTGCTTCATCCACAATAATGGTAAGGACTGACTTTGGGAAAATTTGATTCCAAAGTCGATGAAGGTATATTCTTGGGTTATTCAAGTAGAAGTAAAGCATATAGAGTTTATAATACTCGTAATCACACCGTTGAAGAATCTATGCATGTTGTTTTCTGTGAAACTAAATCTAACAAGTCCTTGGATGATGATGATGATTTTCCTGTGACAAACCAAACTGTTTCAACAAATACGGAAAAGATTTGCAAGATGATTCTCAAACCGAAAAACATTGTGAAAATGCTTATAGGAGTCATCCTCTGGATCAAGTGATAGGTGATGCAAATCAAGGAGTAAGAACCAGAAAAAGCAGTTTGAATGAAGTTACTTTTTCAGCTTTCATTTTGAAAATTGAACCCTCTAAAATTGATGAAGCCCTTTCAGACAATGATTGGGTTATAGCAATGCAAGAGGAGTTACATCAATTTGAAAGAAACCAAGTTTGGGACTTGGTACCAGACCTAAAGACCATCCGGTCATTGGTACTAAATGGGTATTCAAAAATAAATGTGATGAATCCGCCATAATCATTCGTAATAAGGCAAGGCTAGTTGCAAAAGGCTATAATCAAGAAGAAGGAATTGATTATGAAGAAACTTATGCTCCAAAGAGCAAGATTGGAAGCTATAAGAGTTCTTCTAGCCTTTGCTTGTGTTAAAGGATTCAAACTTTTTCAAATGGATGTAAAATCCGCCTTTTTAAATGGTTTTATACAGAGGAAGTTTATGTTGAACAACCTCCGTGTTTTCAAAATGAACATCATCCAGATCATGTTTATCACCTCAAGAAGGCCTTATATGGTCTTAAACAAGCTCCTAGAGCTTGGTATGAGAGGTTAAGCACTTTCCTTCTTGATCAAGGATTTGTTAGAGGAAAAGCAGATACAACTCTCTTTATAAAGAAGAATAAACTTGGTGATGTTTTAATAGCTCAAATTTATGTTGATGACATTATCTTTGTGCTACTAATGATACTATGTGTGAAGAATTTGCCAAGACAATGCAGGGAGAATTTGAAATGTCCATGATGGGAGAACTTAATTACTTCCTTGACTTCAAATCAAGCAACGCCATGATGGAATCTTCATTTCCGAGCACCAAGTATTTGAAAGATCTATTGAAAAATATGGTCTAGCTGATTGTAATGGAGCAGATACTCCAATGAGTTCAACTGCAACTCGGATGCTGATGAAAAGGGGACTAACTTCAACATCACTAAATATAGAGGAATGATTGGATCATTACTCTATCTTACAGCAAGTCGTCCAGATATTCAATTCAGTGTTGGAATGTGTGCTAGATTCCAATCTGCCCCCATGGAGTCCCATGCTGAACATGTTAAAAGAATTTTTAGATATCTTGTTGATACAAAGACTCTTGGATTATGGTTTCCCAAAGATCAACATGAACACTTAGTAGCCTATACTGATTCAGATCATGCAGATACAAGACCGATTGTAAAAGCACAAGTGGTCAATGTGAGTTCTTTGGAGGATCATTAGTGTCTTGGTTCAAAGCAAAGCTGCACTACGTGGCCGTGTCATCCACCGAAGCCGAGTATGTTGCTGCCTCAAGTTGTTGTGCTCAAGTTCTTTGGCTCAAACAACAATTGTGTGATTTGGGAGTTCATCTCAAAGAAATCCCAATTCTTTGTGACAACACAAGCACAATAAGTTTGGCAAAGAATCTGCTCAACACACTAGAACCAAACATATTGATGTCAGACATCACTTCATAAGAGATCATGTTCAAAAGAAGGATGTCAAAGTCATGTTCATCCCAACTCACTTGCAACTCGCTGATATCTTCACCAAGCCACTAGCAAAAGAACAATTTGTGTTCATAAGAAGAGAATTGGGAATGGTAAATCCCAATGAGTTGTAAGTAATTCAAATGTTAGTTATATTTTTTTTATTATTATCCACTAACTTAAGCATCGGAGTATGTAGATATGTTTTGTGCGGGATGTATATTGAAATCAAAATCCCAAACAATCGAGTGCAAGAAAAGTGTCACAAACTCGAGCCTACCAAAGATAGACTCGAGCTCGAAAGAACCAGCAAGAAATGCAACTATCAGGTCGCCAAACTCGAGCCTATTAGTGAACGGACTCGAGTTCGCGAGAGACAGAGAGCAACTCATCTCAGAGATTTTGACAAACTCGAGCCTATTAGTGAACGGACTCGAGTTCGCGAGAGACAGAGAGCAACTCATCTCAGAGATTTTGACAGACTCGAGCCTATTAGTGAACGAACTCGAGTTCGCGGGAGACAGAGAGCAACTCATCTCAGAGATCTTGATGGACTCGAGCCTATTAGTGAACAGACTCGAGTTCGAGGGAGACAGAGCAATCCACCTCGTGAGAACTGCACAAACTCGAGCCTACAATGTGATCGACTCGAGCCTAGCAAGAATTTTCAAGGGTTCACACATACACTCTTGAATTCCGGGTAAGTAACGTTACACAAACTCGAGCCTACACTTGAGAACTCGAGTTTGCGTCGATAAAATTTCTTTAAAAACTCGACTTTTCGTCTTCACTCTATCTCACCCTCGAGCCTAAACCTAATTTCTCCCAAAATTTCTCTCAATCTCCTCAAACGAAAACCGAGAGAACATGGCGTCCAAACGATCTGCAACCCAAGATTCCAAATCCTCTGATCCTCAAGAACCCCAAACTGATCAAACAAAAATCTCTCAACGTCCTCCCAGGGTAAAATCGTTTCCCAAACGATTCAAGCATGGAATTGACAAGCAAATTCCTGGTATTCCTATTACCCAAGCCACTCCAATAACCACAAAGTCAAGATGAATACCTCAAAGAAAGCTTCAACTGCTGACACACCACCTCGAAGGGGCAAAGAACAGATACACAAGTCTCGAAAGACCACAACTAGTCAAACTAGCTCTCAAGCTCAATCATCCTCCCATCACCAACAACACTCTGTTCCTCAGGTATCTAGAGAAAACCCAGCCTTATTTGAAATTTACAATCATTCCTCCATCCCTAAAGGATTCTCTAGTGAGGATGTCACTCTATATGGTGAGGATGCCATACGATTCCAAGAAAACTATGAGGCTAAGAGTTTTTGCCCTTCTGTGTATGTCAATCTAGATGCTTTAAAAGAGGAATGTAACCTTGATCTTACCCACTGGCTTAGACAATTTGAACCTCTCATATCCATTAGAGCCTCATATAGTCCATCCTTTGTTAAAACCTTTTACTATTGTATGCAAAGTGATAATTTATTGGATGCGGATAGAAATTTGGTTGAGGAAAGGATTACCACATCCATTAGAGGAAAACAGATAACCATCACCGCTTGCATACCTTAATTCCCTCCTCCAAATCCAAAATCCTCCTCCTGTTGCTTCTCCAAATTATACGAATAGGCAAATTTTTACACTCCTCGGGCCGATGAGCTGTACACGATGCTTTAGAGACTCGGATTTCACTCCAGTATCAATGCCTCCTAAGCAAAGGCTGCTTGGTATATATACACTAGAAACTTAGTACAAAAGGAGGCAATTTCACTCACTTTGCCAAAAAGGACTTCCTATTTTTGCCTCTATCATAGATCAAGTCCCTCGTAACATAGGAGATTGGATCTTTAAAGAGATGTTCAAATTTCGTTTCCATGGAAGAAAAACATCCCAGATACCCTTTGCCTCCACTCTTTTGGTGTCTATGTCCAGCCTCCATGACAAAATGGACAAAATTTTAGAAAATCAGTCCATCAATTCTGCACGGACCTAGCTCTTCGGCACCTCCACCTTCTTACGAACCAATCCCAACCTCCATAGCCCCTAAACCATCTACCCATGATCCTATTCTTGAGTCAACCTCTATCTCATCTAATCCTCCACTTTTCGATGATGACAAAGGGGAGAAGAGTTGAAGTGAAGAAGGAGAAGTCAAGTTGTCAAGGCATTTGTCTTTTTTTTTTTGAGATATATGTATGCTTGAAACTCTAAATGTCATTTTGTAAACCATTGAATGTTTTAGCTTATGCAATGACAATATGTGTTATGATTTATGTTAATTCGCTAACTCGATAGAATCAATGTTTAAATGTTAAAATCTAATTTCGATGCATTTACCTTTGAACACTTATGCTTCAATGATTTCAAATGATCAAAACAGTGTTCTTAAAGGAGTTAATTGTTTACAAGTGTTGTCATCATCAAAAAGGGGGAGAATGTTAGTTCTCTATGTGTTTTGATGATTAATAACAATTGTAAACAAGTACGAATGTTTTAAAATGACAAAAGAGTCAAAATCATTCTGTCACCTCAAAACTCGAGCCTAACTAAGCAAACTCGAGTTTTACGCAAACGCAGAGCTCATCGGGATATTTTCGGCATAACGAACTCGAGCACGAGAGTAAATAGACTCGAGCCTAAACCACGATGATATAATAATAAAGAGTTTACAAACGAGTAAACTCGAGCTGTATAGACAAGCTCGAGTTTTCCCGTAGCGGGAAGATTTTCTAATTAAAATGTATCTCTTTAAACTCCAGAGTTTATTCTTTTTAAGTAGAGTTCACTTGTTTCTATGGCTATAATTTAATGAACACTCGAGCCCAAGTATATGGACTCAAGCCTAATACTTTTGTGTAGAGTTTACTCTATGGTTTGACAAACGAAGAAGAGTTTACAAAATAGGTAAAAATACAAACTCCAGAGTTTACATCAAACTCCAGAGTTTGCTCTCACAGAAGATAAACCAGATACTCTAAAATGCCTTACGAACTCGAGCCTGACTTGGAGAACTCGAGTTTAAGACGAAAAGCAAATATGATCGGGCACGATTTCATCCCGATTCTTTTTAAAGCTCACAAAACTTACCATGTTTATACGAATTGATTGCATTCATTTAGTATATTCAAACGTATTTAACTACTCTATATTGAGAATGTTTCGGGTATTAAATTGGATCAAACGAATCATTGAATATTAGCGCCAAGAATCGTGAAGCGAGAATGATTTCACGCCATCCGGGAATTTAATCGGTGAAATTCGGGACCCAACGGCTATAATCCTCATCAAACTGAATTTCAAATGAAGAACATGCTAAGTTGAGAAGTAATTCGGTCACATAGCAACTCACCACTATATAAAGAGCGATTACAAACTTCGAAGATACGAAAGATTAAGTTAAACGAAAAGCAAGCTCAAGAGTTCTTATACATTCAGTTTTCTTCTCGTATTGTATTTTGATATACAAAGAGCCTCGGTGTTTATCATTATCTTCTCGTGAGAGAGAGCTTTATACAAATTATTCATTCATTGTGTAAAAGATCTCAAGTCAAGGGGACTTGGAGATGGGATTTGATTACAACTTGTAAGGGGAGTGTATCCTAGAGGATAATCCTTGAGTACGAGTGTGTATCGAGTTAAGTGATAGTAGAAAAACCCGGAGGTGCAGGGGCTGGACGTAGGTCAAGAATTTAGACCGAACCGGGATAAACTACTGTGTCAAGCTCTTCTTCCCTATCTCTTTACGTTTAGCTTCGACTTGGGTGCAAAGTTATTATAAAAGTTTTAAAATCCCGATTCACCCCCTCTTGGTGATTTCCTTTCGTTTCAAGGTATATCAAATACCTTATGTTCTTTAGGATCGAACAACGACCGAGACATCCACTCAAGAAACTCCGTATAGAATGGCTTATGGATGCGAATCCATGATTCCAGTCGAAATAGGATTACCCTCATGGCGCAAAAGAAGCATTCTGTCATAAGGGGAAGCAGCCAACAACGAAGCATTTGAAAACGAAAGGAAATCACCAAGAGGGGGGTGAATTGGGGATTTTAAATCTTTTATTGTAACGTTGCAACAAAGCTGAAGCTAAACGTAAAGAGATAGGGAAGAAGAGCTTGACACAGAAGGTTTATCCTGGTTCGGTCTAAATTCTTGACCTACGTCCAGTCCCGCATTCTCTCGGGTTTTTCTACTATCACTTTAACTCGTATACACACTCGTACTCAAGGATTATCCTCTCTAGGATACACTCCCCTTACAAGTTGTATTCAAATCCCAATCTCCAAGTCCCCTTGACTTGAGATCTTTTACAATGAATGAATAATTTGAATATAATCTCTCTTACAGAGAAGGTAATGATAAACACCGAGGCTCTTTGTATATCAAAATACAATACGTAAAGAAAACTGAATGTATAAGAATTCTTGAGCTTGCTTTTCGTTTCGTTTGATCTTTCGTAGGTCTTCTAAGTTTGTAATCAGACTCTTTATATAGTGGTGAGTTGCAATGTGACCGTTACTTCTCAACTTAGTATGTTCTTCAATTGAAATTCAGTTTGATGAGGATTATAGCCGTTGGGTCCGATCTTCACCGATTCAATTCTCGGACGCGTTGAAATCATTCTTCCGATTCTTCGCGTTAATGATTCGTTTGATCCGATTTTAATACTCGAAACATTCTCAATATAGAGTAGTTAAATACGTTTGAATACACTAAATAAATGCCATCAATTCGTATAAACATGGTAAGTTTGCAGTTCAAAAGAATCGGGATGAAATCAAACGATCAAATTCGCTTCCGTCTTAAACTCGAGTTCTCTAAGTCGCTCGAGTTCGTCAGGCTTTTAGAGTATCCGGTTTATCTTCGAGATAGCAAACTCGGAGTTTGATGTAAACTCGGAGTTTGTGTTCGTTTCACCATGTGAACTCGAGTTCACTAAGGTAGGCTCGAGTTCGAATATTCTCTAAGCTCTTTGTCGAATGAATACCGGAGTAATATTTCTCAAGTTAAGCAGGCTCGAGTCCATTAGTGTTTAGGCTCGAGTTTAACACTATTCATGCCTAAGAGTTTTGGTGCTCGATTAGAGTGGATCTGGAGCATGAGTATAAACTCGGAGTTTGTACACTTGCTTTTCTTTCTTCGGATGAAGGGCTCGAGTTCATTATTATTAGGCTCGAGTTCAGCGATATTTATTCTATGACTTATTGAAGTGAACTGGAGGTTTGTGCTTAAACTCGGAGTTTGCAAAGAAGGGAAAGCTTGGGAGCTCTACAAGGGAAAACTCGAGCTTGTAATAATGTGCTCGAGTTTACCTATTTTGTAAACTCTTCTTCGTTTGTCAAACCATAGAGTAAACTCTACACAAAAGCATTAGGCTTGAGTCCATATACTTGGGCTCGAGTGTTCATTAAACTATAGCCATAGAAACAAGTGAACTCTACTCAAAAAGGATAAACTGTTGGAGTTTAAAGAGATTCAATTTAATCAGAAATCTTCCCGCCATGGGAAAACTCGAGCTTGTCTATACAGGCTCGAGTTTACTTGTTTTAAGTAAACTCTTTATTTATATCATGAGGGTTTAGGCTCGAGTCTATTTACTTAGGCTCGAGTTCGTTATCTGCTGAAAATATCCGAAGAGCTCTCTGTTTGCGTAAAACTCGAGTTTGCTTAGTCGAGGCTCGAGTTTTGCGTGACGAGTGATATTGACTCTTTTATCATTCTAAAAGCTTTAGTACATGTTTACAATTGTTATTAATCATCAAAACATATAGAGAACTAACATTCTCCCCCTTTTTGATGATGACAACATTTGTAAACAATTAACTCCTTTAAAAACACTGTTTTGATCATTTGAAATCATTGAAGCATAAGTTGCATCAGAATCACATTTTAACATTTAAACTTTGATTCTATCAGAGTTAGCAGCTTAACATATAACACATATTGTCATTGCATAAGCTAAAACATTCAATGGTTTACAAAATGACATATAGTGTTTCAAGCATAAATATAACTAAACAAAAGACAGTTGCTCGAACAACTTGACTTCACTTGACTTCTCTTTCTTTACTTCAACTCTTCTCCCCCTTTGGCATCATCGAAAAGTGGAGGATGAGTTGAGATAGAGGTTGACTGAAGGGTCGGATCATGGGTAGATGGTTCAGGGGGCTATGGATGTTGGGATTGGTTCGAAGAGGATGGAGGTGCCGAAGAGCTAGGTCCAATGAATTGATGGACTGATTTGCTAAGATTTTGTCTATTTTGTCATGGAGGCTGGACATAGACACCAAGAGAGTGGAGATGCCGACCGAGTGATCTTCAATTTTATCCCCGAGACCTTGCACTTTATCTTTGATAATCTCATGTTCAAGAATGAGGTCTTCTTGTGCATGAGAACTCCTCATATCCTTTCTTGACTGTGGTGAAACAGATTCGATCTGAGGGAAAGGATTGTGGTGGAGGTGGTGCACTTTGAGCTTCTTGAACTCTAGATTGAGTTGCTCTGGTTCTAGTAGGTCTAGAGGGTGCTCTGGAATGATCACTTCCTTGATCAAAGCTTATCCTCATCAAATTGAGGATGTGCTGGCCAAATTTGGCTGGTTTTTCGTGTTTCTCATTGGCCGGTAAATACTGCACCCTTTCATGAAACATAATTACCGAGATGACCGGCAAAGGGTATCTCGGGATGTTTTTCTTCCATGGAAACGAAATTTGAACATCTCTTTAAAGATCCAATCTCCTATGTTATGAGGGACTTGATCTATGATAGAAGCAAAAATAGGAAAGTCCTTTTTGGCAAAGTGAGTGAAATTTCCTCCCTTTTGTACTAAGTTTCTAGTGTAGATATACCAAGCAGCTTTGCTTAGGAGGCATCGAAACGGAGGGAAATTCGAATATCTACGGCATCGGGTATAGGCTCGTCTGTCCGAGGAGTGAAAAAATTTGCCTATTAGTATAATTTGGAGAAGCCACAGGAGGAGGATTTTGGATTTGGAGGAGGGAATTGAGGTATGCAGCAGTGATGGTTATCTGTTTTCCTCTAATGGATGTGGTAATCCTTTCCTCAACCAAATTTCTATCCGCATCCAATAAATTATCACTTTGCATACAATAGTAAAAGGTTTTAACAAAGGATGGACTATATGAGGCTCTAATGGATATGAGAGGTTCAAATTGTCTAAGCCGAGTGGGTAAGATCAAGGTTGCATTCCTCTTTAGAGCATCTAGATTGACATACACGTAAGGGCAAAAACTCTTAGCCTCATAGTGTTCTTGGAACCGTATGGCATCCTCACCATATAGAGTGACATCCTCACTAGAGAATCCTTTAGGAATGGAGGAATGATTGTAAATTTCAAATAATCTTTGGGTTTCTCTAGATACGAGGAAGAGAGCGTTGTTGGTGATGGGAGGATGATTGAGCGTGAGAGCTAGGTTGACTAAGTGTGGTCTTTCGAGATTTGTGTATTGGTTCTTTGTCCCTTCGAGGTGGTGTGTCAGCAGTTGAAGCTTTCTTTGAGGTATTCATCTTGACTGTGGTTATTGGAGTGGCTTGGGTAATAGGAATACCAGGAATTTGCTTGTCAATTCCATGCTTGAATCGTTTGGGAAACGATTTTCTTCGGGGAGGACGTTGAGAGATTTGTGGATTATCGGCTTGGGGTTCTTGAGGATCAGAGGTTTTGGAATCTTGGGTTGCAGATCGCTTGGACGCCATGTTCTCTGGTTTTCGTTGGAGGAGATTGAGAGAGTTTTTAGGTTTAGGCTCGAGGGAGAGATAGAGTGAAGACGAAAAGACGGGGTTTTAAAGAAATTTTATCGACGCAAACTCGAGTTCTTAAGTGTAGGCTCGAGTTTGTGTAATGTTACCACGGAATTCAAGAGTGTATGTGTGAACCCTTGAAATTTCTTGTGAGGCTCGAGTCGATCATATCGTTGGTTCGAGTTTGTCCGGTTCTCTCGAAGTGGATTGTTCTTTGTCTCCCTCGAACTCGAGTCCGTTTACTAGTAGGCTCGAGTCTGTCAAGATTTCTGAGATGAGTTGCTCTCTGTCTCCGCGAACTCGAGTCCATTCACTAATAGGCTCGAGTCGTCAAGATCTCGAGATGAGTTGCTTTCTCTCTCGCGAACTCGAGTCCATTCACTAATAAGCTCGAGTCTGTCAAAGATCTCTGAGATGAGTTGCTCTCTGTCTCTCGCGAACTCGAGTCTGTTCACTAATAGGCTCGAGTTTGGTGACTGAAGTTGTATTTCTCGCTGGTTCTTTTCGAGCTCGAGTCTGTCTTTGGTAGGCTCGAGTTTGTGGCACTTTTCTTGCACTCGATTGTTTGGGATTCTGATTTTAACATACAACCTGCACAAAACATATCTACATACTCCGATGCTTAAGTTAGTGGATAATCATCAAAACAAAACATAACTAACATTTGAATTACTTACAACTCATTGGGATTTACCATTCCCAATTCTCTTCTTATGAATACAAATTGTTCTTTTGCTAGTGGCTTGGTGAAGATATCAGCGAGTTGCAAGTGAGTTGGGATGAACATGACTTTGACATCCTTCTTTTGAACATGGTCTCTTATGAAGTGATGTCGACATCAATATGTTTGGTTCTAGTATGTTGAACAGATTCTTTGCCAAACTTATTGTGCTTGTGTTGTCACAAAGAATTGGGATTTCTTTGAGATGGACTCCCAAATCACACAATTGTTGCTTGAGCCAAAGAACTTGAGCACAACAACTTGAGGCAGCAACATACTCGGCCAAGTGGATGACACAAACCACTTGTTGTGCCGCTTTTTGCTGAACCAAGACACTAATGATCCTCCAAAGAACTCACATTGACCACTTGTGCTTTTTATCGTCGTCTTGTATCTGCATGATCCGAATCAGTATAGGCTACTAAGTGTTCATGTTGATCTTTGGGAAACCATAACCCAAGAGTCTTTGTATCGGCAAGATATCTAAAAATTCTTTTAACATGTTCGGCATGTGACTCCATGGGGCAGATTGGAATCTAGCACACATTCCAACAACGAATTGAATGTCCGGACGACTTGCCGTAAGATAGAGTAATGATCCAATCATTCCTCTATACTTAGTGATGTTGAAGTTAGTCCCCTTTTCATCGGCATCCGAGTTGCGGTTGAACTCATTGGAGTATCTCGCTCCATTACAATCGGCTAGACCATATTTTTTAATAGATCTTTCGATACTTGGTCTGGGAAATGAAGATTCCATCATGGCGTTGCTTGATTTGAAGTCCAAGGAAGTAATTAAGTTCTCCCATCATGGACATTTCAAATTCTCCCTGCATTGTCTTGGCAAATGCTTCACACATAGTATCATTAGTAGCACCAAAAATAATATCATCAACATAAATTTGAGCTATTAATACATCACCAATTTTATTTTCTTTATAAAGAGAGTTGTATCGCTTTTCCTCTAACAAATCCTTGATCAAGAAGGAAAGTACTTAACCTCTCATACCAAGCTCTAGGAGCTTGCTTAAGACCATATAAGGCTTTCTTGAGGTGATAAACATGATCTGGATGATGTTCATTTTGAAAACACGGAGGTTGTTCTACATAAACTTCCTCCTGTATAAAACCATTTAAAAAGCGGATTTTACATCCATTTGAAAAAGTTTGAATCCTTTAACACAAGCAAAGGCTAGAAGAACTCTTATAGCTTCCAATCTTGCTCTTGGAGCATAAGTTTCTTCATAATCAATTCCTTCTTCTTGATTATAGCCTTTTGCAACTAGCCTTGCTTTATTTCGAATGATTATGGCGGATTCATCACATTTATTTTTGAATACCCATTTAGTACCAATGACCGGATGGTCTTTAGGTCTGGGCACCAAGTCCCAAACTTGGTTTCTTTCAAATTGATGTAATTCCTCTTGCATTGCTATAACCCAATCATTGTGCGAAAGGGCTTCATCAATCTTAGAGGGTTCAATTTTCGAAATGAAAGCTGAAAAAGTAACTTCATTTAAAGTGCTTTTTCGGTTCTTACTCCTTGATTTCCATCACCTATCACTTGATCCAGAGGATGACTCCTACTGTATCTCCATGATTTTGGTTGAGTTTGAACACTGTTTTCATAAGCATTTTCACAATGTTTTTCAGTTTCAGAATCAACTTGCAAATCTTTTTCCGTATTTGTTGAAATAGAAGTTTGATTTGTTACGGGAGAATCATCATCATCATCCAAGGACTTGTTAGATTTAGTTTCTGAGAAAACAATATGCATAGATTCTTCAACGGTGTGATTACGAGTATTATAAACTCTATATGCTTTACTTCTACTTGAATAACCCAAGAATATACCTTCATCGACTTTGGAATCAAATTTCCCCAAGTTTGTCCTTACCATTATTGTGGATGAAGCATTTACATCCAAAGATATGTAAGTGAGCTAAGTTGGGTTTTCTTCCTTTGTAGAGTTCATAGGGAGTTTTGTCCAATTTCTTTCGGAGATATGCCCCTGTTTGATATATAACAAGCGGTGCTCATAGCATCGACCCAAAACACTTGAGATGTTTGGTTCTCATTTAGCATTGATCTTGCCATTTCGATAAGCACTCTATTCTTTCTTTCAACAACTCCATTTTTTGTGGGGTTCTTGGAGCCGAGAAGTTATGATTGATTCCCATACTATCACGAGAATTCTCCAAAGGCATGGTTCTCAAATTCTCCACCATGATCCGTACGAATACTGCAATAGATAATCCTTTCTCGTTTTGGACCTTCTTGGCAAACACAATAAATTGATCAAATGTTTTATCTTTTGATGATAAAAGAATGACCCATGTAAATCTTGAGAAATCATCTACTATAACTAATGTATAAAGATTGCCGCCAAGGCTCTTTACTCTAGCTGGTCCAACTAAATCCATATGGAGTAATTGAAGAGGTCTATTAGTTGATATTTCGTTTTCGACTTGAAAGAAGATTTGGTTTGTTTACCTTTTTGACATGCATCACAAATCATATCATTTTTAAAAGAAAGTTTTGGTAAACCAATAACTAATTCCTTTTTCTGTAGTTTATCAAGTTGAATCATATTGACATGTCCTAAACGTTTATGCCATAACCAACTTTCATCTAAGTTACCAACAAAACATTTTTCAGAATCAGAATTGTTTTTAGGCAGATTAAGAGTATAACAATTACCTTCTCTTGGAGCTCGAATAATGCTTTGGATTTAATACTTTCTAAAGAGAGAGCATCCTTACTTACAATCAAACATTCTTCGAATCAAAGATGACTAGGTTTCCTTTGTCCGTGCTTTGACTCACACCGAGGAGGTTGTGACATAATCCATCCACAAGATAAACATCTTTGATTTGAGGTCCATTGCTATTTCCAATTTTGCCAATGCCAGCAATTCTTCCGGACTTATTTCCACCAAATGTTACCTTGCCACCATCCTTATGTTTGATTGAAGCAAATTTGGATTGGTCTCAGTCATATGTCTTGAGCATCCACTTGTCAATGTACCACTTATTGGGATTTGATGCTCTAAGACAAATCTGCATAAGAAGATATATCATCTTTTAGGTACCCAATATTCTTTGGGTCCTTTTGGGTTAGTTTGTGTCTTAGGAATCATATAGGATCCCTTAGGCACCCATTGATAGTTTCCTACAGGTTTGATTGATCTATCTTTCTTATGAAAGCATGAAGAAGTAGTATGACCTTTTCTATTACAATAATTGCAATGTGCAAAAGGATTTGAGGTATGGACAGATTTTTGAAAATAATTCATGTAGGATCTTTGTCCATGTTTCTTTTTGCCTTTCTTTTGTCATAATCGGGTTTGTAACCAATCCTGATTTGTCATTTGTAAATCTTTGCTGTTTCAAAATTACCTCAAGCATTTCACTTCCTCTAGTGAATTTTTCAAGAGTCTTTGTAAGGTATTCATTTTTCTTTTTCAGAATAGAACATTCATCACATATGAGATTTTCTGAAAGATTTTCTACTTGTTGTTCAAGTGTTGTATTCTTCCTTTTAAACCAAAGTATTTTTCAGCAAGTTCATCAAATTCATTTTGAACAAGTTTATATTCAGTAAACAATTCATTATAAGTTGGTTTTGTATCATGATTAGAACAAGTAGAGTTTTCCTTTTCACAAGTAGAAATAGGTGTAGAAATCGTTTGAACTTGTTCTTCTAATAGTTTGATTTTTCTTTTTGAAAGTAAGAGCTCTTTTGCAGTTTTCTTAAATTCAGTATAAAGAGAATCATATGTTGAAGATAATTCATCATAAGGTAAATCAGGATTACTTACCTCTTCGTTGTCGATTCCTCTTGAGCCACAAGGCGAGATTGGCACTTTGTTCCTCTTTCGCTTCATCTTCATCGATGATTTGTTGCCCCATATAGCCGATACATAAGCTCTTTTCTTGAACTTATTGAATTTCTTTTCTTTGTTTTTCATTGCGGACATTTCGATTTGATGTGGCCTGGTTTCTCACATTCATAGCATATAATTGGTTTCTTAGTTTCTGTGCTAGAATTTCCTTTGTGAAACCTTCTGTGAGATTGGTCCTTTTTGTAGAATTTTTTGAATCTTCGGACCATCATTCCTAGCTCACCATCTTCATCTTCATCTTCTTCATCATCATCGATTTAGCTTCTTTGATGGTTTTAAGAGCTATTCCCTTGTTCTTGACATTGATATCATTTAGTCCCTTTTTGAATTTGATCTTCCCTCATATTCGAAAGGCTGCCAAATAGTCCGCCACGGAGGCCATTGATTCGCCTCGAGATTCTTCAATTGCGGTGACCTTGGCTTCCCATTCCTTGGTGAGAATATTTAGTATTTTCCTCACTTGGGCAGGGTTGTTCATATTCTTTTCCCAAGGCGGTGAGTTGATTGATCGGGTGAGTGAATCGAGTTGAAATTCACCAATAGATTCTCCGGTCTTCATCTTGATACCAAATGAAAACGAAAGGAAATCACCAAGAGGGGGGTGAATTGGGGATTTTAAATCTTTTATTGTAACGTTGCAACAAAGCTGAAGCTAAACGTAAAGAGATAGGGAAGAAGAGCTTGACACAGAAGGTTTATCCTGGTTCGGTCTAAATTCTTGACCTACGTCCAGTCCCGCATTCTCCGGGTTTTCTACTATCACTTTAACTCGATACACACTCTGTACTCAAGGATTATCCTCTCTCTAGGATACACTCCCCTTACAAGTTGTATTTCAAATCCCAATCTCCAAGTCCCCTTGACTTGAGATCTTTTACAATGAATGAATAATTTGAATATAATCTCTCTTACAGAGAAGGTAATGATAAACACCGAGGCTCTTTGTATATCAAAATACAATACGAAAGAAAACTCGAATGTATAAGAATTCTTGAGCTTGCTTTTCGTTTCGTTTGATCTTTCGGTAGGTCTTCTAAGTTTGTAATCAGCTCTTTATATAGTGGTGAGTTGCAATGTGACCGTTACTTCTCAACTTAGTATGTTCTTCAATTGAAATTCAGTTTGATGAGGATTATAGCCGTTGGGTCCAGATCTTCAACTGATTCAATTCCTGGACGCGTTGAAATCATTCTTCGATTCTTCGCGTTAATGATTCGTTTGATCTGATTTTAATACCGAAACATTCTCAATATAGAGTAGTTAAATACGTTTGAATACACTAAATAAATGCCATCAATTCGTATAAACATGGTAAGTTTGCAGTTCAAAAGAATCGGGATGAAATCGATAACGATCAAATTCGCTTCCGTCTTAAACTCGAGTTCTCTAAGTCGGGCTCGAGTTCGTCGGGTTTTTAGAGTATCGGTTTATCTTCGAGATAGCAAACTCGGAGTTTGATGTAAACTCGGAGTTTGTGTTCTGTTTCACCATGTGAACTCGAGTTCACTAAGGTAGGCTCGAGTTCGAATATTCTCTAAGCTCT
Organism: Acacia pycnantha; assembly: GCA_025563575.1. NCBI lineage: Eukaryota > Viridiplantae > Streptophyta > Magnoliopsida > Fabales > Fabaceae > Acacia > Acacia pycnantha. The sequence goes on along the minus strand of JAMWYP010000026.1, from coordinate 2,258,437 downwards.
TTGTCGAATGAATACCGGAGTAATATTTCTCAAGTTAAGCGTGCTCGAGTCCATTAGTGTTTAGGCTCGAGTTTAACACTATTCATGCCTAAGAGTTTTGGTGCTCGATTAGAGTGGACTGGAGCATGAGTATAAACTCGGAGTTTGTACACTTGCTTTTCTTTCTTCGAGATGAAGGGCTCGAGTTCATTATTATTAGGCTCGAGTTCAGCGATATTTATTCTATGACTTATTGAAGTGAACTGGAGGTTTGTGCTTAAACTCGGAGTTTGTAAAGAAGGAAAGCTTGGGAGCTCTGCGCAAGGAAAACTCGAGCTTGTAATAACAGGCTCGAGTTTACCTATTTTGTAAACTCTTCTTCGTTTGTCAAACCATAGAGTAAACTCTACACAAAGGCATTAGGCTTGAGTCCATATACTTGGGCTCGAGTGTTCATTAAACTATAGCCATAGAAACAAGTGAACTCTACTCAAAAAGGATAAACTCGGAGTTTAAAGAGATTCAATTTAATCGAAAGCTTCCGCCATGGGAAAACTCGAGCTTGTCTATACGGGCTCGAGTTTACTTGTTTTCGTAAACTCTTTATTTATATCATGAGGGTTTAGGCTCGAGTCTATTTACTTAGGCTCGAGTTCGTTATGCTGAAAATATCCGAAGAGCTCTCTGTTTGCAGAAAACTCGAGTTTGCTTAGTCAGGCTCGAGTTTTGCGGTGACAGAGTGATATTGACTCTTTTATCATTCTAAAAGCTTTAGTACATGTTTACAATTGTTATTAATCATCAAAACATATAGAGAACTAACAGCATTGACTATCGAATTGGACCTTGCAGACGAGGCCCGAGTAACAGCTCACTGCCGAGACATCGCCACAAAACAGCTCATCGCGGCTCGCTATAACAAGAAGGTTAGACCCCAGACGTTTTAGCCAGGAAATCTCATCTTCAGAAGGGCGGACGTCGGAAATAAGAATGCCAAAGACGGAAAGCTCGCGACTAATTGGGATGGCCCCTATCGCATTCGGGAAACACTTCAGAAAGGAGCGTATGTATTGGAAACTCTAGATGGGAATCCAATCCAGCGAACATGGAATGCGGACAAGCTAAGAACTTATTACAGTTAGCTCCAGTCTTCCTCAATCATCAATTATTTCATTTTAGTTAGTTTTTGAATTCAATGTTGGCCGGATGGCTTTTCCCTTGTTAGCAAATTTGTTTGTCGAATAAAATAAAACTCTCGTTGGAGGGTATTTGTTGGTTTCCAAACATTGTTGTTCTCAAAAACTAACTTACAAACACGGCTTGTCAGCCGAGATTCTGGAAAGCTTCTAAAGCCAAGGCTCTCCATTAAACTACTCCGGGATATCAAGCAGAATTGTCATGTTGGCCCTGATCAGGCCAAAATGTCCGGACGCTTTGGGTAAAACCAAACCCAGACAGGTGACACTTTTCCTTTATCTTAGGATGACCCGGTTAATTCACCCGGATTCATGTGAGACAGTTTTAACACTATACACTCAATCTTGTAAGGTTTAAATACCTAATGCGCGTTCGCAGACTCTGCGCACTCCTTCGTGGCCTTGGCCTGGCCACACGCATTGACATGCAAATACGAATCGTTATATGATGCATTATAATGACAAGGTTAGCATAACTTTGGGTTTGCATTTAAATAGGCCGGATTGGCCAATCCGTCCAAAAAAAAACATAACACCGGCAAGAAAACCGGTCAACACAAAAACAACAAAGATAATCAGCTTGCAGGGGGCATTTGAGGCTTCCTCTCCTCTCTCAATCTCCTCCCCGCAGGCTTCAGCATCCAAGCGGGTCTCTGAAACAGCCGGGGGTTCAACAAATGCTACAAGCTGATCATCTTCAACATAGGACCTGAAGTGATGGCCGCTGGTGTTGAGCTCGACCCCAGGGTTCAAGAGCTGGATCTGGGCCAACGAGTTCTTGAATGCCTCCTCTACTGACTCTTCCAGCAAGGCCCGAAGCCGGCATACCTCGGCCGAGGAAACCTCAAACTCAGCTTTGTGTTTATCCCTCTCAGAGGTCATGGCTTTCAGCTCTTCTTCATCGCAGACCCGAGCAGCCTTCAAGGTCGAGACCATCACATTTGCATCATTCAAGATAGACTGGGTGTGCTGTAGCTCAAATTCCAGCTTTTCTAGCTTGACCTGGTAAACCTGGACTTCGGAAGAAGCCTTATTCCAGTGCTTCAACGCTTCATCGCGTTCCGCCCGGGCTTTCCTCAGGTCTGCAAATGTGGTCTCGTAGCTGTGGTGGAGGGTGACATAGGCCTGGGTCAAGCCAGCCCCTTTCAGATGGGCGTTGCCAACAGCTTGAAGGTCCCGAAGATCGGCTTCCAGCAACGGAACTGGATCGTTGTAGCGACGAGGGGGCAGCAAAGAAGTACCTAATTCCTCAATGATCCCCCGACTCCACAAATGCGAGCGCGGAATCACCAGGGGAGGAAATGCGGGGGCAGCGGTGACGGATGAAAGACCAGCAGACGAAACGTCCTGCGGCTGTTCTGCTGCAGGGGGAGAAAATTCGCTGATATGGACTGTAGGCACTTGAACATCGGGCACGGTCGCCTTCGCTTTTTTGGACTCGGCCATCTTCGAAGATTCGCCGACCTTCGATTTGCCCGGGTCTCCAGCCCACCTTTTTCTCCCCTTGGCAGGAACTTCTGGAATCCCTGACAGGTACTTTGGTCCTTTCATTTTTAGATCTGCACAAAACATAAGTATTATGTCAATAACTGTTGAAACAACAAATATACATGACTACATAGTACGACAGTATCAGACTGTAAGCGATGAAAGATTCATACTCGGCCTCATACTCATGTCCTCCTGGCAAGAGGCCTCGGGCTGATATTGGGCCACCAGAGAAGCAGCCCCAACAGTACCTTGTGCCTTCACATGGTTTGTTATGCTTTCAATGGCTTTCCTCTCATGCTTCAGCAGAGTGGCGAGCTCCACTTTATAAGCGCTAGGCGAGACGTCGTGGTGATCTTTGCACCAGTACATGTTAAACTGCCAATCGACGTCTGAAGAATCAGGCCCCTTAACAAACCAAGGGTTTGCACCTGTTGGTAATGCCTCGAATCGAAGTCCACCCTTTGAGCTCGGATGGTTCTTTCCCGGATCGAGAAGTGTGGGGAGTGAAAAAGTAGAAAAACATAGATGTGGTGCAAGGCAGACCTAGACTCTTGCAAAACCATTCAAAAGCAATCACATAGCCCCACCCATTGGGGTGCAATTGCGTAGGAGCAACACTGAGAAATTGGAGGATTGCTATTTGGAACGCGGTAAACGGAAAGCGAATACCGAGCTTTGTAAGGTAATCAACGTAGAAAAAGAAAAAGGAATTGTTACTTCCTCCCGACTGTGAGCACACCCGGCTCATCTTCTTTCGGGAGGACAAAGCGAGAGCTATCGGTCTCTCTCACGGGAGGTTTTCTATGTCGGCCATAGTCAGCTTCAACCGATAAGATAGAACTTCACGCGTGACCCAGGGAAACTTCTCAACTAAACCATGCGAGGGGCTAACACGATTTGCATTGCCGGACTCCGATTCCGCAGTATGAGAAGAAGAAGACGAGGCCATTATACCTACCACAGAAATAAAAGTAAACAAGATCAGAATCGTCCTAGCATACCTGATGTTAAAGATTGAAGGCGTGTTTCCACAGCCAGAGTAAGATTAGAAGTCGAATCAATAGGATTCAGGGGGTTGGCCTAGAAACCCGGGCCAGTGTTATGACGACGGGAACCCATAATCAAATCAGCCGTGGCGGAATACCCGATGGAAAGAAGTCGGATACATTCATACACACAATTATAGCAGGGGCCGAGGTAACCGTCCACCTCAGCCCTAGAACTCATCCTTTCTGGGTCATCATACTGGTTAATCGGCAGGGCCGGAATAGCAGCCACGTCAGCACGCTTCGGGGACCCCCTCGGAGTGGAGGGAAACAAGGATGGAACGTTCGAACTTCCCCCAACGGAGGAGACGCCTCTTCGAAGTCTCGAATGGCTTGTCTGGGCACTCCAGGCGTTTTCCTTTTGCTTCCACTATAGTGAGCAGCAAGCAGAGCAGCTTGCCTTTCTGGAGGAGAAGGTTTATCACCCCAGAGCCACCAACGGGCTTTTCCCCTCACAGTTTTACGTAATTCTTCAAGTTCTTCGGGGGTCATGTCTTTTATGTCCTTAGACATCGAGGGTTATATTCCCAAAGATGGGGTAATCAAACCCGAAATCGAGAAAGAGTTTAAAGAAAATGGGGGGTTTTCTAACGGTGAAGGGTGAAGACAAGAAGGAATTCACTCAAAGGCCACCAGTCAGAAAAATCTACCCAGAAGTTTAAGCGAACGCTGACAAAATCCAGGAAAAATGCAACACAGATACTACAAAAGTACAAAGAAGAGTAGAACCAAATAAATAACGGGGAAAACAATGGTACCTGGTCGAAAGAGAGGGGTTCACTCAGGAAATGGCGAAAGGCAGACTCAAGAACGAATTTCCTCGCAGGAGCAGAAAGTGATAATGGAGAAAAAACTCTTCAACGCATATGGAGTGAACCTAAAAAGAGAAAGACGTCGCCAGCAGTCATAGCCGGGTTATATAAACGCAAGAAATTCGGATTCCCGGCTACACTTAAGGTATGCGGCTGAAGAGGGGGCACGTTGCCAACCCAGATAAAATACATATCTATACTTAGATAGAGAAAAAGAAAGGTCAACATTGATACTAATAGGTGTCATACTTGAATACCAGAGGAATAAACGAAAAGCAGAAGCAAGCTTTTTATTCATAATCGGGTTACACAGATCTCTTACAAGGAAATAAACTAAGCTATTCGCATCCAGAGGCGATTACAAAGATCAAAATACTCGAAATGAGTGGGTACAGGTAAAAATAGAACAACAGGCGATGAACAACCAGATCCTCTGTATGAAGGCCGACTAGTTGGAGCTGGAGATCGAACACCTATCCAACAAAGACATCATACTGATAAAGATCTTTGTTGGATATGCTGGAGTCCTTAGAGAATTTTAGACAGGTACAGGAAGACCGGCCTAACCTACCCAAGGCCTCCCACCGTTGGCACAGATGTTTCGGTGCAAATCTGATTCCCCCGGGATCCCATACGAAGTCGAACCAGATAGGTGAAGACTGGCAAATACTTCTGAGATCCCAGGCATCCACCAAGCGGCGTTAATGAAGACTGGCAAATACGTCTGAAGGGGTAGCCACGCTGAGGCGCCCGAAGAAGCCATTCTGATATCCGAAGGCGCACCTTTCTTCCCCATTTGGCTGGAAAAGTTGAAGATACGCAACGCCTAGTGGGATTTGGAACTTTTACCAGAGAGCTCATCGCTGTTAGGGACAAATTCACTCAAGAAGAACAAATGGGAGTACTGATCAAAAGTATGAAGGAAGGCAAGGCGACGAGTAAATTTATAGGCCAGGCAAACCACAAGGTCCACGTGGCAGTAACTGACAATTCAAATGCAAAACGGCGTTTTTCTTTTCGAGAAAGGATTAATGACGGTTAAAGCATAGGTATTTATGACGTGCAGAGACCAAGGGGGGCTGACGGTTCCCGATAAAGTAAAGATATTACCACTGTACGTCAAGTAAGTAAACGAAAGAGACATCAAGTTACAGAGTGTCGCATGACTCCTCATCATCAAAGAGGAACACCAACAGTCGCAAGTAGTCAAAGATGATAGTAGTCACAGCGGCTCCTTGCAGGGCATCAAACCCGGTTGTTCAGCAAGCGATCCCGCCAAGATAAGCTTTCGCAACTTGATTGCTTCCAAGGCTTGGCCCGGATCCTACATGACGCAAGGTCGCTGTCATCAATTCTTGCACGAACCCAGTCTTTTCCTTCTCAGGACAATATGGACTTAGGGGATTTCAATACTTCAGAGCAGACGAAGACTACGGAATTTCAAAGCAAGTTTAACCCGGACTACCCGTCTGGGGGCAATTCAATCACAAGACAAGTAACTCCGGGTTTCTTTGAAACTCGGACACGCTTCATCAAAATCAAGTGAGTGACAGACACTCCGATACGATTTAAGGAATCAACAACAAATTCAGCCCGGCAACCCAGAAAGCTGGACTACCCGGCTGGGGGGCAATTATACTACTCGGTTGTCAGTAACCGGGTTTGGTGCAAAGTCGAGCAGACACTCGAAACCGACGCCCAAGGGATTTTAGGTCAACTCGGACAGGCAGTGAAGCAAACCATCTCGGCAGCTCAGAAACCTGAACTACCAAGCTGGGGGGCAACTGTTACGGACCTAGTCAAGGCCCACTAACTAACCAACTAGCACAGGGGGCAATCCACGTGTGGATAGCAACCTCCTAACAGAGGGACCTAGTCATCAGGGGAGTTAGCAAGATCGTCGAGCACGCACAACTGGATCTGGGGGCACACACAACGTGGGAGCCAGAGATCCAACCAACAAGGTATACTCTCTATATATACGTAGAAGAGATACTCTGCCAAGGTACACACTTCTAGTCCCAGACTATTTACATACAGTTACACGAGTACGCTTGCCCTATAGGCATACGAGGGGAGTACATCGATCCAAGATCAAACCTCCGGCCACTCACAAGGCCGGACATCTGAGTTCTACACCAGAACAATTACCTTGTTTAGACTGATCAGAAGAAAGCAGAGGGAAGGGATTTTAATGTTACCTTGTTTAGTTTAGGAGGGGAGGGAAATTTTTTTTCACATTGACAACTTTACCCTTATATCATAAGAGAAATTTATGTTACCTGTTTAATATATATATATATATATATATATATTGAAACAAGAATTATGTGTTCAAAGCTCAAACTAAAGCACGACAGGGGTTGGGTTTCTCTCCTAATCATTTTCTCATGATCCCTCATCATCTTTAAATCATATCCATCCAATCAATCACAATACTACTTTAACATCTCTCTCCCCTTTCCAATCAACGGCCCAGATAGGCTAATGAGGGAAAAGGAGAAAAATGATAATGAGAAGATCCTCTCCCAGCACGACAGTGGTTCAAAATCTGTGAAAGAAGAAAGAAGAAAATAAATAACCACGACAGTGCCTAAACCAATCAGGATCTCAACAATTTTACACCGAAAAGAGGACAGAAGAAAATAAATAACCAATCCAAAAAGAGCAAGGATATAACAGGACAAAGATTAATATAATATATTACCTCGCTGCTAAAGTTAGATTTATAACAAGCTGTGCATAAGCCATGGCAGTTCAAAATAGACGAAGAAAATTGATGGCTCGAAAGAAGGCAACAGTAGCAGTAATGTAAGCAGTACACCACACTTCCATAGCCAACAACAAAATCAGGAAATTTTAGCCTTGGTTTGGTTTGGTTTGGGGAGGGAAGGGGAGGGAAAAAATTTAAAATGGAGGAACATCTTGTGGGCTCCACTACAAATAATTTTTCTCCTCTTTTCCCTCCCCTCCCCTACCCCAAACCAAACACACCGGACGGAGACGGTACAAGAAAACCTTATCGACAAAAAATCAATTACAAATTGAATAAAAAAGTGCTTCGTGTCCAATTTCTTTTTTATACACAGATAAAAACCAGTGAATAAACGTCTCTCTGGGGTTCTCCAAAACAAAAACTAGTCACGATGACACAAACTACACAATACAACAGCACAAGTTATAAAAACCGAGATATATCCATAGCCATTATGACGAGAAACAAGAAATGATCAAGCAAATAATTATGCTTAGTCTTTTCCAGAAATTCGAACCTGTTTCGATCAAAACAAAATTTTACAGGCGACAAAAATTCAAACTGAAATAACAAAAGAAATGGTAAAAACCTATGGGAGGCAAAAGGGAAACCAAAAAAAGGAAGAAGCAAGAGAGAGACTAGGAGAATGAATTCAAGACGGCAGATTCAGAGGCAAGACAACGAGTTGATCCTGTTGTCTGAGATGAAGAACTAGAATAACAAGAACGGGGCTTTGGGTATTTTGGGAATAACAGAAGAAAAAAAAAAACCAGGGCATATTAGTCCACTCACACACCTATTCTAATAATCCTTCCAAATCCGTCTGATTTGGAGGGGACGTTTTTGAGGGGAGAGAGGGGAAAATTTTAAAAAATTTCCCCTCCCCTTCTAAAAAATATCATTAGCCAAACGAGGGGAGGGGGCTAAAATCCCTCCATAAATATAAATATATGTAAGTATTCTCTCCGGTCCTAATTATAAGATCTAGTTGACATTTTTGGATAGATTAAGGAAGTTAATTAAATTACTTTAGAATATTTTTATTTTTATTTTTTTCTTCAAACTATTTAGTCTGACTAATAAACTAATATACTCCCTCTGGTCCTTATTATAAGGCACCAACTACCATTTCTCGCGGACCAAGGAATGAAGGTTAAGTCATTAATGAGGTCTAAAAGTAATAAATGTTTCCAACTTTACCCCTACTTTAATGATGTAGGTTTAAATGAGTTAGTTAAAAATGAGGGCATAATGGAAAAATAGTAATAAATGAGTTAGTTAAAGTAAGTTGATGTCTTATAATAAGGACAAAAAAAACTTGCTAGTTGGTGCCTTATAATAAGGACTAGAGGGAGTATAATCTAAGGATACACAACATATGAAATGATTAAATAACTTATTTAGCTTCCTTAATCTCTCCAAAAAAAAGTTAATAGGTCTTATAATTAGGACCGGATGTAGTATAAAATTTAAAAATAACATTTAAAAAAATTTGGCCAGAAAAATGATACTAAAAATTAAAAAATGAGAAAAAAAAATATGTTGAAAATTATTTTCACTCAAGAGAGCATTAAAAATAAATAACGGTTGGCAGTGAAAATTAGAGAAACGTAAGTGAAGCATAAGGCTATGTTTGGGAGTTCCATTTTGGAGGGAAAGGAAAGGGAAGGGAGGGTTTTGGTAGTCCCTTCCCTTGTTTGCAAGTTTTAAAAATAGGAGAGGAGGGAATCAGGGATTTTTACAAATCCCCCAAAACCCTCATTCTTCACAAAAATAAAGTTTCCCCAATATGGGGGGTTTTAAGAGGGGAAATAGAATAATTACTTTATTACCCTTATTCACCACAACCACCACCACCCTACCACCACCACCACCGCCACCGCCGCCAACACCACCACCACCACCACCCCGCCTGAAAAGACCATTTCCTACTAAACAATAATTAACCATATTGATTTCATAAAAATAGGATAAACAGGTAATTATGGAAACCATTCTTCTTTCAAGACAACACACCTCGGGTCCAGGGTACAACTTTTTCCCACAAACCCACCATAAATAAATCCACGACTCAGGGCACAAATATCGAACAGAAATACGCATAGCCCACGAGTCTTATAACCCTAACCCCACAACAAAGGGTCTGTACAAAAACAATTTTCGCACAAGATATGATTGTGGATCCACCATAATATGATAGTGTATAAAATAAGGCCTTTGTAAGATCAACAGTCATCCAAAAATAGTTAATGCAGTATTTCACAAATATGAGGCCCTATGATGGCAATATATAAATCAATACAACACTATTACCAAAAAGAGGCCTGTAAATTTCACGACGTCTATGCCTCTGGCTGCTTCCCTTGTCCTCTAGTAAGGTTAGAGGTCTCGCCTGAAAAATTTAATAATGACGGGGTGAGACATAAAGTCCCCGTAACCGAAATTAATTTATCAAATATGCAGGAAAGGATTGCAAGTCAGAGAAGCAGGTTTGTTAACATAATTATAATATTTAACAAGCGATAATAGCAAATACTTTTTCTTTCAATAACATACATATCGGGTTCAGGGCACAACGCTCGCCCACAAACCTAGAGTCCAGGGCACAAATTCCGCCCACAAACTCAGAGTCCAGGGTACAAATTCCGCCCACAAACTCGGAGTCCAGGGTACAAGTTCCGCCCACAAACTCGGAGTCCAGGGTACAAGTTCCGCCCACAAACTCGGAGTCCAGGGTACAAGTTCCGCGCACAAACTCGGAGTCCAGGGTACAAGTTCCGCCCACAAACTCGGAGTCCAGGGTACAAGTTCCGCCCACAAACTCGGAGTCCAGGGTACAAATTCCGAACAGAATAATACATAATAATTAACAATAATTAAAACCATCCCCACTCATCCATCCTGCTCGTCCTTATATCTTCTGGACGTGGTACAGCCTATCAGTGCTAGTATACCTGGCCAAGGTTAGCTAGTCACTTCAAGAATACTGTCCCCTCCCATGCCACCAACAATATACGTAACAGGGAGGTGTCCGCCTAAAACACTCAACTCAAGATCCGGCCAGATCGAGAGAGCCGATAGGCACAAGTTCACCCTTAATCTCTCCCCCTCAACCCAACATAACCCACAACAGAAGAAATAATATAATACTAAAATTTTTCAACAACTTTTTAGTAAATTATTATTCCAAATATATCAATTCATAACAAGCATTTCAACCATCCTAACAAAAACAACCCCAACAATAGTATTTACTTAAATACACAGATTGGAAAAATATACTGCTTCTCTGAAATAATTTCATATTCAAACATACACATAATTTTTTTCAAAACACATACAAGTAGTATATATGGAAGTAAGGCTTAGAAAAATACCTCACAGCCCAAAACAAGCATATAAAATAAATTAACCCCGGTTACCTCAATTCCAAGCTTAACCTTAGCTTGAGGAGCACAGCTCGCACAATCACCGCTTACAATAAGGCTCTACATTATCACAATTAAAGTTTATAATTTCCTATAACTTAAAAATACAAATTCTAATATTATTATAGCAAAAATTGAAAATGACATTTTGGGGCTTAAATTTTAAAAATGACTATTTTGTCCTTCAATTTTTCAGAAAATGACATTTTAATCCCACAATTCCAAAAATTGCAGTTTGGTCCTTTATATGCAAAAATTAAACCGATAGAAATTCCTATATCGTGAATATATATACATATAATTTTTTTTTTCAAAGTAAAGCTTTTCTTATTATTATTATTAGTTTAAACTCTCAAAGACTATCCTAACATTTTAAATTAGGAGTTTATAAATACCAATCATATAAATTATGCTTCTTCATTTATATATATATATATAACCTCAAGTTCCTCTTAATGCAGCATAAATGACAGCAAGTCTCCTTAATTTACTTTCCTAGATTTCAAGTGCAGTGACATAAAGCAATGCTATATATATATAATACAATATTTCATTTTTGTTTTCCTTATATATATATATATATAAAAGCTAGTCTTTAAATTTGAATATCATTTACACGACGTAGGTTTCCTGGTTAACTTTTATATACTCTTATTCATAATTAGTAACGTACACACACATACAGCAACACATATCTGAATATATTTATATTAATCAGCAGCACACAGTTCTTAGCATCTTCCAACGTGATGTGTACATATATGTTATCTTTTTCGTTTTCCTTCTTTCTTCCTTGTGCAGCAAATATACCTTACAATGGAGTTTTATTTCAATTTCCTATAACAGCAACTTACACACAATGATTCTATATATAATCATATTCTGACCATGAGGCTTCCCTGTTTCAACGTGTATAAAGCAGAGACTCCTAGTATTAATTCCTAAAAGGAAAGCTATCCGACGACTTACCTCAAGATTCAAATTTGTTTTACTCAAACTCCCCTCAGCAATGACGCCCCTGTTTCGGAACCAATATGCAAAGAAAGATGAATGGTTGAAGCTCTCTCTCTCTCTCTTTCACGTCGTTCTCGTCTCTCCCTCTCTCTGCGTTTCTGTCTTACTGGATGAAGATGAGCAGGGATATATTTAAGGACCAAGGGGGGTCCGGTCCGAGAAGAAGGATAATGGACCAAGAGATTTTCCAGTGTTGTGAGGCTCGAGAAGTATGGCGCCTGAGTTTGCGTGTACAGTAGGGGCTGAGGCGTGATCTGCTTTTGCTGATATTCTTTCCTGTCTCTGCTTAACGTGTTTTGGCCGAAAGATATATATATTTTTTTTTTTGATACATAGAAAGTTTTGGAGGGGTTCGACATCAGTCCCCCACCAATGCCAGGGCACGGCCCCGGGCTCTATGAGCACTTACTGGGGACTTACGAGATCGCCTACCAAAGGAGTCCCAGCGACGACAGAGGGGATCGAACCCACGACCCAAGGGCCTAGTCCTGGATCCCTTACCATCTATGCCAACTCACAGGCCGAAAGATATGATGGTGGATATGTGTGTGTTTTTTTTTTCTGTGATGATAGGTTAAATGAATGAATTAGATAACAGGTTGGGTTTTAATTCATGGGCCGCGAGATGAGAATGAGAATGAGACAGGGGCTTGCTTTGCTGTCATCAGTCACGTGTTGGGCTGATAAATGAATTGAAGTGTTGACCCATATATCATATATGGGAGCACGTGACCATCATAGGAATGAAGAAGTATGGTAACTGCATGTGTGGTTATTAAAGGGAGGAGAGTATGTAGGAAAGTAAAAATCAATATTATATTACTTGGGACAGCCATTTGCTCCTCTATAAGACTTTTTTTTTTTGGTGTAAAACGGGGCATCAGCCCAAAACTCTTATTGCATCAGTATGTAACGTGGGTAAAGAGTACCCATTCTGTCTAATTCATAATAGAAGCTGGAGGAGAATCAAAACAAACAAAATTCTCCTCCTGAACAAAACTTAAATTGGCTAAGGAATCTGCACAGCCATTTCCCTCTCTATAGACATGGGTACAAACAACCCGAGTAAACAAAAGTAAAGCATGGTATATCTCAGACAGCAAAATAGGATCAGCATCAGTGAGTCCCTCCATCTGCAATTTAGACAGCAACTGGACCACGACTTTAGAGTCAGATTCGACAATGATATAATCCAGCTTACACTTCTTTGCAATCTGTAAGCCTGACAGTACTCCCCACAGTTCAGCTTTGATGGCTGAGCAAACACCCAATTTCTTGACAAAGCCCATAATCCAATCACCGTTGCAGCCTCTTAACAAACCACCACAGCCTGCAAGCTTCCCATCTCCCCTTGATGCCCCATCTACATTCAACTTGACCCAACCTGACCTTGGTGCCTCCCAACGGATATTTACCTCCTCTCTGACTCCTTTCATTTTCCCAAATTCATGGCTGGCCCTCTTCATTTCCTGCACATGCCACAAGACAACTTCCCCTCGTCTTTCCGGTAAGGTATATTCATCCACAAATAGGCATTTGTTACGCCAATTACACAAGCACCAGCATGCAAATCCAAACTTTAAACACCAATCAGAATCACTTCTATTTAAGTTCCACAGAAACCAGTCTTTCCCTTGCAGTGAGACAAACTCAGAAGGTAGGGATCCCTCATATAGCTCCTCCCATAGGTTCCAAGCATACCTACAGTCCCTTAGCACATGCATTAGATCCTCACTGATGCCTACACATCTGAAACAGCAAGCGTTACCCCCCAATAGACGACATCTTCTTTCCCCAGTCAACAGCCTATCATGCACTGCTATCCACATGAAGACTTGCACTCTTCTCGGTCCATTCCACTTCCAAACTTTGTTCCAAATATCTTCCTTCACATTGTGCTCCTCTATAAGACTTTATTTGCAATTATGTCCTTTATTTGTTTGATTGCAATTATCATTAAAAATAAATAAATCCTTAATTTCCTATAAGGATTTTCCCTTTTTGATTAATTTTCCTAAGCCACAAAATATAATTTCTATAATCTTTAGGTCTAAATTATTCCTTATTTCAAATATCAAAATTTGGGATGTTACACCGCCGCCGCCGCCGCCGCCACCACCCCACCGCCGCCACTACCACCACCCCACCACCGCCACCGCCACCACCACCCCGCCACCGCCACCGCCACCCCGCCACCGCCACCCCCACCACCGCCGCCGCCGCCACCCCACCGCCGCCACGACCACCACCCCGCCACCGCCACCGCCACCACCACCCCGCCACCGCCACCCCCACCACCGCCACCACCACCCCGCCACCGCCACCGCCACCACCGCCACCGCCACCACCACATAAATAATTTTTTAAATATAAAAATTACATAAATAAATTTTTTAGAAAATTTAAATTTAGAGTAAATACCCTTTTTGGTCCCTGAAATAACACGCGCTACCCATTTTGGTCCCTGAGTAAAAAAAATGTCATTTTTAGTCCTTAAACAGTAAAAAAGGTCCCTTTTAGTCCTTTTAGTCATTTTTTGTGGGCATTTTAATCCCTCACAAATTCTCAAAAAATCCTTTTTAGTCCCTAAAAAGGACCGAAAATGACTTTTTTTTTACTCAGGGACCAAAATGGGTAGAGCGTGTTTTTCCAAGGACCAAAAGGATATTTACTCTTAAATTTAAATTTATTTGAAAAATATAAGAATTATAATAATTATTAAAGAAAAGGATAAAATGGTAAAAATAACTCATTAATCATCCATCTTCCTCCCTTACTATTTTTTTAACTCCCAAACAAGGGAAAGAAATATCTTTCATTTCCCTTCCATCCCCCCCCCTCCATTCTCCTTGCATTTCTTTCCTTCCCCTTCCTTTCAAACTCCCAAACAAAGCCTAAGGGAATAAAATAAGGAGGTGTTGATCTATAGGAAAATAAGGACAAAATTGTAAGGAAGAAAAAATTAGGAGGGAGTAAATGCAATCGTGAATTTGTGACTGTGACACTGATAAGCCATAAAAATGGCTTTTCTGGCGTCGTGGCTTTTGATGATTTTTTTGGGTAGAAGCACTTATCAAAGAAAGCTTTGATAAAATATTTTTTTATCAAACCTTTTAGTCCCTTGGCTGTGATTTTTTTATATGTTTGGTCCCAAAGATATAATAAAAATATTAAATCAGGCTTTTAGTCCTTAATCTTACGTTTTGGACTATAAAGCGCTGATCCAAATATATCTATTTTTCTAATTATCCTTTATGAGCTCATTTGGGACATTAATTGAGAAGATGATAGAAAAATTAAAATAGTATTTTAACTTTCCAAATTGATTGGATGAACATGATTTAGAGATTATGAGGGATAATGAAAAAATGATGATAAGAGAAACTTGACCTGGAAACTATCGGGTCAGGCCAAAACTTATACTTCTTCATTCTTAATATAAAATATATTTATTTAAATATATTAGATTAAGGAAGTTAGTTTAGTTAGTTAATATGTTAGTTTAGTTAATTAATATGATATACACTACGTATTTTCTAAAACACCTTAATCATCTTCTTTAATTCTCACATTTCCTCTCCTCATTAATTATTGATGAGGGAGCATCAATAAGAATAAATTATAAAAAAAACTTGACAAATATGAAATTTTTGTCTTATATTTAGAATCAAGATCAACTCCTTAAATATATTTTATATTAAAGATGGGGAGCATTTAATTAGGGTTAAGGTACAATTTTACACATGAAGTTTGCCCCCGGGAGCGCCCAGCACCACGAAGTTTTTTTAGGAGCAAAAGTACACACGACGTTACGTTTTGGGAGCAAAAATACCACGGGCCGTTAAAAAACTAACAATCAACTAAGGGTCAACTAACGGTCAACTAACGGCCCGTGGTATTTTTGCTCCCAAAACGTAACGTCGTGTGTACTTTTGCTCCTGAAAAAACTTCGTGGTGCTGGGCGCTCCTGGAGTAAACTTTATGTGTAAAATTGCACCTTAACCCATTTTAATTATTTATGATCTTAGTAAATAAATAATAATAACATACGGTCTTTCTTCTTCTTTTTAAGGGGGAACACCCCCCTAAGGGCCTAAATTAGCAAAAATTGTCAAAAAAGACTTAAGAAAAAGTCACATGTCAAAAAAAATCTTAGAGCTTTTTCTGATATTATTTCATAAAATGTTAGTTGTAAACGTGTATTGATATAGTTGTTAATGAATAGTGATTTAGTTGTTAGGATACTGTTGTTAACGTTTACTGATTTAATATTAATTTTTTGATGCAACATCAAAGGTATCCCCACAGCCGGTTTACATTAATTATTAATGTTTTAGTGATATAGTTGTTGACGTTTTCTGAGATTAAATGTTAACAACTATATCAGTAGAACATTAATAACTAAATCAGTAGATGTTAACAACAATATCCTAACAACTAAATTAGTACTCGTTAAACAACTAAAATAATACTAGAAAGGGCCTTGAGATCTTTTTTGACATGTGACTTTTTCTTAAATCTTTTTTAACAACTTTTTGGTTATTTGGGCCCTTAGGGGGATTTTCCCTTTTTTTAATGAAAGAATAATACTAGTAACATGCGGTCTTTTGGTTTTTGTTTTGACTGAATTACATGCTGTCTAAGTCAATTGATTTTGGGTAGGGCCCAATAGGATCATTACGTAACGTGATACGGGTAATTTCTTTTTCTTTGGGTACGTGGCGGGTGTGTAGAATTTAGATCCGCCAGTGATTCACGATTTCACATATTCACACACAGTCACACTAATGATAATAATTCTGGGAAAATTACGTTCCAAGGAACAAAAATAATTATAAAAAAGTCTCTTAAAATCATCAAATTACACAGAAGTTCTAAGAGACTTTTTTGATATTATTTGTATGGAAATAAAATCCAGGTTTTTAAATGTTGTTGTAAATATATGCATTTTCTGTTGTAAATATTGTTTTTTCTGTTGTAAATGGTCAGATTTTAAATTTTGTTGTAAATACAACACTTCATGTTGTAAATTTAAATTTTTTCTGTTGTAAATGACATTTCTAGTTCAAAATTCAAGTGTTTAAATGTTGTTGTAAATATATGCATTTCCTGTTGTAAATGTCAAGATTTTAACTTTTGTTGTAAATACAGTACTTACTGTTGTAAATCTAGCATTTTTCTGTTGTAAATGACCTCTCTACGTTCTAAATCCAAGTGTTTAAATGTTGTTATAAATATTGGCATTTCCTGTTGTAAATATGGTTTTTTCTGTTGTAAATGGTCAGGTGTATAAATGTTGTTGTAAATATATGCATTTCTTGTTGTAAAAATGACATTTCCTGTTATTAATACAAATAATATCAAAAAAATCTCTTGAGACTTCTATGTAATTTTGTGATTTCAATGAACACTTTTTGTTATTGTTTTTGTTCTTGGGGTGCGCGTAATTTTCCCAATAATTCTTGCCTCAACAATATCACCATCTCCTCATTTATATCGGTTTTACGCGTCACATTGTTTTCGCTTTCCTCCATCAAATTGCAGGTTCAGATCGATTGATTGACGAAGAACGACAATGGCGACTTTGAAGGTGCCTGCCCAAGTTCCTTCTCCGTCCGAGGATGCTGAGCAATTGCGGAAAGCTTTTGTAGGTACTGAGCTCGTCACTGGACTGAAATTATTAACTTTTTTATTTAACATTTCCCTGCGCTAGTTATTTGGATTTGATTTATGTTATCGGATATTTGATTGATGATTTATCTGTTGAGTGGTCGCATTGTTTTCGACTGGTCTGAAATTTCTCGTTAATGTGATGATCATGTGGATTTTACTTTACGATATAGTACTGATGATTCTGAAGTTTTACCTAAATCGTAATTTTGTGTGTGTATCTGATCACTGTAACTAGTTATTATGTTTGATGATATGTGATCTTGCTGCTTGCGCTCGTGATATGTCTGTTCTGTTTGTGCCTTACGGGAATTTACTAATGTGTCTGAAGTTTTACTTGAATTGAAATTTTTATTGTACATCCATTCATTGAATCACTGTTACTGATGCTCGGATTTGATGATATGTGATCTTGCTGCCACGCTCGTGATAAGTCTGTTCGGGTTATGCATTACGTGGAATTTGCTTTTGAAAAGGTTTTTAAAGCATGGAATTGGTGTGGATACATTTCAGACACCGAGGCTAAATTCCAACGCTCACTTTTTCCCAGCACAATATTTCTTTTAGGAGCCTTGCTTTTAAGCATTATTCTAGTCTTTAAAGTTTTGTACCCTTATTCCTAGTATTTTTGCAGTTTTGTTGAATCTGCTGGCGCTCAAAGATGTGGTTTCGGTTTATTGCTTTATAGAAATAATAATTCTCTTATTAGAGATTTATGTTTATAATATTAATTCTTCCTCGTTGATTTTCATTTCCTTTTATTGCACCTTTCATGAGCGGTGTGGTAGTTTCCTTGCAATAAAACAAAGAGAAGGCATATTTCTCCATTTCTAGTGTTACCTGGCTATATTGTTTGTGATAACTTGAATAATGTGTTTTCTTATTCTAGGACCTATTTAATCAGTCTCATTCATCTAGTGTTACTTACCTGTCAATTATTGCAGGTTGGGGAACAAATGAAGATTTGATAATATCGATCCTGGCTCATAGAAATGCATCTCAGCGTAAGTTGATTTCTGAAACATATGCAGCTACTTATGGAGAAGACCTTCTTGCATCCTTAGACAAGGAACTTTCTAGTGACTTTGAGGTTAATTTGAAACTTTATATGTATTCTGTATTTTATTCTCAATTTGATGGCTACTTTAATTTATTTGTCAGGAATTTCAATGTTACAATTAGTGCTTATATTTTCCATAGTTTTGTTTTTTTTTTGCTCAAAATATTTTCCATAGTTCAAGTGTGCAGTTTCAGTCTAATGTTTGATGTTTTGGATTTAAAAGCGAATTGTAATGCTGTGGGCTCTGGGTCCTCCTGCTGCGCGTGATGCATTTTTGGCTAATGAAGCTACTAAGAGGATGACTTCAAACAATTGGGTTCTTATGGAAATTGCCAGTACCAGATCTTCCCTTGATCTGTTTAAGGTAAAGCAAGCATACCAAGCCAGTTTTAAGAGATCCCTTGAAGAGGACGTTGCCTATCATACATCTGGGGATTTCCGCAAGGTAGAAACTTGTGACTTTTGAAATGCAGTTTTCTTGCTTTAAAAATGTTACTCATTCATGTCGTAATTCGAAAGGGGTCATTCCTTTTATTTATGTGATTGATTCAATCAAAATAAACCAAAATTTACATCCCTTTTGCTTTGAGGAGAAATTACATTACGGTCAGTAGTGCCATAAAAAATGGATGTTAAACTGTTAAAGAAAATGGAGCATTCAGCTTACAATTACCTTCAAGCAAATTATTTACTATGGATCTTCTTCTGCACGCATGCCACTTTGTTAGAAAAAGAGTGATACAGAAAGAAAAACAAATGTGTAAAGTTCACTCCATTATTTCGTCCACTTTCTTATCTGGATTGTGAATTACTAGGATCGGCAACACTTTTAACATCCTTGTGTTTTTTGTCATCATGCTTATGTATTTTGCTGAAAAAACTTATCCGGGTGCTCTGGTAACAGCTGTTGGTTCCTCTTGTGAGTACATTCCGTTATGAGGGAGAAGAGGTGAACATGACATTGGCAAAATCAGAGGCAAAATTGCTTCATGAGAAGATTGCAGAGAAAGCTTACAATGATGAGGAAGTGATCAGGATTATAACTACAAGAAGTAAAGCACAGTTAAATGCAACACTCAATCACTACAACAATGACTTTGGGAGTGCCATAAACAAGGTATAACTCTCAAGTGAAACTAATTAACACTTGCTTCAAACACCGTCATATGAATTGTATTGATGCAATTTGGCCTATGGATATGATCTTGTGGATTAATCTTTTACAATTTAATCAAAAGGTTTTAGAAATTTTAACTTTGAAGTTGAACTGAAAAACTACAGGATCTGAAATCCAATCCGGAAGATGAATATCTGAAACTGATGAGATCTACAATTAAGTGTTTAACGTTCCCTGAGAAATATTTTGAGAAACTTTTGAGGATGGCTATAAACAAGCTGGGAACTGATGAATGGGCGCTTACAAGAGTGGTGGCTACTAGAGCTGAGGTTGACATGGAGAGAATCAAGGAGGAATACCAAAGAAGAAATAGTGTTCCTCTGGACCAAGCTATATCCAATGACACCTCTGGAGACTACGAGAAAATGCTTCTTGCATTGATTGGTCATGGTGATGATTGAAAATACTCTTATTCTGTTCAGTAGTCATATTACTGCTGATCAGGTTCTCGGCCTTCGTTCTCATCGTCTGTTACTGAATTTTTCTGTGTATGTCTCAACGTTTTTAATAATTTGGGGTGGCCCTGTTTCTGAAGTGCGATGCTCCTGGTGCTTTTAGTTTTGTTACGTGAATTTGAATAAGCAGACGATGAGGATACTCATCCATATTTAAAATGTATGTCTTCATAATATCCATCAATTATATTTTATGTAGTCCATGAATACCATCATGCTAAGAATTAAATTTTTTAATTAAAACATAAGTAAATTACAACTTCGAATCATTAGATCCTCATCGGACGTTTTCTTCCGGCACGGCAAGAGTTAAAAATCGATAGCCGATGTGCATTGTTTCATATTTCCATTCCCAAGCTGATGTGTGCAATTATGATATTCCTTTGTTAGGAAATTATTTTCCACAATTGTTTTTTCACCAGGGCAGGAGGAATAGAAACATTGAAACAACATTAAAGAGCCACCAACATTTCCACAATTGTTCCATATATCATGCTTTTATTTTCCAAGTCTCAAAACATGGTTCTGATTTATGAAATGGTCATGATCACACGTTGTTCTGTCAAGTCAAGTCAAAACACGAAGTCCTTACGAATTAGTAAAATGCCTACACAATCTGAATATGACTAAAACATTATCATTGTTATAACTTAGACCAAGGTGAGGCTGCTTTCTCCACCGGGGGGTCTGCGAGCGCCACGTATGCAGTCTCTGTTTTCAGCCTTTCCATCAGCAAATATGTTGCTGCCAGTCATTTCTCTCAGTTTAGCACTACTCATATGTTTTTCCGTGTATCCTGGTGAAGCTTCTCCATGGAAAATATTATTGCCTGTTAACTCTGCAAACTTGTGGTCAAGTATCTTCTTTGATGTCTTAGGTGGTTCCTCGCCCATAAAGATCTTACTTTGGCCACCTGCAGGCTACACAGAGAAGAAGGAAGGAAAAAAACACGAAAACACACAGGTCAAGATGCTGTTGTAACCATATAGATCCAAACAGGAAAACATATGAGGGAAACATAACACTAATTTGTCAAGCTCAATGTAGTCCAATTGCTTAAGACGGGTATATGGAAAAAGCAAGCAACAGCATAATTTGAACCAAACCGATTTTCCATAAAAAGATTTAAGAAAAACTTACATTGGAAACTTTGACTGAGGTGCGCACATTACGAGGAGCTGGTTCTCCCATTTCTTTCCTTTCCTTTGATTCCAGAGTGCGTGCAGCAGCCAATGAACGAGGCACGATTTCAGGAGGAGGGCCAAATATGTCATTTCCACCGAGTTCCTTGGACTTAGCATTGGATATATGCTTCGCCTTTGGGTCTGATTCGCTTTTCAATGACCCACTCATCTCGCGCTGCTTAGCTACCTCAGATATTGAGGTAGCCTTCTTAGGTGAAATACTTTCTTCAGTACTGAAGGATATCTGACTAATTCCATTCATTGCTTGCTGAGATGAAATTGCATTCAAGGAGGGAAAAATTAGAACATACTCAAGAAGTGCATACACAAAGTTTGATATTTGAGAAATATCCACATGGTTCAATAATACACCTCACCGAGGAATTCATCCTATAATACCTGATACATACGCAGGCCGGCGGGTTTGTTATTTGAAGCAGATTTGGATTCTGATGCACCATCTTCAGCACTAGCTGAAAATATGCCACTTCCAGTCATCTCTTTCATTTTATACCCGGAGCAAGGTTTTCTGAGAAGAGGAGATATGTAAAAGATTAGCATGAAGAATGGATTGAAATGATGTTTGTAAGTTGACTATAGAATGTATTCTGGTTTACACAATGATAACACTGTACCGTGCATGCATATGTAAGACACTTGATGGTTAAGGTCAGTGATTTTTAATAAATGCAATATAAAATAAAAATAACAGTAATCCCAAACTAAGAAATAAAAAAGGGAATTCATTACCATCTTGTGCAATCATATAACTTTTTTATTTTTATCATTTATTTCTGGAAGGTTTGAGATTGAGGAGAGAGGTGAAAAGCATAATAGGAATCAAATCCTTGGGTATCAGGATCTCTAGAATCCAGGACTCGCAAGTGTTAAAATGTATTTGGGCGAATCATCAATGAATTTTGCCTAGCATTTCGTTTGATGGGATTTACGAACTTCTATTTGTAGCAGATTCCACTCGCCTATGGAGTATTCTATCCATCCATCTTCAAAACTTGGTCAAAGGCATGAATTTCGAAGCTACAATGTCAATTTAAATATAAATTCTGCACGTGATTTGAGCCAAAAATCCCAGAATTTACAGTGTTCTACATTTTTATTATACTCCGTAGTTGGGAAGTTCAATTTACAGTGATTAGCCGCTTACGAAGATCGCAAAACAGATCGGCACAGCTAAAGAAATTATATATGCAGAGACCGTCAAATACGAAGCCCAAAAACAAGTAACAAGAAAAAAAAAAAGATCGGATCAAGGAGCAAACAAACTAAAAAATGAATTAAAACAATAGCAGATCTGACTGTCCATGCATTTTTAAAAAGAACGCAGACCCAAATTTTAAGGAAAAAGCCAAAAATGCGAAGCACGAGAGAATTAGTAATGAATCTTACGTCTTCTCGAGACTCCGTGCTTCTTCCTCAGTGACCTGGCCTCCATGAAGCACCTTGCTGATTTTATCAGCCGGCTGTGAATTCGATGAGGGAAGTTCAAAAACAAAGTTAATATATGCGTGAGACTGAACCCAAATCAAAGAACCATAAGTACGGAGATAAGAGTAACCTGACGAGAACGGCTGCTGGAGCCAGTGACGGTGGTTGGGGAATCGGTCGGAGGAGTTTCCGACCAAGTGAGAAGATCTGAGGTGGAGCTATTTGGCTTCCTCACCGGCGTGGTTCTCTGCATTTTCTCCTTCTGTTGGAGTAAATCTCGCGGCCGTGAGATATTTCTGGGGAATGTGAAGTGACGGAGTGAGCTTCGGGTAGGCGAGATACATTATATATTGAGGAATGAGAAGATTTGAAAATGTTTAAAAGTTTAAACGATAAAGATTTTTTTATTTTTTATTTTTTTGGCAAGAGAGAGAAGAAACCAAAACCGATAAAGAGCTTTGAATTTGGGAGGCAGTTGGGAGAGAGGGTAGACACCTGGAAACCCAGCGCACATATCGGACATGTGTCATCTTTTTGGCCGAACACACTCGTGTCATTTGACTAGCGTCCTAAGGATAACAACCACTCCCAAAAAAATAATAATAATAAAATATTAGTTGGGTTCAGAGTTTACTTAATTAATTTGTTAGAGAGATTAAAAAAATTAATTAATTAATTTTTTTTAATTTTTTTTTTGAAAAATATCATATAAAAAATGTTGAATTACTTAAATTCTAATTTAGATCACTAAATTTAATAAATTACATATCATTTATATGTCATAATTAGGGATTTAAAATCTATATCAAATTACCTCCATATTCCTTAATTATTAAAACAGAAAAATTGAAAACATAACTCTTTTATTTAGTCTATCAATTAATTCCATAGAAAGTACTCTACAACGGAGCATCATTGTTCTCCTACTTCTTTACAAACATTAATTATGCAAGCAGTGATAAATGAAATATTCATCAATATCTTTTTTATACAATATTTGATTTTATATAATAATGTATTATAATTAATTGAAATCTATGGTGACAGTAGATCTACGTATCCATTTAGATTACCTTCCTGCGATATTTATATTTTTATTCAAAATTTTATAATCCAAGTTCAAATTTTGAATATGTATATATATTCTAAATATATAATCCATGATTTTTTTTTTATAAAAAGAGAAAATCACATATAAAGATATTCATGAAACATTGTGTTCTGATGTAGAACACAGATGTCCGGCTTGATGGTAAGCCGTTGATTGATATAGGATCGAGGTGTCCCTCCTGTGAGCTTATTGTGCAAGCAAATAGAAGGAAGGTTGATCACAGTACACAACAGGCGTTTCTCCTAAGGGGTGGGGTGTGTGCACTGTGTAACGGTATGTAAAAGTACGAGGCTAGAAATGTGTACAGGCGCCTATCTCCTCCGTCTATATATATAGAATATACAGTCGGTTAGCTCCTTGGCTCCCATCTTGTGCATGTCCAAGGATCGTGCAAATCACCCCAGTGGTCGGGCTGGGATCGTGCCAACCGCCCAGTCGTGGGCCGGGTCCCACGGTTAGTGGGTTGTGACCACTACGTGGGTTGCCCCTTTGCAGCTAGTGAGATAGTGGGCCTTGACTAGGTCCGTAACAGTTGCCCCCAAGCTCGGTTGTTCAGGTCTCTGAACTACCGAGTTTAGTTGTTTGTTTGACTAAAGTACGGACGTCCGAGTTTTTGTTGATCGCGAGATAACATCTGATTCCCTTGGGTTACCCACGAAGTGCTGTCCTATCGGTCGAAGCTGACCACGGCCGACTTGGAAAATCTTCCTGTTCGAGAAACTAGTTCTTACTCTTTTTGCCTCTCGGAAGAGGAAGAGCCTGTGTGCTCCATAAGGGAGGGGAGCCACAACTCCTTTTTATTTTTCTACCTTGAT
Source organism: Acacia pycnantha (assembly GCA_025563575.1). NCBI lineage: Eukaryota > Viridiplantae > Streptophyta > Magnoliopsida > Fabales > Fabaceae > Acacia > Acacia pycnantha. Next base: position 2,233,798 of record JAMWYP010000026.1, on the reverse strand, counting down.
TATATCACCAGGCTCGGAATTCGTTTTCCATTTTCCGAATTCCAGACGGCAATCCTCCAATTCCTTGGCGTAGCTCCCTCACAGTTACATCCCAATGGATGGGGTACGTGATTACCTTTGAATGGTTTTGCAAGACCCTCGGTGCGCCTTGCACCACCTCAATGTTCTTTTACTTCTTCACCCCCCACCTTTGCTCGCTCACGGAAGGGAACCACCCGAGCTCAAAGGCTGGACGTCCATCCGGGGTATACCCTATCGGTGTCTATTTACCCTTGTCTCTGACTCCTTCAAGTACTTCAAACGTAACTTTTTTAAGGTGGTCGCTAAGTCTGGCGTACAACCTTGGTTCCTCAAAGGACCAGATTCTGCAAAAGTCGAATGGGAATTTAACTTGTATTGGTATAAAGATCACCATGATGTTTCCCTTAGTGCCTATAAGGTGGAGCGGTCCACTCTGATGAAGCATGAGAAGAAAGTCATTGACGCCATAACCGACCACGTGAAGGCCCACGGTACTATTGGGGCTGCGTCCTTGGTGGCTCAGTATCGGGACGAGGTCTGGCACCAGGAAGAGCTGGTATCGCGGCCGAGTATGACATTTCTGTTGCTTAATACTGACGTCGCTCCGTGTTTTAGTCAAGTACTGTGTTTCCCTTACTAGTAACTAAAATGATGTCTTTGTTTTGTGTAGGTCTCAAGATGAAAGGGCCGCAATACCTATCTGGGATCCCGAACCGAGGCCAAAGGGAGAAAGAGGTCGGAGTGGTGATACGGGCAAATCGAAGGTTGGAGAGTCCTCGGCCGCCGAATCAAAGAAACACAAGGTCGGCCCTCGATTGACGCCACACCGGCCTCTCCTATTCGATCCTCTCCCACTGCTGCCATGCCGCCTCCCAAGTCGGTTGAGGTTGGGCCTTCATCAGTGCAGACTACCTCGGTTATTCCTCGTCCTCCAACTGTGCTTCCCCGCTCCCTTCTGTGGAGTAAGGGGATTACAGAAGAATTGAGCGTCGCACTCTTGCCTCCTCCCTCTATCAAGAGCTCGTACCACTGCTGGAGGTAGATGTCCGAGATGTTCAAACTGCTGGACATGCTTTCCTGAGAGGTGCCGGCCTGACCCAAACTTTTCTTACTCTTCACCACAAGTATGTGGAGGCACTTACGACTGAAGCGTGCCGGGACGGAGCGTGATGAGGCTTTAAAGCAATGGCAGATCGCTTCTAATGAATTCCAAGCTCGTGAAGTCCAGTGGAGAAGGTGGAATTTGCTCGAAAGAAACCCGGGGATCTTGGCTGATTCCAATGTGATAATTGAGGGTTTGAAAGCGGCTCAAGCTAAGAGCGAAGAAGAGTTGAAGGCCATGGTGGCGGAGAGGGACAGAATTAGAGAGAGGGGAGGCGTCCTCAAAGCATCTCGCGAGGAGGTAACCGGCTTCGGGAGTTGCTGCTAGGATCCGTGGTAGGCGTTTAGGAACTCTCGGCCCGAGATCAAGCTTTGAACCCGGGGGTCGAGCTCAACACCACAGGGCATCACTTTCGATCCTACGTTGAAGATGGGCAGATTGTCCCTTATATGGATCCTCCTGCTGTCTCCGAGACCCGGGTAGATGGTGATGCGACCGTCTTTGGAGGTGAGCGAGGTGAAGAAGTCTCGACTGTCCCCAAGCACGTGGGTTGATTTCTTGTTTAAACTTGTGTATTCCGGGTGGTTCATTCACGGTCTAAACTCTTTGTTAAATCTATTGGCCAATTTGGCCCCTTTTGCACGTAATTATTGGTTGTCAGTAACCTAGTAATCACCATGCGATAAGAACCTTTCTTTGGCGAATCGTGGTGGCCAGGGCCAAGGTCATACGAAAGTAAGCGTAGTCTGCGAACGCGCATTTGGTGACGAAACCATTTCGTTTTAAAGTGCTAGTGTTTACACTGTCTTAGAAAAATCCGGGTGTTTTAACCGGGTCATCCAAAAGCAAATGAAAATTGCCACCTGCCCGGGTTCGGTTTTGTCCCGATAGCGTTCGAGCATTTTGACTGATCGAGTGCATGACATTTTCTATTGATACCTGAGTAAATATGTGTTCGCTGCGATAGCTCTTTGGAGTAGTATATTAACCACGTTTGCAATTTAAAATGCTCTCGAACGAGAGTCTTACTTTTATTCAACAAGTGCAGTGCTAACAAGGGAAAAGAGGTCGTATGGCCGACATTTGAATCCAAATGCTGAATAAATTGTCCGCATTCCATGTTCGCTGGATTAGATTCCCATCTAGGGTCTCCAGTATATACGCTCCTTTTTGAAGTGCTTCCCGAATGCGATATGGGCTGTCCCAATTTGCCGCTAGCTTGCCGTCTTTGGCATTCTTGTTTCGACGTCCGCCGCTAAGGGCGAGTTCTGGCTGAAATGTCTGGGGTCGGACCTTCTTGTTATAGCGAGCCATGATGAGTTGCTTTGTGGCGATGTCTCGGCGGTGGTGATTACTCGGGCCTCGTCGCAAGGTCTAACTCGGCACCCAACGCCCTGGTTGTTGGCCGCTCCCCTTGTGACAAAATGTTTCTCCTACGCCATGAGGGTAATCCTATCTCGAGGAATCATAGATTCGCACCCATAAGCCATTCAGTAAGGAGTTTCTTGAGTTGACGTTTGGGTGTTGTCAGGATCCCCCAAAGAACATAGGGTAGTTGATCAACCCGGGCGGTGTTTGCTTCCAACATGCGCTTCTTTAGCCCGTCTAAAATGACCTTGTTTGCGGCTTCGACTGTCAGTTAGATCGTGGGTGCTCCACGAAGCAAAATGATCTTTGTATTCCAAACTCGTATGCGGCTGTTCACTCCTCCATGTACCTCGGATAAAACATACCCCGCCTCATTTGGATTTAAGCATCTTAGCATGCGAGAATGAAGACCTTTCCGATATAGTTGATCCTCCACCATAGTGTACTTGGCCGCTTCTCGAGTCAATTTCTTAGCTTCCATGGAATCGTCAGGTAGGATGTCGCGCTCCAAATAATCTTCAATTGGCTTTTTCCAATCTGCCTCCACCGAGATGGCCATGGTGCAGAGTGGGTCCTCGAGGTTACGTTGAATCACCGTCCGATGACACCTGCACTCTTAGTCTTGGCCAACCGAAAGGATGTCAGCTCTTACATTTTCCCCCCTAGGGATATGTGTTACACTTGCTTCCTCGAATTCAGCCATCATCTCCTTGGCCTTGAAGAGGTATTTTTCCATTAGCGGGCCCTTTGCCTGATAAGACCCCTCAATCTGAGCTGCCACAAGTTGTGAGTCGGTGAAAACCTTAACTCTTGTGACTCCGTTCTCTTTGCTGTTGAAGTCCGGCTATCGGGGCCTCGTACTCGGCTTGATTATTCGAGGTTGGGAATTTTAGGTGAAGAGAGTGTTCGATCGTAACGCCTCTGGGCTTTCAACGATAATGGCTCATTGCCTTTGGTATTTGATGATCCGTCAACATATATTTTCCAGACGTTTGTTTCCTCGCTGGGAGCCGAGCTTGTTGGTGTCAATTCTTTGACGAAGTCGGCTAAGGCCTGTGAATTAATTGCATGGCGAGCTTCATGGTATCGGATTTCAGCATTTTGTAGAGTCTTGCTGATAAAATACACTGGTAACTGGCTGTGATCTACTTCCCATACTAATGCCGCGCTGATAGCTTCCTTACCAATTGACAAGTACAAGTAGAGGGTTTCGCCGAGCTCGGGCTTCGATAGGACTGGCGGATTTTCCAGACACTGTTTGATTCCTTCAAACGCTTCATCACATTTTGTATTCCATTCAATCGAAGCTTCCTTTTCAACAACTGAACAAGGGCAAGGCCTTCTCGGCCGATCTTGGCGGGAACACAGTTAGAGCGGCTAATCTTCTGTCAATTGCTAGACCTCTTTTTGTTCTTCGGTGCTTCCATATCGAGCACCGCTCGGCATTTGTCGGGTTGGCCTCGATACCTCGGTTGGTAAGCATGAAACCCAAGAACTTTCCCCGGGACCCCGAAAGCACATTTGGCCGGGTTCAAGCGGATTTTGTACTTTCTGAGTTTGCCGAATGTCTGTTGCAAATCCTTGACATGGTGTTGTGAGTCCAAAGACTTAACAATCATGTCGTCGATATATACCTCAACGTTAAGTCCGATCTAGCAGCGAAAACCGTGTTCATCATCCTCTGATATGTAGCTCCTGCGTTCTTGAGTCCGAATGGCATGACGTTGTAACAATAGTTGGCCTTATCTGTTATGAAGGCCGTTTTTTCTCTGTCTTCTGGGTGCATTGGTATTTGATTATACCCCCGAGTATGCGTCCATAAAGGAGAGGTGCTTGAAACCCGAAGAATTGTCTACCAACTGGTCTATGTTCGGCATGGGGTATGAATCTTTAGGGAAAACTTTATTCAAATCCGTGTAGTCCGTACACACCCTCCATTTTCCATTGGGTTTTTTGACCATGACCACGTTGGATAGCCATGTGGTGTATTGGATTTCGCTAATGAACCCGGCTTCCAAAAGTTCTTGGACGTGAGTTTCCAGTGCCTTCCTCTTCTCTGGCCCTTGGTTCCTCTTTTTCTGTGATATTGGAGTAGATCCCGGGTAGACACCCAACCTGTGACAACAAAAACTAGGGTCGATTCTGGGGACCTCGGATGACTTCCATGAGAAAACGTCTCTGTTCTTCCTGAGAAAATCAATGAGGCTTGCTCGAATTTCTGGGGGTAAGTGCTTTCCAATCTTCGTAGTTTTGGAGGGGTCTTCCAACACTATATCCTCCAACTCCCCAGCTGGCTCTAGACGCGGGTCTTCTTCGCGGAGATCCAACTCAACCGTATTTACATCTAAATCGGGATTTTCCTCATTCGAGTGTGGCGGCTGCGATGAAGGTCCGCCGCCAACCCCGACGGTGTCGAAATAGCACTGTCGAGATCTCTCTCGATCTCCTTGTACCGTGACCACGGTTCCACAGTTTCCTATCATCTTGACTTTTGATGCTTGGTGGATACCAGCAGGATTACGTTATATGGCGAAATGAAATCTATCACTATAAACCGTACTCTCTCTGATCTGAAAGCGTCCCTTGTTCCCAGTGTGAAGCGGAGGTCGATAAACCCCTTGGGGCGTGACTGCTCCCCATTGAACCCGATGAGGGTCGTCCTACAAGGCTTTAAGTCCTCTGATCTAGGTTCATTCGTTTGAACGTCTCCCGCCTAAGGATATCAGCCGAGCTGCCGCATCCACAAATATACGTTTAACTCGGCAGTTGACTAATATCCCGGTTATGACTAGACCGTCCTGATGTCCTGGGACGACGTCCCTGAGTTCCTCATTTGTGAAGAACAAAGGCGAGCTGGATGGGCCGCTATGATGCTCCTTGAATTTTGGGCGGTCTCTCACGGAGAGGACTTCTCGCAAATATTTCCTTCGTTGGCTCATAGTATCTCCGCCTCCGCCCATAGCCCCGCTTATTACGTTACAATCGAACTCGGTTTCCGAAACTCGTCGCCAAACTCGTAGGCTTCTTTCGTTTGTCTTCATGTGTTTTGAACTTTCGGGAGGGCTCTTACTTCGACTCTTGGGCTTGCGCTTGCCGCCCTTTCCTTGATGTTCTATGACATATTGTTGGAGTTTGCCCTCTCGGATAAACCTCTCAATAGCATCTCGGAGTTCGTAACACTCATCCGTGGTGTGACCTCGTCCGTCATGAAACGCGCAGTATTTGGACTGGTCGACTCCGGATCTTCGATAAGACAATCTAGGTTGATCGACCCTTTTCATCTCGGTTTATGCCACTTCCTTCCACACTTGTGACCGCGGTACATTTAAGGTGTGTATTTCTCATATTTACTTCTCGGCTCAAACTTCCCACCGCGGTTCTGTTCTCGAGCCCTTCTACGAGAGTCCCTTCTCCTTCCTTCGCATAATCTCTATCTCTGGGTGGAGTGGCCCTGTCTTGGTCTCTTCTAAAGTCATTTGCTACGCGCATCTGTTCCACCTCGAGGTACTTCTTCAAACGTGTTATGAAGTCATTAAGATTATTTGCCCGTTCCTTCAGGAATGATTCTGTCAGGCGGGATTCTTTGTCAAGGCCATCGACCAGTAAATGGACGTGTACATCCTCGTTTAATCCTCGCACCTGTAGAGCCGCGTGCTTGAAGCGATCCACCTCCAAGTGAGTCGTCGGGTCTTGAGTGCCGTCGTATTTTGTCAACTCGGTTAGATTCTGCTTTTGTGGAAAGTGAGCGTTGAGAATCTTGTCGGAAAAAGGACTGTTGTGAAGCCGATCGACATATCTTATTGTTGGAGCCCGGTTGGAGACCGGGGTGTTTTGCCTGAGGAAGTCGGCTTCTTCTTATGTGCAGTGTCTACCTTGCTATTACTTTTTCCATGGTCCGAGCCGTCATCTTTTTCTTCCTCCTTCCAAGACTTATCTTCCCAGTCCTCGTCAGAATAGACCGGGTTCTCTTTTTTCTTCTGCTGTTCCTCCCATTGTTGGAAATGGAGAGTATGGCGCTTGTCCATGTAGTCCATACGTCTCATTATTGCTAGCATCCCGGATTGGAGAGAGCGGAAATCTAGTTCGATGACCGGGTTCTCTTGGTGACCATCCGGGTTCGAGTTCCGAGGCTCGTGGCGATGATTTCGCGGAGCCGAAGATTCCGTGTCAGACGGGTTGTCATTCGAGGGTTGGTCGTTGTTGGGGATGCGAGGTTCCTCCGGCTGTGATAGCCGGTCTTCATTATCATGTTGATAGTTACCATGAAGGTCCTCTGACTGGTTGTGGTGTTGTGGTTCTTTGAGGTGGTAGACGTTCTACTTGGTCCGTCTCCATCTCGCTTATGGCTCGAAGCACGAGTGCTTATCCTCATGGTCTCGGGAATTGAAGTTTATCAATCCCCACGGTCGGCGCCACTGTTCTGATGTAGAACACAGATGTCCGACTTGATGGTAAGCCGTTGATTGATATAGGATCGAGGTGTCCCTCCTGTGAGCTTATTGTGCAAGCAAACAGAAGGAAGGCTGATCACAGTACACAACAGGCGTTTCGCGCTAAGGGGTGGGGTGTGTGCACTGTGTAACGGTATGTAAAAGTCTGAGGCTAGAGATGTGTACCTGGCGCCTATCTCCTCCGTCTATATATATAGAATATACCTGGTCGGTTAGCTCCTTGGCTCCCATCTTGTGCATGTCCAAGGATCGTGCAAATCACCCTGGTCGTGGCTGGGTCCCACGGTTAGTGGGTTGTGACCACTACGTGGGTTGCCCCCTGCACTGGCTAGTGAGATAGTGGGCCTTGACTAGGTCCGTAACACATTGTATACTATATATGAATTGGCCTCTTTTAATCATATATACTCATACTTTCTTATAAAACCAAATATTATATAAAAATAATAATATTGGGCATTATTAATGTTTGAAAATAAGTCAAGGCACAAAGTCGCATGGTACTTCCAAAAGAATTAATTGATAGAGAAAATAATATGATTATGTTTTCAATTTTGCTCGTTTAGTAACTAAGAGATATTGAGGTAATTTGACTTAAATTTTAAATCCTTAATTATGATGCATAACCTAATATATAATTGGTTATGTTTAGTTACCCAAATTAGAGTTTACATAATTCAATCGTCTTTATATGAGATTTTTTCCTAACTTTTTCTTCAAACTAATTTTCTTTGACACCAAATTGTACCGTTTTAAGAAAGTGAATGAAATTAGTTTAAGAAAATTAATATGTCGAAAATAAAAATTATTTTCAAGTATGTCCTTATTTGTGAGGGGACAAATAAGAAAGAAAAATAGAGTAAATGTAGGTATCATCAACCTTTATTAATGCAATTTATAGAATTAATGAGGGGAAAATGAAAAACAAAAAATCATTAAATATTGAGACAACTCTTATCGAGGTATTATAAAAAGAAATAAGGCAATTTAAATTTTAAACTCTTATAAAAATACCGAAAGGAGTATATAACCTAATCATACCCAACATATGATACTTCGATTAGGTATTTTATTTACATTCCTTAATCTTTACAAAATTTAAATAGATCTTATACTTAGGATTGGAGGGAGTACTCTCTAGTCTCTTATATTTTTATCCTTAATAAGAAATATTTATCTAAATTTAATTTGACTAAAAAAGTTAATCAAATTAGTTAATACTCCTTGATTATCAGTACGGAAGAATTAATAAGATAAATTAGAAAAATAAAAAAAATACTATATTAAAAATCGGAAGGAGTAAATGAAATAAGAAAAGAAGATGTAGGAATTACGGGAAGGTCAAATAGCAACCAAAGAGCATGTAATGACAAGTTCCATAAAGAAAATAACAACAGGTTTACGCTACTCACTTCTCATTAAGATTTTTTTGGTAATTAATTTCTTTACTAGGACATAATAGGGCCCATTTGGTTCAAAGAAAATTAGATTTTCCAGCCGACAGCGCCCGTTTGGTTTGCCATTTCTGTGGGAAAATATTTTCCTAGGATCACTAATTTTTAGCCATATGATTGAAGATGGGTTCCCACCAAAATCGATGGAAACCAATTTTCAAGTAGAGAGGGAAAATGTCTAAAGACACAAAAGCCTATGATGTGATATAAAAAGGAAAGTGGGTCTCATGAACATTTAAATAATATTTTTACTCTAGGGCAAAATAGTCTTTTGACTCATTTTCTCCAAACCAAACAAAAAAATTTCTATCAACCCTTTTTTTTCCTAGTGCAAACCAAATATCAAACCAAAGTTGTGACAAAATATTTTCCATTACCTCTCCAACATTTTCTTTGAACCAAACAGCTCATAGAGTCATAGTAATTCTCCAAAGAAAAATGTAACCTGAGATAATGACATTTAAATGAAAATAATGGTATTAAATAGCAGAAATACCAAAACAAAATAACTGAAAGTTGCATTTAAAAATTAAATGACCTATTTGTAATTAAGGTTGTTGGATTTGTTAAAAAAATGAAAAAATTAATTGTTATAAATTTAAGGGTAAGTAACATGAACATCTAACTCCTGAGGTTATTTTTCAATAGTATCTAGTACCCTAATAAAACTAAAAACAAAGAAAGAATTTTTTATTATTTAATAATTATAATTACCACAACAACAACAACAAAAGTTTTATCTTATTAGGTGGAATCACAACAAAAACTCATTGAGTATTTTTTTTTTGGTCCTTCATCTATCCCTTTTCAAAGAACTCTACCATTTGATCAATTCTTTTCACTTGCATATTCAACCTTTTTTGTTGAAGGAGTTTCCACCACCTCCAACAATTTTGTACCATTTTCTACGAGGAAATGTTTGAAGCACTGTTGAGCACCTCTCGCAATGTAAATTCACCACGTTGTGAGGGGACTAATCCTTTTAGCTAGAATTAACACTCGTTGGTGATGCCACTCTAACTCTTTTGGGTATATGTTCATTGTGAGTCTTATTTGTTCTTATATTACTACATATCCATCTCAACATTTTATCTCAACTTCCCTCGGTTGGAGCATATTCTCTCTTAATCTCTTTTTCTCATTATCTCTCATGAGCTCATTTGAGCTATTAATTGGGAAGATGAGAGAAAAATTAAAGTACTATTGTGATCTTTCAGATTGATTGGATGAATATGATTTAGAGATTATGAGAAAAAGATGAGGAGAGAAACCTGACCCTTTTATAATCATACCTATGTTGTCTCTTTAAAGTTCAATATAAAATTACTCCCTCCGGTCCTTTTTATAAGATTTCAAAATTTGAATTGCCCTGATCCTTTTAATAAGAGCTTAACAAGAGTTGTCTAAATATTTAATGAGTCCCCCCCATTAATTGTATAAATTACATTTATTAAAAATTCATTGGTACCTATATTTATTCTATTTCTCTCTCTTACTTGCCCCTTAATAAATAAGGATATACTTAGAAAAAAATGTATATTTCAAACACATTTATTATTTTTAACTAATTTACCACTCTCTTAAACCACGTAATTCGGTTATCAGGCTCTTATAAATATAATCGGAGGGAGTATAAAAATATGTATAAACTCTAAATAACACTCCCTCCGATCGTTTTATAAGTAACAACTACCAATTTCACGCGGATCAAAATATTAGTTAAATTCAGTTAAAGGCAATAAGTATGTAATATATGCAAAAAAAAAAAAAAAATCCAATTATACCCTTATTCATAAAAATGTCTTAGGAGAGATAATGAGTGAAAATAAGAGTAATTTAAAAAATGTGAAAAAAGTATAATTTATTTTTTGAAAAAAGCTAAATGGAGGAATTTCCTCATTCTCATTGCATGTGTGATGTTAATTATTATAAAGGAATGTATTCAATGAGGGTTGTAACACCCCAATTTTCAACAACCAAATACTTAATAAAAGCATTTGAAATATTGCCAATAAGGGTTCTTATAATCCAAATCATCAAAATACAAAAATTTGTTCAACGAAAACTCATATTAACAAGGTCAAAATAATTTTCCAAAATTATTTCAGAGTTAATAAAATTTGGAACTCTTATGATCATGACAAATATAAATGACATAACATGAGTTCTAGGAGTATGAAAGAGCCTTCAAGACTCAAGGCCTGTTTGGGGGAATCACAAAACCTAGGTTTTGCCATAAGTTTGCCAAACACCCTTATTTTTACCAGAAGCTATTCTGTATCAAAACTAGGTTTTACAATAAATTTGCCAAACACCCTCAATATTATTCACTCCATCTTGCTCCCTACTAATCTTTTGAAAAAAATAAATATAGTAACCATAAGATCCAAAGATCTCTGTAACCATTGGATATTCAAAAATATACATGCAAACCAAGATCGAGAACATACGGTTTCAAAATCAAGTTCAACTCATAATAATTTATTAATATTATCAATATAAAACATTTCAAAAACTAGTTCTCAATTTGGTTACCAAAATTCCCTCCCAAAAAGGTTCCAAAACTATAGAATATCATTTCATTTTTCAAACATCTTTCACAAGAGATATTACATAATGTACTATATAATTATGCAATATGCAATATGCCTCCCTTATATCACCGTCTATCCTTATACCCCTGATTGGAGCCATAGGTTAACACATAGTCCAACAGAAACTCATTCATTTAACTGGATCATCCCAAGCTCACCAGATCTGAAGATACACCTGGCCAAAAGGTATAGAGCTTGAGTCAAACTATGGCTCCCCTCCTTGAACACAACTAAGAAAGTGTCTTATGTCCCCAGCTCCAATCTCGACGAAAGGAAAACATGGAAGAAGTCAGGAGAATCCATAGCTGAGTTTGAACTCAGGTTCACTCATATAATAAATCAATTATCGGCTTTAGGTAAAGTGTATGACCAAAAATCTCAAGTGAGGAAAATACTAAATATTTTCACAAAGGATTGGAAGGCGAAAGTCATCAATTGAAGAAGCCAAAGGAGAATCGATATGATCATTAGCTGCTCTTTTTGGAAAAATTTTCAAGTATGAGGGGAAAATGAAGTTCAAAAAGGGATTAGATGAGATCAACAATAAAGCCAAAGGTGTGGCATTCAATGACATAAAAGACAAAGAAACGAAGGAAGAAGATGAACCAGAGGAAGATTATGAACTCGGAATGATTGTCTGAAGGTTCAAAAAGTTCTATAAAAAGGATCAAGACTTCCAAAGATTTCAAAAAGGAGGTCCAAATGGCAGACGAGAATGTTAGATATGATTTGTTTTGATGATGTCAAATATAGATGCTAAATATTATGAGCAAAAAGTTTACATAATGTATTTATCATATACATTAACTAACTACCTATGTTTAATGTGAAATAGATCTTGTAGATTATTCAAGCAAAGATTAAAAGATATCAAGTTGAATTATGGAGAATGATGAATAAGATTAAGAAGCTATTGAACAAAGAAGTTATTAAATATGGGGAGAAGAATTCAAAAAAAGAAAGAAGTTATTGAGCTGAATTAATGAGAATGATCAAGAGGAAGAAGAAGCAAGAGATTGAAGATATTAACCTAGAAAGCAAGGAGTCATCAAAAGGATTTTGGAGAATAATCAATAAGAAGAAGATAAGAGGTTAAAAAAATGAAGAGCTTTTGAAATATAATGCGAATATCAATGTTCAAGTTCTTAGATTTGATATTGGAATTTTCTATGATCAAATGGAAGTTAGAATGGCTTAATCGAAAGTTAATGAGGTTTCACTTGAGTGATGGTCATATTTTATATGGAAGTTAGAATGGCTTAATCGAAAGTTATATGGAAGTCATATAAACTTTACTCGAGTTGTACCTCCAGAAGTGATTTCTGCATGTTACTCGAGTTAAGGAGGTTTCACTTGAGTGATGGTCATATTTTACCATACTCTGTTTAGCTCAGTTTTCATTCAACATGATGGATGTTCGGTAATATGGTCATATCTCTCAAACCATAAATCCGATTGAGGCAAAACTTTTTTCATATGAAACTAGACTCTAAATTCAATTTATGGACATCTACTTTGTGCTTAAAGAGTTTAAGATTAAAGATATATGAACCTAGAAATTTGGTGCTCGAAATCAACTTTGTGTTCTAAACCAGTAGCTACTGATTTGATCATAAAGTTTGGAATAAAACAAATTTGGAACTGGTTTTTGTTGCATTGGAAAGAATACTTAAAGAGCATTTTGGGAATAGTTGATTTGACAAATTTGGAGTTACGGGAAAATAGTTTTTCCCTCTATAAGTTGATCTATATGCCAAATTATCAATCTAGAAGTATTTAGCGAAAATTCTTCATCATCATTGAGTTACCCGAAGTGACATACTTATTTCATCATAACACTTCAGTGATATTATGCTATTTTCAGAATCACTAGCCAATAAAGTCTTGGTGAAAGAGTATGAAGAACAAACTATAACTCAACTCATGATGCATCATTAGCAAGATCACTCGAGTGATATTGTTCACAGTTTTTAATCACCACCTCGGATTTTTTGATATTCTTTCAAACTCATTTAAACCTTGTTATTTTGCTTCTAATAATTCTTAATCATTACTAATCAATTTTATATGAATGTTACAGATGATTAAACTTAGATTAGAGTTGAACGACCAAAAAACAACTTCTCATCATAAACTTCAGTAGCTACTTCCAATGGACTTCTAACTATCATATTCTCAATAGGAAGAAGAAAAATCTCAACAGCAAAATAATTTTCATCAACTATAAATGGAAGATCATTCAAAATAGAAAGAGGAGAGAGCTTATTCCTACAATGTCGATATGCCGATACTCTGAATCTTACCCGACCGAAGCTCTATAATCATAATCCCACATTGCACTTCAGTGTTAAACCTTATCTACTTCATAGAGAGAAGTATTCTTTCATTGTAATCACTTTATCCTTGTGAGAGTTATTGAAGATTGGAATCTTGAATGGGAAACAGATTGTAACCTTACAAGTTGTAAGGGCGAGTGATTCTCAAGTAGGCGATTAAACTTGAGCTTGTTAAGGTTCTTAAGTACCTTTAAACTTGATAGATTGTAAATGAATTTCTTGTTCTCGGATTAAACAAGAACATAGTGAATTGAAAATATTAGGTGGAGCTTGTGAACTAGATGTAGGTCATTGAGGATTGAATCGAATCAGAATAAACCACAGTTTGCATATTCTCTTCTCTAAACTCTTTTATTTCTAGCATATATGATTTGAATAACTGAATGTTGATTTATGATTCATTTCTTTAATACCTATTGATTTCATTAAGATGCAATTTTTTTTTTTTCAAATTTTTTAAGTTTTTATCTTACACCAAATTCACCCTGCTTTGGGATTTCATCCAATTCTAACAGAAGTTTCCTTCACAAAATTAATTGACCAAAAAAAATATTTATCTTGATTAGCATGAATAAGTAGTGTTATGAATTAGTTCAACAAATTTTTTTAGCCGATGAAGCTGAAAAAAATAACATGAGGGTGAAATTTTCTTTTGATAAACTAATGTAAGTTCAGTCGGCAAATATCTGTATTAGGTTAACTAGTAATAGTGATTTCATCTTTGAATATAAAATATGCAATAGTTTTAAAATTCAAGGAAGATTTTTATCACTTCTTTACCAAGGTCAATGGGGGACTACAAATTGTCCACTTAGAAGCCTTCAATGATACACTGTTAGCAAAACATTTGTGGTGGATTATTTCTAACAAATCTTCCTTACTCAGTAAAATATTGTTGACCAAAATTTGGATTCCAACCACAGTTATATAATTAAATGTGTATTTCACCCATATGGAGACATATTGTTAAGGCAAGGCATGTTGTAACAAACCATCTTTCTGTAAATGGAGCAAATCACCAAGAGGAGGGGTGAATTGGGGATTTTAAAAACTTTTTCAGATACTCTGTTTTATAGAGCTAAAACAGAGCATAACAGAGGAGAATAAGAAGAAGCTTGACACAAGAAGATTTATACTGGTTCGATCCAAATCCTTGACCTACGTCCAGTCCCCAGACACTCTGGGTATTTTACTCACTCACAATATCAATTGCACACTCTGCACTTGAAAGTTATCCTCTTTAGGATACACTCCCCCTCACAAGTTGTAATATGATATTCCCAATCTCCAAGTCCCCTTGACTTGAGATTCTTACAATAAACTATTTCAATAAATGAAACTCTCTCTAAGAGTGGATAATGATAAACATTGAGGTACAAATGTATCAAAATATATTTTACAGTAGAAAACTAAAAGAGTAGTTGGAAACTTGAATGATTTTAGTTTTCTGCAGATTGGTTGTTGAGAAGACTTGAATGCAGCTCCTTATATATGAAGAAAGCATTAAGTGACCGTTGGATTCTTCAATGTAACCGTTGGAGACATTGATGAGGTGATTAAGTTGAAGCTTGGTCCAGTCTCTCTCTTGATTAATGTTAATCCAAGTTCACATAAGTTCATGGTTGACTTCCTTTGAATTAAGTCCGTTGGAATAGCAGCTTCAAGTTAGGGAAAAGAAACATTAATCCCTTTGCATCGTGTAGAGAATGATTGTCCAAAAGAGTGCAAACTTTCTGGACATTGCATTTAATGAGCTGACGTCACTTTTTGCATTAAGCTAAATCTTCATTTAATACTCTTAAAATCATCTGAAACTCACTAACAAACTGATTAAACATAGTTAATAATAGTAATGAGTGATGACAAGAAGTATCTAGATCAAACACAAAAGTTTCACAAATTCGAGCAGTTTGATTTTCAAACTCTGCGACACAAATTTGAGTTTGTTCATCCAAACTGGAGTTTTCAATTTCCTATAGAAGCATAAACTCGAGTTTAAGAAACAAAACTCGAGTTTCCTTCATCCAGAGAAGGATGTTGCGATTTAGTATTTGAAACAGATTTTGAGACAGGAGAAAAACTCGAGTCATTAAGTGACAAACTCGAGTTTCGGATTTTTATGATGAAAAACAAGTTTAACTCTAAAAACTCAAAACTGAAGTTTCAAAATGCAAACTGGAGTTTTCAAAAGGTTCAAATAGAGCAAAGCTCTTTGCTTGGAACAAACTCGAGTTTACAAAGTGAAACTCAAGTTTCCACAAATCTTAGGAAAAAATGGAAAACTCTCTGTATGGTCTAAACTGTAGTTTTCAAATATTTAGAAATATTGAGTTGTTCTCTGTAAGTTACAAACTCGAGTTTCCTCATAATAGAGAAAACTTTGAAAAGTATTATGCCAAATGCAAACTGGAGTTTTAAAACAAAACTGGAGTTTTCACAAGTTCGGAGTGGAGCATAGTTCTCTTTTTTTCCAAATACAAACTCGAGTTTCCAACAAAACTTGGAAATATAGAGAACTCTCTGTCTAACACAAACTGGAGTTTCCAAATGGAAACTGGAGTTCATTAAAATTAAACTCGAGTTTGCTTTGTCTTTGAAAAACTTAGAAGCTCTCTGTATGGTCGAAACTCGAGTTTCAAAATCTAAACTCGAGTTTGTCTAAGTTTGTAAAAACTTGAACTACTCTCTGTCAAGTCCAAACTCGAGTTTCCAATCCAAAACTCGAGTTTGTCTTTGACAGTAAGTTTTTCAACTTAACAAAGACAAACTTCAACTTGGGTTTACAATTATCAATTATCATCAAAACACATAGAGAACTAACACTTTCCTGGCAAGTGGGTGACAACTCTTCAATATCTCTTAGTAGCCAACTTTAGTGGCCTTTGCAGTAGTGTGGTCAGGCTCATCTAACCTTATGGTATCCCATTTTATACTGCAGTCTAAGAGAACTTGGAATTTTCTCCTAATATCATCACTCAATCCCAGGCAAGTAGTTCAACAATTTAGAAAGCATCTAGTTCCTTTGTCTCCATTCCTTGATGTTATTAGAAGTACTGTTAATAATTCGGGGATATATACTGTCCAAGATAGTTATTGACTGCTCCAATCTTCTTCGAGACACTTTTAGTCAGTCACAATATGAGGTATGTGATTTAATATGGAAGTCCTCCCTACCTCCTAGAATTAAGTTGTTATTGTGGAAGATTGCTAGACATATCTTACCAGCAAACCAATTCTTACGCTCTAGACATTTGTATGTTACTGAGGTATGTACATTTTGTAATAATAGCAATGAATCTTTAGAACATTTGTTTTTATATTGTCCGCTTTATTGGGCTTGCAAATTTGACTATAGTGCTACTTTCAGAATTGATTTTCACCTTAGTAAAAGTTTACAGGATTGGATAAGGGAATGGTTATCAAACCACAAAGATCCTAGTAATCTTATAGGATCTGTAACATTCCAAATTTTGGGATTTGAAATTTGAATATTATATGGGAAATTGAATTGCGAAATTTGCCCTAAAATAATTATGAAATTAATTATTGGAATTTAAGGCATATTTTCCCATAAATTAAGAACAATTAATTAGGGAATAATTTTTGGCATAAATATTTTAGAGATAATATTTTAAGGCCTAAATAATTTTAATTGAGAAATAAAATCCTTACATGGAATTAAGAATTTATTTCTATCATGTATATAATATTTATTCAAGATTTCAATTAAATAAGCAATTCATTGGATTCAATAGTTATAGCCCAAAAGCTTATATACATAGTCCAACGGATTATATATGCTCTCATAGTCCAACAGATTGTCTAACCATGTAACCCATAAGCCCAGGAATAATACCAAACCAATTCTTACAACCCAACACGTGATAATTATAGATTAGCAAGGCATATACTAGTACTCCTCTTTCTCAGCCCATATTCTCTCCATTTGGCCCATATACTTAGTTAAGAACTCAACCCATTATTCTCCATTCAGCGGGAAAAGCACCAAAGTAGCAACTTTTAACAAAAAATATACCTAAACGGAGCATTTTCGAAAAAATTTTCCAGAGTAATGCAGTCAAAGGCGTCAGTTGACTGACGCCTCTTTTGGCGTCAGAGAACTGACGCCTGTCAGGGATTCCTGACGCGTCAGGCATCCTGACGCGTCAGGAATCCTGACGCGTCAGAATCCGGTCGAGAATCTGACGCGTCGAGAATCTCGACGCAACGTCGGATTCCCGACCTATTTTTCCCCCACCAATCGGCCCCCCCCCTCACACGTTTCCCGGCCTTCCCCCAAATCCCAACAGACACGTCCCCCCCCCCAGTAAAAATAAATACCCCCCCTCACACCAACTCTCTTCACACACACCCCCCACCACACATATACAACACACACGCCCCCTCCTCAAATTCATTCATCAATTCACCTCTTCCTCTTCATTCCTCCTCAAATTCACTCATCAATTCACCTCTTCCTCTTCATTTTTCTCTCCGTTTCCTCATCTAATTCACTTACATTTACTCTTCTTTCTCTTTGTCTTCATTTTCCTTACCTCTTCACTCCTCACATTTTCTTCATTCTAAAAACTTCTTCCGTTCTCCGTTCTCTTTTTTTTATTTACTCCTTTGCTGAAGCTAAGAAAATGTTAAGAGAGGCTAGGAAACTTTGAGAATCACTGGAAGGAAGAAGAAGGAGGCTCAAATTCTCTCACACTCTTGACTTCACATTTGCACAAGTAATATTTAATTTTTTTTTTGTTTTGTTTATTGTCTATTGTCTAACAATTTGATGTAAATTTAATTTTGTACATTTATTTATTATAGATGCTTAATAAATGTTTTAGGGTAGGATAGATGGTTAATAATGATCAATAATAAAATGACCAAATAATAATTATAATTAATAATTTTGCACAAGTAATATTTTTTTGTTTTGCTTATTGTCTAACAATTTGATGTAAATTTAATTATGTACATTTATTTATTATAGATGCTTAATAAATGTTTTAGGGTAGGATAGATGGTTAATAATGATCAATAATAAAATGACCAAATAATAATTATAATTAATAATTTTTAGGAAATTAAAATATTTGCATTTGATTAGTAACCTTAGGATACAAGACTAATTTGTAAATTAATTAATTAGTGATTTTGATGTAAGAAATTTGTGAGAAGAATAATTAGTGAATTAATAAATATTTTTTGAAATATATGTGGTATATTATTGTTTATAGTACCCTAAGATCGGTTAGATAAGTTTAAATAGAAAATCATAATTAGTGACTTAATAATGTGTTGTGTTATTGTAAATTTTTATTAGTCAAATGGATGACCAACATGTTCACAATATCGAGCCCGGCCCAAAAGAGTGGGGAGTTCTTAATGAGGAAGTGTAACAGTCACACCGATCACAAGTTGTGTGGAACACAGGAAACTGTAATTGTTTGAGGGTTAGGCGAGCCTCACACGGTCTTTGGGAGATGTCGAGGACCCAAATCTCATCCCTGTAGATTTGCAAGAAGACCTTATGCGTGCGGTGTTTCGGCACGTGTCTCGCATGAAGAGACTCCCGGTATGTTTTAAAATTCTTCATTAATTAATTATAAGCATTTACTTGTTTGTACATTATAGATATTATAAGACCCTTACATATTTGTTCTGTACGTTTATGTTGGTGTAGATTGATAAATACCTTATTTCTGCTTTGGTTGAGAGGTGGAGGCCGGAGACTCACACCTTCCATATGCCGGTTGGTGAGATGACTATTACTCTACAGGATGTAGAGGGCATTTTAGGTTTGTCCACTGAGGGTCAAGTAGTTTCCGGTCGGACACATAACAACTGGGCAGCAGTTATGCAAAGAATACATGGGTCGAACTCCACTCCCAACTCATTTGACCGGCGGAAACATAAGGTTAAGCTGGTTTGAGACTCATTGGGCCCACCGGGAGGAGCACTCGCCTATCGTTGAGGGTCGCTTGTGTACACGCGCGCTTACCTCATGCACCTATTCGGTGGATTGTTCTTTGTGTGACAAGTCTAGCGCAGAGGTCCCTTGCCGATTTATAACCTTACTGGGTGGTGACCTTGCTGCTACATACAGTTGGGGTTCTGCTGTACTCGCTATGCTATTTCGTGAGTTATGTCAGGCCACGTCAGCTTCACAAACAAACATTGGGGGTTGTTTGTTGTTATTGCAGATATGGGCATGGTCCCGAATTCCGGCCATATCACCTCCCATTCCACCGCCCAGTGACGCAGATGATCATTACGGACGCAGGTTTGGAAGCTGTATGATGTAATTAATATTTGCAAGTCGTTTCACTAATGTTATTGATTTACATATCGCAGGTTCAATAATGTGCGGTTATTGCGACGTGATCTAAAGACATATCGGATAGAGCTTGACCAGATGGGTCGAGACGATGTATGTATAATAAATTTGAGAGTAGGAAACCCTAAAAGAGTAAACTAATTCGCATTTGGTTGCATGTACAGGTGATCTGGGAGCCATATAGAGACGTCGGATATGAGTTTATGGGTGCAGATGCTCACAGACAGGACATGTGGAGGTCGGTGGCACCCGTACTTGCTTTCCACATTGTCGAGATGCACCAGCCCGATCGGTGCATGCGGCAATTTGGCATGCAGCAACACATCCCTCGCCCGACTGCACAACTTAAGGGTGCACATGATCTTACCTTACGTGGTAAGATGACTGATGATTGGCAGGTCAAGCTGCATCCATTTATTCAGTGGTGGAACACAAGACATGACTTCATTGAGACTACATATCCATCAGAGGGGCCGGTTTCCCCAAACTCCAAGTACATGTTCAAACCATTTGTGACCAGCTACTTGGAGCTCTAAGAGAGTTTGGCCGAGTTGGCGAGCCTGGTCCTGGCGCACCAACTGGACTTTTAGTCGGTGTACCAGATCCAGCTTTAGAGGTCCCGCCCGGTGCGAGGGAGGGACGGGGACTGGGTCATCGACGGCTGCGGCACGAGTTGGAGTCATATGAGATACCCCGGCCTGGTCCACGTGGCGGAGGTGTCTATAGGCCACCCATGTGGCCCGATATGACCTATACTGAGGTTTCGTGGTACCTAGAGGAGATGCAACCAGAGGTGCCTCCAGAGATTCCTCAACAGGTGCGTCCAGAGATACATGTACCAAGGCCTTGTTACCCACCGCCAGGGACGATGTACGGTCCGCAGACACAAGTTCCTTACACATATGAGTGGCAATCACAGGGTTCTCACTGAACGGCCTTTACGGCCTACCAAAGATCCATATGGTTTCCCGGCTTCGGTTCTTATCGCCTCTACACGCTTTTACCGCATCCCATTCCTCTACACGCTTTGAGGGAGGTTCTAGTAGTAGTCCGTACTCAGCCAGACACCAAGCACCGGATGACACAAATGCCTCTGCCGATGACTTTATGCGAGCTGCCGAGGATTACATTATTAGGTACAATCCTGGTGGACAGCGTGGTCCAGATGGCATCCGTCGGAACCCTGAGCGTGATGCGCGTTCGAGACCGTGGCCTCCATATACTCCACCATAATTGTGTTCCGCCTTATGTATTATGTTGTATTTGCATGGATTACTGCATTCGGACATATTTGCATGGATTACTGTATTTATGTCATATTTGCATGGATGATGTTATATTTGGACATATTTGCATGGATTACTGTATTTATGTCATATTTGCATGGATGATGTTATATTTGGTCATATTTGCATGAATTACTGTAGTTGAATGTATTTGTTTAGTTTTCTATGGAACAATCAACTTTTACCCAAATTCGAAATTCTTAATTATGTCATATAACCTAATCTATAAATAAGCACATAACTATAAAAGCTATCACTTAAAATTATGACATCTTGAAGGTTAATTTTTCATTGAAATTACTACATATCATTCGAACACACATAAGGTAGCAAATAGGGTCACAATATTGAACTAATTAGCTATGTGCTTCGTAGGACAAGAACGCTTATTATGTCCGAACTGTTTACATATACCACATCTAGTTCGACTGGAGCTAGGTTGGACCTCCTCCTCATCCATTTCATTGCGAATGCGTGTAACTTTAGGGCGCCCCGGGGGCGGTATTCCTTGTTCACTACCGATCGGCTGAAATGATGAATAGTAAACATTCATAATGTTGTAGATTGAGAATAATCGATCCACGTCTGCTCAAAGATAATGGGATATCGCCGAACATGCAGCAATTACATGACAACATGGGAATTTGAAGGCCCGAAACCTGGTCATCAACTTCAAATGTGGTACGCGCCACATTGAACTCCCAAACACGCATCGATGAGGCTCGCTCTCCATTCTTTCTCATGGCTTCTCCAATGACACTCGAAAAATGCATTCCGTTCATTGCATCTTTTTGTGCATTGGTCCCTCTATTGAACCAGTAACAAACAAGTCGACTATACGTGCATTTGACCAACGCAGTTATGGGCATGTTCCTCGCTCCCGAAAACCTTATTGATTGATTCGGACAAAGTTGGTTGTCATATGACCATATCTTCGTCCATCCTCATCATAACTCCGACACCATTTCTCTTTTGGAATTCTTTCAATCCATGCACCACTTCACGATCAGAATCGCGTAACTCGGCATACAAAGCATCAAAGTGAATTTTGCTTGGAACATACCCTGGAAAAGAGACAGAAAGACACAACATTATACGGTAATAGTAAATCAAGAAATGAACGAAAACTGGTACATCAGTTCAAGTATATTACCTAATTTCGTTAAATTTTTCTTCAACCCCTGGTCCTTGAAACGGGTATTAAAATTGCTCGCAATATGACGAATGCAAAACACATGGTACGCATTGGGGGGCTGCCAACCAACGGCCTCATTGCGGACAGCTGATATTATGCTTTTGTGACGATCAGAAATAAGACATAGACCAACCCTATTTGTCACATATAGTCGTATGGAAGACAAAAAATACTCCCATGCTTCCTTAGTTTCGCCTTCAACAATTGCAAACGCAATCGGCAGGATCTCATTATTTCCATCTTGGGCGGTGGCAATCAATAATGTCCCCTTATACTTACCGTATAAATGTGTACCGTCCACTGTATGATCGGTTTGCACCATTTGAATGCCTCAACACATTGACTAAAGGTCCAAAATGTACGTTGAAACACCCGAATCCCATTAATAACCCGCCGATTAACAATATACGGTCCATCTTGAATATTATAAACAGATCCCGGGGCAAATTGCAACATGTACTCAAACCATCTTGGCAGGAAGGCATATGACTCTTCCCAATCACCGTAAATCCTAGCTATTGCTTTTTGTTTTGCCTTCCATGCCTTCCCTGTACGAAACATGATAACCAAACACTGCAGTCACCCTTTCTTGTATCATGATCACAGGTACCGAAGGTGATTCCTTGACCATGTCTGCAAAAAGTGTACAATAGGAATGTTACTTATGTTCACTAATACACAAATAAATTCACAAAATATCAAATGGCATTGTGCGTCGTACCTATTATGGCCTCGGAAATAATTTTAGAATCAAGTTGTTTGTGATCTTGTGAGAGAATTGTGCTCACACAACTATGGTTTCCAACCCATTTAGTTACCACCCAACTGTAGCTATTCTTCGGTTTAATTCCTCTTACTCTCCAATCGCAACCTTGTTCGTGATTCTGACATTTCATTGAGAACTTGGTTGTAGTACTCTCAACCACTTGAGCTTCATGATGTTCCTTCATGCAATAATGTTTTATTGCGGCTTGCACATCATTCTTGGACCCGAACTCTTGTTTCGAATATAATCCATCTCCTTTTGCCCACGGACCCTGGCTCAAGCCTTCCATAGCCAGTATATCCTCATGCGGGTAATCTTCATCAACAGCCTCATAATGGGGAATGTCATTCCAAAATGGTGTAACATCTGTATATTCACACATAATACAATTTATGTGAAAACAAGGAAATTAACAAAATAATTTAAATAATAAAAAAACTACGTAACTAACTTAGATAACATACCAGTTTGTTGTGGCATGAGATTATCATGATATTCGTCATCTGTATCACTATCATTGTGACCATGGTCATTAGCCAATAAAGTGTCTTCATCCTCTTCCTCATTGTCAGGTTCTTCATCTACCATATAGCCAATTTCTTCACCATGCACAACGGTTGATTGAATCGGTGTTGCTACAGCCTCCTCTGACGTCTCAATATCCACATACAACTCAAAGAAATTGGGACGTAGGGTTTTCCTCGAATGTTTGCACAAAAACATCCACATCCTCATCATCAGATATCTCAAAACCCACATATTTGCGGTTTCCACACGGAACTCTACCCATCACTGAAGATATTACCTGATTTTGTTCCAGCTTTAAGTTTTGACGGATCTTTTGAATTAAATCTTCAACAGACATGCCTCGCATAATATACATTGCTTTTCTTTCACCACCAAAGCTCAATCCGTTTGCAACAATATTTTTAGAACCATTATAGTATACAAATGACCGAATTTGATTCATTTTTTGCAAAAACAAAAATGAAGAAACTGAATGAGGGAGATGGAGGACGAAGGGTTGCAGATAGATGAAGCAAGGAGAATAGAATGAGGGAGAATGAGTGAATGGTGTGAGAGAGGGAAGGGGGCAGCAATCACTTAAATAGAGGAGGGGGGTCACGGGTAGAGAATTTTTTTTTGGGGGGGGGGGGCGCAGGGGGTGGGGCCACGGCGTCGGGGGACTCGACGCCTAAAGAGGCGTCGCCGAGGACGCCTCGAAGGCGTCGGCCAACGGACGCCAGTGGCGTCCTCGACCGACGCCACTGTCAAAGGCGTCGATTTTCGACGCCGCCGAGGCGTCGCCAACCGACGCCTTTGACTGCATTACTCTGGAAAATTTTTTCGAAAATGCTCCGTTTAGGTATATTTTTTGTTAAAAGTTGCTACTTTGGTGCTTTTCCCCCATTTAGCTGTGCGTCTTATCCCTTTCATTATTTAATCTCTATCCAACCCAATATCAGATGACAGCAAGAGATCAGCGAGAAAACCAGTAACACACGTCTCCTCCTCAACGTATCTCATCGCTGCTGACATCTATTCACGCAAGAATAGGAACAAACAACAGAATACCATACCTCTCGAGCCCCCAACAAGAACCCACGTCATTCTCTTTTCCTCAGACCAGCGTTCTCCTCCTCCTCGGACCGGACCCTTAGGTCCATATAAACTCCATGCTCTTTGGTCCTTCATTTCTCACTTACCCAAGCGTGTCCGAGAGAGAGAGTAAGTGAGAAAGAGAGAGACCAGGAACGCAACGTGCAGCCCTATTCTTAGATCAAAAAACAGAGGTGGTAGTGACCGATGAAGTCCAGCGTTCCAGCCGGCAACCTGAGGTAAGTCTTCAATCTTTTCATCTCCTGGTTTCATGAGTTCCAACGTGAAGCTTTTGCTCTGTTTTTGAGTCTCGAAACAGAGAAGGTTTAGGTTGTATATATATATATAGCTGTATGACTGTGTTGAGTGTATATAGATATATACACATTAACATTGCATTTATATATATATATATATATATATATATATATATATATATATATAGCTACATACATACATATATATATATACATACATACATATACACACACAGTGGTGGAGCCAGGAATTTTTATTTGTGTCTGCATAATTAGCGGGGGTATTTGGGGGTACTGCCCCCGAAATTTTTTTTTTCAGGGAAACTTTTAAATGTATTAAAAAAACAAAAGAATATAAATAAGAAAAGAAAAGAAAACTTCAACTTAATATAGAAAAATAAAAATCAAGAGTCAACTAAGCTATTACAACAGAACGATTACAAAAGTATTCTTTGATTCTTCATCCTTGAAAATATTGCATTATATCTTCATCATCAATCTTATCAAACATATCACATTCAATATAAGTGTGTTAAGAATTCTCTAAGATCATACAAGGTGAGTTTGAAACGTCTACAATAAGAGAATTAAATTTCTTCTTAGGACTTCAAATCAAACAAAAGAAGAATGAAATATTTATTTCCTAAGCCATTCGAGAGCTTCTTAAGAAATATGGAATGGAGTTCTATAAGATCATATAGGTGAGTTTGAAATGTCTATAATAAGATAGTTAAATTTCTTCTTAGGACTTCGAATCAAGCAAAAGAAGAATGAAATATTTATTTCCCAAACCAAATACCTGCGAGAGCTTCTTAAGAAATATGAAATGAAGTTTTCTAAGATCAATTTTTACTTTTAGGACTTATTTATACTTAGGAGTGAAATTATATATGATAAATGTATTTAATTTATAATTTTTAAAAATATATAAAAAATGGAAATATTGGGTATTTTGTTGTAATTTTTTTACCTATAAAAAAATAAAAAAAGAATAATGCACTAAACCACTGGTGAGGTATGCGAATTGGAAGGAAAATAATAACGCCCCAGTGGGATCGAACCGGGGACTATAAAGTGGCAGGGTAAATATCCTACCACTAAGCCACTGGTGCTCCTTTATGAGATATCCCTTCAAAATATATATCTATTCTAAACTTTTGTGTCTGCACTTGCAGACACATGCACCAATGTGGCTCCGCCACTGCACACACATATATATGTGTGTGTGTGTGTTGAACTAGTGAAAGAGCTTAGTGTGTTGTTCAAATTCAAAATCAGATCTACGCCTCTCTAAATCAAATCAGCTATGAGAAACAGAAAACAAGAAACTGGCCTTGACGAAGGCTTTCTCAGAGTGGGTCGTGAAGGCAGAGCGACGCCAATGGCAAGTGGAGGCGAGGACGATGTGAAGCTTCGACAATTGGGACAAGACTTGGAGAGTCGAGAGTTGGAACGAGAGTTTGGCTTCTCATGAGATTCGACTTTTGGGTGCTGACTGCTGAGTTTGTTGCGAGGAAGGATTTTTGGCGTCTGAATCCTGTTTGGAATGCCTTAAACCATATTTAAATTTAAGGCGTTCCAAATATATATTTTTAAGGACGCCAAAAAATTCTAAAAAAATTCGTTGGCGCAAAAGAAAAAGGGCCCAAAATACGCTAAATAATTGATTTTAGACATCTCAAAAATATTTTAAGACGCAAATAATTAATTTTAGGTGTCCCAAAATCATTTTAGGACTCCAAAAAGTCCCAAAAATTTGCCCCCGCGCCAAATAATTTCCCAAAATACGCCAAAATAACTAATTTTAGGCGTCCCAAAGTCCTGAAATATGATTTAGCACGCCTAAGGTTCGACATTCAAGCAAATAATTATGAAAATGTCACCACGTTCACTTTTTACTTTTCATTTTTTAATAAGGACGTCTTTCAGGGAAGTAACTAGAGCCGGAAAATTGAGCCGAGCCCATCGGGCCGGCCCATTTAAGCCCTGGCCCGTTTAAAAGAGGATGGCTAATTAGTTACAAAGTTTTAGGATTAGTTAATCATAGTAAATTAGAAAAAAAATTAATACTTTAGGTAAAATTTGTTATATTATAAAATATGTAGGAGAAAGTTGGCATATATTTAAGGTTAGAAATTGCTCTTATCCATAGACAATGATGAGAATATTGAGGCCAAACAATATCTAAGTTGTGGATATCATGACTCTGAGATTGATAGGACCCCACCTGCATGATGTTTATATGATTACATGCATTGCTCTTTTTTTCCTTCAATATTCTTAATCCTAATTATCTGACCCTCCCCGATTCGATTTAGTGGGAGACTTGTGTAATGGGCTGCTAGGATTCTTAAATCCTAATTACTGTTTTATAAAATAGTGTTAAGGTGCAAAATTTACTCCAAAAGTATTTGTTAAAGAATAATATTACTCCATAAGTTTTTTCAGATTCAATGTCATATCGAAAGTTTCAAAACATAACAATCATGACCTCATACCGTTAAAAGACTAATGTCACACCCAATTTCTCTATTTCTTTTTTCCTTATTTTTTCATTGCAGCTCCAGGTTGTTTGCTGGCTTATTCCTTCTTCTTTTTTTAATGATATTTTTTCTATTTCATTTTAACTAAGACTTGATCTGGATTTGTTGATATGGATGATACTGCTGGTAAACTAATTTTTTAGTTGGTTTTTGGTGATTTACATTTGAACTAGGGTGATGCTTGGGGAGATTGAGTGATGCAAAAGAATATGGAAGGAGTGTTTTTCGTGGGTGGGGAGGGTGAGGACTCTGGAGTTCGCATAATGAGATCACAGATTTGCAGATTAATAGGAGTAGGCCGTTTTAATAATAAATTAATACTAGTAGGCATACATGTGGTGTCTTTTATTTTATTTTTTAATCTTCCATTCCTAGCTAGGAAATTATCAGTTCGCCATTATCTTCTATGTCATCATTTTCAGTGAACGTAACAGTTTTGGTATTTTAGCTCTCATTTTGAAAGTTTATAGACACTTTTATACCTCTGAAAAGCATAAAGTGTTAAGTGCACTTTAGATAAAAACTCATGGGTATTTTTGTACGGCTTAATCCAATAATTTAATTAGCTTTCTTAGTACGAGTACTAAATACTTATATGGGTTAAGTAGCAAATTTGCCTCGGAAGTACACGACCAGGAATAATTTTGCCTTGGAAGTTTTTTTTGGCTCAATATTACCTCGAAAGTTTAAAAACGTAGCATTCTTGCAATTTTTTGTTAAAAAACAAATAATGACCGTTAAAAAATTGATATTAACCATTAACTTTTTACCGGAAAATTGTAAACTAAGATTGCTACGTTTTTAAACTTTCGAGGCAACATTGAGCCAGAAAAAGCTTCCAGGGCAAAATTACTGTTGGGCATATACTTCCAAAATAGATTTGCTACTTAACCCTACTTATATTAAAGATTTCATAATTAAGTATTGATTTGCTTGAATTTGAGTGTGATAGCTCACCAAGCTCTATGCCCATCGATTAGCTAGATAAAGTCTTTTTTATTTTAGGGTAAAGGAGCAAAAATACACATGTGTTTTATCCTTGGGAGCGCCTAGCACCATATGTTTTTTTTGGGAGCAAAAATCACACCACCGTTAAAATCTAACTTAACGGTGCATTTGCAACAGAAAATGCCATATTTACAACAACATTTAAACACCTGGATTTTGAACATAGAAAGGTCATTTACAACAACAAAAAGACTATATTTACAACAGGAAGTGCTGTATTTACAACAAAATTTAAAATCTAGCCATATTTATAACAGAAAATGTCATATTTACAACAACATTTAAACACCTGGATTTTGAATATAGAAAGGTCATTTACAATACAAAAATGCTAGATCTACAATAGGAAGTGCTGTATTTACAACATAATTTAAAATCTGGCCATTTACAATAGAAAAAGTTATATTTACAACATGCTAGACTTTAACGGTGGTGTGACTTTTACTCATAAAATGTAACCACATGTGTATTTTTGCTAAAAAAAAAGCATATGGTGCTGGGCGCTCTCGAGAATAAAGCACATGTGTGTTTTTGCTCCTAAATCCTTTATTTTATTTCTTTTGAAATTAAATTCATCGTCAATATACTAATAAAATATTCTGAAAAAATAAATTAAAAAATAATAAATTAAAAAAAAAATTATGTGAACTATCTATCCAATGCAATTGCATGAAACTGAAAAATATACACGAACTGTGAAATTTTAAGAACCCTGTCACTATAAAAAAAAACATTTCTGCTTAAAAAATACTCATAACTTTTCAAATGGAACAAAAATGTCATTTTCATTAAATATGCCACACGTCCTTTTTTTTTGGGTTCCCCCCTAGTATTCAGGTGTCCGTGCCAACTCACTTCATCCATCGTGACCAATGGAAAAACAACACCTACTTTAAGTTTTATAGTGGTTGTCATCTAGTATTGAGCTGGTTTGGAGAGGACTTTTGGGGAATTTTTAGAGAGAACAAGCCTACATGGAGGTGTTTGGGATGACTTTTTTGCCACTGGGTTTCTGGAAAAGAAAAAAACAAAAACCCGTTAAAACAAAAGCTAGGGCGTATGCGGTGCGTGGTATAATTGGGCTAAGGTAGGCCCACCGTTTTTTATTTTTATTGTGTATATATATACATGGGGGTGTTTGCGGCATAGACATATGACGTTGAGTGTGGGCTTGCCACAAGTAATTTTTTTTTTTCTTTTTTGTACTTTAATTCTTTTCTTTGCCTTTCCTTTTTTTTTTTGGTAACAATTTCTATCATTTAATTTTTTTCAAATTAAAATTAAAATTAAATTTTTTATCTTCAATTATCACAATATATACAACTAATATATATGTAGTATTCAACAAGATTTATGTCCATTTCAGTCATTTTTAATCTTAATTCACTTTTTAAATAATAATTCAAACAATGTTCAGTTTGAAAAAAAATCACTTCTACTAACATTCATCCAAACACAAATCATATATACTTTTTTTATGGGGTTTCTATAAAAGTTAAATAGAAAATAACTTACCGCTAACCAAATAGTCTCATTGTATTCTTTTTCTTTCCTTCTATCAAAGCCACCCCCCACACTCATTTTCTTGGCTTGTATCAATGTCCCTATCCTTGCCTCACCTCTGCCGTTGTCGTTATATTAGGCCCTCTCAACCGCAACTAAAGTTGGATCTAAGACTAAACCTCGACCAAAGTTTGAGTAGATCCAAAACTATAGGTGGCGTCCTCCGTAATGTCCACGTTCTCGACAGTTGTGATATGTTGAAACTTTAGGCTTGTGAAATGCTAAAACACTTGAAAAAAAATTTGGTACGGGGATTGAAACCATGAGAAGGTGGGTGCATGAGGGAGGGACTTGATAGGCATGATTTGGTTTCCACAAGTATCCCAAGATAGAGTGATGAACACGAAGGTGAAGGGGGAAGAAGAAGAAGAAGAAAAACAAGATCTAGACTGTGCTTTTGTTTAATCAGATACTAATAAATGGTTCAATTGATTTTTAGCTAGGTTGCAACTTTTCAAAATTGATATGCAAAACCGAGAATTTCTATCTATTTATCGTCACTTAGGCTATCATTTATGCCGGTCATTATTTATGAAGAATGATTATTTTCTTCTAGAAAACTTCTACCAGTACTTGGATATCATCAGTTTCAGTTTGGGAATTGGGATCAGAAGGACCAATTACCAGACTACTCGCTGGATTTTCCAAAAATCTGGAAAATGAGGAAGCAGAAGATCTAGATTGTGTATGATTTTTTTTTGTGTTTCCTGGGTTTGATCTATGTTTCCAGAGGATGGAGGAGGACACAAAAGAAGAGGAAGAATTTGTGTAATTGTTGTATATATTTGTTTTTTATCCAGCTCATATATATTTGTTCTGCCACGTCTGCATCCACATCAGCATATTAAGTCAAAATGTTCTCTCTAGACGGTCAATGGTGATGGAATATTTGTAGCTTTTTAGAAATTTTATAGGCATTTTGACCTCAATATATTTATAATACTAGCAGCTATTTTAAAAAAAGCTAAGAGGTATCTTTGCAGCTTTGCCTTATATTTAATTTAGGGAGAATGACATAAAAATACTATTTGAATTTCAAAATCATGTTGATAACAATATTAATGAGATTAACAAGAACAATAAAACAACTGACAACTCATTTTATTGTGAAATCACCTATTTGACATTTTAATTTTTACGTGATATTTTATTGGAATTGCCCCTTTAATCTATTCTATTGACGTTAGCAGAAACATTGAGAAGGCCGATAAAAGTTGATAAGTACTTGCCTTGAAACCTATGATGTAGATTCAAATCCTATGGTCGATATAATAATAATGTTGTCTATGAGCTCATACTGTAAATACCTTTATAAGTATTATTTAAGTTTTAGAGGCATGCTTTGACCCATATAGATTACGAAACTCAAATCACCTCAACTTTATTTTTTTTTGTATAAAAAATATATTATCTTGACAAGTATTAATTAAATGAATAATCCAAATTTGTCCCAAAAGAGTAAATAATATGTGTGTGTGTGTATTATTAGAAAAAATTGAGATAGTGTTGGAAACCATTTGACGGTGACCACTGACCACAGGATGCCAAAAGTTCAACACTTATTTCCAAAGAAAGCGATTGGTATCTAATTAGTATCTGTCTTGGAAGGCGTCATCAACACCTTAAAAGTCCAGTGGGTTTAGGAAAAAAGCTCAGTAGGGAAAACAACCCACTTATATGATGTTTGGGTTAGCTTATGAATGACTAGGCTTATCCAAAAAAGAAGCTTTTGATGAGAAGCCAAATTTAGCAGCTTCGAAGAGATCATTGAGGCGATCGTTGTAGCATTGAATGAGATATTAAATTCCCATACCTCTGTGGCGTCCTTTCCTGCGATATACCCTCAGAGTCTTGCCTCCTTTTCTCTTCTTCATACCGTGTCTCAGAGTCTCACCAGCCACAGAAAAAAGCCTGATCCTTGGAGCCAGTCTCATCTTTTGCATGCAATGAGAGAGCGTTGAGTCATTGTTGAAACTCGTCACCATCCATCCGTGGTTTGCCAGTGGGAGGTGGTTGTTCTCTAATCTCTGCCTTCTTGAGTTGTGTAGTGTCAGCTCTCCTTCTCTGATCCTGAAACTCGTCGGCGTTTGTTGCCAGCTCCATTCGTGGGAGTCGTGATTTGTGGTGGCCGGAAAAGTTTCAGGTCGCCAGCTCCATTCGCGGAAGCATAAGTTGTTCCTCTCTTTATCATCAACGTTGCCAATTTCACCTTTTGTCATTTGGATTTAAGTGTGGGTGTTTGAACCAATAAAGTTTGAACCTTCTGCCTTTCAAAAATCGTCGATTTCTGTCTCCATCATCACTAGCGCTGATTTCAGCTTGTTTCTCTCTGACAATAGTTGTTCACCTCAGGCACCGGTGTGATCGAGGTTTCGTGGAAAAATTTCGAATTTCATCATCACCGGCACCGATTGCTTGTTCAACTCTTTAACACTGTTAAGTTTGCTTATTTGGAGAGCTGGCATGGTATAATAAGTGAGCTGGACTTGTGATTGAAAAAAAAAAACTTCCCTTTTGTCACTGGTAAGATCGAGCTTCATCATCATCGCCGCTGAACACTGTTTCTATGTTTGTTTTGAACAGGGCATGTTGTAAATTTTCAAAGGAAGATGATATGCACTTTTGGTTCTGCTTGTTCATGATTTTATCAAGGCAATATATGGTTTCTTTGTTTTGAAGGCTTTTTGTTGTTGTAATTATTCTCTCTCTCTTTTTTAAACATAGGGTATGTTCTAAATTTTAGAAGTAAGATGACAATATTTTTTTTATGCTTGTTCATAATTTACCCAAGGGAATCTATGGTTTCTGATTGTTCTGAATATAATATTCTTAGGTATTTATGGTTAAATGTTTTAGGATTAAGGTGCAAAAATACACACGTGCTTTTATCAGAGGAAAGCCCAGTAGCAAGTGTTTTTTTTAGATGCAAAAGTGACTATGTGGTTACAAAATAGGAGCAAAAGTCATAGTAATCGTTAAAGGGGGTGGATGTTGACTGTTAAATTGAAAGGTTTGACTTAAATTAATGACATGGACGCTGACTAGGAGTGTGTAGCAGACAAGTGGAATCTTAATGGCCGAGTAATTGATGACTTGAAAAAAGTGATTTATTTATCTGGAAAAAAATGTAATTTAGGATTTATGCCAAAATCTAAATAAAATATCCCCCAAAATCTAACACATAACCATAGACAAATATAATCAACTTATTGAGCAAATTGGAGAAACGAAGATCTGGAGAAAAAAACTTAGGGTTCACGATGCAAAGAGTAAGCAGAAGAAGATGAACAGTGGATGGTCCAAAGCCGATGGATTGGGACCAAATTGCCGAGCTAGGGTTTAACTCTTCGCGTGTCGAAGTAAGGGACTGAGCAAAGCATTCACGATACACCACGTATACAACCATGGTAACGACGACGTTCACAACGACGATAAAGAAGAAGGGAAATCGAGAGAGTTAGGCGGAACTCGGGAATCAACAAAGGGTGGTAGTGGAAAAGCTGATTTGCATGTGAGTGGGGAATCTTTGAAAAGAAGGTGTAGGCGAAGAAGCGACAAAAAGTTTATCCAGGTAAGCAACGATTGGGACCCACTCATGTTTGCTTTCGGTTATAGTGAAATGTCATCGAGGCCTCTGATATAATATTTATTCTGTACTGTGTAGTGATAATGACATCGAATGGAAATGAGAAAGTGGTAATCAAGGATGAAGACACAAACATGGGTCAAATGTCAGTACAAAGTGTGGTTGAAAAGTATGAATCCGCAATAAAGGGGTGGGAAGAAACTAAAACTATGTTGCGGGGAGGGAATAAGTCTATAAAAGAAACCATTTTACATGCTGTTGGGGGTGGGGAAAGTGAAAATATAGTGAGACAAAATGCTGAAAAAACAGTAGATGAGACCACAGTGAAAGGAAATGTGGAAGGTCTGATTGAGGAAATGGGATGGGGTGATGATTATAATGATATAGATTTCCTTGATGTTGACGTGAATGTTGTAAGTGAGGAAGTGGACAAAGTTAACCAAGTTGGTTGGTTGGTTGTGATAACATAATTGAAAAAGGGAAAGAAATTGTCAAGGTTGAAGAGGATGATGAAGAGAGGCATTGTAGTGATGAATACTATAATAGGTCTGTTGATGATGATAGTGATGACGACACTTATGTGGGGCTAAGTTCTAGTTCAGATACGGAGGAAAGTGTTTATGAGGACTTTGAAGGCGGGGAGGTGGATGTGGACCCTTTGAGTGATAATGAGGAAGATGGGTTGGGCCGCGAAAGTGATAATGGGCCTATGCAAGAGTGAAATATCCTTCAAGAGACAGAGGCATCAGCTACAAGGCCTTATTTTTATGTTGGCATGACTTTTGAAGACAAGCAAGAGGTTAAGAGGGCCATAGACAAGTATGTAATCACCTGTGGCGTTAGTTTGAAAGTTGTACGAAGTGATAAGAGGACATACTAGGTGGTTTGTGAAGAGGGATGTCCATTTTCACTATATGTATCCACCTATGGGGTAAGTGTAGGGTGGCAGGTGAAGTCATTGGCATATGACCATATGTGTGCACATATATATACAAATCAAAGAGCTTCTAGTATGTGGTTGTCTGACCATTTCAAGGAGAAGGTTCAATAAGCCCCTCATTTCAAGACAAAAGAGATGAAGAATGAGGTTCAAAGGGATCTGAAGGTTTGTGTTAGTTTACATAAATGTAAGAGGGCCAAAAAGAAGATAATGGAAGAAATGGAAGGTAGTTTCAAAGATGAATTCAGAAAGTTAGAAGCATATTGTAATGAGTTAAAAGTATCAAACCCTGGTTTTGATGTGTGTGTGGAGGTGAGCACCGAGGCACTGGAACAAGGAAGAAGAGTATTTAAGAGGATGTGCTTATGCTTCAATGCTTCAGAGGTAAATTCGTAAATTTGTAATATAGTTGTTGAAAGTAGTAATTGCATCTATGATATGTGTTTATTATTTTTTTTGTAGGTTGGCTAGAAAGAAGGGTGTAGGCCACTGAATGGTATGGATGGGACATTCCTGAAAGGAAAGGCAAGAGGGATATTGTTGACAGTTGTGGGAATTGATGGCAACGACTCTATGTACCCTTTGGTGCTTGGTTTAGTAAAGAAGGATAATGCACATCTTTGGTCTTGGTTCTTGCAATGGCTCCGTCACTCTCTGGACTTAGGCAATGGCGAGACAGTGGGCTTGTTTGGGATAGCGGTGGGCAATCAGACTTATGGAAAAGTACGATTGGGTAAAAGTCCGATTGTGAAACGTGATTTATGTTTGGATTGGTGGTTGCATAAGTAGCTTATGGAAAAATCCGATTGGGTAAAACTTGTTTGGAATGACTTATGGATAAGTGACTTTTGAGATATTTATAAGAAAAAAATTAAAATCAAAATTACCAAAAATATGAAAAATGCCAAATTACAAAATTTAGCAATGCTAAAATACATAATTTGATCAAATAAATATTACATAAGTAACTGAAAAATTAGGCCCGGTATAATTTGGGATCTAATTGTGTCACAATTTTCTGCAAAATATGTCTCCCTTCCCTATTATCCCAAGCATATCTTTCTTAATATCATTTTCCTTAATTTATTTTCTTTTATTTGAATAAAGGTGATGAAACTTCAAGAAAGAAGTAGAAGGCTTTCTTGGTCTTCCACGTGACAAGAAACAAGTAGAAGGCTATATCACAAAAAAAAAAAAAAGATGAAAGAGGTAGAAGGCTTTCATTTCATCATATGGCCCTCAATAAGCATCCAAACATTGCCGAAGCTCCTTGCTTTTATCATCTCCTTCTCTCCTCTTCGGTCCTTCATCGAGTTCATCCCCACTTTCCTCTTCTTCGGTCCTTCATCTCCTCTTTCTTTTATCATCAAACTTCAGATCGCTCTCTCTCTCCGCCTTCTCGTTGTGTGTCTCGACGACAGAGAAGTTTCAAACTTCCATGAGCAGACCAGATCGAAGCCCAGATCCACACTCCAAGCTCCTGAAGCTCAACCTTGGTTAAATATCCATAGATCACCGCTAGTGAGAGAGAGAGAGAGAGAGAGAGAGCAGTGGAGAAGAAATGAGAGTTCACAAAGGATTTTTTTTTTGTCGTAACAGATATAAGCTCATTTGATAAGCTCGATAAGCTCAGAAAGGAAGCTTTTGAAATAAGCTCAATTTCTTTCATAACACTCGACAAGCTCGATTGGCCAACAAAATCATCCAAACGAAAAAAAACATCATAAGCCAGATTGAAACAATGAATTAAGCCATAAGCCGCTTCGAAAAGCTATCCCAAACATGCTCAGTAACCCTCATGTCTGATATGCAAAAGGTAATATATTTACATCATTGGTCTTGCTTATGTACAATGGTTAAGGAAATAAAATATGCAGTAACTATTTTCTCTGATATGGTAAATTGCATCTATGATATGAACTTGTTGACTAGTTTTTTGCTGTTATAAATGTGGTAAATTGCATCTGTGATATGAACTTGTTGACTAGTTTTTTGCTTGTGTTTTGCTGTTATAAATGTGGTAAATTGCATCTGTGACATGGTAAATTGCATCACTGGTCTTGTTTTTGTACAAGCGCGTGAATTATTCCATGTGGTATGTACAATTTACTTACTTTGGCAAAAAAATGTGATTTTTCTTTCTAATATCAAATTCAAAAAGAAGCATGCCTTGGAATGATTTGAGAGTTTCCCTGTTAATGTGAACTTTGTTTACATTTTTACTTCGTTTATCACTGAGTAGTCACTGATTTTCATGTCTCGTATGATAGGGGCTGGCTAATGCAGTTGATGAGGTGCTTCCTCATGCTGAACATAGATTTTGCGCACACCATATTTATGCAAACTGGAGCAAGAAGTGGAGAGGGCACGAGTTGAAGAAGAAATTCTTTACCTGCGCATGTAGTTCATTTCCTCAAGAATTCAAAGACAATCTGACATCTCTAGGTTCGTTGAAGAAGGAGACAGCAGAGGATACAGTCACCTACAATGTGAATGCATGGGTAAAAACTTATTTTACAACAAGATGTAAGTCGTGGATGGTGGATAATAACATTAGTGAGTCATTCAATGCATGGATAGATGAGTATAGGTTCTTACTTGTTATTAGGATGTTAGATGGGATTAGATTGAAGATGATGGAAAAGTGGGCCGAAAGTGAGGCAAATGTGAGTGGCTGGCATACTGAGTTCAGTCCTAAATGTATGGATCTATTTGAGTGTAATAGGTTTCTTGCAGTTGATTGTAGAGTCCTCTTTAATGGGGATGAGGGATATGAGGTTGTGGAGAGACAAGATAGGCACTTAGTTTATCTTTCTAGAGGAATGTGTACATGTAGAGCTTGGGATTTGACAGGAATACCTTGTCAAGATGCAATATGCACAATGTATCTTGCTAAGATTGATCCCAAATCCCAAATCTCACACTACTATCACAAGGACACCTATCTTGCAGCATATAGAACAACTTCTGCGTTGCATGCCATTGGAAAATTTTGTTTATCCCATTGGATTCTGTCTATATATGTAGCCAGCGCAGTTAGAGTGAACAATAATTATTTTTTTGTTGCATTTATATTTGCCAAACCACTTACAGAAGCATAAATCAGTTCATTTATTGCCCTTTATTGGGGAAAAGAATGAACTTCACAGCAACATTTAAGACATCAGTTTAATGCTCTTATGCTGTTATGCTTATGTGTAGAGAATAGAGAATACAGTGCGAAACATTTTAACTATTTTTTTTTCTCAGAAAAACATTTTAACTAATCAATACATTACAACATTGCTCACTACATTATAGTGCACAAGATTGAACTAAACAATAGATAAACAATACATTTAACATTGAACATTGGTTTAATCCTTAACACTAACAACCAAAATACACATAAACCCTTACATTTTAACAATGGTATAATCCCTAACACTAACAACCAAAATACACATAAACCCTTACATTTTAACAATGGTATAATCCCTAACACTAACAACTAAAATACACATAAACCCCTACATTTTCATTAGCACTAACACCACCCAAGTTAGTAACAATGTTGCTAATGCAAGTTTCAACCTTAATTGCACCTTCTTCACTTCACTTTCTTTCACTTCATATCCAGTTTTTAGCTTCAACACCTCACCTTCAACTACAACAAACTCTTCGTAAAACCTCACGCACGCATTCCCTCTTCGAAGTTGATTGTTCTCCTCATATAACTTGTCTATGTCTGTGAGTAAATCTTTGATAACTGCATTTTCCCTATCCCTAAGCACATCATTGTGCCATTCGAAATATCCACAACCTCTATCCTATGATTCAAAATATAAACCCACGATTAAAATTCTTGAACCCATACCATTTAAATCAATTCCACATAAACCAAATCTTACCTGGTAGTAATTCCGGCACCCGTAAAACATCCTACATGGGTTTCCTTCCGACCACAATGTCTACCAGGGAGCCAACAAACTGTGATGGTAATAACAAATGAAACCTTTGTAGTGCTCCTCGCGACTGAGCCGTCTCAGGAAAACTAATTTCCTTCGCGATTTCTCGTTTCTCCCTCTCGTCGATGTTGAAGACAACTGCAACAAGCTCCCACTCGATTCCCCATTCCTCACACCTCGCATCATGCTCGATGCTGTGCTTCGTCGGGGTTGCAGCCAAGAATAGGGGTTGCAAACGAGAAGCTAAATCGCTAAGTATTGACAGCTAAATCGACGAGAATGGGATATGCAGACGAAAAGCTAAATCACAGAGCTAAATCGATGAGAACAAGAGCTAAATCGACGAGAGAATGAGGTTGCAAACTAGACAGAAGCTATTTTATTTAGATTTTGGCATAAACCCTAAATTATATTTTTTCCAAATAAATAAATAATTCTTTTTTCAAGTCATCAATTACTCAGCCATTAAGATTCCACTTGTCTGCTACACACTCCTAGTCAGCGTCCATGTCATTAATTTAAGTCAAACCTTCCAACTTAACAGTCAACATCCACCCCTTTAACAATTACTGTGACTTTTTCTCCTATTTTGTAACCATATAATCACTTTTGTACCTAAAAAACACACTTGCTACTGGGCGCTCATTTGACAAAAGTACATGTGTATTTTTGCACCTTAAACCATTTTTTTAATTAAAAGTGACAACTTTAATTCAGTTACTTACTTGTTACCTTGTAAATCAAGTTTAAAAAATAATTTTGATTGTCAATACAATGATAACACTTTAATTTCTCCCTATCAGGTATTTGTGGTCAAATTTAAGTTTAAAAAATAATTTTGATCGTGCATACAATGATAACAATCGACCCTACAAATTACCTCATCCAAATTAATTATATCAATGCCCCTGGAAATTTCTTTTTAATTATTAAATTATGAAATTTAGCTACCATTTTTAAATGATAATATATGCTTGTGTTAACTTGCCCATTCTTGACCTAGAAATATGAACACGGACAAAGGTAAAGCAACTTGGGATGTAAGTTGTACATGGATTTTCATCGAAGAATGGATTGAGCAAATATACAAGAAACAATGCCAAGGATCATCATTTATGA
Source organism: Acacia pycnantha (assembly GCA_025563575.1). Lineage (NCBI taxonomy): Eukaryota > Viridiplantae > Streptophyta > Magnoliopsida > Fabales > Fabaceae > Acacia > Acacia pycnantha. Next base: position 2,194,323 of record JAMWYP010000026.1, on the reverse strand, counting down.
AGCAAGGGTGGAAGAACATTTTTTCTGGATTTAATGAAAAAACAGGAAAATCACATGACAAGAAACAACTGAAAAATAGGTTAGATAGCTTGAAGAAAGAATGGAAGGCATGGAACAAGTTATTTTCAAAAGAGACTAGTATAACCTTTGACTATGCAAGTAATATGGTGATTGCAGAAGATGAATGGTGTGAGAGGAAAACAAAGGTACAAAACTATTAAGCTTTGATATGTATTGTTATTATTATTACTATTATTTTAGATAAGACTTTGATTTTGGTTGACTTTTTGCATGCGGGAGAATTTAACGTATGTAAAGTATAGGTACAATGGCATGAAGTTTGCCGAAGAATTATAAATATTATTCAAGGATGTTATGGCATCGGGAGAGAAAATGTTCACACCACCTTCAACACAACGGACTGGGTAATGACGAAGAGGATGTGTACCAACCCATAATGGACCTAGAAGAAAGCTCAAGTGATAGTGAGAAAGAGCTTCAAGGTGCTAATATTGGAGGTAGTGTGCAGGTGCCAATTGATTTGGAAGGCGTAACTTTGACAACAAACACTCAACCAAGTGCACCTAGTGGTTCAGGAACCATTGGGAAGAGAAAAGGAGGGGGGGTGAAGGGTTAGATGTATCAAAAAAGCAAATAATTTCATCCTCAAAACAAATAGCAGATGTTGTTATTATGATAGCTACCACATCTAAGGATAGAGCATATGCCCTTAAAAAGATCTACAAAAATGATGCAGCAATGAGTAAGGTTGAAGCTAAATTACTAACCATTCCAAAAATTGCTAACGACAAAGACTTTTTTCGCTGTTAGTCAAAATCCTCTTGTGGAAAATGAACCAGTCGAACAAGTAATAGAGTAATGAGTAGAGTATTGTCCCACAAAGACTGTAACACCAATTATGCAACCAGTAATTGAATGAAAGTGGCGTGATGGTAACAATTATGATTTTTGGTTTGACTATCGCTACTAACAAACAAAACAAAGTAAATAGTCGAGACTGGGGTTTGAGAAAATCAGAGTTAAAACAGACAGAGCTCATACTTCATCTGAAGTTGCATTAATCCCTCAGATTGCTTATAACGCATTGCAACAACATTTTGCTGCATGGCTTCCGCAATGCTACAACAAACTACCTATTGTAATGTTATCCAGTTAACCCACCACTAATTTATATAAAAGCTTCTGTAATCCTGTACGTAATCCCTTACTCTACTTCTCCCATATTCCTATGGTGATTTTTAGGCTTAGAACGTCAGTTTAAGCTACGTGTATTGGCTAGGTGAGGTAAACTCATTCCTACAGCTTACATTTTAGATTGAACCCTGCACAAGCTCGCCTAGTAAACATTGCCTAACGGAAGTCTAACCTTAACTCCTTTCTAGGAAGCTAAGACCACTACTCTTGCCTATTAGCAGCCAACTAACAAACAAGATGTTCAAATCACAGTTAAGCAAACTGCATTTATTAAATTAAAAACTAACAATTTAGGTTCATGCTACAACTTAAGAATCCATCCTCGCTCAGCCAATGGAATTTAGTTCATGGCTGACGTGGTAAACACAATCGAAACAACATAAAATTTATCCATGGAAAATAATAAAGAAAATTTAAAATGGAGAAGGTCGTCGGAGTATTCGACGGCGCAAGGGACGTCTGTCACGCAACGCCTCTACGTCTTCGTAAGCTTCGTCTAACTTCTATTATGAATTAGTCTTTTTGTAGCTCTCTCAATGAATCCTAATCTCTCTAGACTTAAGTCGCGTCATGCTAATTTTTGACTTCTGATTCTCGACTCTTCTTTAGGTCTAGCCGTCCTTTCTCTTTATTGTCAGGTCGTTCGCGCCGTACGTTCAATTAGATAGGCTTTCCAATTCTGTTGACCTGACTCCCAAGATTTAGTTGATTGATTCTTTCTTTAATTATGGGGGATTCTTTAGATCTTTCTTTCAATTATCCGCATTCTCTATTTTCGTCTCTGTCAAGTCAATTGTCGTCTAAACATTCGGCTCAATTACATGTATTTATTTCCTAAAATATTCCAAAGAAAAGATAAGCGTAACACAATATATAACATGTTATTACTTATGATGCTATAGCATTGAGGTAGCATTGTGATGCTAGTTCACAGCAGCATCCACCATGTTGTAGCATCATGTCAGCACCATAATACGATTTCAGAATGCTTTAAAATGCAACATTTTCTTCTGCCCATGTGCGGGATAGTAGCTAGAATGCAACAACTCACTTCATCTATACCTTATTTCCACATGTACATGAATTTTAACATATTTCATCAAATCAAGCACATTAAAGAGCATCACTATGTCAAAACATTTTGCATTTGTGGATAGTATGTTATAGCATTATCAAGGCAATTTTTAATTACACTATCCACTGGTTCCTATCATAGCAGTATGCGAAGGCTCAAGGGAGTTGACAATGGGAATGTGATATCAGTGGTTTGTGTATAAGATTTGGGGTGGAAAACAAATGCCTATATCACGTGCAATTCTACTCAGATGCAAAATGGCTTCAACTTAGGAACTAGGACAATTCAAAGACGGTGCTAGATCTAAAGAGCATACTCATTGATTTTTTTTTTAAAAAAAAAATTAAGGCTAAACAATCTTTCCATGTGGCTTAGTTGTGCATTCTTCCTAACTATCGCTCTGACTTACACATTGCTCAGTTTTGTGCCATCAATTTCCCAAGTCTACACAGCTCATAATCCTTAAGATAACTCCAATCTACATGTTTCTGCAAGCAGTTACTCTACTGCTAAGTGGTTTCTGCTCAATTTAAACAATTCACAAAATTTTAAAATTGGCCCAATGCTTGCCAAAAGCTAATAGAGGGATTGGGAAAGTCATACATCACCATACAACACACATGCTAGCCTACAAAAAAGGCATATACTTCCCCTACACTTAAATTTTGCAATGTCCTCAGTGCAAAAGGGAATACAATCTGAGAGGGAGCATCCAAATAGGACAAATCAAGTACAGTATGTGTGGTGTGTGCAATAACAAACATATTGAGTGAAGTGCACAAAGTGAGAGCATGTAAAACAAAAGAGACCAATTTATAGGAAAAGGGAAATATATTTTCTTTAGCCCTTGTTGCTGATCAACAGGGGAATGGATGCAGGGAGAACAAAAAGAACAAAACCAAACAAAAGAAAATCAAACAAGGTCAATAGGGAGATACCAAAAAGAGTTGGGCCAGCCAGTACCAGAGGTTGCAGCTACTCATCTGCCACGCGGGCAGTGCCCGTGGATGCCATACCCTCATCGTCCGCAGCTGCGTCTTGTGTTGTTTCTTCAATGATATCTACCATTAGGCTCTTTCCCCATCTCCTCTTGCAAGAGCCAAATCCATCATGGTTCGTCGACTCTCCCTCTGGCCCAACTATCTCGAAGATGTCCTTAGGGAACGATGGCATAGGGGTGTACATGGGGAAGTTGGCCGTGAGGTTGGCGACTAGTTTGCGGTCGCGGTTGGCGATATACTTCCAGATCATTTGCTGTTGGAGGAGCAGGGTGGATACTTGCTGATGTAGGACATCGACTTGCTGGGCCAAGCTCTCTAAACGGGGGCTGTTAGAGGAAGCCAAAGAGGGGCCCGTTAAGGACTAGAGTTTGGCACGGTAGCTGGATTAACCTTCGGCTTCTGCCCGGTGATGAGCACTATTTATGCCATGTTTTCCCTGTATCCTATGACTGAATTATGTGGCAAACATAAGCTTAATTGCATTCAATCCAAGCAAAAAGACATTAATTCATTATATGGGGAACTTAAGGATGAAGTTTATAAATATAAATAAATCACATAAGCATCCTAAACATGTGCTGAGAAAAAGATCGTGTTTTATGTGAAAGACGCACAGCATGGCCGATACAATGCTATAGCATCAGGACTGCCTCCTCGAAGCGCAATACAATGCATTCCCTAAAGCTATAGCAGAGTAAATGAAGCAATGCTATGCGGCATTTGTTCTGATCTTTTGTCAAGGTTATTTCAGGAAATAAAGAGCAGATTGGTAAATGGTTAGATTGCTGTCACATGGGGATATAAGACGCGGAATATCAAAACTAAATATTTGAAGAATCCCGTAATATCAGCAGAATCAATCTACCGAGATGCGGAAGGGAAGATACGATTGAACCTCGACAGATTAGGAAAGGCCCAACTCGTTGGACTTAAACAACAAGTAATCCTGACTATATAAGGAAACGAAAGCCATCCGCATACTCGTCTCCTCCTCGTTAGGTCCATCTTTCCCTTCAATGATGGCTGACAAGCTACCAAGCTTCGGATACTTGCTTATGTAATGTGGCCCTTTGCACACGTACAAGCTTATTGTCCTCTTCTTCTCTTTAGATTTGTTCTTCTGGAAGGATTTTCCAGCTCCTCGCTTAGTGAACTCCTTGCCCTTGTCTCCCCCAGCGTTCCCATGATTGGGTTCAGGAGACTTAGATCCGGAAGACTCACCTTTCTCCCCCTTCTGATAATCAGGGTGACTTTCCGCAATGGCAATGGCTTCGTCCACATCTGTCACACCACGCCGTTGGAGTTCATGTTTGGCCCAATTCTGAAGACCATCCACGAAGTAGAACAACGTTTCCTCGCTGCTAAGATTGGGGATTTGCAATGTGAGGGCAGTAAAGTCCCTTACATAATCCGAAATCGAGGTCTTGTGCTTAAGTTCCCTCAAGTTCTTTCTAGCCACATAGACCACGTTCTCGGGATAGAATTGCTTCTTTAACTCTTTCTTAAAATCTTCCCATGTTGTAATAATGCAAAGGCCCCTCTCCATGTCTGCATGCTTCCTACACCACCATAACATAGCATTATCAGTAAGGGATAAGGAAGCAGTGCATACCTTGGTTGCATCATCGACCAAGTTCAAGCTCCCAGCATATCGTTCCATTTGCCATAAGAAGTTCTCAACCTCCTTGGCATCATGAACGCCTTGAAATTCCTTCGGTTTAGGGAGATCCAACCTCACCTCCCTTGCTCCACTGGTACCACCCACCAACGGAGTCTTAGTTTGTCTCTCCAAAGAACTCTTTAGAGAATTAAGCTGCTCTTGCATGGCGGTAATGGCATCCATTACCTTTGCCTTGAGTCACCTCATGGATTCAGCTTGTTCCTCCCCGACATTGTGGTGCGAATCAACATCCGACCTCAAGTTGTCCAACTGGCCTAGGGTGTGGGTTTCAAGTGCCTCAAAGTCACCTTCCACCTTGTCCACCCTAGTAGCCACCCCATGCAAGGCCTCCTCCAAAGCCTCTACCTTTACTTACCATCAAAGTGGCAATATCTGTGGCTTGGTGGGACCTACTTGATCCTCGGGTCTTCTTTGCCTCGGGCGCAAGTTGGGTCTCTCTACCCCTTTCTTCTCTAGCCACAACAACTTCCTCAGTTGTTCCTGACATTCTTGCCTATGAATCACGTTCACAGCTTCAAACCTAGCTGCTCTGAACCAAAGCTTTGATACCACTTTGTCACGGCCTTGGACTTAATCCCCCAAATACCGTGCCGGCCTTAGCTTGATCACTCCCCTTGATCTTGGCTAAGTCAGCCAATCTCTCACAAGTAGGCAAAGAACACAAAGGACTAAGAGAACTTTTAGAAAGAGAACTTAGAGAGAGAAGCTCTTGAACAATAAATGACTTGTATTGCTTGAAGACTCTTGGATGGTTACAAATGAGGGAGGCATTTCCTATTTATAGGCATCCACCTCCTCAATGAACGGCTAAGATCAAAATGATCATACGGTGGAGAATAGCTCTTCAGAACCTTCCCTAGAAATATCTAGATATTTACACACTTACAAGAGTTCTCTAGAATTCTCCACACAATTCTACAAATATATACACATGTCTACAATATTCAAGAAGATTCTAGACTTTGCCATTTGGCAAGTCTGAACCTCCCTTTAATGTAGAGTGTCTTGACACGCAAAATATTCGGTGTTCCTTGTAGTGCGTGACAACCAGCTCACTTGTCAGTCTCTTCACAACACCTCAACACCGACTCAGTCTCCCTCTCTCACCCACTCACAGATCCAAGTAAAGGTTGCCTCTATTTGAAAATTTTAAATTTGAATTTATCATTTTAAATAAAATGATTTTCCTTAAGGCAATGATTAGCGAGAATATCACAAATTATTATTATTACAAACTGGCACATTGACACATTTAAAAAAATTATTGATAGTCGTCAGTGGTCACCGCTGGGGCATATACTGTAGCTAGGTAACTTTTTTGGGAAAACTCATTTCAGGGTCCTTTTAACAAGAGAAATTGCAAAAAAGGCCCCAAGCTGACAATCCTGGGATTTTCAAAATTTTGGGTGAGTTGTCAACGGGGCTGATATAGTTGTTACCGGGGTACTGATATAATTGTTAAAGGTATTGATTTAGTTGTTAGCAAAGTGTTGTTAATGAGGCTGATTTAGTTGCTAAAAACCTACTTTTTAACAACTATATCAGCTCTATTAACAACTCACCCAAGAGTCTAAAAATCCCAGAAAATGCCCTTTTCTGGGATTGTCAGAATCTTGAGGTTTTTTTTTTTTTTTGCAATTTTCCTTATTAAAAGGGCCTTGAAATGAATTTTCCCAACTTTTTTGACATTCCCCTACTTTTACCTTTATTATTATTATTATTATTATTATTATTATTATTATTATTATTATTATTAATTTTTTAAACTAATTTTTGCCCTATTGGACTATAATAAAACCAATCATTTTCTAACTATCTCAAAACCAAATATTCATTTTATGTCAGGTGTTTTTTATAACAACATCGTAAAATGCTATGAATTGCTATGATATACTCCTCTAATCCTATTTATGGGGTTAAGTGAATTTTTTTTTGCACATAAATATAAATTGTATCCTTTATTTATTATTGAATTGACTTTATTCTAATGAGAAAATATATATTAAATAGGGTAAAATTGAAAAGTTGTTGAATTTTGTATAATGGTTAATAAAGTTTAAATTTTTTCTTGAAATTCTTTATAAATATAGGACATGTGGAGTTATACTATTTTCCAATGTCTTCAAAAATTTTCTTAAAAAAAAAAAGTTTTCCAATGTCAGAATTTAGCATGGGGAAGTTTGAGTGAGATTTTGTTCCTTGTGCAAACATCAAAATCACGGGTTTAATCGCTTTTCTTCTAAACAAATTCAGTGAAGCACTATGCCATGGTCTGTAAAAAATGGATAAAAAAAGCATCCAGCAAACTACAAAGTACGAATTTAGAGCATAAGTTATTATTGGTAATGAATATTTTAATCTAATAACTAATAATCTTGTGACTTTTAAGGTGTGTTTGGTTTGAAGGAAGGGAAACGATAAGAGTGAGAGATGAGTATGTTACCTTGTTCGGTTTATTTTAAGAAATGAGAAAAGGAAAATATCATTTATTTGGTTTAAAAGGAGAGAGGATGATGATTTTAAATTTTGGTGGAAAATTCATTTCAGGGTCATTTTAACAAGAAAATATCCAAAAAATGTCATATGATTCTGACAATCCCAGAAAAGGCCCCTAAGACCTTTTTTGGCATTTTCAAAATCTACGTGAGTTGTTAACGGGGCTGATATAGTTGTTAACGGTATTGATTTAGTTGTTAGAAAATTGTTGTTAATGGTACTGATTTAGTTGTTAATGATCTACCTGTTAATAACTATATCAGCCCCGTTAACAACTCATCAAAGATTCTGACAATCCCAGAAAATGCCCTTTTCTGGGATTGTCAGAATCTTGGGGCATTTTTTAGGTTTTCTCTTGTTAAAAGGGCCCTAAAATAAATTTTCCTAAATTTTGGCTCCCTCCCTCCAAAATTTTAAACCAATTAAGGGAAATTATCATTTTCCCTTCTCTCTCATCTCCTCTGTTCAAATCAAACACATCCTTAACCACACAGTACTTGCCACGTATTATATTTAAAAAAATATTTTAAGTTAATAGTACGGTCAAATTTAGGTGGGCTGTTTGGCGAAAAAAGATTAGGTCGGTTTCCTTTTAAGGATCATGAATCCACGATAGTCAACAGTCAAAAGTCAAAACTCAACTCAAAACGCCTCCATTTATTAGACGAGGAAATATTCGATCTTCCTGGTTGAGGATGTAAAATTTCCGCTTTTTTCCAATTAACTAGGGGCATAAATTAAAAAATAAAAACATAAAGAAAAGAAAAGAAAAAAATTATTTGAAAAATGTATTTATTTATACATATACTTGAGTGATAAGGAGAAAGAGGAGTGATCTCAAGGCCTTTTCGCCAACTAAAGAAGAAAATAAAACGGTTCCTATCGTCATTCTATGGCTCATGCCAATTTCCTTGTTGCGGCAATAGTCCGTGAAGAACCATAATAATTTCTCTCATAAATGAAAATTTTAATGTAATGTAAAATTCAATTTATAATTTAATTCTTCTTGCCTTCTTCTCCACCTTCCTCCATGTAAGCCTTCTTCCTTCTATCAGCCCTAGCAATCACACAGCTCATCAGAAAACACGTGGCGTATATCCCGTGAATCTTCCAATTCGTCTTCGGCGCTTGCTTCAGCACCACCCTGTGAAACACCGTCACGTAATAGTGCAACCCGACGGAGAACCCGACAAATATCTGGGTCAGGCCCACCAATTTCGAGCCCGGCCCAACATCCGTTGAGAAGACCAGGATCAGGTACATCACGAGCAGGAGAAGGTACAGTACGTAACCCAGTGTTTGCAGCACCTGGAGGCAGACGTATGTGGACTGCGAAGTAGCGTATAGAAACTTGAGGGGCTCAAGCGCTGTGATCAGCGAGACCAAGCAGAGAATGGAGAAGTAGATGGAGAGATAAACTTGGATGAAGATTAGGAGTCTCTGGAGAGAGAAGTAAGCTTTGATTCGATTGAAAATGAGAGAGACCAATACCAGAGGGATCAGTAGGAAAACGCATGAGAGTACGGTGGCGATGGTGGGTGCGTATTTGTTGCCGACGTAGGGTTTGAAACCACTCGTGATTTGTTTGTTGGCTTTGCTCATGTAAATTCTCGAGGTGCTTGAGATTTTCGTGAGGTCTGGAATTATCGACTGTTGAAATCTGGTTGGCAGATCTCTCAACTCTGAAACGAAATCGTCGTCGTTGTCTTGCTCGATCCAACTCGGCGGCGATTGTTTCTTGTTTTTCTGCTGTTCGGACTTCTTCTCTGCGTTCTTATTCTTGGTCGTCTTCTCAGATTCGAGCTCCACTTTTTGATCTGCTTTAACCTTGGTTTCCTTGGCGGCGGTGGATTTTGTCGTTTTGTTCTTCGCACCGCCTTCTTTCAGAAGAACACTCGAGGATTTTTCGCTGGAAATTGAGGTTGATTTGGTGGAGCCTTTTGATGTGGAATTCAGCTTCTTGTTCTTGGTGGTCGAATTCAGCTTCTTCACCACTGTGTCGGTGAGGACGGTGGGCATGGTTTTGGACGATGAATCGGAACTGGGTTTGGCAAGCTTGGTTTGATTTTTGGAGGATAGGTTGGATTTGATGGTCTTGGTCTGATTCTTAAGGGAAAGATTAGCCTTCATTGGCTTGGTCTTGGAGGATAGGTTGGATTTGATGGTCTTGGTCTCTTCATTCTGTGATGCCTCCAACATTCTTCTTCCACCAGCAAACTCTTTGCTCTGAAATTGCGTCTCTGAGCAGTCACTGGAACAAGCAGAAGCAAAGAGAACAGAAATAACGCAGAACAGAACCACTCTTCTGCAACCCAAGTAAATTGGTGGAGCCATTTGCAACAAAACCGAGGTAATAATACTGAATTGAAGATCTATAAATAAAACCTGTGCTGCAATAGGGAGATGTCTATACTGCTTAAAAGTGAAGGAATTGGTGAGTTGTAATGAAGAGAGAGATTATAAGAAAAGTGAAGCAATTAAGAGGGGAAGAGAGTGTTAAATGCGAGAGGAAGAACCTATCACATTCACATGGCGCATATAGACAGTGCAGAATTCTCTTAAAAACGCGGTTTCTCTCTTTTTCTCACGGAGCAATAATATGCTTGAGACGTGGAGTGTGAGAGTGTAAGAGTGTGAACTTTTTTGGGCAGTGGGCATCCCATTTTATACTACTAATTATAATAATAATATTATGAGAATTCTCTCATTTCTATGTCACAATTTTTAATTGCATCTTTCTACAGTAACTGTGACTTCATTACAAGTCAATAATTTCTGCCAGTTTGGTATTGAAAGTAGAAAATTGAGAATGGCATCTTGTTGATATTTTTGCGTAAACCTGGGTTTGTTGACAAATGAGTAAAGGACAAGACTGCCAACCGAGTACCGACACTGTAATTAGTGGGGTAGATCCACTTCTTGCATGGGAATGGTTTATAATTATGGTAAATTAGGCTTCAAACATTAGTAATCCCTCATCTTTGACTTTTGCTTGTCTCAATAATCAGAGGCCTCGGATTCGACATGGGGTTATAAGATCATGGATGGATTGGGGCTTTGACCATGGTTCCAAAAAAGTTACTCCTCCGGTCTTCCGGTCCTAATTATAACACCGAGTTAACTTTTTTTTATTAAAGAAATTAAGGAAGTTATATAAGTTACTTAATAATATCTTATGTTGTAGTATATCCTTAAATTATATATTACTCCCTCCGGCCCTAGTTATAAGACATATTTAACCGATTTTGGGGAAATTAAGGAGAGATGTTAAATTACTTAATTTTACTCATTTTCCTAAAATGCCCTTATATAACTTTAAAATGACATAAGTAAAAGTGAATCAACAACTCTACCATATATCTTTCCAACCAATTTTTCTTTCCATACGCTTTCTAATTAAAATAATAGTTTTACTATATATACATATGTGTGTGTGTGTATACATATAAATTTATTTACACACACATATATACCCACACCCATATATCTATACATATATATATCTACACACATAGAGATATGTATATGTTTATATATGTGTGTGTGACATAGAGATATGTATATGTTTATATATGTGTGTGTGTGTTTGTACACACACACACACACACACACATATATATATATATCTACACACATATTTATTGACACACACAAACACAGATATACATATATATGTACACACATTTATATATATACATATACACACACAAATATATACATACATATATACACAGATACATATATATAGACATACATATATACATACATACATATATATGTTTATAGAAACACACATGTGTGTGCGCGTGTGTATTACAACTCACATACATATACTCACCAAAAACCAAATACATTTGAGAGAATAAAATAGAGGTATTTTAGGAAGAAATTGACAAAAACTAGAAAGTTGTCTTATAATTAAGACCGGAGGGAGTAGTTTATTATTCAAACTAATTAATTTAGAGAAAAATAAAAATACTTTAAAGTGATTTAATTAGATTATTTAATTTTTCTAAAAAAATAAATAATAATCAACATGATCTTATAATTAGAACTGGAAAGGTATCTTACAGGGTGGATCATGGATGCAACTCTGAGCTTCCCATAGTCTACTCTTCTTTGGCAGCACAAATTTAAAAAGTCTATTTTTGAGTAGGTCCAAATCCAGTACACGGAAAACCAAGAACAAGAGTAAGTGATTGCTTTCATTGTTATTTATTTTATGGTATTGGTTGTAGTCCACTTATTTTAAAAGTGGATATTTTCTTGAGCGATTTTGGGGAAGCTTTGAGAGTTGTCAATGGTTTTTTTTTTTTTGCTCATGAGTTGTCAATGGTTGAATATCCCTAGAATTACTCACTTAATAATTGGATCAAATGCATATGACATTGAGATCTCTAAACGAGTGCCAGAACCGTTTATTTTTTATACTCCCTCCATCTAGTTTATAAATAAGACACTTTAACTAATTCAAAAAAAAAAAAAAATATGTGAATTTTATCTTATTCAATATGTCATAAATTTAAAAAAAAAAAAATCATTTTTACCCTTTTGGAAAATGTGTTTGATTTGAAAATTCAATAAGTAGGTAAAATTAGAAATTAACATTAATTACAGAAGCAAAGCTAAAAAATAAACGTTAATTATTATATTTTAGACTAACATAATCTTTTAGAAGCATCCAATATTGTTGATTAGAGGGAGTTCATGTCTAGAAAAGTCTCCCTCCTCTTATTGTTATGAGTAAAATCTCAATTTTTAAATTGGTCCGGTCTTTTATACATTTTCTTTCATCCTTTTTCTTACCACTAATTTTCTCTATTACCTGCCCCTTATAAATGAGATAATATTTGAAAAAATAAATTTCATTTCATACATGTTTATTATTTTTAATTAATTTTGACAAATTTTTTAAATTGTGTAATTCAGTTGGTTAAAAGGATCTTATAAAAACGACAAGAGACCATGAGTGTTTAAGAAACCATGAAACTGTGATTTCATAAGCCTTTTTAGCAAATTAAGACAAAATTTCTCTTACATACTTATCTCGTAAATTGTAAAAAGTATTTATCTAAGAGCTAATCCGGATATGCACTTAAAAAACATAAAGAAAGGTGGGACGAAAAATAATGAAATGAGTGGAGTGGATAGGAATGATGGGAAGTGAGGGACTGAGGGGGGCTATTGGTCCATTACTGAGAAAGCAGAGCACAATTTGGTGAGACCCACTAACGTGGAATGGAATTGACAGATAAGGTTGATCTTCATTTGTTGTTTTTAATGAAACACAGTAAACAGCTACCACTCTGATCCTATTTATTAGTTCAGTTTGATCAAATCTTACATACCAAGGAAAGGTAGTTGACACAATGATTATGGGAGTAAATTTTCAATTTTACCCTCATTTATGATTGGATGTTTTTCAATTGTTTCTTCTATTTCTATCTTCGTGGGTATAATTAATATAGGTAAAATTGTCACAATCTCATTTATTACATGAAACTGGACTTATAAATAGGACCAATTTTTTTTGGTCAAACTGGACTTATAAATAAGACCAGAGTGGTATGTCTCAAGAGGTAGCTTCATAACTTTAGGATTTAGTTTTGTTCATTCTCTCTCACATTCCATATCCATACAGATTCAAATCGTAAATCATTAAGGCGAATTTTGTTATTTTAATACATTATTGTGAGTTTTAAATATCAGCAACTGGTTTTTATCAATTGTGATTCCAAAACCAACAAAATATAAAAAGAAAGTTGGAAAGTCAAGCATTTCATACTGACCCTCTGTTTTTCCCCATTTTTCTTCGGTATGACATTTTTTTAAAGGGAAAAAAAAACCAACTTGCACGATTTCGTTATTTGTTTATGCTTTTTTTTTTTAAATATAGCCAATGAGAGTTGCAACTTCCGAGTTGGGAACTTGGAGAGCTATACATGATCCACCGACTCTTTTTGAACTTGGATAAACATTAAGCAGATCTCGCATATTAATTAAATAATTAATACATGAATACACCAACGCAATAAGCTAAAGCAGGAATGATAAAATGATTATTTGAATTTCATAACTTGAAAGAATATTTAGGGGAAAAATCCCTCCTTTCCTTTCAAGAGAGTTTGCCTTGTATTGTGTGCATATATGCGCACTTGGTTCGGAGATTTTTCTTACCTTAAGATTCTTAGAACAAGTGTCTGCATTCAATGAACCTCTTCTTATTCCTTAGAGTAAATACCCCTTTTGGTCATTGACAAAAAACGAGATCCCCATTTTGGTCCCTTACAAAAAAACTGACCATTATTCGTCTTTTTTTATGGACTAAAAATGGTCTTTTGGAAATTTGTGAGGGATCAAAATGTCAACCAATTGAGTCTATTTTGAATTTGTGAGGGACTACGAGACTATTTTTATTTTTATTTTGTCAGGGACCAAAATGGAGATAGCATTTTTTGTCAAGGACCAAAAAGGGTATTTACTCTATTCCTTATTCTAATCTGCCACAAAAGTATGCCCCATTTAAAAATTTTAGAAGAGACAGTTCCTTAACAAGGGTAAAATAAAGAAATGAATCTACAACATGAAACTTTTTTTGGGGGCATTTTTTCTTATTGCAGAGTGAGTCATTTATGAGTTGATCTCTCGATTAATTTGGTTTGGAAATTGGAATAATCAACTCGCTTGCTATTTTATTTTAAATGATGGTATGTTATTTTATTTTTATTCTTTTTTAAATAATTAATTAGTTAAGAGTCAAATGAATGGAGAAAAATATGCATATTTAGAAACCCCAAGAGCTCTCAAGAAGTCAGAGGATGAGAGGTCCAGTTCATAGCTGCGACTCTGGGAAGCCTTTAGTACTGAGTACGATCTGACCATTATTTTTTAAAACTTGAGAGACTAAACTTGAAGGACATTCTGTGGTCAAAGGGGTTCACCAAGGATTGATCCTCTAGTGTTGACGATAAGAGAGTTGACATTTACTACTTGCAATATCCAATCCGATTTAAAATGAAGAAACACGTTTTATTTGGGATTGAGAAACGAAATGCAAGGAGCAATTAGTAAAAGAAAATTCTCGCTATGGATGGAAAAGTTTAGGGCCTGTTTGGATTCATTTAAATTTGAGCGTTAAATGCAATAAAATGTAGTAGCTTAAAAGCCAACGCTCACACAGTGATCAAAAGAAAATATGAACCTGTTTGAATTGCTCAGAGCGTTGGCTTAACTTTAAGTCAAAAAAACTCAAAAAGTCAGTTAAGGAAAAAGCTCCAGAATTGAGCTTTTTTCAAAACGCTCTCAGTTTTTTGACGTGGGCCCTGCCACTTCTACCACCATCAATCCAAACACAAATCATTATCTATAACTTAACTTTTTTCCTACCGAGTTTTTTTTAAAGTTAGATAGCTTTTAAGTCACCGCTCCTACCGCCAACCCAAACAGGTATTGGTCTCTCATATAGATTTCGGCTGCCATTATTACAAAAAATTGTAAATATTAGTAAAAAATTGTGTAAGTATAATGATGAAGAAAGAACAAGTAAGACAGTGCAGTTTTAAGGGAAATTTATTTAAAAATGATTTTAGTTAATTAAATATAAATAGGGTTGTTGGGGCCTGAGTTTAAAGATGGGAGCGCGTTAAAATTAATTTACTTCTAATTTATCAAAATAGTAAGTTAATAACGGAACTAGTTTCAATACTCACATAATAATGAGCACTAAGAACTCAATGCTATTATGAGATCTAACGTGTTCAAATAGAATTCCAATGATATTTAAGATTTGATTGATTTTTAAATTTGAAAATCATTTTTTGAAATCCTAATAGCAGTTTATAGATTATCTTTATTTTAAATTTTGTACACATCAAAATAATTTTCTTTTAAAAAAAACTAAAAATTGTTTGTCTTTTTATTAGATTGTTTTGATAGTTTCAATTAACATTAAATATTTTTAAACATATGCTCATATTACATGAGAGTAATGAGAGAGTATAAATAAATATGATGATGGAGTTTAATGTGATTAATAAAGGTAATATTGGAAATCACTTAATTTTGTTTGTTTGATAATTTAATGTTTTTAACAATTTTTATTGATATATGTGAATCAGGTAGAAATATTTTATTAAATATACTAGTGGGACTCTGGAGTACCCCCCCTATCTACAATATAAGCACTACTACAGAAATTGTCATATATGACAGTTATTAACTGCCATATATCACGGTTTTGAACCGTCATATATGCAGGTGCTATAAAAACTCGACGTAGATATATTATGGTTCCGAACTATTATTTATTCTTAACCTATTATAACGGTTATAATATAGGGATAGGTTATTCTGGCTACTCTTATTTTGCCTACCTTTTCCTACCTCCCTTAATACCGTTAGATTATAATCTCATCCAACGGTGAAGATTTGAGGGATAAAATAAACCTTATACCCTTCTTCTCTCCCGCCGCCTCCCACGGGAAAAAT
The DNA here is from genome assembly GCA_025563575.1 of Acacia pycnantha. Lineage (NCBI taxonomy): Eukaryota > Viridiplantae > Streptophyta > Magnoliopsida > Fabales > Fabaceae > Acacia > Acacia pycnantha. The sequence goes on along the minus strand of JAMWYP010000026.1, from coordinate 2,178,368 downwards.
CCTGAACTGGACCGAAACTGAATTTGGATCCCCATCAGTTCCATCATACGATCATATCACTGTGTGATGTCAGAATCCAGCTCATGCTTGGCCCGCCGATCTTCGTTGAGTAGAGGGGCTTATCGCGTTTGGAATTTGTGAAACTCGATTTCCTGCTTATTTATAGTTACCCTTTTCTTGCTGCATAATGGAACTTATTATTCTGCCACTTTTTAAAATTTGACGGAAGAAGAAAGCTCAATCTTCCCAAGAAAATTAAATGATAAAGAGAATGACTCGCCAGAGTTGCGACTGAAACCAAGGCATATGAAGCACCGAAGACGTAGTAAATTGGACTTTGTTGTTGATCTGAATAAATATTCCCATTATTCCGCGATTTGAATAAATGGAACCATGGGGATCCAAATTCAGTTTTAGTCCAGTTCAAGATTTTTCCGAGAGAGGGTGGGAGGCAGCGGGGTGAGAGAAAGGGGTAAAAGGGTTTATTTTATCCTTCAAATCTTTACCATTGGATGATATTATAATCTAACGGTATTGAGGGAGGTAGACAAAGGTAGGCAAAATAAGAGTAGACAGAATAACATATCCCTATAATATAACACTTATTATATATTAATGTTTGGTGAAGTCATGATTTGCCCATTGCTATGATAATAATTAACAGGCACACATAAATAGCCGTCATAATATATGGTAATGCTTGCATGATACATAATGGTCTCATTTTAAAACTGTTATTTATCCATTAGCATACATAATTGTTTGTATATAAGAATCGTGACTTTGAATAAAAATTAATAACAGTCTAACGTAGACAACCATTATGTATTAAGTCCATAAATAATGGTTTATAAATAAGAATCGTGGACTTTTATAATGCATGACGGTTTTTATATAGTAATCGTGATGTATGGATATAAGACTCTTCAAGTGAGAGTTTTTGAGCTAGTTGATCCCTTCTATATATATAATAGAACAACAACACCTTCAACATCAAGTGGTTATGCAATTTGAAATGGATCAAGACATTTCATGCTTTGTGAGGAGAATCAATGACAACTGTTGATATATGTAAGTGATAATGTAACTAGTGACCTATATATAATTGTGTCTCTTAACATAAATTAACCCCTGGAAATCAAAGGACTTTGGGAAAAAAAATATACCTCTATCAAAAAGGACAGAGGGCTATGCAAACCCTTAAACTCAAGTGTTTGCTTAACCCCTACGCCCTTTCTGATAGGAGTATTTGTTTTTCCCCCATCTTCGTTTGCTTTCCAGGCTTAATTGCTGAAGAGACACAAGGTATAGATGAACACTTACATTATTATATATACAGATTAGGAGTGCGATTGATTCTAGCCACAGAGCCTAAAAAATCTTGATAATCCAAATTGCATCGCTACTCGATATGAGAAGTACTACTCTTTATATATATATATATATATGTGTGTGTGTGTGTGTGTGTGTGTGTGTGTGTATGTATATATATGTATATGTATGTATATATATGTATATATATGTATATAATAAAGAGAGACAAGACCAAATAGTTCAGAAACTCTCACATTGAAGAGTCTATGACTAATCACAATGTTGAATTTCATAGCTTTTAACTTGGTGCCACCTGCTCAATAGAAAAACAAGAGAGGAACCTTCCGTTAGAGCAATATGGAATTTCCAAAAGAAAAATAACATAACTTCAAAAAAGCAATTCAATATGTCACTTAAACTAGTTTATTCATAGAGCTTGTTCGTGTATGACCCTCTGTACATCTGAACTATTTTATTAATAGAGGTTGTTCATATATGACTCTCATTTGCAAAACTGAACTAGTTTATCCATCGCATCCACATTGAACTTTTTTAAGTAACTTTCAGAAATATCGATACTTCCAAAAAGGAGATGTATTTGCTTAGGGATCATATCTCCAGAAGTTACATAAAAATATATCAATAAAGTAAGAATATTTAGTTAAAGCAATGGGTTAACAACTTCCTGTAACGAGAAATGAACTGTCGATCAGAGCAATAATTGGTTTTTCAAAAAAAAACATAACTTCACAAAAGCAAGTTAATGTCACCTTGAAAGCTTTATCACCTCGTGACTTCACAAAAGCACCTCAATCGAATAAGGAGAACATAGATCCAAAGGAATACAACCTAGCTAGGGTTCACAAACGATGAAAACGTGAGTTAGGGAAAGCGAAAGCAACTTGCTTGGCAATTGCTTATACAAGTGTGAAGGTGTTCAATAGCGCAATTGCCAATGAGAAGTAAGACGAAGGGTTTTTACATTGGGGCTCAACTGGTTGAAAAAGACAACAAAAGTAGTAGGGTTGCGATGTTGGTGGGTTTCGTTTAAACTATAAAGTATCAAGTGTGTTCCTTTTCAGACACTTAAAGAGAAGAGGAAGGGTAATGTTTTTTGGGTTGTCGTGCCTAAGACTTTACATAACAGTTGTATCGATAAAACTGTTATTTATTTGATTATATTTATTACGATTCTTTGTTAATAACCATGAGTTATGTCATTGTTTCAACATATACATATATCATGGTTATTAGTTAATAACCTGAGGCATGTTTTTTTAGCAGCTAGTACCTGGATAATTACTTTTTTATATTTTATAAAAATAAAACCAAAAACTATCACCCATGATCTAGTGACTAATTGTCTAATGTATGATATGAGGTTTACTATGAATTTAGAAATTTTTGTTTCTTTCATTTTGAATGAATCAAAAGTTCCATAAATTCATAGCAAACGTCACATCATCATGCTACTTGTCACCAGAGGAGTGGTATGAATCATCTGAGATTATGGCAAGATCATGGTGGCCAATCTCATACTCATTAAGAATGAGATTGGCCCTCTTGTCATACTCAACAAATATTCGGTCAGCCTCCTCATAACATGGTCAATGTGTTAATGCATGTTGCATTATTGCCTCTACTCAATGTAGAGGAGGAGAAGGAGGTGGTGGAGCAGAAGAAGGAGTGACGCCATGGATTTTCTAGCAAGTCTTTAGCATGGCGTTTCATCTTGTAGTTTGAAAGAATAGAGGTGAACAAAGAAGAAATAGTATGATAAACATAAGGGAATGAGAATTTTATATAGATTAGAAGTGATGGGTTCGAACAATCACTGCACACGTTGAACGTTGAAGAGGAGCATTTGCACGTAGTGGTGGGTAATGAAAGGGTACTTGGTTATTGTGATGATCATTGAAGAATGAAGAAGCACAAAGTATTCTTAACATGAGCATTGGGAAAGGGAAGGGTTGGAACCATTTAGTTGACAGTTATTTTAGAGAAACTGTTATGTTGTTTTGCTGACATGAGGTTGGAAGACAAATCATTTATTTATTTATCTAACGTTTCATGATGGTTTTACCGTAAGAACCATCTATCTCTTGAGACAATGTATGACAGTTACATAGTACAACCACTATGTATTTGCATAGTAATCTAATAAGTGAGGTTGCTACTTAATAACCATAATATATATACCTTTTAAAAAAAATTGGTGATTGATATGCAACCGCCATTTTAAAACAAAAAAAAGACAAACTAAATAAAAAAATTAAAAATAAAAAGTTACGAAGATGTTTTAAGAATCTCATGCATCATCAGATTCTTCATTCTCCAGTAACTTATCCACCATCTTATTTGAAGAGCGAACAAGAGAGGTTAGTTCCTTCAATGACTGGTTCATGCGTCTTTGCTCTTGCAAGTAAACCTAGACCATATGATGGAGCTTGTATGTTGCATGAACAAAACCTTCAATGCTTGTTGGTAGAGGGAGTTCATCTTTGCCAGATGATGAATTAGAGTTTCTCTGGTGTTTTTCCATGATGACTTGTTGAAATAAAAGTTGGCTTTAAAAAGTTGAAATGGAAGTAGGGAAATCGAGGTCAGTTTTCGGACGTTTGTATAGAGAAGATTTCATGGATTATCGAGCCATAACGTATTTTAGTATTAAAGACCATTATATTTTATAAATGATGATAGTTAATTCTTAATAATCGTTATGTATTTAACATTTTTCTAAATTTTTTACTACCTTAGAACCATTATTTATTTGCATGGTCTTTTATAAAGTAACGGGTTTTACTTAATAACCGTTATGTATTTGTATTGAGGATTCTAACCACAATGTCCGCCCCCCAAAGCTGGCCCCTCCACCCCCTTTGCCAATCCATCTATTTCGTTGAATGACAAGATGACAAAAGAGATAAGATGGACTAATGGAGGGGGCGGAGGTGCTAGATATGACAGAGGGAGCGACGTGGTTAGGATCCTCAGTATTTGAGCCATTTGTTGCCACCAACAAGCTAAGAGGAGGACGAGGAGGATAATGGAGGAGTTCCCTAGGATCTTAAAATGATGAAGGAGAAAAAGAAGAGGCTGATATAGAAAAATAGTAAGAATCACAAGGGTTAAAGAAATAGTTGAGTTTAAATAGAAGTCTACTGGATTATAAAGGGTTATAAGTTATAACTTATCAAGGTCTAACGGGATTGCAAAGGGTTATGAGATAGTTAGATGGTAGTTGTTTCTGAAGATTATTATGTTTTGTCTTCGCTGATATCAGTGTTAGAAAACGAATCGTTTATAAGTATTATAGGACAGTTGTTTCTTAAGATTTGTCATTTTTGTCACCAAATAAATTACGGTTATTAGCTACAACCATTATTTTTGTGTTTTCGTAAATTCCTCTTCACAATACATGATAGTACGCATAATTAACCTTTATGTTTAAGCGTTATATATCCTTGTGAGACCTCCACCTCGATATACCTGACGTTTATTAGATGTAACCAATATGTATTAAGCGTTATAAATATCCATATATGTAGTAATTAAGTCACTTCTAGAAACATTCGTTTGTCCATTTATTTTTGCCCATATAATTAATGCTCAAATATGAAACCTTATATTTTTCTTTCTCCTTAAAAACCTCATTTAATATAGGGAAAGTTCTAGTAAAAGAACTTAAATAATGCTTAAAGACAAAAATATGTTTAAAATATTCATCATACTAGAGAATTATTAAGCACCTTTTTGAAATTAAAAAGAAATGACAAAAATTCCCTTACACATATATTTTTTTTAAAAAACAAAAACAAAAGCGGCTGACCGCCAGTGACCCGCTGCCAGAGCTCTAGTGGTCGATTAGCCTCCAAAGCACTTGTTTTTCCAAAAACACCACCAATGCTTTTCAATATATATTGTGCAAACAAATATATGTAAGTTAACTCTTTAATTTTTACTTAAACTCATTTCACAAGTTTTGTTAAGGAATTCACAAGATTTCATTAGGTTTTAACAAATTTTGTTCACACAGTAAAAAATTTACACAATGACATCATTCACAAGTTTTGTTAAGGAATTCATAAAATTTGATTAGGTTTTAACAACTTTTATTTACGAAGTAAAAAATTCACACTATTAGGTCATTTACAACTTTTGTTAAGAAATTAATGATATTTCGTTAGGTTTTAACAACTTCTGTTTACCAAGTCAAAAAATTCACAATATCATATCATTCACAATCTTTGTTAAAAAATTCACGACATTTGATTATGTTTTAACAACTTGGGTTAAGGTGCAGATTTGCCAACCAACTATTACCCGATGAGCGTTTGGCACAAAAAACAATTGAAGGGACCAAATTGGTCAACGAACTATTAAAAAGTGAAAAAAATTACCAAATAACTATTAAAAAACAAAAACTATCACTATTACGTTAAAATATGAGGCACTAGTGTAGGACGGTGGCAGAGATGCTGGAGAAAAGAGCAGTTAAGCCTTCTTCTTGGATAAGGCAAACACCAACAGAGATGTGACCCATGCAAGCAGGCGCTGTAGCAGCAGCGGTTGCTGCTTGTGGCATCGAAGGGACGCAACCAGGGTGCAAGGTGCGTGCCGGTCAAAAGCTGTGGACTGTTGGATGAGTTCAAGAGGGTGAGTGGAACACCCAACAACAATGGAGGCTTTGGAGACACCGACGTCGCCGACACTGTGACAGTCAATGGAAGACGGAAATACCAAGACAATGACGGGGTAATAGTTCGTTGGTGAATCTACTCAAAATTGTGTGTTTTTTTTTTCACTTTTTAATAGTTCGTTGGCCAATTTGGTCTATTCAATTATTTTTTGTGCCAGACGCTCCTCGGGTAATAGTTGGTTGGCAAATCTGCACATTAACCCTAACAACTTTCATTAAAAAAGTCACACTATCAAGTTTTAACAGCTTGTGAATTTTTTTATAGGAAAACAAAAATTTGTTAAAACTTAATTAAATATGGTGAGTTCCTTAAGAAAACTTGTAAATAACTTGATAGTATGAATTTTTTTCTTGGTAAATGAAAGTTGTTAAAACCTAATTAAATTCGTGAATTCCTTAACAAAAATTGTGAATGTCCCGATAGTATGAATTTTCACTTGGTAAATAAAAGTTGTTAAAGTCTAATGAAATGTTCTGAACTTCTTAACAAAACTTGTGAATGACCTGATAAAGTGAATTGTTTACTTAGTAAACGAAAGCTATTAAAACAAAATAAAATTTTGTGAATTCCTAAACAAAACTTCTGAATGAGCTTGGGTTAAAGATCAAAAGTTATCATATATATTTCTTTGCATAATATGTCTTGAAAGCAATTAGTGGCCAACAATCTTTTGAGCAACCTAAGTAGTAGGGGTTCAAACCCCACCCACACCACATTGAGAATATTTATTCGTGCCAAACTCTGGTGGCTGGCCGACATGGGGCTACCGCCGATTGGCATGGGGTGGTCATTGGCCACTAGGGCTTTCGCAGAGTCGGCCGGGGGTAACACACACACACACACAACGACATTTAGGTCATTTCTTTTAAATTTAAAAATAACAAATCAAGTACTAACATCTCTCTCGTATTATGAATATTTGAAACATCATTTGGTCATTTCCTATTTTTAAAATTCTTTTTGTGGGATTTTCCCTTTAATATAAATTAAGTTGGAAAAAGATTAATTTAAAGCAAATTTAATTAGTTAATTACCATTTTTATTCTAATATGTTAATTGAAATGACTTATATTATGGATCGGAGTGAAAAAGTTCTCAATTTTTCTTGAATACTCAATTTTTAGTTTACATGACATTAAAGTCTTATTTGATACAACTAGGTAGGGTCAGGAAATCAGGCTAGCCCTCCAAGCTCTTCAAGGGTCTGTCTTATAAAATGAAGCTTCCAAATGAAGTCAGGCCTAAAAGGGTTAGCCTTATAAGGTCGAGGGCTTAAAAGGGTCGACCCATTAGGCCCTTTTAATTTTTTTTCTTGATGCAGGATTATCAAGATATTTATGCGAGTATGGATCATTCTTCAATGAACAAGTTTGAATTGGAAACTTATTTGAAAGAACTAATACTGAAGCTTGATAATTGGAAAGAATTGGATGTTTTGATCTGGTGGAAGAACAATTAACAAAGACTTTCAATTCTTTCAAAGATGGCAACTGATATTTTGAGCATTCCAATTACTACAGTAGCTAGTGAATCAACTTTCAGTATTAGTTCATGTATTCTAACAAAATATAGAAGTTTCATTCTTCCATGTATTGTTCAAGCTCTTATTTGTACTCGCAAGTGGATGCATGGATGCACATATGATGACAATTTATTAATTTATATATATATATATATTATATATATATATATATATATATATATATATTATTTTTGTTATAGAGTTATTTATCCATCTAATTATAAATACATAATAATTATACTCTAATTTTATGATTTAATTTATTATTTGTTGCAGATAAAGATTATGGATGTATTCATGATGTAGGAGAAGAAGTTCTTGATTTTTTTACCCATGAAGTAGAGCCTACTACTCGAAATAAAGCACAATCAAATGTCTTTGAAATTCATGATAGTGGCGAAGAAGATGAAATGATAGTCATCATACTCATGTTGTTTAGTGGTACTTCTTATGTTTCGAGTGAGTTATTGGTGGGCAATAGTTTGTTTTTTATTATGAATTAGTGACTGTGTTTGTTTGTTGCATGATACGTATTATTTGGACTTTAATGTTGACAACATTTATTTGATAAATTAGAACTTTAATTATTGTAATTTACTAATTATATTTATTTGAAAAAAAACACATGAAAAATAGATAAAATTTAGAAAAATAGCTTGAAACCAGAGGCGGTCCTAGGTAGTAGGTTGGGGGGCAAGTGCCCCCCAATTATTTTGGGATTTTTTTTTTAAAAAAAAATTAATACATGTTTGAATGATTGTCCACCCTTAAATTAGGTGTTCACCCTTAATACATCAAGGCTACACTTTGTAATGAAATGAGGGGTAAATGGTTGAATGATTGTTGGGAAAATTATAATGAAGGACCTAAGAAAAATAATATTTATTAAGAAATACCATAAAAGTGGTAATTATTTTGAAGGACCAGAAATTAAAACATTAAAATAAAAAGACTAAATTACACACCATTAGATTTCTTATTTTCTCATTAACTGAATCTGGAATGATTTTTCCTTACATGAGAATCTAAAGTAATTGGTGGATAATAATAAATAGATATCAATTCAAATAATTCTTTTCTCATTGCAGAATCACTCCAGATTATTATACTCGAGAAAAGATAGGAAAGATGAAGCTTTTGATGGTTGTGGCAGAAGAAGCCTCGTGCGCTGTGCAACCGTCAACAGGGTGAGACTTGAAATTTTTGTGCTGAGGCAACCAAAAGTTCTTGATATTCATTCAATATTACCAGTTGTTCCATTCCCAAAGAAACAGAAAATAAAGCAAAAGGCTCTTAACTCAGAAAAACTCCATCAAGAGAGAAGAACGTGGTTAAAGAGACCAAACCCTGCTTTCGCTACAACCATAAAAAGCACCGTCTTCCCTATCTTTTCTCTAACATAATAATCTGGAGTGATTTTGCAATGGAAAAAGAATTATTTGAATTGATATGTATTTATTATTATCCATCAATTATTCTAGATTCTCACATAAAAAAAAAAAATCATTCCAGATTCAGTTAATGAGAAGATAAGAAATCTAATGGAGGGTAATTTAGTCTTTTTATTTTAATGTTTTAATTTCTGGTCCTTCAAAATAATTACTACTTTTATGGTCATTCTTAATAAATATTATTTTTCTTAGGTCCTTCATTATAATTTTCCCATGATTGTTTAGTGCCTTATATTGAAAAAAGATGCATTTGATAGCATTGATAATAAGACAATTATGATGAAATTCCAAAAAATAAGGCTTAGAATGATGACATTATAATTATTTTTATTGTAGTATACTTTTTTTTATTAAAATATATGTACTTGAATTTATTGAGTACCCACCCTTCATTGTTATTTATGTAGTCGCATTTATTTCTAACAGTACTTAGCCTTACTTTTCTAAATAACAGGTTTGTAAAATAATTGTCTCTCTTATTACATCATCAATATTCACTTAATTTCATAAATTTTTTTTTCTTGTTTATATTTTTTGTTTTTTTAATGCATTTAAAACTTTCCTTAAAAAAAAAAATTTCGGGGGCGCTGCCCCTGAAACCCCGAATTCCCCGCCAGCTCCCATTCTATAATTTTCTGGGTCCGCCACTGCTTGCAACCCTATAAGGCTGACCCTGACCCACATGTTCTCAAGCCAGGCCTTTTAGCTTGACCCTTCAAGGATTGACCCTGTAAAGCTAGGCCGGTCCTAATTCCTGAGTCTAGAACTAGGGCCTCCATTCCCTATCATGGGACAGTAAAACAGATCCATGGAATAGTGGGGAAAAATGAATGACAAGGGGACCGAACCGTAAATGACAATAATGGAACCATAAAAGACGGAATGATAACCATATCACACTTTGCCTGATCGTGTTCTTGTCCTTTTCAAAATGTAAATGATCCAATTCCAGCAGCCTCTGCCTCTTCACGGGATCTGATTTAATTTTCCGCACACGACAACAGAATTTAGATAAGTTATTTTTTTAAAATTTCTCAATTTCACTGTTCAAGTTTTTGAAGTGATTTATGTTTTTTCATATTTGGGAACCTCAAGATCACTCACTAAGCTATGAAACCTACGTGCTAGCCAACTACGCCACCATTCCGTGTTGCTTTTCTTTTTCATGCAAATATTGTATACTTATAGTTTATGAAGCACGCACACCGTCCGACATGCCTCAACATTTCTATTCTTTAAAAATATGTGTGACTTTGAATATTACTGAATTGATAATGAATTTTCCTTTTATATTTTTTTTTAAAAAAGGAGGCACGGCTTTTATGATGAGGCCGAATTTACGATAAGCCAAAGTTGGAGGCCAAGATTTTACATAATATTGAACTTAAATGTCAATTATAACATATATATTTGATATCAAAACATGTTCTAACTTATTGAAATTTAGATTTTTTTTGAATTAACGTGTTGGAATGTCGAGTCGTGTCATATCTCGTGTCTTGTGTCAGTATCGGTGCAATAGAGCTTATAGTTAGATTGTGATTTACAGCCAAATACAAAATTGTTGCAATTACAGGAGTGAAAATATGAAATAAACACGCCTTCAAGCATCTTTTAATGCTTTTAGAAACAATATATAGTGACCAAGTTGTCCGATATTAACAACCGAAGAATGAACGTGAACATTGATTAACCCATGTCTGGTGAATCGTGGAATAGAGGAAACATCCACTTTTTAAGACTGGCCCTGCCTGTCGATGGAGAAAAAACAGACCCAGGTTGTTCAATAAAGAAGCTCCAAATTACACTATTCGGCTAGATTAGAAAATGTCAACTTTCTAGACAACAAATACTTCTCATAATTATCATCCATTTCAGGACTCTCTTCAGTTTCCCCATTCACCCCATTTGATTCAAAAACATGAACTTTACGCCATTCCTCTGTTTCACCCTTTTCATCTTCTTTCTCAAGCCTCTTCATTTTCTGATTCAACCAAAGCAACCATTCTGGCTCGTTCTCTGTCTCTAGGGTACGTACAGTAAAGGAAGGAGTAGATAAAGCAGCAGATCGCCGTGGGAATGATAATGGCAGTGTAGAGAGCTTTGGCCAGTGAAGTTGCATTTTCTCTGTCTGTTTCAATTAGGACAGAGTCCGAGGTTCCTTTGGGGATTGGTTTGAAACCAAACACATGCTGAGACAAAATCCCAACAATAAAAGGAGCAAATGACGCCAATACAGATTCAATTGATCGATCCAAAGCATAAGTACACGTCCGAGATCTCTCTGGCACTATTTCTGCAAATATTGGACTGTTCTCACACTGTTATCAACATATCAAATCAATCCCCATTTGTATCCAATACAGAGCAATATGTTTGATATTTTAATTGCTATTTTATATGATATTATATGTTTTAGTATGAATATCTAACTGGATTTGAACATTGTCAGAGATACTCTGCTTAACCGGCTAAATATATTTAATTATATTACCCTATGTCATGTCTTTAATATAATCGTTATTTGACTTTTTTTTTTTTAAGAAAAAAAATATTAAGAAGGCTGAATAAGTTATATTAAAGTATTTATATTTATTGTTTTTCTCCAAACTAATTTGTTTGACTTATAAACTGACAGATAATCTAATGATACACAATATATGTCATGATTAAGTAACTTATTTAATTTCTTTAATTACTAAAAAAAACAAACTGGCTATTATATATATATATATATATATATATATATATATATATATATATATATATATATATATATATATATATTTTTTTTTTTTTTTTTTTTGAAAAAACAAACTGGCGATTATGTTAAGGAGCAAAGTAGTAATATGTTGGATATTTAATGGAAATATCTTGAGTGTGACGTGATGATTGATTTAGGCCCAATTCATGTTAGGATTTATACTCAGTATGACCTTGATGGAAGACCATTAGAAAGACAAGGTGTGAGAACAACACATTGACCCGTTTGTTACAAAGAAAGCTTGGGGAGGGAAAGGGAAGATCTCAATCTTCCCATGGATTTTGGGTGTTTGTTACACAGAAAGTCTAGTCAGCATCTTTCAGTGAGGGTCCATCTTTCCTCATTTGAGGGAAAATGCTTTCCATCCGAAAATGGAAGGAAAGTTGTCATCTTTCCAGGAAAATGGTTTTTTGACAGATTTACCCCTGAAATTCAAATTTGGCGGGAAGTTCGAACTTGACGGGAAAGTTCAAATTTGACGAATTTTTTTTTCTTCAAAAGTTCGAACTTAACAATAATATATTTTTTTTAACTATATTTTAGCAAAAAAATATTTTTTTAAATTTTGAATTAATTTCTTTTGAGGGTAAAATAGACATTTCCTAATTCTTTACCAACTACCACCTCTTCATTTTCTTCCTACCAAACAACTCAAGTCATCTTCCCTCATCTTTCAAATATTCCTTTCCATTACTTTCCTTCATCTAAAGTTCATTTCCCTCCCCAAACTTTCTTTGTAACAAACGGGTCCTAAGAAACCTAATTCACCGCTCTTGAGGTTTTACTAAGTCTTTGGATGCTCTTGAGGTTTTTCATATGGTTAAACTTGCACAACGTACTTACTTGTTAGTGGCAGAGCCATTCCAAGATATGGACAGTCCCATGATGAATAAGACGAGGCCATGCAAGAAGGCGGTGGAAGGATCATCAGGCAAACCCAACAACAAAATGGAAGCTAAAGGAAGCAGAGCTTATTTGAGAAAGCATTATTCTTCCAGTGTTTGGCAACCGTTGTGACAAGACATCCCCCATATAGCCACCAAACAAAGCCCCAAAAGAACGAGCAAGACCAAACAGAGTCCAGAGGAAAGCAGTTTCCACATGAGAAAAGCCAATGAGTTCCAACCATAGAGTCGCAAATGACAAAGCCGACCACGGGAAAGAACCTGAAATACCCTGAGCGACAATTATCTGAAACGACGGAATCCTAATCACCGACTTGGCCTCATTGATCATATCTCTCATCTCATTATAAAATGATTTATTAGAAGGACCTTCATGTTTGATATCGGACCTGGGAAAGTGAGGATCGTTGGCGAAGAGGTAGACGAGAACCCCGACGAAGACACTGATGAGTGCAACTAAATGGAAAGAGATTCTCCAACCAGGAATGCCTAAGAATGAGGTTGAAGCCAATAGAACAGAACAGAGGCCACCCATTATGCTTCCAAAGCTTGATGTCAGTGCAAGCCACCCAAAGGCCATTCCACGATTGCTATATTCTGTTGAGTCTGCAACTAGAGACTGAATCGCTGGAATAACAATGGCTAGTCCTATGCCGTTTAAACCTCTTGAAATTGCCACCTTTATCCGTTCATATTTATGCAACAAGTGTTAGTCTAAGAATTGTGTATAAGAAAATATAAATGAAATTGTAATTTGAGTGCATTTATATTTCAAATCCTACAGAACATCCCATGTTTTTTTTTTGACCAAGTAAAACATCCTGCGTTTAGTGAAAAGAAAGCCAGCAATTTTCCTTTTGTTTTTATAGCCGTTATTGATTTATGTTTAATTTTTTTATTTAAATTTTAAAATTGATTTCTGTAAATAGTTATGTCAATCTATGTGTATTACATATTTTTTATTTTGTATAATTGTTTTGGGGAATTATTATAACGTTTTAAAGAAATGATTTAACCATCCGAAAGTATGATAATAACTTATAAGCGTTGGATAACAAGTTCTAGGATAGAAAATGACAATAAATTTATGTTGCTCTCTTATCAATAATATATTTTTTTCTCATTAAATTATCCTTTTCTTTAGACCTCATAGATATTCATACTTAATTTTGTTAGGTTGGGTGAGCGATCAAATGAAAAGTGACATGGAAAAAAGTAAAAATAAATAAAATATGGATATAGGCTTGTTTGGATTGGCTTTTGATAAACACATTCATGGAGTGTGAGAGAAACCTCTCTCACACTTGTCTCTTACCCAATGTTTGGATGGACAGAAAATTAGAGGGAAAGAAGAGAAAAATCTCAAAAATATAAATTTTTTGGGGATAGGTTATTCTGCCTATTCTTATTTTGCCTACCTTTGGATACCTCTCTCAATACCGTTAGATTATAATCTTATCCAACAGTGAAGATTTGAAGGATAAAATAAACTCTTTAATTTTACCCCCTCTGCCCACCGCCTCCCAACTCTCTCTCCCCCGGGGCAATTCTGGATCTAGGCACCTCTTTGGCATCTGTAGTTGCCGGATTCCACAGAAAAATGGAAGAACAAGACCTGGCAAGCTTATTCTCGCGGAGTGCAAAATAGAGCAATCTATTCCCGGAACCAATGATTTTAACAAGCCTGACCCTCAAGGAATCCAGCAGAGATGACTTCTGAAGATCACGGATTTGCATCTGGCAATGAGCAATTTTAACTGTGTTGGATTGTCCCGTCCGTAACTGAAAGTATCGAAGAAGAGAAAAATGAGGGTTGTGATGACTGGAGTGACAGAGGTGATCAGTGATGAAAGAAGGGTTCTTGAAGAGATTTTTCCAATGTTGACAGACACATCGAAATTGAATTAGGGATTTCACTGGAAGCCGCTTGAGAATGTTGGTGATAATTTCTTCGGGAAGAAAGGGTGTGGCGCCATTCATTGCCATCTGCTCCATCGCTGTCAATGGAATCTCCCAGATAATCCAACAAAAGAATTTTAGGGTTTTCTAGAGGCTTGTATAAGCATAAGTGGCGTCCCAAGTTTCTAAATTCTACGCATAAATAAATTTCTTCTTTTTCATGGTTTATCAATAATATCAATCAATCGATAAATATAAAAAACCACATTTGAATGGAGAATAAGCTTGCCAAGTTTCTAAACTCTCTCCTAGAATCTATTGATTTAAAAATTGAAAATCGTGTAGAGAAAAAGAAGGCAAAGAGACGGAGAGAGTTTCACATGCTAATAGAGTTTTTTATTGATGATTTTCATGAGGGAAAAAGGAGACGGATCTAATGGATTTGTGTGGTGGTGATGGTGAATTGGAGGACAGATTGTGAATTGGTCAACGGTGGAGAGAGAGATATGGGAGGCGGTGCGAGAGAGGAAGGGGTAAAATGATTTATTTTATCCCTCAAATTTTCACCGTTGGATGAGATTATAATCTAACAGTATTAAGAGGGGTAGACAAAAGTAGGCAGAATAACCTATCCCAATTTTTTGACCATTTACGAAAGTTTCCAAACCTAATATTCTTTCCCCTTATTTTCCCCTCAATTTTATCTCCATCCAAAGATAATTGTAAAATTACAATTGATGTTAAAAATGCCAATCCACACACCTTTAATTCATGGAAAGGAAAATATAATAGCGCAGTTAACAGAACAAAACTCCGAACATTCTAGACGGTATGATGGATTAAGGTTGATCAACTTGACCTTAGAAAAATATTTATTCTGGCTCTACATTTCACGAAAGGTTAGTATTATCATGATTAAATTATTCAATTGCAAGTTTCACTGTGATCCATGCATCCTACTACAATCAGGAAAACTCAAGGCGAAAATGCGAGGAAAATGGCTTATTGGAGTCACCCCTCTCATTTTCAGTAACACGTTAGAGTTGTACTCACTAGTACAAAATATGACTTTTCGAATCTCATATTTAGACCGGTTGTCAAAAATAAGGTCTAAAAAAATATAACTAGTAACAGTTTTATAAATATATAAAAAAAAAGTTAGACTGGTTCCTTTAGAATAAGGTTTGAAAGATATTATTTAGAATGGATTCCCAAACACCCGGTCTAAAAAGATTAAAAAAAAGGTTGATTACTTTTTTAAACCGATTATCTCGTATAACTCAATCTAACAGTCAAAACTTTTTAAACATGATGTTTCTTATAATCGTTCTAAAAAATGCAGAATGAAAAATTAATATATTTATTACTTTTAAAACTTGATGTTTCAAATAACCGGTCTAAAACATAAACTTTTTAGACTTGATTTTGAGTACAATCGATCTAAAAGATAACCCCCAAATTAAAACTCGCTCCCTAAATCCTCTCTTTATCACACGTAAATTGAATTTTGCTCTCTAAACCTCTCTTCCTTTTGCACTTATTGTGTAAACTCTGTCACTTTTTTGCACTCTTCCATCGCTCCCTAGTCTTCTTTCGCATGATGCTCCTCTGTCGTTATCACCGCCGCCAATGTGTATGCCCTCATCATGGCTATTTTCTCGTGGGCATTCCTCTATTTTGTGTCATCATCGCTGCTTCGTTTCTCTCTCGACAAGCTAATTCCGATAAGCTCACTTTTCGCCTAAATATTTTTTCAACTTTTAGTACAATGATGCCCTTACACGCTCCTCGCATGCCATTTTCCTATCTGTGAACTCAATTTAGTGCAATTTTATTTTCTTTGTCATCCTCTCTTGTCAAAACCACATATAGCTTCAATAATACTCAGTGGAGTTGAAAATCTTGTGTTCTTAAGTAATAGAAACCTGAATAAGTTAGGTTTTGTAGGGTCGGATTTGCGCAGAAAGAACCTTCCAATAGTGGGTTTTGTTAGTTCTACTAGAGTTCCCAATTATAGGACCATAGCACCTAGGTGTAATCTCTCGGCTTTAAGACCAAGCTCATAGCCAAGGTTCATACAACACAAAAAGAGACGTTCTGGCTCTATAGGTTTATGTATATTGTATATGACCATATTATAAATCCTAGGCATTGAACTTAGGACATCAGGGATGATGCACTTGAACCAACAGATCTCAGTGAGAGAAATATGATATAGTTGTAGATGTTGCTGGTGGCATGGGTTTTATTCCCTGCCTTATAATTTGGTCGTATTGTTAGCATATTATATGTTAGAATACTGCAGACTTTAGCATCTTACAAGGTTTATATTTTTTTGCTTCAAGATGCATCTTATATGTTATGATAATGTATGTTAACTCTTTCCATCTATAGGAATTCAAATATGGATCACAGTTGGATAAATGCTAAATGAACGAATGTTAAATATGATAATGATGTGAGGGAATTTTTAGAATTTGCTAAAGAAATGCTGATGATGATAGTAGGATGTTTTTTTATCCTTGTGTAGAATGTTTGAATGAGAAGCGACTAAATGCTGCAGATTTGTGAATGATTTTGTAAGATTTATACAGTATGGGTAAGGAATGGTGAAGAAATAGAAATTCCAAGTTCATCTCAACAGTGGGAAGTGGCCTTTAATGATAATGATGCGGATATGGATGATCAGATAAAGGACATTATTCGTGATGTAGGAGAATAGGCTTTTGAGAAATCACATGCATATGGTAATATGTGCAATGATGCAGAAAAACCGTTGTACTCGAGGTGTAAAAAATATCAAATGTTGAAAGCAATAATGAAATTAGTAAATTTGAAAGCACGGTATGAATAGAGTGATAAGAGTTTTTTAGAAATGCTGGAGGCTTTTAAAGACATGCTTCTAGATGATAATGTGTAGCTAGATAGATGCTAAGAAAATACTGTCTACTGGGGATGAAGTACAAAAAGAATCATACATGCCCAAATGATTTCATATTGTATATAAAAGAGTTTAAAGAGAAGCAAAAGTATCCGATATGTGAAACCCAAAGTACAAATCAAATAAGGTTCCTGCAAAAGGTTGTGGTATCTTCCAATCATACCAAGGTTCAAACGTTTGTTTGGTAATGAAAATGATGCAAAAAGTTTGAGCTGGCATGCAGATGAGATGATTTCTGATAGAAAGCTTCGACATCCAGTGGTTTCTTCTCAATTGAAGAAAATCAATAAATTATTTCCTAACTTATGCAAAGAACCTAGGATCTTGAGGTTTGGCCTTAGCATGGATGTCATGAATCCTTATGGTAGCCTTAGTAGTATACATAGTTCATGGCATATTCTCTCGATTATTTACAACTTATCTCCTTTGTTATGCATGAAATGAAAGTACATCATGTTGTCTATGTTGATTTTGGGACCTAAACAACCTAGAAATGACATATATGTCTACTTAAAACCCTTGATCGAAGAGTTGAAAAAGTTGTGGGAGAAGGCCATGCACTTTTAGGCCCAGGATAAGAAAAACAAATGTTTTTCAAGGCGTGACCTGAGAGCATGCAGGCCAAGGTCGGCCCTATAGAGCCGAAAGTTATTTTTCTAAATTTTAACTATTTTTCCTGTGTTTTTTTAAGAAATATAATTAGTAAATCACAACAACTAAAGTTCTAATTTATCAAATAAATGTTGTCAACATTAAGGTCTAAACAACATGCATCATGCAACAAACAAACACAGTCACTAATTCATAATAAAAAATAAACAATAGTTGGCCGAGATAGCAAGATTGAGGCGAGAGGAGTGAAGTGAATGACAAAAATGAGTGAGACTGTGAAAGTGATTGAGTTAGTATTGGGCAATAGGGAATGTAAGTAGCTTCCTTCACGGTAAGACTTGGTCAGCAGGGCAAGTAGGAAACTGCCAACTGGGTAAATTTTTTTAAGAGTAAATACCCTTTAGGGTCCCTGACAAAAAACGTGATCCCCATTTTGGTCCCTTAGAAAAAAAGGTCTTTTTTAGTCCATAAAAAGGACAAATAAGGGTCGATTGGTTGACATTTTGATCCCCTCACAAATTTCCAAAAGGTCATTTTTAGTCCCTAAAAAAGGACGAATGATGGTCGATTTTTTTGTAAGGGACCAAAATGGAATCCGTGTTTTTTGTCAGGGACCAGAAAGGGTATTTACTCTTTTTAAAAAAAGGAATGGGCCTAATAGGGCCTAAGGGTAGAAATAGGTCAGGCCCCTATCAAGTGGCCGACAGCCTGGCCCCTTTAGGGTCTGGTCTGGCCTGTTTGTTAAAAAGTCCAAGCCAAAGCCTATTTAAAGACCTAAATATGTAAAAGGCTAGGCCTATTTTGTTAAGGTCTGACCTGTCTACACATTAAATAAATATAATTATATTTATATAATATAAATAACATGATGTTTATTGTTTTTCATTCTTATATTTTAATTTCAAGTTATATTTATATAATTTTGGATAGGCTCAAAGTGTGCAAAGCTTATTTATGGCATTCAAGGCCTACGATATGAGGTCTTTTTAAAGGCCTACTTTGTAAGTAGGCCTTTAAAAAGACTTCAAGCTCGACCTGGCTTTGTGAAGGCTCAGGCCTGAGCCTAAAAAAAAGCCTGAATTCAAGCTCAAGCCCAAGCTCAGGCCTTCTGCCCCCATTACAGGCTTAGGCCTGTTTAGCCAAAGTCTGACCTGGCCTTACCTATTTCTATGCCTAACAGGGTCGGCCCGTTTAAACCCACGGTCTTATAGGGCTGGCCCTTTTAAGTCTAACTTCATTTGGAGGCTCCATTTTATAAGCTCGGTCCTGGAAGGGCTAGGGCTTAAACAGGCTGGCTAGACAGACTCAACCTGATTTCTCGGCTCTAAGAAAAAGGTAGGGGTGAGAATAGGTCAGGCTCTTATCAGACAGCCTACAGCCTAGCATGTTTAGAGCCTGCTCTTGCCTGGCCTGTTTGTTAAAAAAGTCAGGCCAATGCCTATTTAAAAGCCTAAATGTGCAAATAGGCTAGGCCTATTTTATTAAGGCCCAGCCTGTTTACACATTAAATAAATGTGTTATATTTATATCATATAAATAACACAATTTTTTAATTCTTTTATTCTAATTTCAAAGTGCACAAAATCTACTTATGGTAATATGAGGCCTTTTTAAAGGCCTACATTGTAAAGTAGCCATTAAAAAAGTTTCAAGCTTAACCATATCTTATGAAGACTCAGGCCTGAGCCTAAAAAAAGCCTACATTTAGGCTCAAGCCTTTTCACCCTATTACAGGTTTAAGCCTATTTAGCCAAAGCCTGTCCTGGCCTAACCTATTTCTATGCCTAGATAAAGAAACCACTGCTGCTATCAAACACACACTTATTAGAGAGGCTCAGGGAAACCAAAATTGAGTGTTTCTTGTCACTATATGTGCATGAGTAAGAAGCTAATTTATACTCCCTCTGGTCCTTATTATAAGGCATCAACTAACTTTTCTCACAAACCAATAAAAGTAGTTAAAGTCAATAAAGTTGTTCTAGGATCTAAGTAATTTCCAATATTACTCCTACTAATATCTCTAAACTCTAATTATTACTCTCACCAACTACCCTTATTAACTATGGGCAAACATGGAAAAACATAATTAATGCTCATTGGGAAGAAGCAAGTGCCTTATAAAAATGATAAAATAAACTTGCTAGTTGGTGCCTTATAATAAGGACCGGAGGGAATATTTCATATTACATATGTTGCTTGAAAAATTGGATTAATAGTCATCCCTTTTTTTCAATGATCATTGGCAGTTGGTTCTTTTATGCAAGAAGAGTCATATTGTCATCTTCTTGTTTCCCTTCCCTACAAACCAGAGAATGAATTGAAGAAGACAATGAACTCGTAAGTTTTCTTATTACTAAGTGAACAACCAATGTCATTGGAATAAATAAGATAAAATTGTCATTGCCTATTGTTGGAAGTTTATGGAATTTGTGGAAAATAAGTAAGCTTTGTGATTTTGATGATATGGGCTATGAGGACATACATACACGCTGTAGGTGATAAGCATGTGCATGAGATAAAAAGACCCTAAATAGATCACACCAAAGGTTAGTACATCTTTGTTTGCTTTATGAATTTGCTCAATAAGTTATACTCTATACAGTTTTAATTATATCATGTTCTTTTTTATAGCTGCAAACAACCAACGGG
Source organism: Acacia pycnantha (assembly GCA_025563575.1). Classification (NCBI taxonomy): domain Eukaryota; kingdom Viridiplantae; phylum Streptophyta; class Magnoliopsida; order Fabales; family Fabaceae; genus Acacia; species Acacia pycnantha. The sequence continues at coordinate 2,157,611 of JAMWYP010000026.1, read as the reverse complement.
TCCAACTTATGTGGCTTTTATATGTTGAAACACATATTTAACATTATCACCTTAGGCATGGCTGTATTTACTCAAGAGTTAAATGTATATTTCAACAATTTGTACTATTTTTTTTTTTTTGAAGTTAGAAAGTTTACTATTTGTTTGGCTTTTATGTTACATATGTTTGATCTTACTAATCCCTTTCCTGAAGAAAATATTCACTTCATCCGCAAATATTGTGTTGAATTCATTTATGAGCTCTTAGAACAATAGTGAGTTTGTTCTTGTGTATTTCATCATGTATATATTCATCATTTGAAGGCTGAGAAATGTTGTGGTCTATGATGATTCTTTGGTTTCGAAAATATTGTTGTGATATGTGGTATGTGATGGATTATAGTTGTTAGATTTTGTTCCCACTTAAATTGGAATATATTCAATTTGTAACTCATATTGAGTTGTTCAGAGCTTGTAGCTTAAATTGTCTTTTAAGGATGGTGGGTAAGATGAAGAAATAGGGTGGATATCAAAAAAAAAAAAAACATGAAAAAATTAGACCAGATGTTATAAATATTATGTCTAAAAAGTATTAAGACATTATGTATAAAATATGGGTCTAAAAAGTTTAATTTTTTACATCAATTTTATAAATATCAGGTCTAAAAACTATTTTTTAGACGTGTTTTTGAAACAACTAGTCTAAAAGTAACATTTTTTAGACGAAATATAAATTAAGATCGGTTGATCTTTTTCGTAAAAGGTCTAAACAGTAACACATCTTAGATGTGATATAAGTCAAGTCAGGCCTAAAAAGTCCAATTTTTTAGATTTGATATTTGAGTAGTCGGTCTAAAATATGATTTTTAACACCGGTTGCTCAACTAATCTAAAAGGTAACTGACGGTTTAAACCAATTATACGAAGACCTAGACCTAATCTAAAATTCAGTTTAAAAAACGATTTTCAGCTGGTTGCACTTTTTGCGATTCCTTATTGAACAAAACTTACTATTTTGACTATTTTTTAGAAACTTTGACTATATACTATATATAAGAAAAAAAGTTTTATAGTTTTCATCCACACCAAAAATCTGTCCGCCGGTCAAACTCAGGCAGGTTTCACCGAAGACGAGATGTGTTCAGAGAAAATATCAGATAGAATATCTGAAATTCACTAAGAAGCAGATCACAAAGCAGCATTATCAAACATGATTGCAAAACATAGATTCCTCAGAAAGAAACGAATGATCAAAAGCGAAAAGATCGAAGAGAGTGTAAAGGCAGGAACCTGTAAGAAGGTGGAGGAGACTGCGACGAGGAATGTAGCTGCGGCCCAGAGAAAAGCGCCGAGAGCGATGACGTGGGCTCGATTGAATCGCATAGAGAGGTAAGCGGCAAGAGGATAACAGAGAGATTGAACGATGGATCGGAAGAGAGTGAGAGACCCTAAACCTGTGGGGTCGGTGTGTAGGGCAGCCCCAACTTCCTTGTAAACGCCAGGTAATATGGCCTCATCAGCCTTCTCCATAATACCTGCCAGATTCACTAACACTAAGGTCACTGTCTCTGATTTCATCTTCCAATGTTTCATTAATGGCGCTTCCTTCTGCTCTGTGTCTTCGATTCCGCGACAGAGGAAGCGGTGAGCGAAGGCAACCGAGAAAGTCTCAAGGTTGACTTGGATGGAAGCGTTTTGTTTCAAGTTTGAAAATTTGAAGGAATCGGTTGGGGTTGTACACGTGTACGGTGAGGATTGATTGGGAGCGGAGTAAACTTGTTTGAGGTGAAATAATGAAATATTACTACTACTTCACGCTATCTAGAAGAAAAAAGTGGTAATACTGCTATGATTCTATCTAGGGTTGATGGTCTGTTGATGAAAAAAAATTAGGGTGAATTGTAGAGGTAGAAATCATGCTGGCCCGACCTTATTGGATCCTAATAGGATCGGGTTTTGAATGATTAGGGCTTTAAGGGCCACTTTTAGATATGGGGTAAGAAAAACATATGTTTTTGAAGGCCTGGCTCGTGTGTGTACAGGCTAAGGCCAGTCCTGTAGAACCGAAAGCTATTTTTAATCATAAGGCTTACCAAAATTTAAAATACTTCTTAAAAATATGTCTTGAAACGTGTAAGTAGTTAACAAAATAAACAACAAAAGATATAAACAAAACAATAACTAGAAAATAAGTCAAAAAATACAAAATTAGTAAGAATACTTATAAAGTAAGAAATATCTTTTATTAGTTTTAAATTTTTAGGATTCGTAAATACAAGATGTTCTTATGAAACTTAATTCTAAAAATGATAATAACAACTAAATATTTGCAACCTCATTAATAAAGTATAAAAATCAATAATATTATTATCATATAAATAATTTTTCAAAAAAACACATAAGAGCCTAAAAGGGCCGGCTTTTTAGAATCTCGGCCCTACAAAGCTAGCCCTTTTAGGCTTACTTTCAATTTTGAGGCAAAAATCTTAAACCCCACTTTTTAATTTAGGGCCTAAATGTGTTGCCCTAACAAGTTCGACCCGTTTTCTCAGTTCTAGTGATTGGATAATTTTGTCCTAGAAGTTTTAAAACAGAAGTAATTTTATTTTTACTTTATCTCAGTTAATTTTGACTGTTAGTTGACTAAATATGTTGAACTAACCGTTCATATATAATCTACATCATTATCTTTAAGATGCAAATTTGCCCTGGAAGTCCATATATTATCTATTTAATTTTTTAAAAAGTTATAATAAAAACTTTTGGGACAAATTTGCACCTTGAAGAAAATAACATGGATGACATGTAGATGACTATCTTAACATATTTAGTTAACTAACCGTCAAAATTAGTCAAGATAACAGTCAGAACAAAATTGCTCATTTAACCCTCCTATTTATAAAGCAGAAAGGGAGTTGCTTTTTAATCAAATTTATAAGGAATATCATTAACATGGTTGATATTTAAAGTTTATTGTTGTTTTTCTTAGTTGTTTCCCATATATTTTTTAATTTTAAATCTGAGTAAATCTATTTTTTAAATTTTAAAATGAATGATTTAACCATGTCTTCTATTTTTGTTTTTTAGTTTTTAATGAAATATTTACTTTGAGGTAGAGTAGGGAAAATAAACAATGGGGAAAATTTTCTTAGGGTATGTTTGGTTTAAGGGAATGGAGGGGAGGGGAGAGAAAAAAAATGAGAGGAGGAAATTTTTTTTAAAAAAAATTGAGTGTAGTGGGGCCCACATATTTTCCTCTCCCCTCTTTTTTTTTTTTTTTTCTCTCCCCTTCCCTTCCCTCAAACCAAACATACCCAGCCAATCAGAGGGTGCTGCCATAACTTTGGGGATTTACGGGGTCCACCTGATTCATAAAAATGTAAGCCGTTTTGAAAATCTACCGTGTGGCGAAGAATCGACGCTTCACACTAGCCAAGATGTTGCCCCCACGCGTAATGGTGCTATTGGCTGTTAAGAGTCAGGACATGAAGGGACAAGGCAGTTGAATTAGATGGATATGGCGATCGAGGGAAGAAAAAGCAGTGATGAGGGAGAAACAGAGACGAAGGTGACGCCTGAGCTAAACAAGAGCAACACAGAAATCTATGAAGCCGCCTGTAATTACGGGAGAGAAAAAGGAGGGCTTTTTTTTTTCTTTTTTTTTTAATAGTGAAAACTATAATTCATTAACTTGAAAAGGAGAAAACATATGTACAAGACAATTCATGACCGACTTATAAATTATGGAGGTTGATAAAAGAAACAAAAGCTCCTTTTCTATTCATTGATTCTAACATATTTAACTCCTGCACATTGTTTTTTTTTTTTTTTTAAATTTAGGTTTTATATTTTTAAAATTGAAAAATAAATATAAAGATACTTTATTGAAATCAATTCTTCCCCAGCTTCGCAAATTTTCAACGCAGCATTTTGTGATTTCTAACTTAGATTCCAACATTTCCAACTTAATTGGTGTCACACTTTCCTATCTTTTCCGTTCAAGGCTCCTAATGCTATATTGCTACTTAGTACTACAATTTAAATGTAATATTTGGGGTTTTGAATTTTAATTTAAAATTCACAAGTTGAAAAATTATATGTTAGAATTGCCTGGTAGGAAAAAAAACGCTACTTAGCCTTGGGGATGCTTCAAATTGTCACAACTCCAATACCAAGTTGTCATTTAAGGTGAATGTACAATTTAACTCTTAATTTATTATTGTGTTAACTTTGTTTTCTTAGTTTGTGTTAAAATATTGGAAGTGTCTTGTAAATAAGAGTAGAGGAGTAATTACTTAATTTAATTATAATAAAGAAGTTAGTTAACATGACATATATTTTATAAAACAACATAGTCATAGTTTTTAATTCACTCCTACTTGCTTATTCACTGTTAGAAAAATGAGCCTTATGACTGTCACATCTAGACCTCTTATAGGCAGAGACCATTTAAAAATATGATTGATGACATTTTTGTAAATATTAATACAACTTAAAATCTCAAAGTGGTAGAAATGAGATTTGAACCCCTACAACTTAGTTTTCCAAAAACACCACCAATGATTTTTATAATATCTTTAAAAATAAATCTTAAAAAAAACGCAGGGGGTTGGGGTAGGTGGCAACATCCTGCCACTGCGCGTGGCAGAGGGGAAGTATAAATTGTGTATGTTTGATGATTTTGTGTGTGAGTGTGAGGATGGGGAGAGAGGGGAGAGCAGAGTGAGATGAGGAAGGAAGGAGAGAAAAGAGAGCCTATTTGGATTTTTAAGGTAAGTTATTTATTTTATAAGATTATTTAGATAGTTAAGTTAATTTCTTTTCAACAAATTTTCTTCATGAAAGTTGTTCTACGTATTTTTCTTTTTCTAATGAGGGTGATATATTACTAATTAGTGAAAATTTTGGGATTTAAATATTGGTACAGTTTTAAGTTTTGATAATAGAAAATTGTATATATGTAGAGCATGCTTAAAAATAACTCTAATCAGTTTAGATTTGTTAATTGATTGTTGTGGGAATTTAAATTTATTTTCTATTTAAAAGAATTTAGGATTTATGTTCTATAGGATATTTTTACCGATTAAATGAGGGTTAAAGCATTTAGTTGGATTACTAGAGATATTATTATAGGTTTAATCGGTTAATTTTGTTAAATCTTAAACTGTATGAAATTATAAATTGGGATTTGAGATTTTAAAATTATTATCGATATGATTTTGATTATGTGGAGGTTTGGAGATTTGTTTAATAAATTAGGTTATATTTATAAAAGTTAGTATTAGGTTGAAAAATTGAGGTTTGTGATAATAGGTTTCTTATATCCGAATTAATAATACATTTTTAATTTATTAAAGGATAAATTGAGAATATGATGATATCTTGATGATTATAATTAGTGAGAAACAATTTATGAAGGAAGAAAATGAGATTTTAATAATGATTTGAAAAATACATAAACTATCATTTTTTTAGGAAAATTAAAGTGAGATGATAGTTTAATTAATTACTTATTATTGTATTAGTGGTTATTTTTTGTTAAGTCTGTATAACTATATATTTATTTTTAGAGTGGACTTGATTTCTCTTAAGCTTAATATTTGTGTCAAAAATTCGAGGTAACTACTTTCCAATTTATCTAGTATACTTGTTGATGTGATTATAAGCGTATGTAAATGATATAAATACGTTATAGTATGTTATCTATGAAAAATGCATATATCTGAAAAATATTGTAAATGGAGCTTGAATCACCAAGAGGGGGGGTGAATTGGGGATTCTTAAAAACTTTTCGGTATGCTCTGTTTATCGGGTAGGAAACGGAGGTAAAATAGAGTTTAGAGAAGAGAAGCAAGACACAAGAATTTATCCTGGTTCGGTCCAACAACTTGACCTACATCCAGTCCCAGACTCTCTGGGATTTCTCACTATATCACTTGATTACACACTCTGCACTCAAGAGTAATTCTCTCTCTAGAACTTACTCCCCCTTACAAGTTGTAATCAATAACCCAATCTCTAAGTCCCCTTGACTTGAGATAACTCACAATAAATGATTTACAATCAATGAACTCTCTTTTAGAGTAGATAAGATAAGCACTGAAGTATGAATGTATCAGAAGATACTTTACACAGAAAAACTCAAAGAATAAATGACTCTTGGATGATTTTCGTTTTCTGTTGGATTGGTTGTTGAGAAGAATTGAATGCATCTCTTATTTATAGGTAGAGATCATTAATTGACCGTTGTAATCCCAATTATAACCATTGGAGGTGTTGGGAGCTGATTACATTAAGCTTGGGTCTTCTTCTCTCTCTAATCTTCACTTAATCCAACTGTATAGATGTTCAGAGTTGACTCTCTGCGAATTAATCCGTTGGAGTAGTTAATGCTGGAAGTGGAAAACATCCTTTCTTTTTCCAAACGTGTGCAGGCGGATTAACCAGAAATATGCAACTTTTCTGGGTTTTGCATTTAATGTTCTGACTTGCTTTTTGCTTTTGCTCAAATCATCATTTAATCCTGTCTAAGTCATCTGAAACTCACTAACAAACTGATTAAACATAGTTAGGAGTAGTAATGAATGATGATATAAGGTATTGAGATCAAACATGAAGGTTTTGCTAAATCATTCTTTCGAAATTCAAACTTCGCGATGGAAACTCGAGTTAGTTCATCCAAACTCGAGTTTTCATGCTCCAGCGTTCTTTCTGTCAAAGATCGAAACTCGAGTTTTCAACGGGAACTCGAGTTTTCTCAACTCAGTGTCGAGCATCGTGATTTGGCATTTTGGACAAGTCTTGTGAACAGTGAAAAACTCGAGTCATTAAGTGACTAACTCGAGTTTTGGACTTTTATCGAGAAATCATGTTTTAGTCCATAATCGCAAAACTGGAGTTTTCAAGCAAAACTGGAGTTTTCAAAACGTTCTAAATTGGCAGTGCTCTCTGCCTAGTCAAAACTCGAGTTTCCATATCTTAACTTGAGTTTTCATATTCTTTGAAAACTTTGGAAACTTCTCTGTTAGAGCCAAACTCGAGTTTTCAACCGAAACTCGAGTTTTCTCATTTATGAGAAAATGTTAAAGTTCTTGATTTATTTCACAAATGAGTTTATGCAAGATCAGAGATGAGTATTGTTCTTAGGCGATGGAAACTCGAGTTTTAATACTGAACTCGAGTTTTCATGAACTCTTGAAAATCTTAGAAAATACTCAGAGAAGCCTAAACTCGAGTTTCCCATGGAAACTGGAGTTTTGGTTTTATCAAAAAACTTGGTTGCTCTCTGTCTTGTCAAGACTCGAGTTTTTAAACGAAACTCGAGTTTGCTTTGTTTAGCGAAAATCTTGAATGCTCTCTGTATGGCCAAAACTCAAGTTTTAAAACAAAACTCAAGTTTGTCTTTCTTTATAAAAACTTGAGCATTTCACTGTCAGGCCAAAACTCGAGTTTTCAACCAATACTCGAGTTTGCCTTTGACAGTAAGTTTTCAACTTACAAAGACAAACTTCTCTTGTGTTTACAATTGTCCGTTATCATCAAAACCAATTTGAGAACTAACAAATATATGTTTGAGGGTTGACTTTTTAATTAAGTCGGCATAAATTGCTTATATTGTTATGATTAAACTGTTTATATTGTTAATTTGATAGATTATACATGGTGTTGAATATTGAATATAAGTATAAATTGTTGATGTTGAAATTGTAATATTGCATTGCATATTGAGGTGAATTGGATTGATATGAGATGTGATAATAGGAGATTTATTTTATACCACATGACATAGCCACCACTGAGCATGCGATGGTTGGCTTTGACATTTTTAGGGCCCTTGGTATCACCTTTTTTCTTTTTGCCGGGATAAGGGCCAACCCTTTAGACAATGACACTTTTCTCTATTCGAAAGAAAGGGAACTCATGGTCCGATATGACTTCTGTAGCCTTTGGCCGAGCTATACATCATCATTGGTGAGCTTGGTGCAGTATTATCAAAGAGATTAAACCTATTATGTTATAACTCATGGTTTCTGTCAGTGGTTATAAGGAGGTTATAAGGATGGTTGAGGGAGTTACATGCATATTGAATAATTTTGAACTATTAAATGGATTGGAAAACTACTTAGACTTATTATTATACGAAGGTGTATTTGGCAGACTTAACTATCTTGTAATCATTCCTTGTATACTTGTTAAATTGAATATGTGGTTACTGGGTCCTCGTGACTCACCCTGTCATTGTTTATTTTTTCTTAGGCTAGAATTTAGATGGTGATACTAAGGGGAAGGCATTCGAGACTTGATCTAAATTATCAATCTTGTATATCTCATTTTATTACATGAGCATAGTCTAATGTTTATTGTCGAACTTTAGGGCCTTTTTGGTACATTGCGTAATTTGAGTATTCCACTCTATACTAGAACTTATATTATGAGCAGAGCCTGTTGATATAATGTTTAATGTGGAATAATTTAATTTGGTTGGATCTATTTATGTTTGGGTATAAAGTAATTGTTTAAATGGTAATTATGGAAGGATGTTACAATTTGGTATCAAATCAGGTTTGTTTAGAGACTCTAGTTTGTTTCCATTTTTGCATATAGTTGCATTGGCAATATACATCAGTTACTCATGTGATTCCCCTTTTCTTGACCCATTAGTTTTTTTAGGCTTACTTTAATTATTGGTTGCATTCTTTAGGAAAGAAAAGATGGAGGAAACACATAGGGCACAACCAACTGGAGACCCAAGTAGTCAGGGTCAACCTTTAGAACCATAAGACACTAAGGCAATCCTAAGGAAGCTATTGACCACAGTACGTGGGCTTGGTCAAATTGTGCAAAGGCATGAGGTGGAATTAAACAAAGGAAAAAGTCATGAGGAAGAGCACTCTAATCATGAGAATGGGCTTGAAAATTCTGACACTCACAATGGTAATCATTATGGCGGTGGCCATAATACTACAATAGAGACAACAGGTAGCAACTCTCAAGAGTGTGAAGAGTATGATGGAGATTCCATCGCTAAGGCATGGAAAGATGTGCACAAATTTAATCCACAGACTTTTGATGGCAAGTTCAATCCAATAGTTAGTGAAGCTTGGATCGATCGCTTGGAGACTATATTCTACATAGTCAAATGCAACGAACAACAAAAGGTGACAATAGCAGCGGTGTTATTGGTTGATGATGCAAAAATGTGGTGGAAAAACATCAAGCTTGTAGATGGAACAAATCTAAATTGGCAAGAGTTCAAGGCGATGTTATATCAACACTATTTCCCAACAGCCTTACAATTACTTAAGGAGACGGAGTTCTATGCCTTACAATAAGGTGACCTGGATGTAGATTCGTTTATTGCGAAATTTCTAGAGTTAGTCAAGTATACTGCTTATGGCCAGTCATAGAGGAATGGAAAGTGGATAGTAGAAAGATTGCTACAGAAGACTAGACCGAAGTTTAGGAGACAATTGACACCTCTTAGGATTATTTTGAGGATATGTGTACTCGAATCCGTCTCTTGCATGCAGAAATACGGGGTTACAGTCATGAGCTCGAGCCTAAGAGGAACTCACAGGGCCGATTCTCATCTTATACTGGTCCTACCGAGGGTTTCAATAAGAGGAGTGGATATTGTTTTGGAGGCTTTGGGTACTTAGAAAAGAATAAGAACAAGTGCTCGGAGGGATCATTTCAAAGTGGGTTCGGTTTGAGAATTCAAGCTCAGAGGAGCTAAGGCTGGAGAAGCCAGCCATCTTATAGAGGCTCTACCGCCCCTGTGTCTAGTACTGCTAGGACTCCAGCTTGTTCAAGATGTGGAAAGTATCATAAGGGATCGTGTTTGACTTGTTATACTTGTAGTGAGGTAGGCTACATCTCTCACAATTGTCAAGAAAGCAAGCAGAATTCTCATGCCTCCAAACCTACTATTCTAGGACAAGTATTTGCTTTGACTCAAGAGGAGGCGGGTACTTTACCTAATCTCATTAGAGGTAAAATTAAATTGCAGAATAATGATATTCTTGCTTTATTTGACTCTGGTGCCACACACTCTTTTATAGCTATTGATTGTCCCACGAGATTAAATCTACATGTTTCTAAATTACCTGTTGATATACATGTGTCAACACCTGCTGGATCTTTTGTGAAGACATCTAATGCATGCTTGATTCATGTGTTGGAGTTTGAGAATCGTAAGACAAAGATTGATTTTATTTGTTTGCCCCTTAAGGGTCTTGATGTGATTATGGGTATGGACTGGCTTACAGCTAATGATGTCATACTTGAGTGTAAGGCAAAAACTATTTCTTTTCCTGTGTATTTTGTGCCTATGGAGGTGCCTAGTGGTCATCCTTTGTTATAGTTGTTCAAATTGAAAGTTGTGTCAAACAAGGATGTCAAGTATATATGGTTCTCTTTTTTGCTCAAGTTGAGACGGAAGCAGGGATCGATAGAATTGAAATTATTAATGAGTTTCCAAAGGAATTGTATGGATTACCCCCTAAGCGAGAAGTAGAATTCTCGATTGACCTAGTACCTGGAATAGACCCTATCTTTAAAGCTCCCTATCGGATGGCTCTAGCAAAATTGATGAAGCAACTGAAAGAGCTACTTGAGAAGGGATTTATCAGACTGAGTGAATCGTCGTGGGGATCACCGGTTCTATTTGTGAAGAAGGATGAAGCTTTGCGGTTGTGCATTGATTACCGCCAATTAAACAAAGTCACCATCAAAAACAAATATCCTCTGCCAAGGAATGACGACTTGTTAAATTAACTTGTAGGGTCAACAGTATTTTCCACAATCGACTTAAGGTTAGGATATCATCAGTTGAGAGTTAAAGCACAGAATGTCCCTAAGACGGCTTTTCGCACTCTATACGGCCACTGAGTTTCTAGTAATGCCGTTTGGTTTGACCAATGCTCCAGCGGTATTTGTGGACTATATGAACCAGATTTTTAGGCCATATTTGGATAAATTTGTGGTAGTTTTCATAGATGATATTCTCATATACTCTCGGAATGAAGGGGAACACCGAGAGCACCTTAGAACGATGTCGCAAGTGCTGAGAAAGTATAAAATTTGTGAAATTGAGCAAGTGCAAGTTTTGGCTTAAAGAGATGAAGTTTCTTGGCCATGTAGTTTTAGTTGAAGGGGTTGCGGTAGACCCTGCCAAAGTTGATGCAGTTCTTCAGTGGGAACAACCAAAGTTTGTGACTCAGGTTAAAAGTTTTCTGGGATTAGCTGGATACTACAGAAGGTTTATATGAGGATTTTCCTAGATAGCAATGCCACTTACGAAGTTGACTAGGAAGGATAAACCTTTCATTTGGACTGACAAGTGTGAATCCGCTTTTCAAGAATTGAAGGGCAAGTTGACCTCTACGTCAGTGTTGTTTATTGCTAACCCGGATTTACCGTACACCTTGTATACTGATACGTCTTTAAAGGGTTTGGGATGTATGTTGATGCAAGAAGGAAAAGTTGTTGCTTATGCTTCAAGACATTGAGGCCACATGAAGAGAATTACCCAACCCATGACTTAAAGTTGACAGAGGTCGTATGTGCACTAAAGATCTGGAGACATTACCTCTATGGTTCATGGTTTGAAATTTTTAGTGATCATAAGAATTTGAAGTATCTCGTGGACCAGAAGGAGCTTAACAATAGGCAAAGGAGGTAGACGGAGTTACTAAAAGATTATGACTTTGAACTGAAATATCATTCCGGTAAAGCCAACATTGTTGCAGACGCGTTAAGCTAAAAAACCGTTCATGTGTTTGACTTGAGTCTCTATGAAAACCATTGGTTAGAAAGGTTGAAGGATGCAGATGTGCTAGTTGATAAGGAAGTTATGATGCAGTATGTGCGAACTGAGAATGAGTTCTGGAAGGAGATAATGATAGCCTAGTTGGAGGAGGAATATTTGTTGAAAATTATGGAAGAATTGGAGGAAGGAGAAGTCAATGATTATAAAATGGGTGATGATGGTATCTTGAGATTTAAAGGGAGGGTTTGCATCCCTAATGATAAAAAAGTTAAGACTTGCATCTTGGAGGAAGCACATTGGAGTAAATGCACCATCCATCCAGGGATCACCAAAATGTACAATGATTTAAATTGAAATTATTGGTGGCCTGGTATGGATAGACATGTGACAAAATTTGTCTCCTGCTGTTTGACTTGTCAGAAGGTCAAGATTGAACATCAGAAGCCATCAGGGCTGTTAAAGAGTTTGGAAGTGCCAACATGGAAGTGGGATAGTATATCTATAGATTTCATTAAGGGATTGCCGATGACACCCAGGAGTCATAATGCCATTTGGGTTACTGTTGATCGTCTAATCAAGTCTGCTCATTTATTGCCTGTCCGAGCTGATTATACAATGGAACAATTTGCTCACCTATATTTGAGTTTTCATTTCTGGAACAATTTCCGTTTTCATTTCTGCAGAACATTTAATGCCTTCTGACACAAATAATGCTTTTGAGCGATTTGGTGTTTAAACCATGTTAGATTCATCTGAAACTCATAAGAAAACTGATTAAACATTGTTAGGATCAATAATCAACAATAATATGAAGTACCCAAGGCTTAATCAGTGAATTGCAGTTTACAAGAACAGAGTTTTCAAAAGCTGTATATCATGACTGAAGTCATTCATGGTTGACTCGAGTCATTGCTCTAAGTCAGAGAAAAGCTTATGTGAAAACATGACTCGAGTCATCCTTCTATGAATGGAGTCAAGTATGAGCAGAGAGGATTTTCAAGTATGATGATTGGAGTCATTTATTAGTGACTCGAGTCATTGTTACAATATCTTTTAAACAGAGAGGAATTTCGAATAGCTTGACTTGAGTCATATTTTCTTGACTGGAGTCATCCTTAAACATAGAAGAATTACAAGTGTGATGACTCGAGTCACATTATGATGACTGGAGTCATATCCGTATAATTAATCAGTGAAAGCTCTCTGTGATCTCATGACTCGAGTTAGGTACTAGATGACTCGAGTCATATCAGTTATCAGAAACTGATATCGAGATAGTCATTTTGAAAACATGAAATGCATAGCATGACTCGAGTTAATAAATGAGTGACTCGAGTCATGGGTATTTTTGCAAATTGATTTTCAAACATTATGACTGGAGTCACATATCCTTAACTGGAGTCATTTGGATCAAAATGTATTTTAGTTCAAGATTCAGAGATATATGACTGGAGTCATTTTAGTGTCAAGTTGTTTTTCAATTTTAAACACATATGCTTGAGTCAATAACAATATTTTGATTTCCAATTGTCAGTTATCATCAAAATATACAAAGAACTAACAAACTCTGTCTAACACAGTGGTGATCTACATTTTCTGCCATATAAAGCCTCATAAGGAACCATCTAAATGCTTAATGGTAGTTTGTTATTATAAGCAAATTAGGCTAATGGAAAATAATTGTCCCAACTGCCTTTCAACTCAATAGCACAAGCTCCCAACATATCTTCCAAATGAAGCACGAAAACGGAAATTGAGTTTCTGAACAATCAAAAAGCATTCCGGCCATTCCCAGACAATATTCCAACTGAGTCTCAATGGACAAAACGAATGAAGAATGTCAACGGAGAATAACGACTAACTTCGAACGAATGTGAAGAGACAAAGCAGAGCGCAACTCAACGGATATATTTATTATTCACAACGGCTCAATAAATCTCTATTCAACTGTCATTAAATGCCATCAACTATAAATAGTAGAAGTATTCAATTCTCCAACCACCGAATCACTGTGTATTCAATTAGCGACTCAAAGCATTTACTGTTCATACTCTTATAGACAATATCTTCGGATATATCAATCTTCAGTGTTTATGTATCTTCTCTTTTAGAGAGTCTATTATTGATTATCAATCTTTGTAATAATCTCAAAGTATTGAGACTTTGAGATTGAGATATTTGATTACAACTTGTAAGGGGGAGTAAGTTCTAGTGAGAGAATTACTTCAAGAGTTACAGAGTGTGTAATCATTTGAGTTAGTGAAATCCCGGAGAGTCTGGGGACTGGACGTAGGTTAAGGATTTAGACCGAACCAGTATAAATTGCTTGTGTTCAATCTCTTCCTACCTTACACTGTTTATCTCTGTTTTGTTGACTACGAACAGAGTGCTTCTATGACAAAAATTTAGTATCCCCAATTCACCCCCTCTTGGTGATACTCAGTCTTTCATTTGGTATCAGAGCAAGGTCTTATCTGAAGAGCTTAACATCTCAAGAAGGATCATTATGGACGATATTCTACCTGACGGAGCTTCAATCAATAGACCACTGGGTTTCAGCGGGGAACATTACTCCTTCTGGTAGGCAAAGTTCAGGCTCTTCGTTATGGCTAGTGAATATGGCCTATGGAGAGTGTTCGAGATTGGCAACTATTCTCCAATAGTTCTTGAAAATGGACTCCGAGTCCCAAAGCCAGAAGAAAACTATGATGAGAATGATAGAAGAAATGTCACTCTCAACAGCAAAACCATCCTCATGCTGCAAAGTGCTCTAAGCCAACAAGAGTACTTTCGTATTTGCACATTACCATCTGCCAAAGCCATGTGGGATGCTTTGGAAACAGCTCATGAAGGAACTACCGGAGTGAAAGAAAATAGGGTCAATACTCTCATGACTGAGTATGACCTTCTTCGCATTAAGTCTGGAGAATCCATAATCAATTTCCAGTTAAGGTTCACTCATCTGATCAACCAGCTTGTTGCATTGTGCAAAACATATGAACAACTTGTTCAAGTGAGGAAAATTCTCAATATCCTCAGCAAAGAATGGGAAGCTAAAGTTACAGCCATTGAAGAAGCCTGTGGGGAATCAATGAGTTATGTAGCAGCTTTGTTTGGCAGTCTATCTGAATATGAAGGAAAGATCAAGTTCAGAAAAGGACTTGATGAGATGAGTGACAAGAGCAAAGGAATTGTTCTCAAGATGTTAAAGAGGCTAAGGAATCAGATGATGATGAAGAAGAAGACGAAGATGAAGAGCTAGGCTTGATGGTCCAAAGGTTCAAGAAATTCTATAAGAAGGACCAAGGGTACAAGAAATTTCACAAGGGTAGCTCCAGCACTGAGGCAAAGAAGCCAATCATTTGCTACGAATGTGAGAAGCCTGGCCACATCAAGTCAGAATGCCCCCAGCTGAAGAACAAGGATAAAGAAAAGAAGAAGTTCAACAAATTCAAAAAGAAAGCCTATGTCTCAGCCATATGGGGAAATAGCTCATCTGATGAAGATGAAGCTGATGAGGAAGAAAAAGCTAATATTTGTTTAGTTGCTGAAGAAGAAGAGCAACATGACAACAATGCTGAGGTATATGATTCGAAACCATCCTATGATGAGTTATTTGCTGAATACATTGTTGTGTTATCTGAATTTGAAAAGCTTGCTGAAAAATATATATCTTTGAAAAGGAAGAATGTGACTCTTGAACTACAAGCTAAAAATCTTTCTTGTGAAAATGTTGTTTGTGACAATTATCCTGATTTAGAGAAAAAGAATTTACATCTCACAAAGGCACTTGAAAAATTCACTAGAGGTAGTGACATGCTCAATGTCATTTTGAAAAAATAAATATTTACAAATGATAGATCAGGAATTGGTTACAAACCTGACTTTGATAAAAAGAAAGGCAAGAAGAAATTTGGAGAAAAATCTTATATGAACCTATTTTAGAAAATCTGTTCATTCTTCAAATCCTTTTGCTAATTGCAATTACTACAATCGTAAAGGTCATACTACTTCTTCATGTTTTCACAAAAAGGAAAGAAAGAGTAAACCTATTGGTAACTATCAGTAGGTTCCGAAGGGAACTTATGTTCCTAAGACCCGAACTAACCCCAAAGGACCCAAGAAAAGATGGGTACCTAAAACCTGATTTATTGTGATTTGCAGGTTTGTCTAAGAGCATTGAAGTCCAACAAGT
Organism: Acacia pycnantha; assembly: GCA_025563575.1. Classification (NCBI taxonomy): domain Eukaryota; kingdom Viridiplantae; phylum Streptophyta; class Magnoliopsida; order Fabales; family Fabaceae; genus Acacia; species Acacia pycnantha. Next base: position 2,141,667 of record JAMWYP010000026.1, on the reverse strand, counting down.
GGTATATTGATAGTGGATGCTCTAGACACATGACGGGAGACCAATCCAAGTTTGCTTCAATCAAGCCTAAGGATGGTGGCAAAGTAACCTTTGGTGGAAACCAATCTGGAAGGATTGCTGGAATTGGAGAAGTTGGTAACAACGAAGGACCACAAATCAAAGATGTCTACCTTGTGGAAGACCTTTGTCACAATCTTCTTAGCGTAAGCCAAAGCATCGATAAAGGAAACTTAGTTGTTTTTTATTCTGAGGAATGCTTGATCGTAAGCAAGGATGTGCTCCCATTAGACAATATTAAATCTAAAGCCTTATTCAGGGCTCCTAGAGAAGGTAATTGTTATATTCTTAACCTTTCTAGAAATGGTCTTGGTTCTAAAAAATGTTTTATTGGTAACTTGGATGAAAGTTGGTTATGGCACAAACGATTAGCCCATGTCAATATGATCCAACTTGACAAACTTGAGTTTGTTAGTCAATATGAAAACTTCAGTTTGGATGAACAAACTTGAGTTTGTGTCGCTGGTTTTGAAACTCAAACTAGACGAATTTGTGAAATCTTCATATTTGAGTTTAATACTTTATATAATCACTCATTACTATTCCTTACTATGTTTAATCAGTTTGTTAGTGAGTTTTGATAATTGAATATTTTATACACTTCTTTTTACCTCTTGATTAATAATTTAGGACTCTTTAGTTAATAAATAATGGTTTTTATGTTCATTTGGGCCTTGGGCCTTAAATTACATTTTAGCCATTTTTAATAATGAAATTCCAGTTTTGTATTGCTTCACTATTTTTACCAAAACTCTTGAACCAGACATCGGATTTGCCTCATTTTTGTCTCATATTTCAGATGATTCAGAGAGCTACAATTGTTATGAAGACATAAAGAGCAAATTCGGTCAAGATAGAGGGCGGTCGATTTTGGAGCCCAAGTTGGATGTACAATTCTGGATTTATTTTGGACCCGAATTTTGTAATTTAAGTCCAGTTTTATTTTATTTCTGTTTTGGGCTAAAACTATGAGAGCCCATTTCTTTTTAGGTTATTTTTAAGTAGGGCAGCTGCCACAAACAGATTCATTCACGTTTTTACCCTATTAGTGGATCAAAAACACAAGTTTCAAATTCTCTCAATTGTTCTTCATCTGTTCTTCGAGTTCTTCGTGTTCGTCATGAACTTCTTCATTTCTGCTCCATTTTCGTTCTGCATAGCCATGCTGGGCTAAGCTTCGGTGATTAGCCCATGGATTAAGGATTACACTATCCAGAGGACTCGCTCTTAACGGAGGAAGGAAATTGGTGGAATTCAAAATCCTGGGTTAATATTTTGTTTATCTGTTTAATCTTCATTTCACTCTGTTTCTATTTCTATTAGTTTTCGTTTTAATCTGTTAACCAAAAACCCCCATTGTTACTGTTCTGTTTGGCTATTATTGTTGTTAATCGAACTTGCTGTAAATTCGTTGGGGAAACGACCCAGGTTCCTATCACTACAAATCATTTCGAACTTGGTTTATTTTGGAAGACACGGCAAAAATCTTTCCAAGTTTCAGATGATTTAAAGAGAATTAAATAAAGCATTAACATAAAGCAAAAAGTGATGTCGGTTCATTAAATGCAAAGTCCAGAAAACTTGCAAAGGGATTAATGTTTCCTTTCCACATCCAGTAGCTGCTCTTCCAACAGATTAAAAGTCAAAAAGTCAAGTATAAACTCCTGTGCAGCTGGATTAACCAAAGAGTAGAGAGAGAAGAAGACCAAAACTTCAACTAATCCATTCTTAATGTTGGCAACGATCACATTGAAGATTACAACGGTCATTTAATGCTCTCTTTGTATAAATAGAGTTGCATTCACTTCTTCTCAACAACCAATCTGCAGAAAACAAAAATCATTCAAGTTTCCAACTTCTCTTTGAGTTTTTTTGTATAAAGTATCTTTTGATACATTGTACTTCAGTGTTTATCTTTATCCACTCTTAGAGAAAGTTCATTTATTGTAAATCATTCATTGTAAGAATCTCAAGTGAGGAGACTTGGAGATTGGGATATTGATTGCAACTTGTAAGGGGGAGTAAGTTCTAGTGAGAGAATTATTCTTGAGTTACAGAGTGTGTAATCAATTGAGATAGTGAAAAATCCCAGAGAGTCTGGGGACTAGACGTAGGTCAAGAGGTTGGACCGTACCAGTATAAATTCCTGGTGTCTTGCTTCTCTTCTCTATCCTCTGTCTAGCTTTGTTTTTAGTGTTTGAAAACAGAGCAATTCGTAAAGAATTTTATAATCCCCAATTCACCCCCTCTTGGTGATTAAGCTCCACTTTCAGTAGCATATCAAATTGTTTTGTCACGACAGTTAATAGGAATTCATGATGTGTTTCACGTATCTCAATTGAAGAAATACCAGCCAAATCCCTCGCACATCATTAAGCCAGAAAGAGTTGAACTTCCTGAGAATTTGACGTATTGAACAAAACCAGAACGAATAGCCGACATAAAGGATAAACAACTAAGGAATAAGACTATTCAACTTGTAAAAGTCATATGGAAGGGGATGGCTCCTAGAGATACTACTTGGGAGACTGAAGAAAAGATGCGACAATTTTATCCTTATCTATTTAACTAAGTAAGTAGAATTTATTAGAATTGAATTTTGGGGACAAAATTTTATTTAGGTGGGGAGAATTGTAATATTTTTAAGAATAAAACTTTTAAAAAAAGGTGTGTATATATGTACATATATACATATGTATATATATAGATATACATGTACATATGTACATGTATATCTATATATATATACATATATATATCTACACACACATACACACACACATATGTGTGTGTGTGTACATGTACATATGTACACTGATTTGGGTAAGGTGGCAGCATCCTGCCACTGTGTGTGGTAGAGAGGAAATATTAAAAAAAAAAATCATCCACCACCTTGTCCCTATGTGCGTGTGTGTGTTTTTGATGATTTTGTGTGTGATAGTGTATGTGTGTTGAAAACGAAAGGAAATCACCAAGAGGGGGGTGAATTGGGGATTTTAAAACTTTTATAATAACTTTGCACCCAAGCTGAAGCTAAACGTAAAGAGATAGGGAAGAAGAGCTTGACACAGAAAGTTTATCCTGGTTCGGTCTAAATTCTTGACCTACGTCCAGTCCCCGCATTCTCCGGGTTTTTCTACTATCACTTTAACTCGATACACACTCGTACTCAAGGATTATCCTCTCTCTAGGATACACTCCCCTTACAAGTTGTACTCAAATCCCAATCTCCAAGCTCTTTATATAGTGGTGAGTTGCAATGTGACCGTTACTTCTCAACTTAGTATGTTCTTCAATTGAAATTCAGTTTGATGAGGATTATAGCCGTTGGGTCCTGAACTTCAGCTGATTCAATTCCTGGACGCGTGAAATCATTCTTCTGATTCTTCGCGTTTAATGATTCGTAAACTCGAGTTCTCTAAGTCGGCTCGAGTTCGTAAGGCTTTTAGAGTATCTGGTTTATCTTCGAGCTAGCAAACTCGGAGTTTGATGTAAACTCGGAGTTTGTATTCTGTTTCACCATGTGAACTCGAGTTCACTAAGGTAGGCTCGAGTTCGAATATTCTCTAAGCTTTTGTCGAATAACACCGGAGTAATATCTCTCAAGTTAAGGTGCTCGAGTCCATTAGTGTTTAGGCTCGAGTTTAACACTATTCATGCCTAAGAGTTTTGGTGCTCGATTAGAGTGGACTGGAGCACGAATATAAACTCTGGAGTTTGTACACTTGCTTTTCTTTCTTCAGATGAAGGGCTCGAGTTCATTATTCTTAGGCTCGAGTTCAGCTTAAATTATTCTATGACTTATTGAAGTGAACTGGAGGTTTGTGCTTAAACTCTGGAGTTTGCAAAGAAGGAAAAACTTGGGAGCTCTCTGTCAAGAGAAAACTCGAGCTTGTAATAACGAGTTTACCTATTTTGTAAACTCTTCTTCGTTTGTCAAACCATAGAGTAAACTCTACACAAAAGCATTAGGCTTGAGTCCATATACTTGGGCTCGAGTGTTCATTAAATTATAGCCATAGAAACAAGTGAACTCTACTCAAAAAGAATAAACTCTGGAGTTTAAAGAGATTCAATTTAATTTAGAAAACTTCCCGCCATGGGAAAACTCGAGCTTGTCTATACTGTGCTCGAGTTTACTTGTTTTTGTAAACTCTTTATTTATATCATGAGGGTTTAGGCTCGAGTCTATTTACTCGTGCTCGAGTTCGTTATGCCGAAAATATCCGAAGAGCTCTCTGTTTGCAGAAAACTCGAGTTTGCTTAGTCAGGCTCGAGTTTTGCGGTGACAAAGTGATATTGACTCTTTTGTCATTTTAAAAGCATTCGTACATGTTTACAATTGTTATTAATCATCAAAACATATAGAGAACTAACATGTGTGAGTGTGAGGATCGGGAGAGACGAGAGAGCAGAGTGAGATGCGGAAGGAAAGAGAGAAAAGAGATGACAAGAGAGCTTATTTGAGTTTTTAAGGTAAGTTATTTATTTTATAAGATCATTTAGGTAGTTAGGTTAATTTATTTTCAACAAATTTTCTTTATGAAAATTGTTTTACATATTTTTCTCTTTCTAATGAGGTAATATAATACTGATTAGTGAAAATTTTGGGATTTGAATATTGGCAAAGTTTTAAGTTTTGATGATAGAAGACTGTATATATGTAGAACATAATTAATAAATAATTTTAATGGATTTAGATTTATTAGTTGGATGTTGTGGGATTTTTTCCTATTTAAAAGAATTTCGGATTTATGTCTTATAGGATATTTTTACTGATTAAATGAGGGTTAAGGCATTTAGTTAGATTACTAGAGATATTATTATAGGTTTAATTATTAGTTTTGCTAAATCTTGAACGATATAAAATTTTGAATTGGGATTTTAAAATTAGAATTGATATGATTTTTGTAAATTCTCTATGTGTTCAGATGATAATTGACAATTGTAAACTTAAACTGAAGTTTGTCTCTGTTAAGTTAAAAAACTTACTGTCAAAGACAAACTCGAGTTTGGACTTGACAGAGAGTAGCTCAAGTTATTTAAACTTAGCTAAACTCGAGTTTATATTGGCAAACTCGAGTTTATGTCATACAGAGAGCACTCTAAGTTTTTCAAGTTAAAACAAACTCGAGTCAGTTTTGGCAAACTCGAGTTTGTGTTAGACTGAGAGGTTTCAAGGATATATGAACTTAACTAAACTCGAGTTTAGTATACCAAACTCGAGTTAGTGCTTGGCCGAGAGTTTTTAAAGTTTTTCATCTTTTAACCAAACTCGAGTTTAGCATAGTAAACTCAAGTTTGCGCTTGGCCAAGAGTTTTCAAAGTTTTTACTCTTTTAAGGAAACTCGAGTTTGTTATATTAAACTCCAGTTTGTGACAGGACGAGAGCTTTTCACTATTTTTAAACTTAAGAAAACTCGAGTTTATATTTAGAAACTCCAGTTTGAGCTTTGTAGACTTAATCTTATTTTTATTTCATGAAGTCCCAAACTCGGGTTTATCAATTAATGACTCGAGTTTCCTCCTATTTCAAAATGTTCTTCAAAGCTCAATCGCGACATTTCCCTGAGGAAGAATGAAACTCAAGTTTGTGTTTCTAAACTCGAGTTTGTCCTTTGAGAAAATATTGTAAACTCCAGTTTGCTTGAACAAACTCCAGTTTTAGACGCTTTGTTTGAAAATCAGCTTTCTCGAATTTGCGAAATCTTCATGTATGATCTACATACTTCTTATCATCACTCATTAATATTCTTAACTATGTTTAATCAATTTGTTAGTGAGTTTCAGATGATTAAATGAGTATTAGATTGAGGATTAAGGTTAAAGCAAAAGGTGATGTCAGAACATTTATTGCTGGTTCAAAAAACTTAGCATCCTTTTGGCAAATCATTCACTGGACTTTGCAAAAGTTTAAATGTTTTCTTTCCTCTTATGAAAGTCACATTATCCAATGGATTTATTTCAAGGAAAGTCAAAAAGATTAACTGAGCACCTGGATTAACACAAGCAAGAGAGAGAATGGACTAAGTTGCAACCTAACAGCTACATTAATGTCTCCAACGGTTACATTAATGATTCCAACAATATTTTAATGACTCCTTCATATAAGATGAAGCATTCGAGTCTCTACAACCACTAGAATACAGAAAATGAAAAGCTATCAAGTTTCATCTGCATTTAGTGTTTTCTACCTACTTGTAAAGTATCTTTTGATACATTGATCTTTAGTGTTTATTTTATATGCACTTTTAGAGTGTTTATCATTGATTATCAATCATTTTAAGAATCTCAAAGTTGTGGGACTTTGAGGTTGGGTTTATCAGTTTACAACTTGTAAGGGGGAGTGTATCCTAGTGAGAGGATAACTTCAAGTACAGAGTGTGTAACTGATTTGAGTGATAGTGAAAAATTCCAGAGTGTGTGGGGATTGGACGTAGGTCAAGAGTTAAGACCGAACCAGTGTAAATCTTGATATGTCAAGCTTTTCTTCTCTCCTCTATTATACCCTGTTTTGCTGTCTGTTTTGGGGGCATTGCAAAAGAATTTTTAAAATCTCCAATTCACCCCCTCTCTTGGTGATTTCCTCTATTTACAATTTTGATTATGTGAAGTTTTGGAGATTTGTTTAATAAATTAGGTTATACTTATAAAAGCTAGTATTAGGTTGAAAAATTGAGGTTTGTGATAATAGATTTTTTATATCCGAATTTATAATTCATTTTTAATTTATTGAAGGATCAATTGAGGATATGATGATATTTTGATGATTATAATTAGTGAGAAACAATTTATGAAGGAAGAAAATGAGATTGTAATAATGATTTGAGAAATACATAAATTATCATTTTTTTAGGAAAACTAAGGTGAGATAATAGTTTAATTAATTAATTTATTTTTGTTAATTCTATTAACGTATAATTATATATTTATTTTTTAGAGTGGACTTGATTTCTCTCACGCTTGTGTCAAGAATTCGAGGTAAACACTTTCTAATTTATCTTGTGTACTTGTTAATTGATTATAAGCATATATAAATGATATATATGAATATGTTATAGTATGCTACCTATGAAAAATATATATATGTGAAAAAATATGTTTGAGGGTAGACTTTTTAGTTAAGTGGTGGGCATAAATTGCTTAAATTGTTATGATTAAACTGTTTATATTGTTATTATGATATATTATGCATGGTGTTGAATATTGAATCTGAGTATAAATTGTTGATGTTGAAATTGTAACATTGCACTGCATATTGAGGTCAACTGGATTGTGATGAGATGGGATGATAAGAGATTTATTTTATACCACATGTCATAGCCACCACTGAGCGCGTGGTGGTTGGCTTTGACAATTTTAAGGCTCTTGGTATCACCCTTTCTCCTTTGGTCAGGATAAAGGTCAGCCTTTGGGACAGTGACACCTTTCTCTAGTTGAAAGAAAGAGAACCCTTAGTACGATATGAGTTCTATAGCCTTTGGCCGGGCTACACGTTATCATTGGTGAGCTTGGTGCAGTCTTATGAAAGAGATTAAACCTATTATGTTATAACCCATAGGTTCTGTCAGTTTTTATAAGGATGATTGAGGGAGTAACATGCATATTGGACAATTTTGAACTATTAAATGGATTGAAAAACTACTTAGACTTATTGTTATACAAAGGTGTATTTGGCCGGCTTAACTATCTTGTAATCATTCCTTGTATAGTTGTTAAATTGGATATGTGGTTATTAAGTCCTCGTGACTCATTCCGTTATTATTATTTTTTTAGATGAGAATTTAGACGGTAATACTAAGGGGAAGGCATCCGAGACTTGACTTGAATTATCAATCTTGTATATCTTATTTTGTTACATGAGCATAGTCTAATGTATATTGCCGAACTTTAGGGCTTTTTGGTACACTATCAAGTCATTCACAATTTTTGTTAAGGAATTCACGATATTTGATTATGTTTTAACAACTTTTGTTAAAAAAGTCACACTATCTGATTTTTAACAACTTGTAAATTTCTTGATGGGAAAACAAAATTTGTTAAAACTTAATTAAATATGATGAATTCCTTAATAAAATTTGTGAATAATTTGATAGAATGAATTTTTTACTTGGTAAACAAAAGTTGTTAAAACTTAATCAAATATCGTAAATTCATTAATAAAAATTATGAATGATCAGATAGTTTGATTTTTTTACTAGATAAGTAAAAGTTGTTGAAACCTAATAAGATATGGTAAATTTCATAACAAAACTTGTAAATAACCTAATAGTGTGAATTTTTTACTTAATAAACGAAAGTTATTAAAATTTAATGAAATGTCTTGAATTCCTAAACAAAATTTATGAATAAGCTTGGATTAAAGATCAAAAGTTATCATATATATTTCTTTGTATAATATGTTAGTGGTCCAATGACCATCAATCTTTTGGACAAATCAAGTTGTGGGGTTCAAACCCCACTCACACCACTTTAAGAATATTTATTCCTATCAGAATTCCGATGGCCGGCCGACGGGGGACGGTAAAACAGATCCATGAAAAAGGGGGGGGGGGAATGAATGAGAGGGGGACCAAACCGTAAATGATAAAAAAGGAACATTAAAAGAGGGAATGATAACCATATCACACTTTGCATGATCTTGTTCTTGCCCGTTTCAAAATGTAAATGATCCAATTCCAGCAGCTTCTCCCTCTTCACGGGATCTGATTTTATTTTCCGCATACGACAACAGACTTTAGATAAGTTTTTTTATTTTTTTAATTTCTCAATTTCACTGTTCATGTTTTTTTTTTCATAAAAAGGTTTTGGAGGGGTTCGGCATCAGTCCCCCCAACTCCCCAAGGCCAGGGCACGGCCCCGGGCTCTTTGAGAGCTTAATGAGGACTAACGAGACCGCCTACCAAAGGAGTCCCAGCGACGGCAACGGGGATCGAACACAAATCCTTTTGGGACTTGACCAAATCCTTTACCATCTATGCCAACTCTCTTTGGCAAGACAACAACCTTTAGATAAGTTATTTCTTATAATTTCTCAATTTCACTGTTCATGTTTTTGAAGTGGTTTCTATTTTTCCATATTTGGGAAAAAGATAATGGGCTGAGAAAGGCTCCAACTTTCGACCTACGCGGGTATTCATTTTATACCTTTCTTTTTAGGTATTTATTAGGTGTTTATTCCCCTAATTTAGGGGTATGGGCTTTTTTATTTTATTTATATATTTTATTTATTTAAATTAAATTATATGTTGTATTCTAATTTTTTTTTTTTTACACTTAATATCTCAAATTAATTAACTTCTAGGATACTAGTGTTATAGGAAAAATATTTCTGAATACAAGACTGAAAATTAATTAATTTAAGATATTGGTTGTAAAAATATATTTTATGATACAATATATAATTTAATCTAAATAAATAAATAAAAACAATAAAACATACCAACACCCTATAAACACCTAACAAGCACCTAAAAGAAAAGTAAGAAATGAGAACCCACCTTCGCCCTACCCAACTGGCCACCATCGGTTTTTCTTCCCAATTTACCCCTTATTAAATAACTATTTATCAAAATGCCCCTGTCTGGAAACTATTTCCCAATGTGCCCCTGTGTTAGTCGACTAAATCCATAGTTTAGTCGACTAAAACACGGGGCCAGTTTTTTTTTGAAGACCCCACAATTTAATCGACTAAAAAACTCATTTAGTCGACTAAATCATTAAAAAAAAAAGTTAAAATTTCGGAAGGCCATAACTTCTGGCTCGGGGGTCCGAATCAAGCGATTCTTTTTTTGATTCCACATAACTTTTTGAGATCTATGCACTGATATAAAAATTAACTTCAGATTTAATGAAGAAAAATGAGGAAAAACAAGTGATTCTTTATTGTGCAAGAGATACTAACAATTCATTAAATATAATCAAGTGATTCTTTAATATATATATATATATATATATATATATATATATATATATATATATATATATAATGAATTGTTAGTATTGTTGAAGTTAAGTTATTTATTTTTTAATTGTTTATTGTGTTGAGTGTGCTGATTTTTTATTATATTATTGTAAAAATGTGGTTAGCTATTTTTTAGGAAGTAGTGATTTTAGCTAGATTGACTACCGTGCTATCACAACATATGATCTCATGCATAACTTCCAAACACTGTTATTCTCCCTAAAATCAAGCCCCACAAATTTAGTGTCGATATTTTTTCTATTTCTTTTTTCTTTTAAAATCCATATTATTAATGGAGAGAAAATCTCAATTTTGAATATATTGTATTTTGAAAATCCAGTATTAATTGTTACCTTGAAATTCAAAGATTACCAAATACATGGTAGAAAAATAAAGATATTAAAATCTAAAATAATATCAATTAATTATTATTAGATAATAATATTAGAAATAATGATTAATTAATTTTACAATAAATATCTCTCAATTAAATATAATTAATTTCCTTTATCCTGACAAAACCCTAGGATTGGTGTCATCATTTCCCACTCTATCTCTTTTTTCCTTGTGCCACCGCCCCTCTCCTGCGATCAACTGTGTACACACACACACATATCCTATCTTTATTGTACCGGAGATATTATATGATCTAATAAAAAAGAAAATATCAAATAAAAGAAAACTATATATATATATATATATATATATATATATATATATATATATATATTAAAGAATCACTTGATTATATTTAATGAATTGTTAGTATCTCCTGCACAATAAAGAATCACTTGTTTTTCCTCCTTTCTCTTCATTAAATATGAATTTAATTTTTATATCAGTGCATAGATCTCAAAAAGTTATATGGAATCAAAAAAAGAATCGCTTGATTCGGACCCCCGAGCCAGAAGTTATGGCCTTCCGAAATTTTAACTTTTTTTTTTAATGATTTAGTCGACTAAATGAGTTTTTTAGTCGACTAAATCGTGGGGTCTTCAAAAAAAAACTGGCCCCGTGTTTTAGTCGACTAATTAATATAATTATGATATTTTTCAAATAAATTTAAATTTTCTAAAAAAATTATTTATCTAATTTTTATATTCAAAAAATTATTTATGTGGTGGCAGCGGTGGTGGGGTGGTGGTGGCGGCGGTGGCGGGGTGGTGGTGGTGGTGGTGGTGGTGGTGGTGGTGGGGCGGTGGCAACGGCGGTGGGGTGGTGGTGGCGGCGGTGGCGGGGTGGTGGTGGTGGTGGTGGTGAGGTGGTGGCAACGGCGGTGGGGTGGTGGCGGCGGCCGTGGTGGTGGCGGCGGCGGCGGTGGCGGTGGGGGTGGCAGTGGCGGTAGTGGGGTGGTGGTGGTGGTGGTGAATAAGGGTAACAAAATAATTATTCTATTTCCCCTCTTAAAATCCCCATATTGGGGGAACTTTATTTTTTAGAAGAATGAGGGTTTTGGGGGATTTGTAAAAATCCCTGATTCCGTCCCCTCCTATTTTTAAAGCTTGCAAACAATGGAAGGGACTACCAAAACTCTTCATTCCCTTTCTTTTCCCTCCAAAATGGAACTTACAAACAGAGCCTTAGAGTCTTTGAATATGATAAGAGAAGCACTCCCCAAGGGAACTAAATTTCCTTTTGTCAAAAGTCAAAAAATTGCAAACTATTGAAAGACAAGATTCTCATATTACATGTATTATATTATGTATAGCAATATATTCCCTCTAATCTTTTATTATAAGGGATTAATTAACAAGTGTATTTAGTTCTTTTTATAAGACATTTTGTTTTCGAAGAGCATTAAATATTTTTTTTTAATGTATGCCCATAATTAATAAGGGTAGTGAGTGAGAGTAATAATTAATATTACTTAAATTAGTAGGAGTATAATATTAGAGTTTAATGCAATTAGGAGGGTTAATACTGAAAATTAATTCAATTTTAAGACAAATTTAATAACTGTCACTGTTTTTATTGGTTTATGAGAATTGTTAGTTAATAACTTATAATAAAAACCAGAGGGTGTACTATAGTAATATACTATCGGTCATATATTACTCTTCTAGTTTTTAATATAAGACATATTTTAAACTACAAAGTATATCTTACACAGAGGACCATAAGGAGTATAACAATATGAAACATATGTGCTTTTAAATTTCCTGATTTCAATATTTCTGAACAATCGGTCATCCCAACTTGTATATATTTCTTGGCCATCATTTGCGTTTTGGAACAAAAGGGCACATTGACTATCTAGTTAATGGAAGTCTATCTTCTTCCTCAAGCCTCTGCATTTCTGATTCAACCAAAGCAACCATTCTGGCTCGTTCTCTGTCTCTAGGGTACGTCCAGTAAAGGAAGGAGTAGATAAAGCAGCAGATCGCCATGGGAATTCCAATGGAAGTGTAGAGAGCTTTCGCCAGTGAAGTTGCATTTTCGCTATCTGTTTTAATTTGGACAGAGTCCGAGGTTCCTTCGGGGATTGGTTTGTAACCGTACACATGCTGAGCCAAAATCCCAACAATAAAAGGAGCAAATGACGCCAATACAGATTCAAATGATCGATCCAAAGCATATATACACGTTCGAGATCTCTCAGGCACTATTTCTGCAGATATTGGACTGTTCTCACACTGTTATCAACATATCAAACCAATACCCAATTGTATCCAATACAGAGCAATATGTTTGATATTTTAATTGCTATTTTATATGATATTATGTTTTTTGGCATGGATATCAAACTGGATTTGAACATTATCAGAGATACTCTGCTTAATCGGCTAAATATATTTAACTATGTTACTACCTCTTGTCCGGTCTATATAATAGTTAGTTTATTTTTTTATTTTTTAAAAAATAGATTAAGGAGACTGAATAAGTTATATTAAAGTATTTATATTTATCTTTTTTTTTTCCAAACTAATTTGTTTCACTTATAAACTAACCGATAATCTAATTATACACAATATATGTTATAATTAAGTAATTTATTTAACTTCCTTAAGTCCTCCGAAAAAAGAAAATTAGCTCTTAATATAAGGACCAAAGATAGTAATGTATTGGATATTTAAAGGGAATATCTTGAGTGTGACTTGATGATTGATTTAGGCCCAATTCATGTTAGGATTTATACTCAGTATGACCTTGATGGAAGACCATTAGAAAGACAAGGTGTGAGAACAACACATTAAGAAACCTAATTCACCGCTCGAGGTTTTCCTACTGGTGAGGGCTTTTCTCAGTTGCCATCACCAAGCCCATATACAGTCAAAAGAGTCCCCGACATTTTTTTCAGAGTGTTCTTTGTTTAGATTTAAGTCTTTGGATGCTACTTTGTATTATGATGGGATTCCATAAGCTGATTGTGCTATTGTTTTCATATGGTTAAACCTGCACAATGTACTTACTTGTTAGTGGCAGAACCATTCCAAGATGTGGACAGTCCCATGATGAACAAGACGAGACCATGCAAGAAGGCGGTGGAAGGATCATCAGGCAAACCCAACAACAAAAAGGCACCTAAAGGAATGGCAGAAGCAGAGCTTATTTGTGAAAGCATTATTCTTCCAGTGTTTGGTAACCGTTGTGACAAGACATCCCCCATATAGCCACCGAACAAAGCCCCAAAAGAACGAGCAACAACAAACAGAGTCCAGAGTAAAGCAGTTTCCACATGAGAAAAGCCAATGAGTTCCAACCATAGAGTCGCAAATGACAAAGCCGACATCGGGATGGAACCTGAAATCCCCTGAGCGGCAAATATCTGAAACGAAGGAATCCTAATCACCCACTTCGCTTCATTGATCATATCTCCCATCTCATTACAAAATGATTTATTAGCAGGACCTTCATGTTTGGTGTCAGACCTAGGAAAGCGAGGATCGTTGGCGAAGAGGTAGACGAGGATACCGACGAGGACACTGATGAGTGCAACTAAATGGAAAGAGATTCTCCAACCAGGAATGCCTAAGAATGAGGTTGAAGCCAATAGAACAGAACAGAGGCCACCGATTATGCTTCCAAAGTTTGATGTCAGTGCAAGCCAACCAAAGGCCATTCCACGGTTGCTATCTTCAGTTGAGTCTGCAACTAGAGACTGAATTGCTGGAATAACAATGGCTAGTCCTATGCCGTTTAAACCTCTTGAAATTGCCACCTTTATCCGTTCATATTTATGCAACAAGTGTTAGTCTAAGAATTGTGTATAAGAAAATATAAATAAAATTGTAATTTGAGTGCATTTATATTTCAAATCCTACAGAACATCCCATGTTTTTTTTTTTTTGACCAAGTAAAACATCCTGCGTTTAGTGAAAAGAAAGCCAGCAATTTTCCTTTTTTTATGCCCGTTATTGATTTATATTCTATTCTTTTATTCAAATTTTAAAATTGGTTTATGTAAATAATTATGTCAATCTATGTATAGTACATATTTATTATTTTGTATAATTGTTTTGGGGAATTATTATAACGTTCTAAAGAAAAGATTTAATCACCTAAAAAGTATGATAATAACTAATATGCCTTTGAAATATAATAATTCATACTTAAATTCTACCTTCCTTTAGACATCATAGCTATTCATACTTAATTTTGTTAGGTTGGGCGAGTGATCAAATGAAAAGTTACATGGGGGAAAAAAAAATTATGGATACATTTAAAGCTTGTTTGGATTGGGTTATGAAAAACACATTCATGACGGTGAGACAAGCATCTCACACTTGTCTCTTACCCTATGTTTGGATAAAGAAAAAATTAGGGGGAAAGAAAATTAGGGGAGAAAACTCTCAAAAATAATAATTCTTTTTACCAGGAGTTTTCAAACCTAGTATTCCCTCCCCTATTTTTCTCTCATTTTTCTCTCCATCATAACATAAATATTGGAGTAACCCCTCTGATTTTAAGTAACACGTTAGAGTTGCATTCCTTATTGAACCAAACTTAGTATTTTGACTATGTTTTAGAAACTTTGACTATATATTAAAAAATGTTTAATAGTTCTCATCCACACCAAAAATCTGTCCACCGGTCAAACTCAGGCTAGTTTCACCGGAGACGAGATGTGATCGGAGAAAATGTCAAGTAGAATATCTGAGTTGCAATAAATGATCTTTATACATTAATAATGGACCACATAACAAACTGTAGTTAATCTTCTAACTAAATACATAATCATAATAGAAAGCTGTTATAGCTATAGTATTTTTTCCTAACCATTATAATATTATCTTAACCACCATAATATTATCTCATACTTGACAGAATATTACCCTAGCCACCATAATATTATCCTATACTTGACACCCCCGCAAAGCTAGAAGCATGGATGTTTTTCATGCTTAGCTTGGAAATGATCTCATGGAACTGGGAAGGATGCAATGGTTTGGAGAATATATCAATCAATTGATCAATAGATTTGATCGAAAGGATGTGAATGATTCGAGCTTGGACTTTTCACACACCAAATGAGCATCCAGCAGGTTTATGTGCTTGGGTGCTCATTAAAAATGGGATTGGAAGCAATCTGGATACCTGATTGATTATTACAAAATAAAAGAGCAAGATCTATATGTATGTGACATATTGAAACCAGTTAAGAGGTAAATGAGTCACTGTAACTCGCAAGTAGTAGATGCTAAAGCTCGATACTTGGCCTCTAAGTAAGAACGAGAGACTGTGGGTTGCTTCTTGGCTCACCAAGAGATTAAGGAAGAACCAATATGCACAGCAAAACCAGTAACAAAAGGATGAGTATCAACACAACTCGCCCAATATGAATCACTAAAACTTTGTAGCTTCAAATATGATGAAGAGGAAAGAAAAAGACTAACACCAGGAGATGATTTTATATACCTTAGAACACAATATAATGTTGTGCAGCCTGAAGATTAATGTCATGAGGATTGGACATAAATTGGCTTAACTGTTGAGTGGCAAAACTGAGATCAGGCCGAGTGGTGGTGAGATATTGAAGCCGGCCAATAAGTTTCCTACAGAGTTGTGGATTATCAAGTGGTTTTCCCCTATCCTTGGAATGTTTAAAATGAGAATCCATAGATGAGAAAGCTGGCTTGCAAGCTAAATAACCAGTATCTTCAAGCAAATATAAAGCAAACTTCCTTAGATCGAGCTAGTTCAAGACCAAGGAAATAACGAAGTTTACCTAAGTCTTTGATAGTAAAAGCTTCATCCAATTGTCTTTTAACAGTATTGATTTCAGACATATTATTTCCAGTAAGAACAAATCATCCACAAACACTAATAAAACTATTATATAAGAAGAATGAGCCTTTTAGACCAAAGAGGTATCATATGTAGATTGTATGTTGATGACTTCTCATTTTTAATACATTTGATATATATTTTGATATATTTATGAAGTCATCAATATTAAATTGAAGAGACTTTATTGAGATTTTAAGAGATATCAATATGGAGACATTATTTGTGTGATTTCAATTTAAAATAAAAGTGTTTTAGTGTAGAAAATAAATAATCGTAACGAGAAGCTTAAAAATAAAAAGATAAAATCAGTATTATTATTATTATTATTATTATTATTATTATTATTATTATATATGTTTCATTTAATGGATCTATCTGCATTAGGATAGCCACGGGATTGATATGCACCATTTATGGAATTGGGCCCCACCAATTGAAGATCAAGAAAAACCTAAAAGGCATGTCTGCACGTGGCAAGGAGAGAACCAATTGAAGATGATGATTCAAAGGACCAAAGGAGAATCGACGCCGTTTTTAAACGAAGAGAAATTATGACCTAAACAAATAAGGCCCTCTTTGATACGGAAAAGATTTGAGGAGGGAAAGAAAAGGAATGGAAGTGAAAAGAAACGAATGAAAGATTGGGAGGGAACTTAAAAAGTTGAGCTGTTTGGGAGACAAGGGAATGAAACTTAAGTTGAGGGAAGATAAAATGTTTGGTAAGAAGAATTGGGTGTTGGTTAAGTAGGAATGTGAGGCAAAATTCTCACAATGCCCCTTTAATAAAAAATGGAGAAATTACATTAACTGTAACAATTTTTTTTATCGGACATAAACGAGCATAAAACCAGATGGCATGATGGTTGAGAAGCAAAACTGAAGGAGATGTCAATGAGATTGTACAGGGTGAGGAGCAGAACGGTGGCCGGAACTGAGAAGGATGACAGACATAAAAGTAATTAGAGGGGGAGGAGTCAAAATTTTGTTAATGAAACTGTAACATTTGCGACAGGATGATCGGCCCTATAAAAGTTGGGAGGGTGTGAAGGTTTGTTAAAGGGGGATGAAAACTCAGACTCAAACTCGAACCTGTCAACATTGATCCTACTAATTTTACACATACTTTGCCAAATAACCTAATGTCATAGTCCTCTAGTTTTGACTTGTTCAAATCAGACTTTGCCTCTGGAATCACACACTACTACAAAAACACTAAAAAACGACCTAAATAAGACCCAATTAACGTCCTTATTTAGAGGGACGTCTCGGGTAGGGAAGTTGTTTTTTCTATGGTTTGGCGTCCTGAAGTTAATTCAGGACTTATTAAAATTATATTTGGCGTCCTGAATTTAATTTCAGGACGCCTTATTTTGATTTTTTTTTAAATGACATCAATTTGAACACTATTCCAAAATTGCCTGCAAACAGGAAAACAATATTTACAACCCAAGAGATACAGTAGTGCTCAAATAATTCCCAACAAATCAGCAACTATAGTTAGCAAGTGCACTACCAACAACAACATTTTGAACATTATTGAAATTTATACATGAGCATTGAAAACTAAAATTCAATAATTGAACTAGCTAGCAAGTGCACTACCAACAACAACATTTTGAAATTCACATACATTTGAACTAGTGCACTACCAACAAGAATATTGTCAAATTCACATACATTTGAACTAGTGCACTACCAACAACAAAGTCAAATTCACACACACACACACACATATATATATATACCTATATGTATTGCAAAAGATGACTAGCCATAACGTCTCGAATCGTATCGACTTCTTCATCCGAGAACGGAGCAACATTACCACCAAAAAACTGTAAATTGGAAAACAAACTTGTTATCAACCAATGAAGTACTTCACTAGTGAATGATATACACTACAAAAAAAACGATGATTAGTAGCGGTTAAAATGACCTATTTGTAACGGTTTTTGACGTGACAAACGACATTTGTAGCGGTTAGAGGAACCGCGACAAAAACGCATGTGGCAAGACGATTTGTAACGGTTAAAAAACCAATACTACATACACATAAACCGCTACAACCTCTGCTATGTTCAAAAACCGCTACTAAATGAGCGGGCTCGACGTGTGTTTCGAGACATTAGTCACGGTTGTTAACCGTTACAAATAAAATTGTAGCGGTTTTAGTAACGTTTGAATAACCGCTACAGAACAAATAAAATTGTAGCGGTTCTAGTAACGATTTCATAACCGCTACAGAATAATGTGTTGATAATTTTGCCACCATAAATTTTTATTATTTTGAATATTTGTCGCGGTTAGAAACCGCTACAAATATTCCCGCCATTTTTTCCCCAAAAAAAATTTGCCGCCATCTGAATATTTGTAGTGGTTTGAAACGGCTACAAATATTCCCGCCATCATGTGATTTTGAATATTTGTAGCGGTTTCAAACCGCTACTACAACCGCTACAAATAACCCGCCATTTTATTTGAAATTTTGTATCGGTTATTGTAACCGCTACAAATTCATTACGATTTTTAAAAAAATATCATTTATCAGTGTAATTCAGTAATTATTATTAATATATTTTTTATTAAAAATAAAAGGTAGTAAATTATGAAATTTAAATATATAAGGTGCATGTATAGAAACAAAATAATAAGATTATGTAAGTAGAATAAGTACTAAGAAATGATATGATTAAAACAATACTTAATATTTAAAAATTATATGTACAAATCAATTGAATAATGTATATGAAAGAATAGGGAAAGTTGAAAGATATATCCCGTTCAACTGCAAAATAACAAACTTTAATTAGTACAAGAACTATAAATTAGATATTTGAGAAACATTAGAATTGATCCGATTACACGGTACTTACCCCTTTCAAAATCACGATGTTCTGAAACGTAAAAATATTTGAGATGATTGAGAGAAAACGTGGGTAGAAAAGAAGTTGAGGCATATTGAAGGTGTTTGTAGCGGTTACTGTAGCGGTTTAATTTGTCGCGGTTTTTAAGTGTTTGTAACGGTTATATAACCGCTACAAAGTAATTTCTGATTTTTTTTTTTAAAAAAAACATAATATTAAAAAGATTTCATATTACAGCATAGGCATTAAGTGTTTCTCTCAATCTTCTTCACCATCCCTACAAGGAAAGTTTGCATAAAATGTTACACGTGAGGTCAATATGTTTGAACACAATTAAAACTTTAATTAAATGTTACTATTTTATAAAGCATAAATTTAAAAACGTACCGAACTATAGGTAAATTGTCATCGCCGTCTGGGAAGAAGTCTTCAAGGCTGGCGAGGCGGAACGGCTCACAATCGTATGCGACGTTATCACCATCGCCCATGTCGTAAAGGTCCCGAGGCTTTAAATGAACCACCATATTCCAATCCTTGTGCCTCTCATCGGCCACATAATAAACCTGATGGGCCTCTGATGTAAGAATATACGGCTCGTCATCTTCACTCCTCCTAAACCAACTCGGAATTCTCTGTGGACCTTTCTATCAATTTCGGAGGATGTCCGTGTACGGATCCTCGCTCACGCTCACATGACTCCCGAATTCCTGCAATTAAACATGCAATGACATGTGAGTATGTATAAAATGTAAGGAAATATATAGTATGCAATGAAATCCTTATCAAGGTACGGTTCAACTTTGGTGCGCTTAATCAAGACATGTTGGTGTGCTTGAAACTTCTCAAGTGCCGTGAGTTTGAATTTCTCACTCCCGCCAACCGCTCTACCAACACGAGGGATTAACAACTCTGTTGCCTCCGCTCCGGCCAGCTCGTGCTCGGGACAATCGTCTACACGAGGCGGTCGGTTGAATGACGTCTCAATGTCATCGAAGTACTGG
Organism: Acacia pycnantha; assembly: GCA_025563575.1. Lineage (NCBI taxonomy): Eukaryota > Viridiplantae > Streptophyta > Magnoliopsida > Fabales > Fabaceae > Acacia > Acacia pycnantha. Next base: position 2,121,553 of record JAMWYP010000026.1, on the reverse strand, counting down.
AACAAAAATACAAGACCTCATCCCCGATATAACCTTACGCTATTGAACCTTCGTGCCACGCCTTATTCCTCACGTAAGATTTAAGTTTCCCAAGAAACCTGTAGAGTAGACAAGGAAAAATTTCGATATGATGCATCAATGGTTAAACATGCGAATAGGAGTAATGCTAAAGTAATTATTTTTAAACAAGTACCTCTCAATAGGATACATCCATCGGCATCGAACGGGCCAGCAAGCTTTGTCTCTTGAACAAGGTGTACTGTTAGGTGAACCATGACCGTGAAGAATGACGGAGGAAAGAGCATCTCCAAATGACAAAGCGTAAGAATGATTTTCTCTGCTGCCTGGTCGAGCTCCTCCACTATCAAAACCTTGGAACACAAACTTTCGGAAGAAAGTACAAAGCTCGACCAAAACGAGACACATCGAGAGGCAGCGTATTTTCATGGCCGCGGAAGTAATCTGTTGCATAAGCACATGTGAGTCATGACTCTTCACCTCGTAACCTTTCGAGCCTGCAAGTCAATACATCGTGATATGTTGCTTGAATACCCGTCGGGAACTTTTATTTTCTTCAAGGTAGCGAGAAAGATTTCCTTATTCGGGGCCACGCGTCTCCACGAACGCCCATCTCCCGTAGATCTTTCCTGGCTGCAGATGATCTTTGGACTTGCCTGGTTCGTTGAGAATCGTGTACAACACATTGTCGCACACATTCTTTTCAATGTGCATGACATCCAGACTGTGTCGGAGCAAATTATCTTTCCAATACGGAAGAGTGAAGAAGACACTAACCTTTCGCCATTGCTGGGGCATAGAACCAGAAGCCCTGGCAGTCTTTGTCCCGACCCTTGCCGGATCGTTCTTTTTCCCAAACTCAACATCAACATCCTGAAGCTGCTCTATGATTTCTTCACCAGATAAATTTCGAGGGGGTCCTCTTTTCCTGTTGCCCATTAAAACGATTGCGTTGCAACCTAAACCTGTGCGTACCATCGAGAAACCTCCGATGACCCATGAAGCACCACTTACGACTGTGGGGAAGGCGCACTGAGTCAGAGTCAAAATTGCAAGCTGGGCATGCAAGGCCGGTATGCACATTCCACCCGGATAATGTCCCGAGGCCAGGAAAGTCGCTTATCGTCCAAATCAAGGCCGCACGCAAGTTGAAAAGTGTCTTCTCGTGCGCGTCATACGTCTCCACACCTACATTCCACGCTCCACCAACTCCTTGATCAGCGGTTGGAGATACACATCAATGTCATTTCCCGGTGCCTTTTTCCCTGGAATGATCATGGACATAATGAAGGAGCTTTGTTTCATGCACATCCACGGGGAAAGTTGTAGGGTATCAACATAACTGGCCATATATTGTAGCTTGTGCTAAGATTCCCAAACGGATTAAAACCGCGGTCGCCAAAGCAAGACGGACATTCCTAGGGTCCGCCGAAACTGGAAAGCCCGTGTCGAACGCTTTCCACGCTTCAAAGATCACGTGGATGTCTCGAGTTTGCCATCTTGATTCTTATCATCTTGATGCCACCTCATATGCTCAGCTGTCTTAGACGACATAAACAATCTTTGCAAACGAGGTTTTAAAGGAAAGTACCTTAGAATCTTTGCGGGTTTCTTCTTCTGCTTCTTCCCTTTCCGAACTGTCCTAAACCTCGATGTGTGACACTTCTTACAAGTCTCCCTCCGATCGTCCTCTCCCCAATAAAGCATACAGTCGTTTGGGCGTGCATCTATTTTTGGTAGTTCAAGCCTAATCGTTGATTATCTTCTTCGCCTCGTAGAAGGATGAGGGAATGTCCGCGTCGTGGAATGCATCTCGAAGTAATTCCAGAACATCGACATTGCCTTATCGCTGATCCCACACATGCACTTGATATGGTACAATTTGATCGAAAAGATAACTTTGAGTATTTATGACAACCTTGATACAAAGGACGATCGCTCTCATCCATGAGGCTGAAAAATCCCGAGCTGCATCATTCTCGAAGAAAACAGTTCGACCCCGCACTTCGCTCGTGAAGTTGTCGTCCGAACACCAAAAGCATCACGAATGCTTCATTAACCTAGGATCATCTTGATGTACTTGATTTCCTACTTGTGAGGTTCGAGGAAGATGAAGCCCATATCCCATACCACGTTGCTCACCATGAACCTCCTAGAATGTATATGCTTCTGGGAAAGGCTTTAGAAGAAGATGTTCCAAAGCACAATCCCGTGTTTGCCACTTCTTAAACTTGCATCGTAAACAAGGACACACGATCTTGCCATTAATGCTAGCGTGAGAGAAGGCGAAATCTAAGAAAGTGTTCAATCCCGCTAAATACACGGGAGAACTACGCGGCATCTTGATCCATGACTTATCCATATGTAACAAACAAATTTAGGATAGAACATAAATGTGGACGACTCACTTTAATTACATCCGAAGCAAAAATTGGGATCTTTAAATGCATCGATTGGTTTGTAGCGGTTACATAACCGCTACAACAACCGTTGCAAACATCACCTTTGTCACGGTTCAAAAATGAACCGCGACAATAACCGCTACACAATTTGTAGCGGTTTAAGGAATAAACCGTGACAACTCTTGGCGCCAAAATTCATCTTTGTTCTACGAACACAAAATTTGTAGCGATTTGAGGAATAAACCGTGACAAAGCTACAAACACAAAATTTGTAGCGGTTGGCGGAAGAAACCGTGACAAATCTTGGCGCCAAAATTCATCTTTGTTACGGTTACATTCTACGGAACCGCGACAAGCTTTGGAAAAAAATTAGCGAAAAGCACGAATTATAAGTTAATATAAAACTGATTAGTCATGGAATAATTTGCTTTTGCGCACAAAATTAGTAAAAAAAGCACAAAGCTTTGATGCCAAAATTTGCTTTTGCTTAATTAATCATATGTGTCTCAACAAATCATTTGATTAATTGAGTTAATATATTACTGATTAGTCAATCATGAGTTAAATGGTATATCCAAACATTAGAAGTGCTTAACCCATAATTAAAGCACTTTTTTAAAAAGCAATGGAAAAAAAAGCCCATCAACAAGAAAAGAAACGTGATCAACAAGAAAACAATATAATTAAATATAGTTATCTCAATCAACTCTGTTTGGACATGAAAAGAGAAAAAAAAAGAAGAAGGTCTACATTTCAGGAGCATGATCATCAAGTCCTCTCTGATGGGGGTTTGTCTCGGGGGTGTCTCGGGAGGGTGGTCCACGACCCGAGTTGACGAGCGTCGTCGTCATCGGCGGCACGTGTCTTTGGAATCATCAAGAGGAACGGAGGAGGCTCGGGAGGCTGGAAGGCGTGCGTCGGGACACGGCTTGTTAGCACGCCACAAACGAAGTCCATTCGAGTTATGACGGTCCCACCGACGGTCGATGGTCTCACACTGCGCCTATTCTGGCCTCCTCGTCGGCCTCCGTGCGGCCTCAGTGCGGCAACTGCTCGGCAACCTTCTCGGCAATGATCGCCTCGAAATCTCCCGTGGTGGCCTCCTCGAGCCGGAGGGTCCGGGAGCGGAGGAGGAGCCCTGTCTCGGGTACACCATGCTAGGCACAGGCGCCAAGGCCAAAACCCCTAACGCGGCCGGGATGCTCGGCGGGCCCAGAGCGGCTTTCAATGGGGCCGTAGGATTCACGGACCCTGTGACTCAGGGTCTGCGACGCTCGTAGCTGCGCCTCGGTATTCTCAATCCGGGCACGACCAACAGAGTTCATGAACCATTAATAAAATAACGGACGATCAATTTAAATATACAACATTCATTATATAAATAATGTTTTTTAACTTACTATTATCTCCTCTGCTGCCTCAGAGGTCGGCGTCCCATCTGCGTGTCTATGGGTGCGTGTCCACAACTTCCCATAGTCCGTGTGTGTGTTCTCCTCCCGAGCCTTACGTCGGCTTGAAAGAATTAAAACAATATAAACTTTGTTATTTCAAAAACAAAACAATGATCATGTTAAATAATAACATACCATCTCCTCGTATGTCACTTTGCAAACGTCTTGGTCCCTGCGAGTGTGATGGACTCTCTCTGTGCGCGGCTTCTTGTGTTCCTTTGCGACAAAGCCGGCAAGGAGGAGGAAACAAAATTTAAATTTAAACCCTAAACTCAATTTAAATTATCAATTAAGAGAAACAATTAATTAATTTAATAAAATGTACACGCCGTCGGCACCCCCTCCTATATTGGACGAAAGCCGCCCACCGATGCGGATCCACGCCGTGCAGGACTCTCTCGATCAGGCTGGCTGCGAGAGGAATAGTGCCGTCTCCATTCATAATATTGTAGAGACGGTTCCTCGGCTCTTCCACCCTTCCCCACTTTCATCATAACGTACCTCTTGTGTTGTTCGCGCAGTTTAAACTTTTTCTATATCATAATTTCATTATTAATTATTAATGAATTAACAAACAAATAAGGAAAGAAATAAACTAAAACTTATAACTATTAACATGTACAATTTAATTAAAAAATCCTTCGTCACTTTCTTCCAATCCTTGAAATAAATTGGGAACCACCCCAATAGCCACCAAACTCGACGGGAATCGGTTCATCGGTGGCCGCCGTTGCCGATCGCATTTGTCATGCGGGTCGTTCCACGGGACTACGACCCGACACCCGGCCATCTCCCGATCCGTCAGTGAGTGAGAGCGGAAACATCCGGCGTCCTCCTGCTGATGTTCCGTGTCTATCTCGCATGTTTACAAAAAATTGAATTAAACGTACCGAAATTAAATTAATTTCTCACAAAATAACTAATTACATATACCTTCGACATCCACTACAAATCCGGTGGGAACGAAGTCGCCGGTCGGGGTCCCGTGCTCCCGCTGGTTTTCCCCGTCTATGAACTGCTCTACATCTGCTATGGGAATATTAAGATGGATGTCCTCATTCTCGTCGTCTAAATCGTCGAACGACAAACTTGCTTCTCGATCTCCCCCTACGGTCCCCGTGTTTGGAATTTCTTCATCGGCGAAGAGCGAGGCAAACTCGCCTGGCCCCAGAGAGGGCGGAGGTATATGTCGGGTCACACGCCCTCGTCACGGTCCCCTCTACTACTACCGCCCCTTAAACCCCTTCTCGGTGGGCCGGTTACTTTTCCCTTTCCCTTACCTCGTCCGAATCCATAATGTTGAAAGGTGTAAGTTTAACAGTAAGAACGGTGAAAACTCAAACCGTTGGGTAAAGGTAGAAACGGTGAAAACTCAAACCGTTACAAGTGACTTTGAAAATGGCGTGTCACGGCTTATAAAGTCGTACGATTTTGTAGCGGTTATACAAAGGAACCGTTACAAAGTTTACATAATTGTAACGGTTGTATAATAACCGCCACAACAACCGCTACAAAATAGCTGACCGTTGATATTTTGTAGCGGTTATGATTAAACCGCTACATAAACCGCTACAAAAAAGAAGACCCTTGATTACGTAGCGGTTACTTTGTAACCGCTACAATTTGTCCACATATTGTCGCGGTTATTCTTATTAACCGCTACAAAATGAGTTTTTTTGCAAAAAAAAAATTCCAAACTGATTAGTTTGATTCATAAACTTTAAGAATCAAACTAATTAGTTTGTTACAAATATTTAAAAACAAACCTTCAATTCATTTATTTTTTTTCTTTATGTTTTCTAAAAGTGTCCACACTAATAAATTATACATAATGACGTAACCGAAAATAATCCAACATGTCCGTGGGGATTCGGATTCAGTATAGCCGCCGATCTCCCACGAAAAACTTGCTAAGTCATTTTCATCAGAGATATTTTCGTGAGACAAAGGTGGCTATAATGGAACTCAATCTCCGGTCGCATGTTGGACTGTTCTCAGAAGAGTAGAAGTCTAAACGGCAAAGAAATGAGTAAACCTTCGCTTGTCACTGAACGAATTTCCTCGCAAGGAAGAGAGAGGCAAATATCTGCAGCTCTTATCACCGAGATAGGAGATCAACCAAGCGAGATAGTTCATTCGATTACAAGCGAGATTTAGTAATTTCTTTAATTTTTATAACTGATGTACGGTCCCTATACTTTATTTATAATGTAAAATTTGTAGCGGTTAACTGTGGAACCGCTACAAAAATGTAGCTTGTCTGCGGTTGACGTCGCTCTTCACGGTGTCCACGACAAAATTGTGTCTTTTCGTTTATTTGTAGCGGTTATGGTGAATAAACTGCTACAACATCACGGCAACAAAGTTGGCGCGAACCTTGGCGCCAACTTTGTAGCGGTTATACTCAAATAACCGCTACAAATTTCTTTGCCACAAACATTCCCGCCATTGCGCGCCAAGGTGGCGCCAAATTTGTTGCGGTTTTTTTGAGTCAACCGCTACAAATATAGCCGAAGTCGTGTCGTCATGGCTTCCGTTACTATTTAGTGACGGTTTAGGGATAAAACCGCTACAAAGTGGAATTTAGTAACGGGTATTTTGGACCGCGACTAATAAACCGCGACAAAAGAGGGTTTTTTTTTGTAGTGATAATTAAAAACTCATCAAGTGTGCAATCACATTGAAATTCACGTACATTTTGAAAACCTGTAAGACGTCCAGTGGAAACGATGTCATGCATGTGGTGGATAATGTAGTATCCGCACTCGGTCTTCCCCGGTTGTCGAGGGCACTATAAATCAAAAGCAACATGTTAAAACAAATAAAGGCATATCGAAAGTTATTGTGTCAATGAAAGAACTTGAATTGAAACTTCTTACCTTTGGATAATACCACTTCGGTCCACCCTGGTCTTTTGAGCTAGTAAGCTCTTTATACGTCTTCAGACCACTATCATTAAAATGGAAATTAACAAACATGATGAAAACAATTCATTTAAAAGAAGAATCAATGATTTGGACGAAAATTTACTTACTCGGCAAACATAGTTTTGATCTCTTCATCTGGCTTGCCACCTAAGGAATCCAACCAATAAAATGCGTTCTTGGCGGGACAGGCAACAACTAAGGTCCAATGACCACTACAAAATAGACATATTAATATTAAATTAAGACAAGAAAGCAATTTATTCTAAAAAATGTAATAAATATAGACAAAACTAAAATACATACCCTTCAATTAGTCCATGTACAACCCTCGCGCAGTGTGCTAAGTACGGAAATGCGGGGGCAGCTTCTTCATCCTATGAAAACATACAAAACATATTATGTGAGTGTGTTAGCAATGAAAATGAATCGGAAATCATAAACTCGTAATGTGTGTCCTACCATTGGAGGTGTCATCACCATCTCAATAAGATAAGACGTCCAAAGGTTGATAATTGAATATTTTATACACTTATTTTTGTCTCTTGAATAATAATTTAGGACCCTTTAGCTAATAAATAATGGCTCTTATGTTTATTTGGGCCTTGGGCCTTTTATTGCATTTTAGCTATTTTTAATAATAAAATTCCAGTTTTGTGTTGCTTCACTATTTCTACCATAACTCTTGAACCAGACATCGGATTTGCCTCATTTTTGTCTCATATTTCAGATGATTCAGAGAGCTACAATTGTTATGAAGACATCAAGAGCAAATTCGGTCAAGAAGGAGGTCAATTTTGGAGCCAAAGTCGGATGTACAATTCTGGATTTATTTTGGACCCGAATTTTGTAATTTAAGTCCAGTTATATTTTATTTCTGTTTTGGGCTAAAACTATGAGAGCCCATTTCGTTTTAGGTTATTTTTAAGTATGGCAGCTGCCACAAACATATTCATTCACGTTTTTAACATTAGAGTGGATCAAAATACAAGTTTTCATTTTCTCTCATCATTCTTCATGTTCTTTGCGCGTTCTTCGTGTTCTTCGTTCGTTCTTCGATTTTCCCAGCCATGATCGGCTAAACTCTTGTGATTAACCCAACGATGAGGATTCCATGATTCATCCAGAGAACTCGTGCCTAATCGGTAACTACTCGATTCTGTTTTCATCTTATCGGATTCGATTTAAAATAGTTCGAATATTAGATTTAATATTCGGTTTGGTTCATCCCAAGGACTTAGTTCGGACTAGGTTACTGATGTTGCTGTGCGATTGCACGGTGAGACATGCTTGTCGGACAGATTCTAGGCGATCGTCTAGGCGAGGAATCTCGGATGAATGCGAGATTTCGATTCATCGGAACCAAACGTGGGTTAGTTGTATTTTCGTTCAATGATGGAGGTTTACGGAATCAATTCGTTGGGTTGATCATCTTTAATCTGTCTCTGTTTATTTGATTACTGTTTGACTCTGTTTATTGCATTTTGATTATGTTATTTCGTTTTGTTCTATTCATTAAACCAAACCCCCATTTTATCATTGTTTCACTATTGTTATTGAACAAGCATTGCAAATTCGTTGGGAAGCGACCCGGGTTCCCTAATTCGCAAATTGTTTTCGAACTTGGTTTATTTTGGAAGACACGGCAAAAATCTTTCCAAAAATGGCGCCGTTGCCGGGGAATTTGCATCGGTTTGATTAGTAACGGTATTGTAAATAGCTTAGTTTAGGTAGTTTAGGTGGTTCGGGTGGCCGGACAGAAATTTTCGACTCCGATCACTCAAACCAGGTCTTATTCACAAGGAATTGGGTGTTTTAAGCAAAAGTCACTTCCTAGGAGGAAGTGAGGTCTCACTCATTTTCCCCAAATTCCAACGTTTAGACCACTTTTTTCTTTGTTTTAGGTTACGCTTTTTGATTTCCAACGGGACCATTTTTTTTAGTATCTCGATTGAGTTGAAATTTGGTACAGTGATAGAAAATGGTGAATCGTTAGACCCACATCGAAAATGTTCCATTTTCCATGTGGTATCCTCCGTTTCGCCAAATTCCATCGTTTAGGCCACTTTTTCAATTTTTGAAGTTTTTATTCCATTTTTGAGTCCCCAATAGTCTAGGAGTTGCCTGTCCAAGTCCCAAAAATTTTAAAAATCATTTGATCTGTTTGGACTTGTTTTGGTCAATTTCTAGCATAGGTTTTTGCTTTTGTGTGTTTTGTCTCGTGTCTCTTAGTGTTTTTCCACTTTTCACCACCTCTTGTGGCATTTTCGTAATTCTGATTTTACGGTGGCATCTTTGTCATTACGAGTATTTGCCAACTACGCTTTGTGTATATTTTGCATGAGTACCGGGAATACTACTAATCCGAGAAGATTTGTTGCCATTTGATCTGAAATAGAAAGAACAATTCTTCTTGCTAGAAGAGTTGTTAGGCTAAGTCATAAGATTAATACCAAGCTGGATACTCAATTAGAGTCGATTCGGCCATTCGATTGTGTCCATTACGTTGATCTTTCGATTGTGCTTCGATAGTATTTCGATAGTCTTGTTGTGTTCACTGATTCTAGTAGCAACTTTGCTCGCTCGGACATTATGGCGGGAGAGCGGGATAATCATCATACTTTGAAGGAATTGGGTGCACTGATGTTAATTATCAACCCTTGTGCATCCAATATCCTAACCTTCTTTGCTAACTTTGGTGAAATCTGGTCTAATACACTTGTTGCCTAAGTTTCATGGTCTTGCGGTGAGTGCCCCATTAAGCATTTGAAGGAATTCCATGTAGTATGCGGCACTATGAAACCTCATGCCATTGATGAAGATCATATCAAGTGAGAGCTTTTCCTTTCTCATTGGAGGGTGGAGCCAAGGATTGGTTCTTTGTACCTTGACCCTCATCTATTGGGAGCTGGGTGATATTCGAGGTTATTTACGGAGAAATATTTCCCTTCCTCAAGAGCAAGCTGCAATCAAGAAGGAAATTGGCAACATTAAACAAGTATTTGGGAGACTATGTATGAGTATTGGGAGAGGTTCAAAGGTTATGTGCAAGTTTGTCCACACCATCGGATATCGAAAAGACTTGATCAACTCTTTCTATGATGGTCTATCACCGGTAGACAAAGGGTTGGTGGATGCTTCTAGCGGTGGGGCTATGAGTAACAAGACACTGAAGAAGCCGAGACTTGATATCCATTATGGCGAGATAACTCTCGGCGGTTTGGCACCGGGGCCAATAGTACTCTGTTTACCATATTCAAGCTCCAGTCCGGCATGATTCTCGGAGATTAGAGACTAGACTTGATGATCGGCCTCCCTTGTGAGGCGGTGGCGGTGACACGACAGTGCAGTCTTCCCCTTCTCGGCATGGGTACTCTTGTGGGTTTTGTTCGACCCTTATCATTCTCTACGACTCTTGCCCTACCTTGCATGATCCTACTTACCAAGATCGGTCGGTAGGCTGCGGTGGGTGTTTTTCGGGAAGGCCACAATACCAACGAGAATAATGCCTTCTCCAACACTTATAATCTGGTTGGAGAAATCACTGACTTTATTTGGAACCAAAATCGAACAGAGCAACCAATACCAAAATCGAGAATCGAGTAACCGATATCGGCGAGTGCAGGAACTACCGGCGAGAGGCCGTACGGACCACGAGACTTTCCAACAACAGTCTGCACCCCCTTTGCCTTTGCAAGCACCACCTCCTCGACCGGCCATATGTCCACCTCCACGGGCGGCGACGGCGAGCTAGTAGTAGTGGTGGTTCCTCACTTGAAGATATGATGAAGCAATTTGTCACGGCCAATATGCGGTTCCAACGACAAGCGACACTTCCATTCGAGTTTGCAAACACAGATTGGGCAATTGGCAACATCATTGAACCGGCTTCAACCTCGGGGATCCAATTCCCTTCCCTCACAAACAATTCCCAATCCTAAGGAAATGTGAGTGCTATATCACTACTGATGCGGCAAGCAATTGGAGGAACCTAAGCAAGCTGCGAGATGTGACTTCCACATCGAGAAAGCGAGTCGGGAAATGTGAAGATTGACTCGAAAAGAAAAAGCGGTGCAGCAAGGTGAAGAGGAAGACATTCCTATTCCTCTTCCCTTCCCTCGGAGAGCGATTCGGTCAAGAAGTTGGCGAGATAAAGCACAAGAGAAGGATATACTTGAGACATTCGAAGAGTAGAGATCAACATTCCTCTCTTAGATGCGGTCAAACAAATTCCTAAATATGCCAAGTTTACGAAAGAGTTGTGCACCAACAAGAGGCGGCGAAGGGAAATGAGCGAGTGAGCTTGAACCGAGAATGTCTCGGCACTCATCCGACCTACCATGCCTCGTAAATGCAAAGATCCGGGGACATTTTCTATCCCTTGCCTTATTGGTAACTATAGATTTGATGATTGCATGCTAGATTTAGGTGCTTCTATTAATGTCATGCTGCATCGTTTATAGATCTCTTGGTCTTGGTCCCTTGCGTCCAAGCTGGTGTCATTGTTCGGTTAGCTAATAGGAGTAATGCCCATCCTTACGGTTTAGTTGAAGATGTATTAGTCAAAGTTAATGAATTGATATTCCTGCTGATTTTTACATCTTGGATATGGAGGGTGAGTCTCTAGTAGTAGGTCACCAATCATTCTAGGGAGACCTTTCATGAAAACAGCTAGGACTAAGATAGATGTGCATTACGGTACTCTTTCCATGGAGTTTGGTGATATATCGTGAATTTCAATATCTTTGATGCCATGAAATATCCTAGGGAAGAGCATTACATTTTTACGTATTGATGTGATTGATGATCTTTGTGGATGATGTTCTTAATGGTTGGTGTCTGATTATCCTTATTTTTCATCGAAAGTGATACCCCCATTTGTGCATGCGATGATAATGAATGGTGCTCTGTTTGCACTAATTTGGTTAAGGCGCATTGTTTGGTGATTCGATTTGCTTGGTGATTCTACATTACTTGTAGACTCGATATTGATTCGAGTTTGAGCTTCACCCCGATCTAACGTGCATCTGATTCGATTTTGATGAGCTTCATTCGATTTTGATGAGCTGAATTCGATGTTAACCTTGAAATTGTATAGACACGGTCCTTACGCTTGTGCTTCTTTGAATATGGTTTCGGTATTCCCGGTGTGATGACATCGAGTTGTTGCAACAACCACCCAAGCTTCTCCCCTCCATTTGAGCAACCGCCCAAACTAGAGTTGAAATCCCTTCCGGACCATCGAAGTATGCATTTACGGAGGTGAATGAGCGGTTGCCAGTCATTGTGGCAAATAATCTTATGCGAGATCAAGAAGAGAAGGCTGCTAAGCTTATTGAGGGTGAACAAGAAAGCTATTGGGTGGACATTGGGTGACATAGTTGGCATTAGCCCTTCTATGTGCATGCACGGATTACATTGGAAGAGGACTCTAAGCCGGTGAGGCAACCCCGAGACGCCTTAATCCTCTTATCCTTGATGTGGTGAAGAAGGAGGTCACTAAGCACGCAGGCTGGCATCATCTATCCTATTTCGATAGCCGGTGGGTTAGCCCGATCCAGGTGGTTCCCAAGAAGTCAGGAGTTCTTGTAGTAGCCAATCAAAAGAATGAGCTCATTCCTACTCGAGTTCGAATAGTTGGAGAGTTTGCATTGACTATAGGAGACTCAACCAAGCCACTCGCAAAGATCATTACCCTCTACCCTTCATTGATCGGATGTTAGAGCGATTGGTGGTAAGTCTCATTCTTGCTTCTGGATGGCTACTCTGGATACTTCGGATCCATATTGCTCACGAGGATCGGGAGAAGGCGACCTTTACATGCCCCTTTGGGACATATGCTTAGAAGGATGCCTTTTGGCCTCTGCAATGCACTGGCACCTTTCGGCGTTGTATGGTGAGTATTTTCTACGAGTTCCTAGAGAATTTGCATGGAGGTTTTCATGGATGATTTCCTTTGTATATGGGTCGATTTTGATGCATGCTTAGCTAATTTGTCTAGAGTCTTGCATAGGTGTATTGAATCTAATCTTGTCTTTGAATTATGAAAAGTGTCACTTTATGGTTGAGTCGGGCATAGTCTTGGGACACATAGTGTCTAGGAAAGGGATTGAGGTCGACCTGCTAAGATTGATGTTATTCTTGCTTTGCCTTACCCAAGCACGTGCGGGAGGTTCGCTCTTTTCTTGGTCATGCGGGTTTCTATCGACGTTTCATTCGAGATTTCGGCAAGGCTGCTCAACCCTTGTCCAACCTACGCATAAGGACACGACTTTGTCTTTGATGATGCGTGCAAGGCGGCCTTCGATCACTTGAAGCGTTGCCTTACTACGGCCCAGTGATCCGGCCCCACGATTGGCTCCTCCCTTTTGAGTTAATGTGCGATGCTTCCAACTATGCGGTTGGTGCTATCTTAGCACGACGGGTTGATAGAGCCTCCCATGTCATTGCATATGCTTCAAAGACTTTGGATTACGCTCGGTCTAATTACACCACTCTTGAGAAGGAGTTGTTGGCTATTGTATTTGCCTTTGATAAGTTTAGGTCATATCGCTAGCTAGTAGAGTCATTGTTTTCTCGACCATGCGGCTTTAAAGTTTCTTTTGAAAAGGCGGATGCTAAGCCACGACTCATCCAGGTGGATGTTGTTGCTCCAAGAGTTTGATGTGGAGATTCGAGATAGAAGTGGAGCACAAAGCGGGTAGTGACCACTTGAGTCGTATCACTCATTCTCCCTCTCACCCCTCTTCTATTCGGGATGATTTCCACGATGAGCGGCTTCTACATTTGCAAGTTAAGACCCATGGTATCTTGATTTAGTTAACTACTTGGTAGTGGTGTTTTCTGTAGAGTCCACTAGGGCCCAAACCCTTAAATTGAAAAGTGAGTCTAAATATTATGTTTGGGATGACCCTTATACGTGGAAATTTTGTAGTGACCAAGTAGTTAGGAGATGTGTGCTGATTGTGAGTTTCAATCTATATTGCATTTTGCTCATGCTTACACTGTGGTGGTCACTTTGGACCCCAAAGAAGCTGCTAGGAAGGTGTTAGAATGTGGTTTGTTTTGGCCTTCCTGTTTCATGATGCCCATTTGTTTTGCAAGTCATGTGATAAGCGTCGGAGGCGGGGAGTATTTCCGTAGGCATGAGATGCCCCAAAACCCTATATTGTTTTGTGAGATCTTTGATGTTTGGGGTATTGATTTCATGGGTCCATTTCTGCTTCATATGGTTACACTTACATCTTCTTTGTTGTTGATTATGTTTGAAATGGGTTGAGGCGAAAGCCACCGGACAAATGATTCTTACGTGGTGGTGGATTTTGTTAGGTCTAACATTTTTGCGGGTTTGGCATTCCTAGAGCTATTATCGGTGATCAGGGTTCCCATTTTTGCAATCGAAGCATGGGTGCCTTGCTACGCAAGTATGGAGTGCTTCACAAGGTTTCCACGACCTACCATCCTCGGACCAATGGTCAAGTGAAGTCTCCAATAGAGAGATTAAGCAAATCCTTGAAGGCTGTCAACTCTACCGGAAAGATTGGAGTAAGCGACTAGATGATGCTTTGTGGGCATATCGCACCGCCTACAAGACTCCGATTGGGATGTCTCCTATCGGATTGTCTTTGGTAAGGCATGTCATCTTAGGTTGAGTTGGAGCATCAAGCCTATTGGGCTATTAAGCAATGCAACATGGATTTGGCTAAGTCAGGGATGGAGAGGAAGCTGCAGTTTGCAAGAGTTAGATGAGCTTAGATTGGATGCCTATGAAAGCTCACGGTTGTATAAGGAAAAGACTAAGGCATTCCATGATAAGCATATTCGAGGAAAGAATTCTCTCGTGGGCGAGAAAGTTCTTCTATTTAATTCCGTCTGAAGTTTATGCACAGTAGCTTCGATCTAGATGGGATGGCCCTTTTGTGATCACTAACATATTTCCATTTGGTCTTTGTTGAGCTATGTGATCCACCCACGGGACGGACTTTTAAGGTCAATGGGCATCGCCTCAAGCCATTTCATGAGGATCCCACGGCGGCTGAGGAAGCAGAGATTCTCCTCATTGATGCCACTTATCCTCCATAAACCCTTGGGAGTATTCTTCTTTCTTCTCCCTCTCTCTCTTTTATTTGTTTTCCTTTTCTACTTTGCTTTTTGAAAATAAATACATTCTTTCTTTCTAATGATTGCTACATATTATGAACTAGGACATTTTGGTTTTAATGGATCATTCTGTTTAGTCTGGAACTCTTGACTCTTCGATTACAAGTCTTGGTAGTTGATTTGATGTTGTTGATTACCTAAGTTGGTATTGACCTTGTGAGGTTTTGGGCTGCATGAATGGAATTCATCTTTTGCCATTCTTTCTTTCATGTGTGCATCTCTCATGATTTGTGTTCTCTAGAACTTGCTCCTTTTCTTTTTGAAACTACATTTTCACTTACGTGCATAAGTATGATGGAAGCTTGTTTTCTTTCTTTTATTCTCCTCACTTTGGCCAAATAGCTTTCCCTTACATTATGATTCCCTTGCTAGCCCCTTTGTGCCTTTTGACCCATTCTTTTCTAAGCCACATTACAAGCCTAAGCGTAAAACCATTTTATTCCGCACCTTGAAGATTTATTGAGCATTGGTTTCAACTTGTTTTGTGTTTAAGTGTGGGGTTGCTCGGGAGTGCAACAGTTTAAGTGTGGGGGATATTTGATTTTGACATTGTAATTACGTATACAATGAAAGAAAGAAAGAAAGAAAAGAAAAGTAAAAAAAAAAAAAAAAAAAAAAAAAAAAAAAAAAAAAAAAAAAAAAAAAAAAAAAACAAAGAAAGAAAAGAAAGAAAAGAAAAGAAAATACATAGAAAGGAATGTATATATGAGTAGAATAAAAGTCTCATACATAGAGAATGATTGTGTTAATCGGTGCTCTTCCTTTTGATTTCTTTGGTGCTTAGCCTCTTATTCCATACTATTACCTACCTTCACCCTAGCCCCGTTACAACCTTTAATTACAAGCTCTCTTGATTTGTGCATGTATGTGTTATGAGTAGTGGAGACGTAGAAGTTGAGCAAGCTTATGGTAGAACAAATTTCTTGAGTAGAATTTGAGCGATACACTTATTTACCTTAAACACTTGAGAGACCTGATTGATTGAGCGCATCATTTGAGAGATCATCTTTTGTGATTAGCATCATTGATTGACACTACCATGAATTGTAATTTGAGATGAAGGGGTTTTGGTCTTGAATGATTGGTCTTTTGAAGCTTTGTGTCCCTTGATTCAATTTTTGCATTGTTAGCAATTATTAGTAAAGAAGAGTTTTCCTTTAGGTCTTTCTCTTTGAATTTTGCTCGGGAGTGCAAAAAGATAAGTGTGGGGGAATTTGATAATTGAATATTTTATACACTTATTTTTGTCTCTTGAATAATAATTTAGGACCCTTTAGCTAATAAATAATGGCTCTTATGTTTATTTGGGCCTTGGGCCTTTTATTGCATTTTAGCTATTTTTAATAATAAAATTCCAGTTTTGTGTTGCTTCACTATTTCTACCATAACTCTTGAACCAGACATCGGATTTGCCTCATTTTTGTCTCATATTTCAGATGATTCAGAGAGCTACAATTGTTATGAAGACATCAAGAGCAAATTCGGTCAAGAAGGAGGTCAATTTTGGAGCCAAAGTCGGATGTACAATTCTGGATTTATTTTGGACCCGAATTTTGTAATTTAAGTCCGGTTATATTTTATTTCTGTTTTGGGCTAAAACTATGAGAGCCCATTTCGTTTTAGGTTATTTTTAAGTATGGCAGCTGCCACAAACATATTCATTCACGTTTTTAACATTAGAGTGGATCAAAATACAAGTTTTCATTTTCTCTCATCTGTTCTTCATGTTCTTGCGCGTTCTTCGTGTTCTTCGTTCGTTCTTCGATTTTCCCAGCCATGATCGGCTAAACTCTTGTGATTAACCCAACGATGAGGATTCCATGATTCATCCAGAGAACTCGTGCCTAATCGGTAACTACTCGATTCTGTTTTCATCTTATCGGATTCGATTTACGGAAATAGTTCGAATATTAGATTTAATATTCGGTTTGGTTCATCCCAAGGACTTAGTTCGGACTAGGTTACGGTGTTGCTGTGCGATTGCACAGTGAGACGCCACTGTCGGACAGATTCTAAGCGATCGTCTAGGCGAGGAATCTCGGATGAATGCGAGAGATTTCGATTCATCCGGAACCAAACGTGGGTTAGTTGTATTTTCGTTCAATGATGGAGGTTTATGGAATCAATTCGTTGGGTTGATCATCTTTAATCTGTCTCTGTTTATTTGATTCTGTTTGACTCTGTTTATTGCATTTTGGTTATGTTATTTCGTTTTGTTCTATTACATTAAACCAACCCCCCATTTTATCATTCTGTTTCACTATTGTTATTAAACAAGCCCGCTGCAAATTCGTTGGGAAACGACCCAGGTTCCCTAATTCTGCAAATTGTTTTCGAACTTGGTTTATTTTGGAAGACACGGCAAAAATCTTTCCACTCATCTCACCCCGTACTTGTGCCAAAATCTCATCTACGAGGTTCGCCCGAATTTTTGCTACGAGCAGGGGACTAGGGTTCTCGTCGTCATATGAACGTGAACGCCGGCCAAAAAATTTTGCTACACTAACTCCCCGTGGCTCCCCTCGACAGGCATCAAGATAATCTACCTTCCCAATCGCCGTGGACAAAATGTCCATCCTTGTAGCTGGCGTGAATGAACCACAGGAGAAAAGATTATTCAGAAACAATGTATAAACTTGCGTAATGTGAAACAACTAAGGCTAGTAAATACGCCTAATTGAACAACTTACAATCTTTGAGGCGACCTCAGCTACATCTGCATTGATGTATTTGTCACCCTTCATCCTGGAAGCTTTCCATTTTGGTGACGAGGAGGGGCGGGGCTGGACAACAATGGACGGATCGGCACAGGAAGCTTCCTTCGTTCGCGCCAACTCGCTTCCATCATCTTCCGTTCCGACTTTTTATATCCACCTCTGGACATGCAATGTGGATACTTATTTCTCGCTTTGCCTCTCTCTATTGGCTTGAGCTTTTTCCTGTGACACGAAAACAAATAAAAATTAGCAAACGATGTCAAGTACATCCAACTAAAAGATAATATACGAAAGAAATATTACAAGAAATTCAGGATTTTGCCGAGACGCCACAAACTCTTGCCAGTCCTCTGGAGAAATGAAATCGTAGATCTTTGAGGGATCCTCATTCCTCTTTGGCCCTCGAATGTACTTTTTTGTCAGCTTGTTCTTAAAGTCCTTCCATCGTAGACGAACTTCGCCCATCCAATGCTTGTTCATCGCCTTATTGTTGGGGACATCGAACGTTTCTTTGCAAGGTAATTAAAAGAGAATATCAATAAATAACATATAAAGTAATAAGACTAAATCAACAAATGCATTATGTGGAGAGTGATATACCAAAATTTGTGCCCAGATCAAGTCCTTCGCTTTTTGAGGAACCAATCTCCAATGAGGGTAGACAATGTGAACTTTGCTTCGAGCTAGATAGCCTAAATAGCTAATGAAATTGTCCTCCTCTTGACCAATTGGATTCATATTGGAATCAAACTCCACATGCAGCCGCTTCTTTTGGTTTTCACGGCGTGCAATTAGCGAACCCATATGAGTGCTACCTCTACCCTTTCTTTTAACGGGTTGATCAACCCTATCACTCGATGACTCCTCTGATGAGCTCGACATATTCCTGTTCATGAAGAACAAATCAATGTTAGATAGGCCGAATTCATAGCTCTTTGGAGATGAAAGAGGCAAGAATCCTAAACAGAAGCAAAAAATCCAGTCCATAAACAAGAAGCATTAACTTAATTTGGTGGAAATCATCATAGGTAATTTGGTGGGCTATATAATGTTCTTATTTATAAGAGAGATGCAATTTCGCCTAAGCTTCCCCCCTCCCCCCACATATTAATATATTAATCAGAGATGTTATTTATTCCCTTCAGATCAATAATGGACACTCAAATTTAATATTCAACGTTTTAAATTTAATGCAATTTAGAGGAACTGACTTAAAATCATCATCACCAATATTTATGTAAGATAAAGAAAGCATAGAGCCATAGAGTCAATGTTTACTTAAAGTAAACGTGCTTTTTACAACAGCTAAAGCTAAACCCTATGTCATTATCGAACTAGTATAAGAAACATGGCAATCCACATTACCATCCATAGTGCACAATCCAAAATGCGAGTGAGAGAGAAAGAGGCAGGAATCCTAAACATACAGAAGAAAAAATACAGTCCATAAACAAGAAGCATTAACTTAAGAATCCTAACTTAAGCAAAAATCCATTCATACATGGGTTATTAGGAATCAAAGAACTTAAGAAACGAACAAGAAGCTTACTTGCTGGGTTTGGTGGGTTTCTTCGATCAGGAAAGAGGCGGAGTGAGCGAGAGATAGAACCACGAGTGTGATCAGTGACGACGACGGTGGAGACGACGGCGGAGATGGCAACGAGAGCACCAGGCTTGGAGAAGGAACGACACGAGAGTGTGAGTGAGGACGAGAGGATTTCGCGCGCGCTGTCGTCGGAGATCAGAGAATGTGAGTGTGAGAGAAAATGAAGAGGCGCGCGTGTATATTAACCTAAAAAAATTGAATATAGGCGACCTGAATCTGATTTCAGGACGCCTATATTCTTATTTTGGAGTTCTGAAATGTATTCAGGTCGCCATTTTTTTAATATTGGCTACCTGATTAAGATTCAGGTCGCCAATATTAAAATATTGGCGACCTGAATAAGAATCAGGTCGCCAATATTTTAATATTGGCGACCTGAATTTTAATCAGGTCGCCAATATATTAATATAGGCGACCTGAATATCAATCAGGTCGCCAATATTATTAAATTTTTTAAAAAAACATCCTTGGCGCAAAAGAAAAAATCCATGGCACGAAGTAATTAATATGTATTGCCACATTAAAAGCATCATTAAAATTATTCAGGTCGCCATAAATTAATATTATTGCTAAAAAGGGAATCCCGCATGGCGCCAAAAAAAAAATTATTATATTTTATGGCGAGAGAGAATGTTAGACGTCCTGAAACAAATTTAGGACACCAAAAATAAATTTAAGGTCCTGATTTCTTATTTAGGACGTTGAAGGCTAAACTTCCCTCAAGATAATTACAAGAATGCCACCGCCTTCATTTTGGACGTCTTGTTTCTAAATAAGGACGTTTTTTAGGGTAGTAATATCCAATTTTTGTAGTAGTGACATTTGCCTCTGTTGCCTTTTTAGTTGCTTGTACAACTTAGCCCGAACATGAATACATTCAAACGATAGTGTTAAGTTCGAACGTAATGCACTAAAATGAAAACACATTCGAACCAAAATTTTGATAGTAACCAAACTTCTGCATCAGCTCATATTAAAACAGGACAATAACAACAATATGACAAGTTACTTCGATTGCACCCACTAAAAAAACAAAAGAAACCAACCTGAATTTTGTGTAGCCCATATCAAATTTAATTTGCAACCTTTTACATCTTTAGACACAGCAACATAGATTTTCTCTTCAACCACCCTTGGATTAGGCTCCCCTACCAATTTCCCCATTTCACCATAGCAATTTTAAGATACCAAAGATTATCGAATCAATAAAGACCTAACACTCTTACCGTAAGATACTTAACCTTGAAGCAATATTCCACTCAAAATCAACAACTTCTATAATTGAAAACTCACACAGTCATATCAACCTTAATTGCAGCTTCAGTTTTGCTTGGGTTCAACTTCTCCTTCGCTTCCAATGCCCACTGTAGTTCAAAGCTTCTTCACCGAGTGTTTTGTCTAGCTCATGGCTACCTTGTCATTTTAAATAGGTACAGCCTTTTCAAGGGGCTTTTTTTTTCTAAAAATTTCACCATCTCCTATAACTTTTGATCTAGATATCCGATTAGCCTGATTCTTCTTTTCTTTTTTAGATGATTCAGAGATCTACAATTGTTATGGAGACTCAGAAGGCTGATTAGGACAAGAAGATGGACGAAATTGGAGCTAAAGACAGATGCATTTTTATGGATTTCTATTTTGCCCGAATTTTGTAATAAAAGACCAATTAGAGATTTCCTATTTATTAGAGATTTCCTATTTATTAGAGGTTTCCTATTATTAGGGATTCCTATTTTTGTTTAGTCATCTCTCCTATATAAGGAGGTTAGATGGTGGCTACAAACATATTCTCAACATTCTCAATATTCTCTCAATTACTCTTTGTGAGACTTTTGGGATTAAATTAGAAGCTTGGTTATTTTCTCTGAGTTGTTCATCATGTTCTTTATCTTCTTCATCTTTTCTTCTGAGTTTTTCCTAGCCATGCTTGGCTAAGCTTTTGTGGTTGACCCAAGGATTGAGAATTCTGTGAATCCAGAGGGCCAGCACTTCAAGCGATAACGTAATTCGTTTCATTTATTATAATCGGATCCGATTATGATTGCGAGAATGAGTATTAGATTTAATACCCAGATTGACATCCCAAGGACATAAGTCGCACCGGGTTACGAGAGCGTTGAGCGATCGCACAACGAGTTCGCCATGAGTTCGATCAAATGCTAGGCGATCGTCTAGTCGAGGGAGTTTTTGGATAAACGCGAGATTTCGGTTTGTTCGAATCAATCACGAGTTCGATTATTATGTTTTTGTCCGATGAAGGGGGAATTTGCATCGGTCTGATTACTGACAGTAAAGTAGTTTTATTTTATTTTTTTATTTTTTATTTTTTAAATTTTTTGAGTCTCATTTGAATATATCGGGTATTTCAATTGTTTGACTTACTCCGATTGGGCTGTTATTTTTATTTTTTTGAGTCATGGATGCCAATGTTGTTGATGATGTTATTCTTTGATTGTCCATATTTTTCATCCGTGAATGAATCATTAATTGTGCATGTTCTAACTGAGATTAATGATGCATTATATGGTCACTATGATTTGATTGGTGATTCTGCATTAATTGTGGATTCTGATGTTGGTTGTGATATCCATTATGATGTCCATTCCCCTAACACTATTGATTTTAAAGATACTCCACTTACTGCTAACCATAATGATGCTTTGAATGATGGAAGTAATATCTCCATTGATTTTATTGATATTATTCATGATCTTGGCATGACTGTTGTTAGTGGAGATACTATTAAAGATAAGTGTGGGGAAAGCCTTGCTTTTGATATGCATTTACAGGGAAAGACCATCATGAATCATGATGTTTCACATGTAGAGTTTGTCTTGTTTGATGATTTGAGCAACCATTGTGAGACTATTTTGAGTGATCACTTGATTTATTCTTTAAAGAGTTTGACTCTTACCTGAGAGTCATGTTGATTTTGTGGGTTGCTCAAAATATTTGGAAGTTCCAACATTTTCTTTTGATCAATTTATTTTGGGATCTTCCTTGATTCTTGATAAATTGAGTTTTATTGATTATATTTATGTGGGACAAGATCTTGCTTGGTGTCATGATTTTATGCAGGTACATGGATTGATTACTCCTATCCAAACACCTTCCATACTTGAGTTGAAATGTTATTTACGGATCTTAAAAAGGAAGTTGTTTGCTAAACATCAACAAGGGACATCACTAGTGCTTTCATGTGACTTACAACCAGACAAAGGAAAGAAGCCAATTATGCCACTTCATTTGAGTCTCCAAGATTTTAATAGTCCGGTCGTACTCCCTCCTTACTCTTTTACTTGCATTACCTACTATTATATGTTATATTTATCTTTTGCACTAAGGCTAATGCATGAATTAAGTGTAGGGGCAGGATTTTGTTCTTACTTTTGGTTTTTGTTCTTTGTTTTCAAAATGAGAAAAAGAAAAATATTTTTGTTTTGGTTTTTATTCCTTGTATTCAAGAAAAGGAAGAAAAGTTTTCTTTTGTGAATAATTTCCCTTTTCAAAATAAAAATTTGTTTTTTTACCAATAATACACTCTCTTTCTATGATTGCTATACATCTTGTGAACTTGGACATTTTGGTTTTGATGGATCATTCTATTTGGGCTGAATTTCTTAACTCTTCGATTACATGTCTTGGTAGTTGATTTGGTGATGTTGATTGCTTGAGTTGGTATTAACCTTGTGATATTTTGGGCCTACATGAATGGAATTCATCTTTTGCCATTCTTTCTTTCATGTGTGCATCTGCTCATGATTTGTGTTCTCTAGAACTTGCTCCTTTTCTTTTTGAAACTGCATTTTTCACTTACGTGCATAAGTATGATGAAAGCTTGTTTTCTTTCTTTTATTTTCCCCACTTTGGCCAAATAGCCTTTTCCCTTGCATTATGATTCCTTTGCTAGCCCCTTTGTGCCTTTTTGACTCATTCTTTTCTAAACCACATTACAAACCTAAGCGTAAAACCATTTTATTCCGCACCTTGAAAATTTATTGAGCATTGGTTTCACCTTGGTTTTGTGTTTAAGTGTGGGGTTGCTCAGAGTGCAATAGTTTAAGTGTGGGGGATATTTGATTTTTTCATTGAGATTATGTATATAGTATAGTTCCTAAAAAAAAAGAAAGAAAGAAAAAGAAAAGGGCTTGGAAAAAAAAAGTAAAAAGAAAAAAAAAAGAAGAAAGAAAGAAAAGCAGAAAAAGAAAAGAAAGAAAGAAAGAAAAAGGAAAAAAAAATACAGAGAAAGAAAGGAGATATATGAGTGAAATAAAAGTTTTTCTACATAAAGAATGACTGTGTTAATTAGTGCTCTTTTAAATTTCTTTGGTGCTTAGCCTCTCATTCCATACTATTACCTACCTTCACCCTAGCCCCATTACAACCTTTAATAACAAGCTCTCTTGATTTGTGCATGCATGTGTTATGAGTAGTGGAGAAGTAGAAATTGAGCAAGCTTATGGTAGGACAATTTTCTTGACTAGAATTTGAGCGATACACTAATTTACCCTATACACTTGAGAGATTAATTGAGAGCATCCTTTGAGAGACCATCTTTTGTGGTTAGCATCATTGATTGAAATTGCCAAGATTTGTAATTTGAGATGAAAGGATTTTGGTCTAAACGATTGGTCTTTTCAAGCTTTGTGTCCCTTGTTCGGTTTTTGCATTGTTAGCAATTGTTAGAAAGAAGAAGTTTTTCTTTTACTCTTTTCTTTTAATTTTGCTCAGGAGTGCAAAAGGATAAGTGTGGGGGAATTTGATGATTGAATATTATTACACTTATTTGTATCTCTTGGTGAATAAATTTAGGAATGTTTGATTGATAAATCATGGATTTTGTTACTTAATTGGGCTTTGAGCTTTTAATTGGATTGAACTCATTTATTATGATTAAATTCCAGATTTACAATGATTTAGTATTTTCGCCATAACTTTTGATCTAGATATCCGATTAGCCTGATTCTTCTTTCCTTTTTTAGATGATTCAGAGATCTACAATTGTTATGGAGACTCAGAAGGCTGATTAGGACAAGAAGATGGACGAAATTGGAGCTAAAGACAGATGCATTTTTCTGGATTTCTATTTTGCCCGAATTTTGTAATAAAAGACCAATTAGAGATTTCCTATTTATTAGAGATTTCCTATTTATTAGAGGTTTCCTATTATTAGGGATTCCTATTTTTGTTTAGTCATCTCTCCTATATAAGGAGGTTAGATGGTGGCTACAAACATATTCTCAACATTCTCAATATTCTCTCAATTACTCTTTATGAGACTTTTGGGATTAAATTAGAAGCTTGGTTATTTTCTCGAGTTGTTCATCATGTTCTTTATCTTCTTCATCTTTTCTTCTCGAGTTTTCCTAGCCATGCTTGGCTAAGCTTTTGTGGTTGACCCATGGATTGAGAATTTCGTGAATCCGAGGGCCGCACTTCAAGCGATAACGTAATTCGTTTGTTTATTATAATCGGATCCGATTATGATTGCGAGAATGAGTATTAGATTTAATACCCAGATTGACATCCCAAGGACATAAGTCGCACCGGGTTACGAGAGCGTTGAGCGATCGCTGTTTCTATTTCACTGTTATTCCAATCAAACCCGCTGCAAATTCGTTGGGAAAACGATCCAGGTTCCCTATTACTGCAAATCTTTTATTGAACTTGGTTATTTTGTAAGGGCTCGGCAAATCCCTTTCAAAATTTGATGTTTAATGGAACTTTCAGCCTCATGGGAACTCTTTTTAACAGAAGATGAGCGCACCAAACATGTATTTTTGGAGGGAACCTTGTTAAGTTCCCTTCCCATGGCCCAACTTCCATGCAACAAACAGGCCTAAGAAAGAAGAAAAGGCGGTTGTCATATCGGAAGGGCTGAAAAGAGAAACAGAGGCGCAATGTAGAGGCACAGACGAAGAAAGACAAACAAAAATAGAGACATTTATCCATTCCATTCGCCTTCCACATCCACCTTCATCTTCCTCTCGCCGGCGGCATCATCCACCACCAAGGCCGTCAGTGAGCTTCGTCGTCATAGCTGCGAGGAGAGCTAGAGACAGCATTGACAGCAAAAACCAGAGACCAGAGTCACCGACGCTACTGGTGTTTCTTTGGGGAGCTGAGTTTGACTGAGCAGCTAGAGGAGAGACGGGATCACCGTGGAGGAGCTTCAGCTTCGCCATCGATTGAACCATAATGCCCTTCCTACCTTCATTGTTTCAATTTATTTCCCTTCCACTTGATTTCCATGATGATTTTATTGTTGCTAGATGGATATGTAAAAAGTTATGTCTGGCTGATTTTACTTTTGCAACCTAGAGTAGCTATGAACTTATTATAAGTGGATTAAACTTTGTTTTCATTGCTTAGTTATAATTAATATTAATTTTGGTTACTTAATCTTGTTTAGTTTTATCTATTTGATGACTGACCATCATTGAATATGAATTTGAGCATTAGGATTTACCTTAACGAAGGGAATTTTAATTAGGCTCTAAGATTAAGTAATATGGGATTAGATTACGATTTAATTTGCAATTAGGATATACATATACCTAATGGCCCAATATAATTGTTGAAGAGTGTATTTGAGTTTTATTCCCTCTTGAGTAATTATGTTAGACATAACAAAGTACACTTAAGAGAGGTTGTAAATGGACCGACAAGCATTTATAGCTATTTATACTCGATATTAACAAAATTGATATTAAGGCTAATTGAATTAGTGAAATCAATGTTTATGAAGCTAATAAGGGATTAGTGATTCTGAGTTGCTCATTTGATTGTTATGGTTGTTTGTTTATTTTAATTCTAATTTCTTTTCATTTAATTAAATTCAATTTGAATTGCTCAACTTAAATGAAAGTATAAGATTAATGCTTAATTGAAGTTGTGGGTACTAAGTCCTCGTGGGAACGATATTTTTCTCATCACTTTGTTACTTGATACGGCCCATATATTTGCAGAGTTATAGGCTATAAAGTTTTTCCCTATCATGTGTATCCATAGCATAGGATAGTACAACAGAAGATAATTTGGAGTGTCACTGTCTACTAGCTTACTTTAAACCATTGAGAGATTTCTGTAATTTGCAAACCAAGTTAGGAGAAAAAGGTGTAAAGCCTTGAGGTAACTCCATGTAAACCTCTTCATTCAAATCTCCATGAAGGCAGGCATTATCAACATCCAATTGGTGTAAAAACCAATTCTTATCAGCAGCAATGCATAGTAACATTCAAAGGGTAGTCATTTTTGCCACTAGTAAAAAAGTGTTGAAATAGTTAATGCCTTCAGTTTGAGTGTATCATTTAGTGACTAGTCTAGCCTTGTGTCTTTCAATATCACTATTAAACTTGAATTTTGTTTTATAAACCCATTTGTAACCAATGGTTTCCTAGCTAGGTGGTAAAGATGATAAAACCCAAGTCTAATTTTGTTCAAGAGCCTCTATCTAAGCTTGCATAACATCCCTCCAAATAAAATTTTTGACAGCTTGACTATATGTTGTTGGATCAGTGGTAGTAGTAGTGATTACAAAAGCAAAGTTTTTATATGAAGGAGAAAGAGAGGAGTGAGACAAAACAGATGATAAAAGATATATAGGACGTCCCTCACACGATAATTGATTAGTAAGAGATTGAAGGGCACAGTGATAGTCGTAGATATGAAGGTTGGTGGTATGGTCTAGTGGAGCGACAAAGTTGTTGAGATTGAGAAATGGGAATAGGAGAAAATGTGTTAGTGACATGTGAAGATAAAGCAAGGTCAGGGGAACACTCATCATCAAGAAAGCCAGGAAAATCCTGGATAATGGGTATGGTAGTTTGAATAGTAGGGGAAGACTTAAAGGAAGTCACATTGTTAGTTTTAAATGGAAAAAGTTGTTCATGGAAAATAACATCTATGGACAAAAAAATCTGATTAGTAGTGACATCGAGTAAAGTATAAGCTTTTGAGCTAGAAGGAAAACCCATAAAAGCACATTTGGGAGAACGAGAATCAAACTTAGAACGATTACTAGTTAAAGTGGAAGCAAAACATAGAGAACCAAAAACTTTAAAATCAGAATATGAAGGAGCAACATTGTGTAACTTTTCAAATGGCGTAACATTGTCAAGAATTGGTGAGGGGAGTCTATTGATGATAAAAGTAGCATGCTTAATAGCAAATGGCCAATAAACAATAGTCAAATTTGATTGAAAAGATAAAGCCCTAGCAACATTTAAAATATGTTGATGCTTTCGCTCGACAAGACCATATTGTTGAGGAATCTTAACACAAGATGTTTGGTGCAAAACTCCCTTGGAAGCATAAAAATTAGACATGCTCAAGCAAGGAGACTGGCATGCCCGAGCATCATCGGGCTCAGAGCGAAAAAAATTACAAGTTGGAGAGTCATGCCCGAGCAGAGTGAAAGGCATGCTCGAGCACCATACTTGAGCAGAGGAAAAAGGATGTTCAAGCAGCATCAATCGACTCTTCATTCTTCGTCTCTAAATGACGCTTGCCCGAGCATGAAAATGTCATGCTCAAGCGCCATGCTCGAGCAAAGGAGAAAGCATGCTCGAGCATCATCATTATAACTGTAAGTCTTCGCCTCTGTTTGCTTCTTGCCCGAGCATACTTTCTGTGTTGCTTGAGCATTGGCAATATCTTGCCCAAGCATGAAGATTCTCTTGCTCGAGCATCAGCGATAGAAACTATTTCTGAAATACACCAGGAGAAGTTTGCCTGAGCAAGCATGGTTGGTTGTTCGAGCATAGCATGATTTCTATTCTTTCTAAGTGTTTTCTTCACTATTGCCCGAGCATAATAATGGTCATGCTCGAGCATGATCATCCCTATTTTCAAATCTCCGTCTTCGTAAATCTTAAATCATCATGTGTGATTTCATTTTTATATATCATTAATCATTACTATTGCTAATTGCTTTTAATCAGTTTGCTAATGAGTTTCAGATGATTTTATCATGGATTAACAACAAATTTGCATAAAGCAATTTGTGTGTCAGAGAAACATTAAATGCAGTTGTCAAAACGAGTGATATCTTCTGCAACCATCTCTCTGATCAATGTAAAGAATTTACTGATATTCCGCTCACGCATTAAAAGTTGTCTCTCAACGAGCAAAACAAAAGGAATAAAGAATGTTTTCCGAAGACCAAAATCATTAACGGCGAAAGTGACCAACGAAGCTTTAACTGTCTAATGGCTATATTCAAGAGTCACAACAATTAATCTTCAAGCTTCTCCAACGGTCGAATGCTCGCAACGGTTGAAACACAATAACCTATAAATTGCGAAGTCTTCAAACCGGAAGGAGTGACAACGATTGATGAATGAATCGACGAAGCCAACAAAATGATTTTACTACTTCACTGTCGATAGTTCATACACTATGTTTCTCAATGTTTATATAGTTTACACTAGAAAGTGAAATGATTTGTATTGTACTTCAGTGTTTATTCATCTCCTCTTCTAGAGAGAACATTTCTGATTATTAAATCATTGTAAGAATCTCAAGTCGTAGGACTTGGAGATTGGGATATTAGTTTACAACTTGTAAGGAGGAGTGTATCTTAGTGAGAGGATAACTTCGAGTACAAAGAGTGTAACTGATTGAAAGGTGTATCTCAGTGAGAGATTTGGCTTCACAAGTGCCTGGGTGAACTTGTGCGTTTGTAAAGGCTTCTCTTGTGCCTGGATTAAACAAGAGGATAATGGATTGAAAATCTCAAGTGGAGCTTGGGGACTGGACGTAGGTCAAGGATTTGGCCGAACTAGTATAAATCACAGTTTGCATATTCTCTTCCCTTATCTCTTATATTTCCAGTATTTGTTTATTTGAATATCAAACTGTTGACTTAGAAAACGTGAACAGATTTTCAAAGTTTCAAGTTTTTTAATCTTCACCCAATTCACTCCCCTCTTGGGTTCAGCCGGTTCTACATCTTTTTTGAAACTCAATAATGTATACTTTTTCATTTGTACAAATTAGTTTGTTGTTAATGATGAATACAAGTTAAATCCAAATTTTGAATTATGATATTATTATTTTCCTGTTAATACAAATAAATTTAAATAAATTTAAGAACTATGTTAACACAAAATAATCAAATAGATAAGATTGAAAATTAGTTACATGTAAATGTTGTTTATCAATAACATGTAATAATTGCAATATGTTGAAACGATCACTTTATTTAGTTGAATTAATAAGAAAATTGTACCTTCTTTGATTGATCCAAATATCTTCTCATCCTTCAAAGTTCTCATTAATTTGAGCAGTTTGACGTGGAATATTCTACTCAATATTTCTGGTTTGTCGCATGGTTTCAATCCGTCTTGGTCACAGTGACGAGTAATCTCTGGCCACATTGGGTTGCATGTGAATGTTATAAATATATCTGGATAACTAGCCTAAGCACACATGGCCATAGCATCTTGATAGTTTTGAATCATGTATTGTGCACCACCAATGAAAGAAGATGGTAGAATAACTTGTCGTCCTGTTGATAAAGGGTCTGTCTCTCCTCTTGTGACTGCATTCGATAGTCCATAGTAAAGATCAATCGTTAATTCTTTTTAATGCTTTCTAATGTAGTCAAGCCTATCACTTTCAACCATTGAGTATCCATCAACAATAAATTGTTGGAGTAATTTTTTTCCATGCAATATGACTGATATTTCTGACTTCCTCCTCATTAAACGGAATGCCAAGTATTCTCTAGGTGTGAGTTTTTTCTTCTTCTTGGTTGTTGCTAGTGATTCATGAGAATGTTCAGTTGTTGAGTTGTATCTGTTATCTCCGTACGAAAAAAGTAAAGGATACTACAGTGGTAGATAAGCCATGTGTAACTCATCAATCCTTTCGAAACCAACCTAGCATTATAGGTTGGAATGTTGCCATCTACATCAATCTTCTTTTGAAGACCCATTTGCACCCAATAGAAACTAATCCCTCAGGTGGTGGAACCAAGGTCCATACCTTGTTCTAATCCATCAAATTTATCTCGGATTGCATGGCTTGAAGCCATTATGAGGAGTCAACATCGTTGACTGTCTTAGTGTAGGAAGTAGACTAGTCATCTTCAACAATTTGTTGATTCTCAATCACAAAACCGTACCTTTCAGGTTGATGACTAACCCTAGAAGTCCTACGGGGCTGGGTGTTTATAGCCTCTACTTGAGGCATCGCCTAACCAACAAACTCGGGCTCTATTATCTATTCTTGTAGATCTTGAATTTCTTCAAATTCTACCTTACTCCCACTATCTATTTGATAGAGTAGATCATCTTCAAATAAGGTAGCATTCTTGGATATAAACACTTTGTAGTCCTCAGGGTAGTAAAATTAATATCCCTTAGTTCCCTTGGGATAGCCTACAAACTAGCACAAAGTGCTTCTTGCCCCTAACTTATCCGGTGTTAAAGTCTTGACATAAGCTAGACAGCCCCACACCTTGAGGTAACTCAAGTTGGGCTTCCGCCCCTCCATATCTCATACAGAGTAGTCTTGAACAAATTTGACGAAACCCTATTAAGAAGGTTTAACACTGTATTGAGGGTGAATCCCCAAAACAATTTTGGGAGCTTAGTATTGCTCATCACTGACCGTACCATGTCAAGCAATGTTCGGTTCCTCTTCTCAGGCACACCATTTTGATGTGGTATGTATGAAGCCGTCAACTATAAGCTAATCTCATTCTTTCTTAGATAATCCTGAAACTTCTGACTCAGATATTCATCACCTCGATCAGATCGAAGTATCTTAATCATCTTGCCAAATTGTTTCTCTACTTCATTCCTAAACTCTTTGAACTTCTCAAAGGCTTCAAATTTATATCTCATAAGATACATAAATATGAATCTGGACTTATCATCAATAAAGGTGATGAAGTAGGAGTATCCTCCTTTAGCCTGAGGAGACATGGACCCACAAACATCTGAATGAATGAGTTTTAACAACTCATTGGCTCTGTGACTCTCGAGCTTCTCTAGCTTGGTTTTCGTCATCTTACCAGCCAAGATTCATAAGGCCCATAGGATTCGAAATTCATGGAATCTAGACAATCGTCATTATGGAGTCTAGACAATCTTGTCTCATTAATGTGTCCCAAACTACAGTGCTATAAGGATAGGATCGATTATCCAACCTCGGTTTCTTAACTTAAATACTAAGAAGTTCACTATTCCTAAGATTCTTTAGTACCAAAGGTAGAAGCATCATCATGCTTCTTTCACTTGAGGTTTACAAGGTTCAATGAGCAGTTCCTCCTCTAATGTCCTTCCTTTTGACAATGGAAGCATACAACAGTGTCTTTAGACTTCCCTTTTCCTTTGCCCTTGCCCTTCTTCTTTTTGGGCTTGTCCTTGGGCTTGAGCATGTCTGTCTCCACAGGCTTACCCTTGCTCTTCTTCTTGGGCTTGCCCTTGAGTAAGGGCAATAGGAATTGGAGAATCTATAATCTAAGTTATCTTCTCAGAACGCAAAACTAATTTTTCATTTCGATACTAGCTCTTAAAGTTAGGTCCAGCTATCTTATCAGTATCCAGAATAGAGCAAAATTAAAGTTTTCGGTCATGACTCATATGTTGAAAAACAAAAAGAAAATAGGACTTATAAGTATTTCATTAACCATATACAGAGACTTTTGAAACGTATATGGCTCTCCTACTATTTTCTCTAGAATCAATAACCCTCAGATAATGATTTCAGGGCTATCCTTCAAAAGGATATTTGTGGTGGGCTAAGAGAATGACTAGAATCATTTGTTTTCGGCTAAGCCTGCAAAACTAACTTATCCGGTGGGTTGATTTGATCAACAACATCTCCATGTCTTCTCTTAGATCATCAGGTTGACAACACCTTGTCATTTAGTGTCACATCACTATGTAACAACCTGACATATTTACCCTAAATATATAGACCCGGCTAAGCCTACAGACTTTACATCTAGTTTAGCACAAACCATCATCCTAGAGCCGGGAAATCGGGCCAAGCCCATCGGGCCGGCCCGTTTAAGCCCTGGCCCTGTAGGGCTCGGGCTTGAAAAATAGGCCAGAAATTTGAAATTGGCCCTGCAGGGCCGGCCCTGTAGGGCCTCGGGCTTAATCGGGCCGGCCTTGTAGGGCCTCGGGCCGGCCCTGCAGGCCCGTTTAACTGTAGCATTTTTTTTTTAAAACAAATTAATTACCTAAACTTCCACTTAATGAATATTATTTGTAATTACTTAGATTTTTTTAGTTTAAACTATAACCTTTTTTATATTTATTATTATTCTGTATTAAAACACATAATTAGTTATTATAAATTTTAAAGAAGGGATGTTTTCATATTAAATAAACACATACTTTGGTATTAGAATATTATATAAGTAATAAATTATAAATATATTTTGTATAAAATAAGTATAATTATTTTTACATGTCAGTAAAATCATGCCTGAATCGAAGGAATCTGCATACACACACAAAATTACGAGAGGGGAAGGCATTTTATCATGGGCATACATAAAGCAATTCCTTTGTTTAATATTTTTTGAAAAAAAAGGGAAAAAACATATTCTTTGTGTTTATTTGTTTTTTTTATAACGAATAAATAAATGTGTTTATTTGTTGAATGATTTATATTGTTTAGATATTAATGTTGATAACATTTATTTGATAGATTAGAACTTTAATGGTTGTAATTTACTAATTATGTTTCTTTGAAAAAAATCGAAGGAAAAAGAAGGAAAAATAATTAAAATTTGGAATAGTAATTTTCAGGCCCTGTAGGGCCGGCCCTGGCCCTGGTACGATCGGGCCGGGCTTTGAAAAACAGATGTTTTCCTTACTTCAGGCCCTGTAGGGCCGGCCCTGTTGGGCCCAGGCCCTGTAGGGCCAGGCCCTATCGGGCCGGGCCGGGCCGGCCCTGATTCCCAGCTCTACTGATCATCCTAAGTGTCACACACTTCAAATGGCACCGTCATACACTTCAAAATAAATAGGTCTTAGCTGAGCTAAAGAGAGCTACCATGTCGTAGGATTCTTAGGCACCACCGATGATGCGAGGTAAACAAACGCGCTGGATAATTTACCCTAAATGCATAGACCTAGTTGAGCCTACAGACTATACATCTAGTCTAGCAAAACCATCATCTTAAGTGTCATACACTTTGAATGGCACCATTATCCGACGAATAGTAGGTCTTACCTGAGCTACAAAGCACTACCATGTCGAAAGGTCTTAAGCACCACCGGTGATAGGTAAACAAACGCGCTAGATAATTTTTGTGAGGGTTCATTTTGGTCCCATCTTCAATTACTAACTAATAAATTAACTAGCATTTAGTCAACTTCTAAGATAGAATTGATTTTATCTTGCATGCATAAATTAGACATACATACAAAACAACTATCACATAGTTTAATTTTAAACGGCTTGTATTTATCATACATGCTAGTCGTGTAGTGATCATGTTTACTATTAGAGTAAATACCCTTTCTGGTCCCTGACAAAAAACACGGACCCCATTTTGGTCTCTGATAAAAAAAAGGTCATTTTTAGTCCATAAAAATGACGAAAATGGTCGATTGGTGGACATTTTGATCCCTCACAAATTTCCAAAATGTCCTTTTTAGTCCCATAAAAAGGACGAATAAGGGTCGATTTTTTTGTCAGGGACCAAAATGGGTCCGTGTTTTTTGTCAGGGACCAGAAAGGGTATTTATTCTTACTATTATCATGCATACTAGTCTTAATAATTCTATGCATAATAATAATAATAATAATAATAATAATAATAATAATAATAATAATAATAATAACAACACCAACAATTCATGTATTTTGTGGATGATCATGGTGCCTTCTGATTATTGATCCAAAACATCTCCATGTCTTGGATTTTCATATCTTCAAATATGCTCCTTTCTTTCACCATGGTCGAATGATCTCTTGGTAAACTCTTCTTGTACTTGTCTATGATCCAAAATTTTACATTATTATTCTTATTACAATTTTCTATGCAATATTTAAATTGGGACAAAACAATCCCATTTACCAAAAATAAGAAAATAAAAATAAATTTTAAATCAGGACAAAACAATCTCATTTATCAAAAGAAATAAAATTTAAATAATAATTTAAATCATTCATTCGAGGTACCATGACCATCCCTTTTATTGTACCTACAAAAAGGTTAGAAAAAACACATGCACGCATTTTTGTAAATCCTAATTTATCATTGAATAGAATTCAATAATATTACCCCATTTGTTTTCAGTAATGAGCCCGGCTCTGGTACCACTTGTTGGTTAATTTTGCCTATAACATGACTTTCATGCAAAGTTTCGTGAGGTTGAAAACAAAAATTTTGTTTAATCGATGTGGAAACCTGTCACTCCTTACGGTCGTCATGAATTATTAACCATAACTCATTACGCTAATTAGTTATTAATGTGTAACTCTTTACGGTACTCATGAGAATTCATAAGAATTTACAATATTCATGAGTTTTAGGATTACTCGTTAAAACAACTATTGGGGTTTTGGGATAATTTTTGATAAAACAACTATTGGAGATTAGGATTACCTTAGATCACTCGAAGACCTTAATGTTTTTTATGTCCTCTAATGTTGATCCACACAGCTATCCCCTGATTGTAACGAGAACTCCTTCTCTTGAAACCTCCCACTCCTGCTTGCTAGGAAAAGACAATGTTGAGTTTTGGTTTCCTTGGGTTTTTATCTTTTCAAGGATGGCGGTTTCTTAGGATTAAGTTAAAGATAGGATGAATAAGGTTGGAACTTTACCCTTTTATGGATGGTGCCTTTTCCTCTCTAAACCTTTGGTAAAGACCGAAATTTAGAAAGTATAAGGATATCAAAAAAATTCCAACCCTCTCCCTTTTATAGCCTTAATAGGCTAAAAATTCCTAGCCCTAATTTGCCTTAGGAATTTTCAGCTTATACACTAAGAAAGGGGTTTTAGGTAATAGGTCCACTACTTGTCAACTAAATCACATTAAATTCACATCTTGATTGATTGATTGAATTTAGTATGAGAAATCATATTCCTATCTTATCAACCAAGTCATATTAAATTCACATCTTGATTGATTGATTGAATTTAATATGATAAATCATATTCATATTTTGATTGTTGGATTGAACTTAAGATGATTGATCACATTTATTTCCTTTTTTTCTCAAAAAACGTCCATCAAAAGGGCACACCAAAAATCAACACTTTATAAGAGTCTAACCCTAATTTAAGTGCTTACAAGAAAGGTCCAATCCAAACTTGAATTCGAAAATTCAAATCATAATGAATTAAATTAATATCTTGATTGAATAATAATTTAAGATGATAAATCACATTCATCTCTTAAACTAAAAATCAAAATCATTCTTAAATCAATAATCATTTATTATTTCTTCTATCATCATCATCATTATTGGATATATATATATATATATATATATATATATATATATATATATATATATATATATATATATATATATATATTCAGAATTATCTTTTATAACCTAACCTTTTGAATTCAAATTCAAAATTCAAATTTAAATTCAAAATTCGAATTCCAAATTTAACTTGGCCTAAGACTCCGTTGGGTCTTCTAACACATTTGGGCCCTTTTGTGGAGAAACTGATTTCCCACTCAGACCATATATGTGACGTCATTTTGCTTCTTATTGGGCTTGGAGTCTCACTCCAACCCAATTTCGCCTTTACTCTTGATAAAGCTCAATAACAATTATTGTCTCAAGTTTACTAATTTTAAGCAATCGGGAATAACCTTTGTGTGTAACCCATTAGGCCCAATTAGTCACTGGTATAAATAAACTTGGACCAATTGAAACTGCTTTAATGAGCCCAATTTATTTAGTGACCTTATAAGACACTTGCAATGCTCTGCGGCCCAGAACTAATTGAGTTGATCAAGTGATCTACCTTTCATATTTGAATACCGTACAGGCATCATCCCTCACAACGTCATTCACATTTAGTAGAGAGTAAAGATAGAGTATCATCTCTCTTGATTAACTAAAGGTAGCTAATTCATAGAACTAGGAATTTTCTTATATTAACTCTGGTAATGGATCATGACTCTTCATGATCACTTGCTATGCACACAGACTCCCAAGTTAATTGGAAGCTTTCCAAGCTCTACCGGTCTCGTCAATAACTAATCCCTTGTAGAGGACTATGAGTCCTTTTGGCATGTCCATTTATACTCATGTATTCGAGTTATACCAAAGAGTACACTGTTTTCCTCATTTTTAGGTGGATAGAGTTGTACAATCAAAGTATAACCCTAGGCCATAGTGTTCGATGACATCCTTAAGTCTAAGACCATCCGTACTACCAAACAATGAGAGACTTTACATATTCAACGATATTCTCTACAATAAATCTTTGTGGATTTATTCGGCGAGTCTGTTGGGTACTATCTGTTCTCTAACAGATCTACCCATGACATCAGCTAAGACATCTTCATGCTTGTATTCCATGAGGTCCCTACCTTGTATCTTCATAAAAGTAGATGATGTCGTGCTAGTCTTATTGAGATCATCAATGCCTTTTCTTGGTGATTCAAGACTAGGAACAAGTTTTAGGTAATAGATATACGATGTTCTCGAGTCCTCATGATCATGATCTCTATCATTGATCCTCGAGATTAACACATTTTATTCTTAAGACTTTTATCTTCAAACACATATTTACTTCAAAATAAAGGCAAGACATAAATTTGATAAAGATAAAATATACTCATTTATTAATAATAAAATACTACAACGTAGAAAAAGCTACTGATCTGTCCTTACAGATTGTCACTAAGACACCTAAATACTAACACCAGGATCACTCAACAAGCTGTTAGACCTGCGCTAGCACTGCGCCACCACCCCATGTTACTTTTATCTTCTACCTAAATTTTCTATAGTTACAATAGATTGTGATTTACTGCCAAATACAAAATTGTTGTAATTACAGGAGTGAAAATATCAAACAAAAACGCCCTCGAGCTTCTTTTAAGACTTTTAGCAACAATATATAATGACCAATTTGTCCGATATTAACAACCGACGAAGGAACATGAACATTGATTAACCCATGTCTGGTGAATCGTGGAATAGAGGAAACATCCACTTTTTAAGACTGGCCCTGCCTGTCGATGGAGAAAAAACAGACCCAGGTTGTTCAATAAAGAAGCTCCAAATGACACTATTCGGCTAGATTAGCAAATGTCAACTGTCTAGACAACAAATACTTTTCATCATTATCATCCATTTCAGAACTCTCTTCAGTTTCACCATTCACCCCTTTTGATTCAAAAACATGAACGTTTTCACGCCATTCCTCTGTTTCACCATTTTCTTTATCTTCTTCCTCAAGCCTCTGCATTTCTGATTCAACCAAAGCAACCATTCTGGCTCGTTCTCTGTCTCTAGGGTACGTACAGTAAAGGAAGGAGTAGATAAAGCAGCAGATCGCCATGGGAATGCCAATGGCAGTGTAGAGAGCTTTGGCCAGTGAAGTTGCATTTTCTCTGTCTGTTTCAATTTGGACAGAGTCCGAGGTTCCTTTGGGAATTGGTTTGAAACCATACACATGCTGAGCCAAAATCCCAACAATAAAAGGAGCACATGACGCCAATACAGATTCAAATGATCGATCCAAAGCATATATACACGTCCGAGATCTCTCTGGCACTATTTCTGCAAATATTGGACTGTTCTCACACTGTTATCAACATATAAACCAATACCCAATTGATTCCAATACAGAGCAATTTGTTTGATATTTTAATTGTTATTTTATATGATATTATGATTTTTAGCATGGATATCTAACTGGATTTGAACATTGTTAGAGATACTCATCTTAACCGGCTAGATATATTTAACTATGTTACTACCTTTTGTCCTGACTATATAGTAGTTAGTTTTTTTTTTTTGTTTTTTTTTTTTTATTTAAAGTTAAGGAGGCTAAATAAGTTATATTAAAATATTTATATTTATCTTTTTTTCCAAACTAATTTGTTTGACTTATAAACTAATAAATAATCTAAATATACACAACATATATCATGATTAAGTAATTAAGTAACTTATTTAACTTCCTTAATTTCTACGAGAAAAGCAAACTAGCTCTTATATTAAAGACCAAAGATAGTAATGTATTGGATATTTAAAGGGAATATCTTGAGTGTGACTTGATGATTGATTTAGGCCCAATTCATGTTAGGATTTGTACTCAGTATGACCTTGATGGAAGGCCATTAGAAACACAAGGTGTGAGAACAACACATTAAGAAATCTAATTCACCGCTCTTGAGGTTTTACTACTGGTGAGGGCTTTTCTCAGTTGTCATCACTGTGCATATCCAGTCAAAGGAGTCGCTGACATTTTTTTAAGAGTGTTCTTTGTTTAGATAAGTAAGATCGGGAACTACTATGAATCACAAGGTTATGGCGAGGGTATTTGGATTTAAGTCTTTGGATGCTACTTCGTATTATTATGGGATTCAATAAGTTGATTGTGCTATTGTTTTCATATGGTTAAACCTGCACAATATACTTACTTGTTAGTAGCAGAACCATTCCAAGATATAGACAGTCCCATGATGAACAAGACCAGGCCATGCAAGAAGGCGGTGGAAGGATCATCAGGCAAACCCAACAACAAAATGGCACCTAAAGGAATGGCAGAAGCAGAGCTTATTTGAGAAAGCATTATTCTTCCAGTGTTTGGTAACCGTTGTGACAAGACATCCCCCATATAGCCACCAAACAAAGCCCCAAAAGAACCGGCAAGAACAAACAGAGTCCAGAGTAAAGCAGTTTCCACATGAGGAAAGCCAATGAGTTCCAACCATAGAGTCGCAAATGACAAAGCCGACCACGGGAAGGAACCTGAAATCCCCTGAGCGACAAATATCTGAAACGAAGGAATCCTAATCACCCGCTTCGCTTCATTGATCATATCTCTCATCTCATTACAAAATGATTTATTAGCAGGACCGTCATGTTTGGTGTCAGACCTGGGAAAGCGAGGATCGTTGGCGAAGAGGTAGATGAGGATACCGACGAGGACACTGATGAGTGCAACTAAATGGAAAGAGATTCTCCAACCAGGAATGCCTAAGAATGAGGTTGAAGCCAATAGAACAGAACAGAGGCCACCGATTATGCTTCCAAAGTTTGATGTCAGTGCAAGCCAACCAAAGGCCATTCCACGGTTGCTATCTTCAGTTGAGTCTGCAACTAGAGACTGAATTGCTGGAATAACAATGGCTAGTCCTATGCCGTTTAAACCTCTTGAAATTGCCACCTTTATCCGTTCATATTTATGCAACAAGTGTTAGTCTAAGAATTGTGTATAAGAAAATATAAATGAAATTGTAATTTGAGTGCATTTATATTTCAAATCCTACAGAACATCCCATGTTTTTTTTTTTTTGACCAAGTAAAACATCCTGCGTTTAGTGAAAAGAAAGCCAGCAATTTTCCTTTTGTTTTTATAGCCGTTATTGATTTATGTTCAATTTTTTTATTTAAATTTTAAAATTGATTTCTGTAAATAGTTATGTCAATCTATGTGTATTACATATTTTTTATTTTGTACAATTGTTTTGGGGAATTATTATAACATTTTAAAGAAATGATTTAACCATCCGAAAGTATAATAATAACTTATAAGCGTTCGATGACAAATTCTAGGATAGAAAATGACAATAAATTTATGTTGCATACACACAATTATATATAGTCACACACATATATATATGTGGGTGTGTGTATTGTGTGTGTACATATATGTATATTTGTGTGTTTGTCAATATGTGTGTACACAAATATAAACACACACACATATATACATATATATCTTTATGTGTGTGTGTTTATATGTGTGTGGGGGGTGTGTGTCTATATGTGTCTGTGGATATATGTGCACACACATATATGTGTGTGTGTGTCTATATATACACACATATATATGTATATATAGTAAGATCATTATTTTAATTAGATAGCATGTAGAAAAAAAATTAGGTTGGAGAGGCATGTGGTAGGAGCTATTGATTTACTTTCATTTAGGTCATTTTAAATTTATATAAGAACATTTTAGGAAAATGAGCAAAATTAACTAATTTAACTTCTTTCCTTAATCTCCCTAAAATCAGTTAAATATGTCATATAATTAGAACCGGAGGAGTATAATTTTTTTAAACCATTTAGGTAAGTTTATTTTCAAAGCTAGTATTCCCTTCCTCTATTTTTCCCAACCTTTTCTCTCCATCCAAAAACATAATTGTCAAATTACAATTTGATCTTAAAAAATAAAAATGTCAATCCAAACACAACTTTAATTCATTGAAAGGAATTAAGGTTGATCAGCTTGACCTTAAAAAAATATTTATTCTGGCTCTACATTTCACGAAAAGTTAGGAAAAAAAAAAAATTATTCAATGGCAAGTTTCACTGTGATCCACGCATTCTAGTACAATCAGGAAAACTCAAGGCGAAAATGCGAGGAAAATGGCTCATTGGGGTGACCCCTCTGATTTTCAGAAACACGTCAGAGTTGCATTCCTTATTGAACCAAACTTACCATTTTGACTATTTTTTAGAAACTTTAACGATATAAAAAAATGTTTAACAGTTTTCATCCACTCCAAAAAAAACTGTCCGCCGGTCAAACTCCGGCAGGTTTCGCTCGGAGAAAATATCAGATCGAATATCTGAGATTCACTAAGAAAAGCAGATCACAAAGCAGCATTATCAAACATGATTGTAAAACAAAGATTCAGCAGAAAGAAACGAATGATCAAAAGCGAAAATATCGAAGAGAGTTTAAAGGCAGGAACCTGTAAGAAGGTGGAGGAGACTGCGACGAGGAAGGTGGCGGCGGCCCACAGAAAAGCGCCGAGAGCGATGACGTGGGCTCGATTGAATCGCATAGAGAGGTAAGCGGCGAGAGGATAACAGAGAGATTGAACGACGGATCGGAAGAGGGTGAGGGACCCTAAACCTGTGGGGTCGGTGTGTAGGGCCGCCCCAACTTCCTTGTAAACGCCAGGTAATATGGACTCATCGGCCCTCTCCATAATACCTGCCAGATTCACTAACACTAAGGTCACTGTCTCTGATTTCATCTTCCAATGTTTCATTAATGGCACTTCCTTCTGCTCTCAGTGTCTTCGATTCCGCTACAGACGAAGCGGTGAGTGAAGGCAACCGAACATAAGGGACGGAGAGAGCGAGAAAGTTTGAAGGTTGACTTGGATTGGGAGTGTTTTGTTTCAAGGTTGAAACTTCGAAGGAATCGGTTGTGGGTTGTACACGTGTACGGTGACGATTGATAGGGAGCGGGAACTTGTTTGACGGGAAATAATGAAATACTACTGCTACTTCATGCTCTCTAGAAGAAAAAAGTGGGAATACTTGGAAGCAGATACTCTCCCAATACTTCTCTCTACCTATCCCTTCTCATCTTTAATCTTGGCCATCAAAATTTTGATCCAAAGGTCTAAAATCAATTTTCAAAATACC
Organism: Acacia pycnantha; assembly: GCA_025563575.1. Classification (NCBI taxonomy): domain Eukaryota; kingdom Viridiplantae; phylum Streptophyta; class Magnoliopsida; order Fabales; family Fabaceae; genus Acacia; species Acacia pycnantha. Next base: position 2,079,706 of record JAMWYP010000026.1, on the reverse strand, counting down.
ACATGCGATAATTTGAAAATTGACTCTGGATCCTTGGATCAAATTTTCGACGATCAGAATTAAAGATGAGGAGGGATGAGCAGACAACTGATGAGCAAAAAAACCAGACTCGGGAATACACCTATGACTCTATTTAGGTTATAGGCGCAAATTTGTTTTGGGGGTTTCAATTTTATCTTCACTATTATTTCAAGGTACTTTTTTAGCTAATTAAATATGTTGAACTAACCGTCCACATATTATCTATATCATTTTCTTTGAGATACAAATTTACTCTAGAAATGCATGTATCATCTAGTTCATTTTTTTCAAAGTTTTATTTAAAAGTTTGGGGCAAATTTGCACCTTAACATGGATAACATGTGCACTGTCAGTTTGGCATATTTGATCAACTAACGATAAGAATTAGTCGAGATAATGATTAGGGCAAAATTAATCATTTTTTAAAACTTCTGAGACAAAATTGTCTCTAAAAAATTTTCGAGGCATAATCACCCCTCGATGAAAACTTTTGGGGTAGAATTGACCTATAATCCTTCTATTTATAAAAGCAGAAAGAAAGTTATTTTTTAATCCAATTGATGAGGAATATCGTTAAAGTTGTGTTATAGTTATTTGCTTGTAGCATGTGTAGTTAAATAGAGTTGAAGTTGTAAGGTTGTAAAATTTTAAGGTAAGGATAATGAAATTTTAGGTTGTTATTAATATGTGTGAAACATTCTAGAAGTGTCTTATAAATAGGATTTGATGAGAATTTTGTAAAGATTGTTCTTATAATATTATTTAAAGTTTATTGTTGTTTTTCTTAGTTGTTTGCCATATTTTTTAATTTTTTTTTGTTTTTTATGAAATATTTATTTTTAGGTAAAGTTTGGAAAAGAATGGGGAAAAACTTCTTAACCAATCAGAGGGTGCTGCCATAACTTTGGGGATTTGACAGGTCGTCATGATTCATAAAAATGGAATCTTTTTTGAAAGTCAGAATGGAATTGGAAATAAAGTAGCAGTTTCAAATTTTTCAATAGGTCTTAAAGAGTTTTTTTTTTTTTCTCAAGTTCTTAAAGAGTATTTTAAAGAGTATCTGACTCATCAGGCATCAGTCATCACTTTAAAATGTCAATTAATAATTTCAGATTTTAAAATAATAGGACTACATTTATAGTTATTCATTCATATACACACGTGTATATATATATATATATATATTAAGGTTTTCCTGGAAAAGGAAGTGTATATATTAAGGTTTAAAATCCTCAAAAATCTCAATTAGAATACATCATAATTATGTTTGGGGGAAAAGGAATATATTTTATAATTAATTGATTGTTTTATATTGATTACTCCCTCCGTCCCTAATTATAGGAGCAAATTTTGGAGTTGATTTTGGTCCTAATTATAAGAGCAAGTTTTAACTTTTGTCAATTTTTTCCTATAATACCCCTATTTATACTTATTATTAGGAGCATTATATATATGTGTGTTTACATATATATGTATATTTGTGTTTATGTGTGTCAATATATATATGTGTAGATATATATGTGTGAACACACACACACATATATAAACATATATGTGTGTGTGTGTGTGTAGATATATGGGTGTGTGTCTCTATGTATGTAGATAGATCTATATGAATACACATATATGTATACACATGGTTATATAAAAAGCAACTAATATACATAAATAAACTAATATGTCATGGATATCTAACATAAGGCAAATTAGAAACACTTATAATTAGGGCAACTTGTGTCATTTTAAATTTATATAAGGACATTTTAGGAAAATAAGTAAAATTAACTAATTTAACTCCTCTCATTAATTCTCTCAAAATCGATTAAATTGCTGCTATAATTAGGGACGGAGGGAGTATCTAACATCTTTAACTTTTTTAAAAGATGAAAGGACAATTTTATTCCAACATAAGTATATATATAATGATGCATAAAAAATAAGGAAAATTCCTTTCAGGTTCTAGACGATGTGATGGATTAAGGTTGATCAACTTGACCTTAGAAAAATATTTATTCTGGCTCTAAATTTCACGAAAGGTTAGTAGTATCATGATTAAATTATTCAATTGCAAGTTTCACTGTGATCCATGCATCCTGGTTCAATCAGGAAAACTCAAGGCGAAAATGCGAGGAAAATGGCTTATTAGAGTGACCAGTTGGATGGGAATAGGTCAAACCTCTATCAGACGGTCTATGGTTTGGCCTATTTAGGGTCTGTTATAACTTGACATGTTTGTTAAAAAGGTCAAATCAATGCCTATTTAAAAACTTGAATGTGTAAATAGATTAAGCCTTTTTTGTTAAGGCCGGACCTGTTTACACATATAATAAATAAAATTATACTTATATCATATAAATAACATATTCCCTCTGATCCTAATTATAAGACAACATTTAGGAGTTTCTTTTGGTCCTAATTATAGGACATTATTCTAATTTTTATCAATTTCTTCCTATAATACCCTTATTGATATGAATGAGGAATTATGTGAAATCAATAAGGTAGTTGAAGTGCAAAATTTATATAAGGACATTTTAGGAAAATGAGTAAAATAAACTAATTTAACCTCTATCCTTAATCCTTCCAAAATCGGTTAAATATATCTTATAATTAGGATCAGAGGGAGTAATATTTAATTTTTTTTAATTATTATATTCTAATTTCAAGTATAATTAGTTAATTATAGTACTACCCCTATTCTTATACTCCCTCTGGTCCTTATTATAAGGCATCAACTAGCAAGTTTATTTGGTTCTTTTTATAAAGCACTTGCTTGTTCTCAATGAGCATTAATTATTTTTTTTTCATGTTTGCCCCTAATTAATAAAGGTAATGAGTGAGAGTAATAATTAATATAATATTAGAGTTCAGTGCAATTAGTAGGGGTAACATTGGAAATTACTTAGATTCTAGGACAACTTTATTGACTTTAACTATTTTTATTGGTTTGTTAGAAAAGTTAGTTGATGTCTTATAATAAAGACCAGAGAGAGTATTTGTTAATTTAAGACCTACAATATGAGCCATTTTTTAATGCTTCCATTGTAAATAGACATTTAAAAATATTTCAGGCTCGCCGAGACCTTATAAAAGCTCAGGCCTCAACCTAAAAAAAAGTTACATTCAGCCAGGCCCAAACATTTTACCCCCATTACGCTCAAGCTCACAACCAAACTTACTATTTTGACTATTTCTTAGAAAATTTGACTATATAAAAAAATGTTTAACGGTTTTCATCCACACCAAAAATCTGCCCGCCGGTTAAACTCAGGCAGGTTTCACCGGAGACGAGATGTGCTCGGAGAAAATATCAGATCGAATATCTGAGATTCACTAAGAAGCAGATAACAAATCAGCATTATCAAACATGATTGTAAAACAAAGATTCAGCAGAAAGAAACGATTGAGCAAAAGCGAAAAGATCGAAGAGAGTGTAAAGGCAGGAACCTGTAAGAAGGTGGAGGAGACTGCGACGAGGAAGGTGGCGGCGGCCCACAGAAAAGCGCCGAGAGCGATGACGTGGGCTCGATTGAATCGCATAGAGAGGTAAGCGGCGAGAGGATAACAGAGAGATTGAACGATGGATCGGAAGAGAGTGAGGGACCCTAAACCTGTGGGGTCGGTGTGTAGGGCAGCCCCAACTTCCTTGTAAACGCCAGGTAATATGGACTCATCGGCCCTCTCCATAATACCTGCCAGATTCACTAACACCAAGGTCACTGTCTCTGATTTCATCTTCCAATGTTTCATTAATGGCGCTTCCTTCTGCTCTCAGTGTCTTCGATTCCGCTACAGACGAAGCGGTGAGTGAAGGCAACCGAACAGAAGGGACGGAGAGACCGAGAAAGTTTAAAGGTTGACTTGGATCGGGAGTGTGTTGTTTCAAGTTTGAAACTTTGAAGGAATCAGTTGTGGGTTGTACACGTGTACGGTGAGGATTGATTGGGTGCGGGATAAACTTGTTTGACGGGAAATAATGAAATACTACTACTACTTCATGCCTATTTAGGTTATAGGCGCAAATTTGTTTTGGGGGTTTCAATTTTATCTTCACTATTATTTCAAGGTACTTTTTTAAGTTAATTAAATATATTAAATTAACAGTTCACATGTTATTTATATCATTTTCTTTAATATATAAATTTATTCCGAAAGTTTATGTATCATTTAGTTCATTTTTTTTCAAAGTTTTATTTAAAAATTGGGGGTAAATTTTCATCTTAACATGGATGAATGTGAACAATAAACTTAATATATTTGGTAAATTAACGGTAAAAATTAATCAAGATAATGGTGAGGGCAAAATTAATCTTCTTTTTTTTTTTTTTTAACTTCCAAGGTAAAATTGCCCCCGAAAAAATTTCGAGGCATAATCACCCCTCAATGAAAACTTTCAGGGTATAATTGGCTCTTAACCCTTCTATTTATAAATGCAGAAAGAGAGTTATTTTTTTAATCCAATTGATAAGGACTCTCATTAAAGTTGTGTTATAGTTATTTGCTTGTAGCATGTGTAGTTAAATAGAGTTGAAGTTGTAAAGTTGCTAAATTTTAAGGTAGGGATAATGAAATTTTAGGTTGTTATCAATCTGTGTGAAATATTCTGGAAGTGTCTTATAAATAGGATTTGATGAGTATTTTGTAAAGATTGTTCTTATTTAAAGTTTATTGTTGTTTTTCTTAGTTGTTTGCCATAATTTTTTAATGGGCTTAACATTTCTGCATCTGTGGTAGAAAAATAAATCTGCAGCAAGTATAAAACGCCATCGTTTCTTCCTTTTTTTCTATAAAACTTAGACATCAAAAACTCTCGGCCTGTAACCTTCTCCACGCTTTTCTCTCTTCCTCTCTCACTCCCTCTCTCACTCTCTCTCCTTCTCCTCCTCCCCTTACACCCAAAACATATCCTCTCCCATGGCTTTTCTATCCAGAATCCTTCCATTTGCATCCACAATCTTTGCATCTTCAACATTATCTACTCCCAAACCATACTTCCTCATCATCGAACTGTACGCTCCTCCGGTAATATGCCCGTCGACACCTAAGCTTGAACACAGACCCGCCAGGAAGCCGTGGATGGAGCTCTTTTCGGAAATCCAATAATACATCTCGTCGATTGTCGACCCACGCCGTGTTGTCTTTGAATATCGACGTTGAAACTAACTAACTGTACCAACTACCAAGTCTAGAACCCACAACACCATAGAACATCAATAAAGAGTGTCCCACAAAGCTATAAGTGGAAACTGGTTCTCTCATCCTTTTCCAGACACCAGAATTAGCCTAAAGTTATCAGCCAAAAAAAAAACAAAGAAGAAAAGCTAAGCTCACAATGTGCTGTCGGTGGAAGAAAGAAACTTTGTGCTTTTCTAATAGACACAATTATTTGGGTCCCTGTCCTTTCTTTCTTTCTTTTTTCAACCGGTTCCTATGTCCATTTCATATTTCATGAGCATTAATTAATAAAACAAAAAGGACGAAAACGGTGTCATTTTGACTAACTGCAGATACATTTATCTGCAGAAATGATTTTCCCTTTTTTAATTTCAAGTTTTTTTATGAAATGTTTATTTTTAGGTAAAGTAAGGAAAAGAATGGGGAAAATTTTCTTAACCAATCAGAGGGTGCTGCCATAACTTTGGGGATTTGTCGGGTCCTCGTGATTCATAAAAAATGAATCCTTTTTGAAAGTCAGAATGGAATTGGAAATAAAGTAGTAGTTTCAAAATTTTCAATAGGTCCTAAAGAGTATTTTAAATAGTATCTGACTCATCAGTCATCACTTTAAAATGTCAATTAATAGTTTGATTCGGATTTTAAAAGAATAGGACTACATTTATAATTATTCATTCATATACATACGTGTATATATATTAAGGTTTTCCTGGCAAAAGAAATGTATATATTAAGGTTTAAAATCCTCAAAAATCTCAATTAGAATACATCATAATTATGTTTGGGGAAAAAGGAATATATTTTATAATTAATTGATTGTTTTATATTGATTATCTAACATCTTTAACTTTTTTAAAATATGAAAGGACAATTTTATTCTAACATAAGTACATATATAATGATGCATTAAAAAATAGGAAAAATTCCTTTCAAGTTTTAAGGGACCAAGAAAATATTAAATAAGTCCTAAGGATCAGAAAAGTCTCGTTAAAACTTTATCTGTGGATTAACAACTTCATCCATAAGATTAACAACTCTTTGAGACTTTTCTCACATATGAATTTTCTTTAAGACTTTTTTGATAATTTCTTAATCTTTTAGGATTAAAAAAAAAACCCTAGAAAATATATGTAACCAAAACAAAACACATGAGCCGAATGTAAAAAAGAAAATATAAGGCCTAGAAATAAGCGACCCAAAGAACCAACTCAAACCAGAGCCTAGAAATCCACCGTATGGCGAAGAATCGACGCTTCACACTAGCCAAGAGGATCTTTTTTTTTTTTTTTTTGATACAAAAAAGTTTTGGAGGGTTCGACATCAGTCCCCCACCAAGGCCAGGGCACGGCCCCGGACTATATGAGTACTTTCTGGGGACTTACGAGATCGCCTACCAAAGAAGTCCCAGCGACATCAGAGGGGATCGAACACAATTCTCAACATTTCTTCCTCACCTGAGCAAATTTTCAACTCAACATTTCCTGATTTATAACTTAGATTCCAAAATTTTCATATCTTTTATGATATTTGATTACATGCTCGCTCTCAACTCTCAAAGGCCACTAATGCTATATTCATATATAGTACTACAATTTAAATGTAATATTGGGGGTTTCGAATTTTAATTTAAAATTCACAAGTTGACAAATTATATGTTAGAATTGTCTTGTAGGTGTTTTATAAATGTCAACACCACTTAATGGAAGAAGTTGCGGATGAGAGATTGAAGCACCAATTGCTTGTAGAGATAGTACAAACATATATCAAATGGAAGAAGCCAAATCCAGGTTATGTTCGGCTTGATGTGGATGCGTCAGTAAGAGAGCATAACCAAGCAGCAGTTGGAGGCTTGATTAGGGATGAAAGGGGTAGTTGGGTCATAGGTTTTATGAAGAATATTGGGACCTTTCCGGTGACGATTGCAGAGATATTGGCTATTAAGACAGGGCTCGAGGTTTGTCAACTTTATAATTTTCCAAGAATACAAGTTTTCTTTGATTCTCTAGGGGCGTTAAATATTTTGTTAAGAGATAGTGTGTTGGAAGTTGGAACATCCTTTCAAATCGGAAATTGAGGCCACACGTCAACTATTATATGGCGATTGACATGTTGTTTTATCTCACTCAAGTAGGGAGATTATTCAATGTGCTGATATTTTGGCTAAGGAAGTACATGTAGAAGATATGCAATTAAGGTTAGTCCCAGAAGTGCATCCAAGATGTAGAACTCGATTCATTCTTGACAAAATGTTTGTTGGGGATGAATTTAGTTTTGTTTTAGGTGGTGTGTATTTTGAAATTCAAGCTTACGCTTGCCACTTGTATAAAAAAAAAAAAAAAAAAATTGTCTTGTAGGAAATAAACGCTACTTAGCCTTGGGGATGCTTCAAATTTTGTCACAATTCCAATGCCAAGTTGCCATTCAAACCATTAAATAATGTTGCAAGTTGGTGGTCCCAATATTAATTTCCAGTCTCTCACGTCCTGTAATACGATTTGCATTTATATAATATAAGGATAAATTACTTTAAGGTAGGATGTGAAAAATCAAATACAAATATGCCTTATAAATAAGTTGAGGCATCATTTACAAGTTAAAATTACAAATTAATTTGTACTCCTCCGGTCCTTAATATAAGACATACTCCTCTTGTCCTATTCATAGGAAATATAGAGAAGATTTTTTTTAGTCTTATTTATAGGGCACCTTATCAAAGTTTTAAGGTGAATGTACAATTTAGCTTTTCATTTATTATTGAGTTAACTTTGTTTTCATTTGGTGTTAAGTATATTAAGTGGAGGTAGAGTTAGAAAATCGTTGAATTCTATAGCAGAGTTAATGAGGTTTAAGATTTTCCTTGATCTGTGTAAAAAATATTGAAAGTTCCTTGTAAATAAGATCAGAGGAGTATATATTTAATTTAATTAGATTAAAGAAGTTAGTTAAACTGGTTAATGTATATGTATTTTCTAAAAAAACCTTAGACATAGTCTTCAATTCACTCCTACTTGATTATTCACTATTAGAAAAATGGCCCTAAGACTGTCACATATAGATCTCTTATAGGTGGAGACGGTTTTAAAATATAACCGGTGACATTTTTGTAAATATTGATACAGCTTAAAATCGGTATTGCTTATGTGTGGTCTAAATAATATTTGCTAGACCGGTTATTTTATAATCCGGACACGATAAATATTAAATATTATGAAAATTTCAAAATTTAAATTTCTCTTAGACCGGTCTCTCATGCAACTAGTTTAAACATCATTTTAGACATTGTAGTTTATTTACAACTGATCTTAAATGTTTCAGAGTTCCTATCATTTCAGATTCAAAAATAAACTTCTCAACTTGTCATTTTGAAATATGAGGCCACTTCAATCAACTTACTCTTCACCTTTCATGTCTATTTAAACTCCTACAATCCTTTCGTTTCCTTCAAGCTTGTCTTTCAAGCTCCCTCTTATCTCCGATCAATCAACATCGTGGTAAGAACCCATAGAAGTCCATAAATCCATCCTCCCTTTCCTCCTCCGTGTGCACCGCTTCCACTTCTATCGTCAATGAGGGAGGTTATTGACAAGCTCCATGCAAGGGTGGAACGCATAGAGTGAAGCCTTGTAAGGATTGTCACTCCGCTACATGATATGAACAAGAAGATGAATCTTATACTTGACAACAATGATGTCAAGTATAATCTATCTTTTGACCCTCTTCTTCTTCCTCTACTCCCTTCAGATGATGACGAGGAAGGATGAGGAGTTTTTATATAAAATGATGTATTATTTTTATGCATGAATTCAATCTACGGCCTTCGGGTAGATAAAAAATTATGAATGAAAAAAAAAAATTCTAATCTTGATCTTGAATGTCTCTTATTTTTATGCTCAATTGTTGTTTTTCTATCTTTGACTTGACAAGTTAATTTATATATATATTGTTGGAATTTAATATTGTAACCGTCCATATTAATGTTCCAATTAATTCTATTTATGTCCCACATTATTACCGGTTTTGTAACCGTCCATTAATACCGTAACGGCCTAATTAATACGCAATAAGTGCGTATTGAATTCGTTTCCTTTTTAGCTCGCGATGGTCGAGGGAAACGAAGGTGTGAAATTTGTCCGGTCCCCGAACTGCTCGATTTTGAGGAAGCACACCATCTGCAGCTTTGAGAGAAGGATCGGAAGGGCCGAGACTCGAGTCTGCTAGAGTTCGTCCTATTTGCTTCTGGAGACAAATCAATGGCTGGAGGTATTTGTGATCTTTTATTCAGTTTTCCGCATTGATCTATATGTTAATCCATGAATAACATGTTTAGATCGTTAAAGTATTCTAACATTTGGTATCAGAGCAATTGATTCCTCTGCCTTGATTTTTGTTCAATGAAATTGTATGCATATATTAAAATCTGGGTTTTGATTTTCTGGATTTTTTAATCTGAATATATGTTTATTTCATCAAGAAATCAGATTTTCGCATGAATATATGATGAATATATGGGTTTTCTCGTTTATGCTTATAATCTGGGTTTTCGGTCTCAATACTCTATTAATGGGTGCAATTCATTTTAATTGTTATTATTATGAATTGCTCGAGTGGTTTTTCGGATGTGATGAGGAGATTCATTTTCTTCTCTCGCAAAATCGACACTGTCCTTAATTTTCTCGATATTAATTTTTGATTCATCTAATATATTTGATTTTCACTATTCTTCCGCCTGAATCGATGTTGTGCGAAATTTTTGGTTTCAAAATTATGATGATTGTATCGATTGAAGAATCGTATTTTTGATCCGGGTTTTTCTTATGCTTTAATGCTTGTTTTGATCTGGATTGGTTTTGCGTTGCCATCGAGTCTTCATCGGTGTTCATGATCTTCGCCTTCGATCCTTCACCGGAGAAAAACCAAGATTTGATTTTCAGTTCGGATCTCGTGTTTGGGAGGCCGATTGAGTCAAGATTTGGCTCATAAAAGTTTTTCCGTGATTTCCGCCGACAAAATCGTCGGATTTTGGCCTTCATGCAGCGTTGGGCCGAGCCCGTTCCAGCGTTTGTTTGTTTGTTTTTTTTTTTTTTTGTTTCATGCGTTCGGGCCGACGGTTTAGGCCCAGCGCATTATGAATTTTTTTTTTTTTAAAAAAAAAAAAAAAAGCCATTTTCCTTTGCGAAATTAAAGGTCGGTAGCGCCCGAGTGGATTCGAACCCGAGACCAGATTGGACATATGGGAGCCTTAAGGGCCGCGTTTTGCCAGTGTGCTACGCGTCCCTTGTGATTTTATTTTCCAACATTTATTTATTTAAATGTTTTCTTTTTCCCAATAAATTTTTAAAATAAAACGCCGAAAGGGTCCTGACTGGATTCGAACCCACACTCTTTTGGTCCGAGTCTTAAGTGCAACCTCTGGACCCTCCGGCTAAGATGACCCTTGTGTCATTTTGATGGATTTTATATTTACATATAATTATTTTTATATTTAAATATAATAATCTAAAATTTAATTAAAATTGGGATTTCATGTGATTGTTAATATGCATTATATACTCTGTTTTTTGCATGAATTAATTATTATTTAATTATACATGCAATATTAAGTTGAATAATATGCATAACATGAATATCTAATTTTATTTTAGTATTGCTTATAGTTTATTGCAATATTAAATATTAATGTTGAGTGATCTATATATTTTAATTAATTAGAGAATAGCCACAGCATCTTTAATTATTTAAAATTATATATTAAATTGCATGATCACATAATGACATTAGTTGTAATTAATCATATGTAATATAATAAATCTTATCCCACAGGAATTTTTATTATATGTTTTATATGATTAATTAGGGTGGAATATCAAATTAAATTCTTAACTTACCCACAGGAATTAAGAATAAAGAAATAATTTGGTAGTTCTATCATAAAGTTGTGAATCCAATTGAATTAGAACTTTAGCCCACAGGCAAATTTTATGTCAGTAGATTCACTATTTTCAACATGATTTACATTGGTAAAACATGATATGGTATTATTAGTCTCAAATCTTAATTTTTTAAGCATGTATTTTCTTAATTATGCAAAGACAACAACTGCGATTTTCTCGGATATGAAAAACGAAATTCCCGAACCGAGGGGTGATAACTATAAGGTATGGAGAGAGAGTTCTTCTCCAATTAGGGTGGATGGATATAGATTATGCTATTAGGAAAGACGAACCACCTCCCATTACTACAACCAGCTCTCCAGATCAGGTTGATCTTTATGAGAAATGGGAGCGATCTAATCGTCTCTCAGTAATGTTCATAAAGACTCATATCTCTGCTGGTATTCGTGGTTCCGTCGAACAGCATGACAAAACAAGGCCACTTCTGAAGGCGATTGATGATCAATTTCAGACTTCAGGAAAGGCACTTGCTAGCACCCCGATTATGAAGTTTTCATCCCAAAGACTTACTACGATCAAAGGTGTGCGTGAGCACATCATGCAAATGAGGACATTGCAGCTCAACTAAAGCAACTTGAGGTTAAAAAGAAGGGACACATGAAGAATGACTGCTCTAAATTCCAGCAATGGCTTGAGAAGAAAGGTATGTCAGTCTCACTTGTATGTTATGAATCTAATATGGTTGATGACATTGATGGCACTTGGTGGGTTGACTCTGGTTCTACAATCCATATTTCGAATACCTTGCAGGGTATGCAAAACCTAAGGAAGCCATTGGGAAGTGAACAATTCATCTACTCGGGTGGAAGGATTCGTTCGCATGTGGAGGCTGTAGGGACTTGCAGTTTAATCTTAAGTAGTGGTTTTGTTTTAAATTTGGAAAAGACCTTTTATGTTCCAAGTTTCTCTAGGAACTTGATTTCATTTCAAGACTTGTACGTTTGGATTATTCCTTTATGTTTTATAAGACATCTTTGGATTTGTTTTATAAATCAAATTTGATTGGGAACGGTACATTGTCTAATGGTCTTTATCCTATTTGCTTGAAAAATGATACTACTTATGATGCCATGCATGTTTCTGTTGGTTCGAAACGTAGTGTTATGAATGAGGATTCCTCTATGTTGTGGCACATCATACATACAGACATTTGTAGTCTGAAATGGACGCATATGGTCGAAATATTTCATCTCTTTTATTGATGATTACTCACGATACATGTATCTCTACATGCTTCATAACAAGCACGAAGCATTGGATGCCTTTAAGGTATTCAAATCTGAGGTAGAGAAACAATGTGGCAAACAAATTAAGATCGTGAGATCAGATAGAGGTGGTGAATATTATGGTAGATACACCGAAGATGGACAAGCACTGGTCCATTTGCGAAGTTTCTTCAAGAACATGGGATTGTTGCCCAATACACCATGCCCGGTTCTCCGCACTGAATGGCGTAGCGAAAGAAGAAACCGAACATTACTGGACATGGTGAGAAGTATGCTTAGTAGCTCTAAGCTACCTAAGTCCTTGTGGATTGAAGCACTTAAGACGGCTGTGTACATATTAAACCGAGTTCCAACCAAGGTGTCTCCAAGACGCCATTTGAGTCATTCAAGGGTTGGAAACTGAGTTTGCAACATGTACGCGTTTGGGGATGCCCGTCGAAGTCGAATATATAACCCACAAGAAAAGAAGTGGACCCAAGGACCATTAGCGGATATTTTGTTGGATATGCCGAAAGGTCTAAGGGGTACAGATTTTCTTGTCCATCTCATACCACTAGGTTTGTGGAATCAAGGAATGCCAAATTTCTTGAGAATGACTTGATTAGTGGGAGCGATCGATTCGAGACCTAGTTTCGAAAAGATCATTTAGATAGCCAACCTTCTACTTCGGTCTTAAGATTGGATGTCATACAACCGGTCATACAAGATCCACAACCGGTGATGTTGATCCAAGTAGATCAAGTTGTTAATGAGGAACAACCCGAAATTGAGGAACAACCGAAATTGTTGAACAACAAGTTCCTCAAGAAGATGTTGAAACAACATTGAGAAGATCTACTAGACCAAGAAGATCAGCGATACCTAGTGAATATGTAGTGTATCTGCAAGAATCTGACTATAATGTAGGAGCTGAAAATGATCCTGGAACGTTTTCACAAGCCATGAACAGTAGAGATGCTGTATCATGGCATGATGCTATGGAAGATGAGATGAATTCTATGGCTTGTGATTTAAAAGTACACTTTTAATTTGGACCAGTTAAGATGTATACTTGGTCTCATTAATATTATTTAGGCTGTGATTTAGAAGACGATTGGTCTAAATACGCAACGTTTCAACTTCCAACTCACATATCATCTTGTCTCATCATTATCTGAAGTTTTCAGCCATCAGTCCTAATTATAAATACCAATATGTCTTTAGTTCTAAAGTTCAAATTCAAAAGCCCCTTTTTACATTTCTCTTTGTTCTTTTGAGCGGCATGGAAAAAACAAAAAGGCAGCATCCCTTCCCATAAGCAGTAGCAACCACCTCTTCCCAACCCCCTCCACCTTCGACTTTAGAAGAAATCACAGAGGTGATATTTTGCCTTCAAGACACTGTTCTAGAGGTCATGGAGAAGCAATATCACTTCTCTCAACAACTGGGGGACTTTAGAGTAATTGCTAAGATTTACTACTACTATATTTCAATTTAAAAGACATATTGCAAAATGTTAATAAATTCCCCTGAGAAGAAAATAATGGAAGGTCATTGTGAGAGTGCACTTCATTAATTCAAGGGTATCTTTGGAAAATTAATAAAATTTATTGATGCATTTCCTTATTCAAACACTGTTGTTGTTGTTGTTGTTCTTTTTCTTTTTTCTTAAAAAAAAAAAATCTTAGTTTATGTGCAGCGGTTAAAAAGATCTTAAAATATTAGCCTACAATAGCATAAAACTGAGGAAGTAATTTATAATCAGCTGCATTTCCTATACAACGCTCTATTTTTGCCTATAAAGATAGAGTTACCCTCTTCTAGAGGAATTGTCTTAATTAGTAAAGGCTAAACTCATACTCCCTCTGATCTTAATTATAAGATTTGATTGACTATTTTTAAAGAGATTAAGGAAGCTAAATAAGTTACTTAATCATATCATATATTGTGTATCATTAGATTATATATTAGTTTATTAATCAATCTAATTAGTTTAGAGAAAAAAAATACTCTAAAATAATTTAATTAGATTTCTTAATCTCTTCCAAAAAGTCAAATTTGAGGCTGTTTGGCCTAACTTATTTTTAACTTATCTTCCTCTTATAAGTATAAGTTAGGCCAAACAGAATTTTAAATAAGCTCTTATAATTATAAGAACTTATTTTACAATGAAGAAAAAAGAACTTAAAAATAAGTTGATGGGAGGAGCTTATTTTATAAGCTCTTTTTATTTTAAGACCCTAATATGAATTGCCCGCAGCTGGAATCGCACTCATCGACCATCCCGATATCTCATCACCTCTGAGCACTCATCGACCATCATCTCATCGTCTCTGTGAGAACTCACAAATTTCTCCTCCGCTCGCACGGTTAGTTTCTTGTGACTCTGCTTCTTTTTCTTCTTCTTCCTCTGGAAATCTTTCATCTACGCTTTTCGCTTCACTTTATCTCGGATTGCCTTGTACGATTTTCTCCACACAGTTGTGGGAGTAGCGGAAGCAAAACCATAACTGGATTTATCAGATCAAATCTGCTACTTGAATGTCTCTGAAGGCCAATTTGGTTTTCCGTTTTAAGACTTTAGTTTCTTTAATTAATCCGTGAAGCATCTCTGTCAACATAGAGTATACCAATTTACTGTAACTAATTAAGAGTTACAGTAATATCTAATTTTAATCAATCATTTTTTTAGCTTTACTTTAAAAGTAACTTTTAGCTTAAAAATAAGAGGATCGAAACGGGCTCTTAGTCTTATAATTATAACCGGAAGTAATATATATGAGTTCAAAATTTTTATAAAAAAAAAATTTAAATTATGAGGCTCCTCATGACTATAACAAGTCTTTAAATGCTTCATTTATATAAACATTTTGAAAAAAAAATTATGAAAGAATTTTTCTCAACCCAATTTGCTGGCATGAAACTCATTACTGCTTTGCCGAAATATTTTTCAAAACTCTTGTAATTATCCGACACAAAATTATTAATTTTTATCCAAAATTTGATTATGAATTTTCTTTCACGATGATTTATCCATGTCGTAAAATTGATATATTTTTTTTTGGGAAAATCATTGTCAAGTCTCAAGGACCCTAAAGAATTACAAAAAAATCTTATACCAAATTTTCCTAACAAAAAAGTCCCAAGCACTTTTGTGTGATTAATTGTTAAAGTGAAATGACAAAGTTGCCTCCAAGAAAAATACAGGAGAAGGAGGCTCGTCGTGCGTTTTGTGCCGTCGCTCGTCCGAACCCCCAACCTCCATCGAGGATGCAGACGAGCCAAATGTTGCACCGAATTCTAATGAGGACTCTAGAAACCAAAATGTAAAGACCATATTCAAACTTCTAATATTTCATGTTGTTAGCGAATCTATGCATATTCAAACTTCTAATGTTTCATACTTCTAATGTTGCGACGATTCCCAATTCCTCCATTTACGCAACATTCTCCCGAGTATATGTTTCATGCTGTCAACAAATCTCTGCATATTCAAGCAGGTACAAAATTCTGAATATCAATTTCTTTTTGCATATATCTTTTGACTCCTATTTGATTCATTGACACCATTTTCTTATACCTTTGTTTTTGTTGGTCTGATTTGCTCTTATCGTTAGAAAAGAATATATCTTTTGAAATTGGGTCTTTTTTAAGACATTGTGTCTCTTTTGCAAAGTTCAAATACGTACAAATTAATATTTAGATTTGATATGATATTTAGCTGTTAAAGTAGCCTCATGAAGTTGTCAAAATAGGGTCATGATGTTATCAAAATAGGCATAAGAAGTTGTTAAAATACGTATAAGCTAATGATATGAAATTTGGGACAATAAGTACTGAAGTTTCAAAAATTCTCCAGGTATGAAAATATCATTGTCAAAATAGGCATAAGAGGTTGTTAAAATACGTACAAGCTATTGATGTGAAATTTGAGACAATAACTACTGAAGTTCCAAAATTCTACAGGTATAAAAATATTGTTGTCAAAATAGGCTCATGAAGTTGTCAAAATAGACATAACCACTTGTTAATCTACTTATAAGCTAATGATGTGAAATTTGGGACAATAACTACTTAAGTTCCAAAAATTCTCCAGGTATGAAAATATCTTTGTCAAAATAGGCTCATAAAGTTGTCATAATAGACATAACCACTTGTTAATCTACACATAAGCTACTGATGTGAAATTTGAAATAATAACTACTGAAGTTCTAAAAATTCTCCAAGTATGAAAATATCGTTGTCAAAATAGGCATAATCATTTGTTAATCTACACAAAAGCTCCTGATGTGAAATTTGAAACAATAACTACTGAAGTTCTAAAAATTCTCCAAGTATAAAAATATCATTGTCAAAATAGGCTTATGAAGTTGTCAAAATAAGCATAACCACTTGTTAATTTACACATAAGCTCCTGATAAAGAGGTCTATGAATAGACTTAGGACATTGTCAGGGGTCATACACTTAAGCATTTAGCTTTTGCATTGATTGGTTTCATTAATTTGCAACACAACTTTAATTATTTGCTATAGAGTATGGCCTTGAATCGAACTAATAATTGAAATGGCTATGATACATTAAAATCACTCGAAATAAATGCAGAAGAATCTGCTAACACCCAACACTTAATGTAAGTGTGTGTGGAAGACAAGAGAGGGGAATGTTTCAAGACGAGCCAAATGAGCAGTGTTGACTAGAGGGTGAGTGCTATAGCTGCAGCACCATACGTCAAGAACAATATCACTAAGCACTCTTCCTGCTCCATGTCAAAAAAGTTGAGCCATCGTGGCCGAGTCATATTAACAAGTGTATGGGTTTTTATAATCAGAGCGTCTATCAACAGTTGATTTGTGTTTTAACAAGTTCTTCAGTCTTTTTTTACAACTTCAACAGTCATATTAACAAGTGCATGAGTTTTCATAATCAGAGGGTCTGTCACAACGGCTGATTTATGTTTTAACAAGTTTTTCAACTTTGTTTAACAACTTCATTAGTCATATTAACAACCTTGAGACCTGACAGTGACCATACTACATTCCTAAGACCTCCTCTTTTTTCTTCACACATCCATTTGACCATTCATTCTATCCATAATTCTCTTGCATACCTGTACGCCTCTACTTCACCATTTATCCATAAAATACTCGCATGATACAATTGTGTAAAAATAAGAGAAGAAGATTCTAAAAGTCTGTTATTGTAAATCCATTGGGAATGAAGGACGGTAGCAACTGTCTAAGTTTAGATGCCGACGTAGCATTTTTGAACCAATTGATACTTAACGGCGTTACTTTCCACCCAAATGCAGAGCTTCGGAAGAGCGATGGAGGTGGGGCCTCGGACAGTGATGGAGCCTGGGGGCTTTGGAGGAATCAATGGAGGTTGGGGGTTCGGAGGAGCAACAAACTAACTGGGACTTCAAAGGAGCGACGAGCGGGCGATTAAGCAATGAACTAATTGAGCCTCGTACACTATCAGGGACTTCAGAGGAGGTTAGGGGCTCTCCTATGCTTTTTGCTTTAATATTCTTTAGGACAACTTAATCATTTCACATTAACAACACAAAAGTCTCTATGGATTTTTTTGATAGAGAAATTAGGTGTGAGACTTTTTTGTAATATTTTATAGTCCTTAGGACTTGACAGTGATTTTCCCTATTTGTTTTTGCATGGACATATCATAAAATTGATATATTAGAGTAACCTAAGGCCTTCGAAATCTTAAAAAAAAAAAAAAAAGAAAGAACCTAAGGCCTTCAAAATCTTGCAAATACAGAAATTAGAAGACCTGGAATTTCTCTTAGGTCCACTACCTGAGGAGTGGAGAATCGCAATTCGTTAAGTTTTTAAAACTGAGGATCATTTTGGAAGCCTATATTGACCATAAATAGAGTCTACTTTTTAAACCAAGAGGGTCTAGGTTACAAACATAAAAAAAATTTAATATCATTTGTTTGCATACATTTTCCTCTTCGGCACTTTCATTTAAAAATTGTTGAGAACAACTTTTGAAACGAATGTACCCTCTCTGGTTTTTATTATAAGACATCAACTAACTTTTTCAATATTACCTCTACTAATTACACTAAACTTAATATTATATTAATTATTACTTTCACCCACTACCCTTATTAATTATGGGCATACATGAAAAAAAAATAACTAATGTTCATTGGGAACAAGCAAGTGCCTTATAAAAATGACCAAATAAACTTGTTAGTTGATGTCTTATAATAAGGACTAGAGGGAGTAAACATTAAAACAAACATTATTGCATATTGTAGCTGACAGCTGTTGTATATGCTCATAATTGGTTTTAAAGAATACTCTCTTTAGTCCTTATTATAAGGTACCAACTAATCATTCTTTTTTGTTTGTTCAGAAAATTAACTATTCTCATAAATTAATAAAAAGAGTTAATATCATTAAATTTGTCCTAAAAATTAAGTAATTTCCAAAATAACCTATACTATTTGTACTAAACTCTAATATTATATTAATTATTATTCTCACCTGTTATCCTTATTAATTATGGGTATACATAAAAAAAATATTTTATACTCTTTAGAAATAAGTAAGTGCCTGATAAAAAAGATTAAAATATATTTATTAATTGATGCCTTATAATAAAACCTTGAGAGAGCGCATTTTTTTTTTTTGCCCAAATGAGAGATCGCATTGAAACACACAAAAACGTCCAAACAAGCAAAGCTGTAAATTGTGGTTGTAGTTGACACGTGTTGGTTATACACTTAATTCGCTTCACCTGCAGTTGGCTTGCTTGCGATATTATCAGTTTCATCAACTGTTAGTATTATATTTGTAAGTGGAATCCAAACTTTTTAAATGTAGAGGGTGCTTGGATTTTTTTTTTTTAAAAAGTGATTTTATGATATTTAACATCAATATGAAATGATTTTTGTCTCAACTTATATAAAAATATTTTTTAAATACTTATAGGGTTTCTCACACAAGCCAGAAAGGACTAAGAATAAAAAATTAGGATAAATGACTTATAAGTCTTTTAATATATTATAAGTAACTGCTTAAAAACTAAAGAAAATTATGAGCACCTGCAAATATTTTTTCCAACTATTAAAGAGGTGTTTGAATATTTATTTTTAAGGAAAATCATGGTTTTGACATTTGATTATGCCAAAATCAATCTTGTACACCAATTTTATAAATCTATTACAACTGCAGCTATTTTCAAAATCATAATTGTAAATTAATTATATTCAAAATTTATTCTCCTACAACTAATCCAAACCAAAGGTGCCTCAACATAATCATCTTTATTTAAAATTTTTAATTTATTAAAAGAATTAAAGTAAGAAATTGGATGCAGACTTAGAGCTGGGAATTAGGGACTGGTCGGCCCGGCTCTACAGGGCCTGGGCCTAATAGGGCTGGCCCTACAGGGTCTGGGGCAAGGAAAACATATGTTTTTCAAAGCCTGGCTCGATAGTACTAGGGCCTGAAAATTACTATTCCAAATGTTAACTATTTTTCCTTCGATTTTTTTCAAATTAATATAATTATTAAATTGCAACCATTAAAGTTCTAATCTATCAAATAAATGTTATCAACATTAATATCTGAACAATAGAAATCATTCAACAAATAAACACATTCATTAATTCGTAATAAAAAACAAATAAACACAAAGAATATGTTTATTCTTTTTTTTTCCCAAAAAGTATTAAACAAATGAATTGTTATATGTATGCCCACGACAAAATTCATTTCCCTCTCATAATTTTGTGCGTGTCTGCAGATTCTTTCGGTTCATGCATGATTTTACTGATAGGTGAAAATAATTATACTTATTTTACACAAAATATATTTATAATTTATTACTTATATAATATTGTAATACCAAAGTATGCGTTTATTTAATATGAAAACATCCATTCTTTAAAATTTATAATAACTAATTATGTGTTTTAATATAGAATAATAATAAACATAAAAAAGGGTTATAGTTTAAACTAAAAAATTTTAAGTAATTACAAATAAACACATTCATTAAGTGGAAATCTAGGTAATTAATTTTTTTTTTAAAAAAAAACTACAGTTAAACGGGCCTAACGGGCCGGCTCAATTAAGCCAAAGGCCCTACAGGACCAATTTCAAATTTCTAACATATTTTTCAAGCCCGGGCCTTATAGGGCCAGGGCTTAAACGGGCTCGGTTGCTCGGTCCGATTTCCTGGCTCTATGCAGATTCCAAGTGGGGTAGAGCGGACCAAGTTGTCCGACAGAATTGGGCTGCTTAGAGTTCGGTCAAGAGCCCAATATTAGCTAGGCCCAAATTACCCCTCAATTTCCCTCCAATTTTTTAGTGTCTCGCGGCATATCTCTCCTTATTCACAAGTTTGAACTCCAGATTTTGCTTAAACCACATAAATCACTTATCACTTGTGCTAATCCCCTTAGGAGACTCTTCCACTATAGTCAGGTGCACGATCCACTATAGTCAGGTGCACGATGCGGTTAGATCCGGATTAGTCAGGACGAAGCTCTGGATATCAGATGAAAAAAAAAAAAAAACAACGCCACCGTTTCTCACTTTAGAACTCTGATTTTAAATTTTCAATTAAATCTTTCACTTTTCCCTTCCCAATCCTGGTCCCGCAGTGCGCTTACAAACCACAGAAATGACGAAAGAAGTGCTTCAGAGCGAAAATGATGACATTCTTATCGATGGATATGAACCTGAAGCTAATCATGTTCCCAGCGAGTTCAATCCTTATCACCTTAAAGTATTTTACGGTAAGTCTTGATTATTATCTGGTTGCAATTGCTATTTTACCTTTTAGTTGAACTAACTGTAATTTTGGCTCGATTGCTCGACTACAGTGGAATTTTCCTTGTGACAATCTGTTCAAAATTCGCCTGTTTCCCGTCAAATTACTAGAGATTTTACTAATCTATCTTATTGTTTGTGATTCACATCTTGTTTTCATCAGGAAAGCTATTTCCTTATCCTGATTTTTTTAGATGGATGTCTTACGGCAATGGTAAGCTATTTCCTATTTCTCTTGCTAATACATTTGCCTTCCTTGTTCCTCTCTCAATGTATTTGTCGATGGAAAGCATCCGGGTTGTGATCCCTCTTACATCAGCCGGAGTGGATTTTCATTCTCGCTAGACAACGATATATTTCTACGGTTCCAATCCTTCCACAGTGCTGCGGAGCTTGAAAACTCCATCAAAGTGAAATGCCCATTGAAGATTGATATCGGACCTGTGTATAGCGTGGAGGTAAAAACAAATAAAAATTAAAATGTTTTCAAGACACAAATAAGCTCCAAATTGCTTTAACTTTTTATTAAATTCAATGTTATTCTTCTTGATAACATTGATGCCTACATTGAGTTCAGTATTCATTGCACAAACTTGCGATGAATTTTGAGCCAGACTGTCGATCCCTGGCGAACCGGTCGGCTAACCGGTTTAACTAGTTCAATATTTATTTTAAATTTAATGATTTTAAAAATTCATATCTAATTCTACATATTTCTAAAAATTATCAATTAAGCTATACAAAACTTGAAATGTCTATTTTCTATTATAAAAAGAATCACTAAAAAATATTATCATTTGGTTTTAAAAAATTATCAAATTCCAAAACCATTACAAAAAATATTATCTCAAGTTCACTTCCTTACTGGTCTAGCTTCAGCTTCAGTTAGCTTCGGTTTGACTCCAGTCTGACCATTGACCCTTAATCCGCTACTCAAACCGGTTTAGTAGCTGGTCTGTATTTAATAACCTTGATTTTGAGACATAATTTCTTTAGGCAAATGTGAACCTTTTTTTTAATCTATTCCTAGTATATTTCATCAAAATGATTTTACGGAGATCTTCTATCCAGTTTTTCTTTTCCTAATCTATAGCTTCTTATGTGTTGCAGCCCACTAAAAGGCATGCCTATTGTCAGAGTGGTGATAATGTTTTTGCTCCAGTTGAGAGAGCTAATTTTTTTATGTTGTAAGCTTTTCAACTTCAATCCACCAAATAAAATCTGCTACTGGAGAATTTTTGACACGTTTTAGTTAAATATATGCTGCAGGGTATGACAGACTACGATGATGTTTGATACTGCTGCACTGGTGCTGATGTTTGCTTGAAGGCCATTGATGACTATGGCTATTAAAGTGATTGATACCGCCTTAAGAGGTGATATTTGAATCTCATAATGTGGCGAAACTGTGATTTACGATTTTTCTTATTAAAGAACAGTAGGCTTAATTTTGCTATCTCCCGTAGTGAATCTTTCATGCTGGTAATTTTAAGTTCTATTGATAATATGTATGCTGTAAGCTGCGTTTCTCCTAAGAAAATGAACATAGCCCCCAAATGGAAATGCTTCAAATGACAGAAGATAGCTTCATAATAAGGCAGTGAAAGCAAATTTGCCAGATGACGTCATTCTTCAGAAAGGTGTGTGTATCATGCCAGACCAGAAAGAGAAAGAGTCCCTCTTTGAAATTATTGTATTACAATGGTCTGAATACATTCCAAAATGAGATCTACCAATTTTTTTTATATTTGTGGGAAATCCATGGCCTAGGCAATGCCTGATCATATAAGAAATGTATATAAGTATTATTACTTGCATAACTGCATTGGTATTCACGCTCTGATATTTAATATTCTTGGGCATTGACCTTGCATATCATAGGTTTTTGATTATGAGATCTTATTGTTTCAGATGATTTTGGCTTTAAACACCTTCTATGGGTTTACAATGGCCGCCGTGGTGTTCACTGTTGGGTCTGTGATGGGAAAGCAAGAAGGCAGGACACTACAATTAAGAATTGCATTCTTTTTCCTTCCATTGCTCAGTGTAAGGATTCTAATTTGTCACCTTTACCTTTGCAGGTTGACAAATGAGCAAAGAGCAGCGACTGCTGACTATTTTCGCGTCTACAAGGTGGTATTCTTTAGAAATGGAATGTGTTTTGTTTTGGGAATACTTATTTTAACGAGTATTTCCTGTATTTTATTCTGTCCAGGGAAATGAGAATAGTCATAAAAAGGTTTCATTGACGGGTCATGCTCTTCATCCTTTCCTGGTGTAAGTTTTAACAAGGACGATTGCCTTTATGGACCACATATTTTATATTCCTATTTAAGCTAAGGTGAATTTCGTTTTTGCAGGAGAGCATACACTTATGTTCTTGAAGGATTTTTTGAGAAAGGACTACTATTAAGTCAAACTTTACTTTCTACCGAAGGAGATATGAGATGATCCTAGAGTTGATTCCAGATGCAGGTTAATTTTTTTACTGTTCCTGTCATGCCTTCAGATGAATCTTGCTATGACATTTCCATCTCGGATCTATGTATATAATTTGTCAGTGCTGTCTGCAGCTATTGCTTTGGAACTTAGGGGTAGGTGGCTAGATAATAGGCGGTCTTCAAGTGCAAAAGAAGACATTAATGTTGTTCGATGGTAACAGCTCAAAAATTTGGCGTCAAAGAATAAGGTCAGTAGTCAAATGCCTGTAACGAAACAACAATTTTCAAGGTGAAAATGTCATATGCTCTATATGCATTATGGTGTACTTAGTAGAAAATTAGTGGGCTCTCATATAGGGAAGATTGTACTGGAAATTTCTGCTGAGATCTATTTTAACAATAACATGTTTCTATCTCTTTCATAGGATGTTCATAATGTGTGTTTCATTCGAGGAAATCAAACAGAACATGTTGAAAAATGAACTGTAATGATACTCCATTCATCATTAATGACTACCCATTCCTTTCTGCAGGCACTAGAACTGCGAAGGTGTGTTGAAGAGATTGTGTTCTCCCTTACTTACCCTAGGCTAGATATGGAGGTTCGTCTATATCTGATCCCTTTTTTCTGTTATCTACTGGCCTATTTGAACTGTTTCTGATTGTACCTTTACACATTCATATCTTCTCCCTGCAATCTCTCTATTGATAGAAAATAAATTATTCTTTTGACAAATTAAAGTTTCAAGTCTAAATTTTTGAAGTATCTAATTTGGCCAATATATGTTTCAGGTTTCGAAGCACATGAATCAGTTGCTTAAAGCTCCATCCTGTGTACACACAAAAACAGGTTAGTAACTAAATTTTGTACAATTTCTTTCGTTTTCCTATTCTTTTTGTAGTAGTTGTTTTGACTATCAACTACATTTTATTATGTACCAGCTTGCCTGCTAATCTGAAGTTGTTATTATACTTTATTAGTTGCTGATTAGTTTATATTGTAAAGGTAACTTTTTTCCCATTGTTCCAGGCCGCATTTGTGTCCCTTTTGATCCAAATCACTGTGAGCAGTTTGATCCTACCACAGTACTTACTCTTTCACAGGTAAACTTATTCTAGAACAGGAGAATTAATGATTAAAAAAAATTACTCCTGGTTCTAAATATATGATAAAGTTTGTAGTACATTTGCACTGCAAACTTTGTCCTATATTTAGGACCGGAGGTAGTACCATTTACACCAGGAGATCGTTTAACTAAGTAGTCTGCATGCATTTTCTTGTAGGTGAACTTTTGAATGACTGAATTATTAAAATCAACACCCGGTTGTCTAGATCAATAAATTTGTCTTTCCAAGTTTAGATCACCATCCCTATACTTTTCAACCTCTAATTCATAGTTATTATTCCTTACATCGCCACTAGTATTTCCACGTCGGTTTACTTATTATTAGAATTATCATATTCACTCATCTAAAATCCAATTCTCATATTTGTATATTAAATATGTTATACTCGGTTCATTAAATAAGATTATTCTCCTTTATCACCTGAGACTAGGGTATAGCATAGCCATGTTTTATATTTGAGATCTAAAAGAATCAAAATGCACAAGTATGGTAACTTAGCATCCAATCTATGGATAGTTGCATTCAACTTTAGCGATACTCACAATATGAATCATGCAGATGTTAGGCCAAAAATTACATCCACTATATTCAACACTAAAAAATAATCTAACTCCTTTGGAGGTTGGGAAAATGCAAACAAAAAAAAGTAAACCTTAAAAAAACAAATGCCGGAATTAAGATCAATTATATAATAGTATTGGTAAGATTCATATATTATTTATAATTATTTTTTATATTGATTGCATTTGTATTTTTAGATCCATCTATTAAATTTATATTGCATAATATAGATGTTAGATATAATAATCCAACAGAGTTATGTGAAACAAAATAAAAGTATAAAAAAAAAAATTGCCCACTTTTTAGACTGAGGATGAAATTACCTGGTCTAAAAAGTGAGCATTTTTGTATTACAAATTGATACTTTTTAAGATTGGTCAATAAAACTGTCGGTGTAGAAAAGTAACTTTTTAGATCGATTGTAGGACAGGTCTTATTAAGGATAGACTCTTAAAACCAATCGATATAAGACTAACCCTAAACCTAGTCTAAAATCCAATTTCAACCTGTCTAAAAGACCTCGTTTCTAGTAGTGATTGTTGAGAGAGCATTAATAGAGGTATATCAAGAAAACATTAACAAATATGAAAATTATGTCTTATATTTAAGATCAATATCAATTTCTCAAATATGTCTTATATTAAGGACTGAAGGGAGTATTAAATATAGGCACATTTCCCAACGAGGATTCGAACTTGGGTTTACAATCTATTTGTTGAGGTGGTAAGTGGTCTACCCTATAAGGTGAAGAACACAAGTTTAAATCCAGAAAATGATTGTTGAGAGGCAAAAACGTTTTGCGTTCTAAGCTGAGAAAGGGAAAACCCTTTCTTTAGTAGGATCCAAGTGGTATCCCCCTGCTGATAGTTAGAGACTAATTCTCCCGAGGCGTAGAGATCACCAAAGTGGGTTTTTCCTCTCCCAACAAAGTCTTCTCTATGCACACGACCTAGTTCGAACTCAGAATATCATGTTTAAGGGACTCTACCATCTACCAATTGTGTCAGGCTTTTATTGGTGGGAAAACCTTTTTTTTTGGGTTAAGCATAGGTATCCTCTTATTGGCGGCAATTCTACATTGTCGAGCATTAAATATGGGTATATCTTCCAACAGGAATTTAAACCTTTATTTGTCATATTTTTAAGGGACTAGCCTTTTTTGCTAGATCCAGCCCCCGTTGGTAGTGGGAAAACCCTTAATAAATATTTTTAAAAAACAAGAAAGTGACAAACCAAGTCTTAGGCCTGACCCATATATGACAAAGCCCAATTTAAATCCAAAAATACATCATGGCCCATAACTCAGCCTCGTTCCAACATAGAGAATGTCAACCATACTTCCTTGAAAAAACAAAGAAAGAATCTAACAATTGCTAAGATTTTTTTTTTTGTTCGAGGCAATTGCTAAGATTTACTACTATATTTCAATTAAAAAGACATTGCAAAATGTTAAGACTTGAGAGTAATTAGTGTGGTTATACATAAATGCCCCTAAGAAGAAAATAACGGAAGATCATTGTGAGAGTGCGCTTCATTAATTCAAGGGTTCTTTGGAAACTTAATAAAATTTATTGATCCATTTGCTTATTTTAACTGTTTTCTTAATTTCTTAGTTTATGTGCAGCGGTTAAAAACATCTTAAAATAGGAGGCTACAATAGCATAAAACTGATGAAGTAATTTATAATCAGCTGCATTTCCTATACAACATTCTATAGTATTTCTGCCAATAAGATATAGTTACCCTTTTTAAATACTCCATTGATATAAACTTTTTGGAAAAAAAAAAAGAAATAATTTTTCTCAAACCAATTTGCTGGCATGAAACTCATTAATGCTTTGCTGAAATATTTTTGAAAACTCTTATAATCAAGGAATGAAAAATCAGACCGGCCGGTCCGACCACAAAACCGGACCCCAGTCTCTGGTTCAACATTTGGCTCAGGAGGAGGGTTGACTTGGTCAATTCTAAGTCGACTCGCCTGAGTCGCCATCAACTTGGGCAACCTATAGGGTGGGGTTGGTTGCTCGAGTTATATTTTTTTGTTTGGAAATGTTTTGGGACATTTTAGAAGGAAAAAAATGAAAGTTGGGTTGAAGCCGATTTACCTGATTACCCAACTCAAATATTCACCCTTTCGACTTTTACTAAGAGCCTTTCTGCACCAAGAGGATTAGAGAATCATGTCGTCGCCCTTAGCCCGAAGAGACTCTTCCTCTCGACTTGCCAATTTGGCGAAGTTGAAGTCGACAGCAAGTGACGAAAGGTGAGCATTGACGACGAGCTGCAACTGTGAGAGCACGGCGAGTGAACTTGCGAAGGCTTTTGAACTTGTGACTGTGAGAGGCGAACTTGCAAAGGCTCTTGAGTTGCACCCGGGCCGGACCTCTTCTTCAATCTTCACTTTCTCTGTCACTGGCGTGTTGCTCCTTCAATCTTCTAGTAACTAAACTATTCTTTATTCTCTTGGTAGTTGAACTTGTAATATCCCCAATTTTATGTAAATTATTGTATTGAATGAATTAATGTAATGCCAATAGAATATATGAATTTTCATCAAGTCCTTAGTTTATGATATTTATTTCCTTGCATGAATGATTAAAGTAAGAGAAGGATGATGAATTGTTTATTAAAGTTTGGTTAAATTTAATTAGTCACGGACAACCTAAGGGAGTAGATGACAATGGAAGTCAAAACATATAATTTCCCTTTTTACCCTAGGTATTTCGGTCAAGTGGGAAGAAAGGAATAAAATTCCAAATAAGCCCAAGAATGTGACATGTTATAAGCCAAGAACTTAGGACTAATGGGCTAAGGGGGAAGACAATTTTTGAAGCCCAATAGAGAGGCCCTATTCCGTCCAAAAAAAATGAGAAGAGAGAGTGTTCATGAAGCAACATGAATTATCTAGAAGGAAAGAAGCTTGTAGAAGAAGGAAAATTTGAATTTGGAAATAGATGGATGTCATGCTTATGTAAGCAACATGACATCATCCTTATTACATCATCAACTTCATAAATGCATGAAGCATGAGAGAGATCTAGAAGACACATTATTTTCCCAAAATGCCCTTAATATTTCGGTTTTCAAGAGGGAAGAAAGAGAAAGAAATAAGTGACTTGGGTAAGAAGCTAAAAGTACCTAGAGAAATTGTGGAAAAAATGAGCCAATATTTATTCATGAAAGGAGGATGATTGGACACATTATTTAAGTAAATTTCCTCCCCCAACCACCCGTATGTTTCAGCCTAGTAGGGAAGGAAAAAAAAAAAAAAAGTATGGAGCAAACAAGCTTTCTAGAAGCTTAAAGAAAACTCAAGAAAGAGAAAGGCTTCTAGAGTAAGCTATGGTATTTCTTGGGGACCAAGTAGGTTGGGGAGACAATTTAAAAACTCATTTTCTCTCATTTGGGCTGCTAGACATTTCGAACAGAGGGAGAGAGGAAGAGAGAAAAGAAAAGCTATCTTGTGAAGCTCTAGCATTCTAAGAGAAGCTAAAGATCAAAGACCAAAGTAAGTAGTTGTAGCTTCTCCTCCCAGTCTCTTTCACCTTCTTCATTGTGTCAAGGTCTTAATAAACCACTCTCTCATCTTGTTGGAGGAGCCTAGGCCGAAGTAATCTTGGAGTAAAAAGATGACAAAGGTTCAAGGAAGCTAAGGTCCAAGAACAAGTAAGCTTTTACTCTAACTTTCTTATGATTTCCAAGTTGTTGAGTTTGAAAATGGGCATTTTCTTGAATGTTTCTTTATGAAATGGGTCTGTTTGGTTAAGGAAGAGAATGAAGATAGGACTAAAGTTAAGGTTCATGGCTCAGAAAGATAGATCAAGCATGATTTTGAACAAATATGTTGTTAAAACAAAAAACTTGGTATGTTGCTTGTTTATCATGATTTTTGGCTAGCTGTTTGAACATGAGTATATGATTTGATTTTGAATATTTTGATGGTTTTAAAGTGTTTATAATGAGATTTTATACGAGGATGAACTTAGATCATGATTTTGTAAGCAAAGGGGGAAGCTTTCAAAACATTGAAAAATTGTTTTGTGAAAATCCTATGGAGTCAGCCAGTTTGTACAAGGGTTTTGACATAGTAAATGAACTCCTAAAATTATGAAATTTTACAGGCATAAATTAGACATCCCAAGGTTTAATTTGATAGGTAACACGTAAATTTTGGAGTTTTTTACTAAGAGAAACGAATTTTTGAAAATTGACCCTGAAACTGGAAAATAATTCGGACCAGCAGTAATATTTTGGTTTGTGGTTAACTTTTCAACTGTGACTAGTCCAAAAGGGTATTTTTGGTAAAAAAATATACATGATAAGGGTTAGTTGGCCTTTTGAACCACCTCAAATGTGGATTTTTCTAGAATTAGTTATGAATTTTTGAAGATTGGTGTTTGTTTCTAGAAATTTCTGGTTAAGGTCGAAAATAAGAAGGATTTTTGCCAATAATAAATTCTTTAGTAAGAAAAGGAATTTAGGGAATATGGATACTTCAAAAGGGCTTGTTTTAAATCAGCAAAGCAAAATATTTTTTTGAGGAGGATTTATTTATATTTTGTTATTCTAGGGTTATCTTTGATATGTGTGTGTGATGAGCACTAGTTATGCCATGTTTTCCCCGTATTATATGACTGTATTGAATGGTGAATATAAACTTAATTGCATTTAATCCAAGCAAAAAGGCATTAATTCATTATATAGGGAACATAAAGATGAATCTTACAAATTAAAATAAATTGCATACGCATCCTAAACATATGCTAAGAAAAGATCGAGTTTTGGGATTTTGTGTGAAAAGCGCATAGCATGGCCGATACAATGCTATAGCATCAGGATAGCCTCATCGAAGTGCAATACAAACGCATCCCTAAGGCTATATCAGAGTAAGTGAAGCAATGCTATGCGACATTTGTTATGATCTTTTGTCAAGGTTGTTTCAGGAAATATAGTACAGGTCGTTGAGTGACGGTTAGATTGCTGACGTATTGGAATAGAAGATGCGGAGAATCGAAAATAAGATTTGAAGAATCCCACGGGATCAGAAGAATCAATTTACCGAGATCACGATTGGACCCTGACAAATTCGGAAAGGCCCAGTTCGCTGGACGTACTTCGCAAGTAGACCTAATTATATAAGGAAACAAAGGCCAACCCTAAAGAGGGTCGAAGTTGCCAAGAGTCAAGGACCATCCCCATATGGTCAGACTCAAAAGAAGAGTGAGAGAAATTACAAGGCACGAGAACTCCAAGAGAACCCAACATCCTTCCTTGTAGTGAGACGGAGATAAGAAGACGTGGAGTTGTGACGTGACAGGGCTTCTCCCACGCCGTTGGAACCTCCATCAAGCTTTCTGTTTTTCTTCTTTAATTAATTCTAGTTAATCTTTTGATCATGGGCTATTCTGCTATACTCTGTTTAGTGATTCCCTCATCAGTCATGAACTAAACTTTCTGTGGCTGAGCGAGGATGATTTCCTAAGTTTAGAATGAACCTAGTTGCTAGTTCTTAATTCAATACATTCAGTTTGCTTATCAGTAATTTAATTTCTTGTCGATTAGCGAGAGCTAAGGGCTTGATCAGTGGCCTCGGCTTACTGAGAGGGAGTCGGGACTAGACATCTGAGAAACAGTGATTACTAGGCAGGCTGGTGCAAGGCTTGGCCTATTAATGTAGGCTTCAGGAATGGGTCTACCGCTCATAACCATAACACCTTGATTTGTAATGATAACTTAACTAGAAAATCGCCATAGACATATGGGAGAAGTAAGTTAGGATTGTACGTATCAGACGCGAGAGCTTCGGTAGATTAGAGTGGTGGGTTAACTGAATAACATTGTAAACGGTGTTCATGCTGTAGCATTGCGATATCTGTGCAGCATAAATGCTATAGCAATGTGTATGTGCAACTGGGGGATTGATATGCTTAGGAAAGACTTTGAGCTCATCCTATCTTTTTACTGATATCTTCTTCGACTACGATCATTTGTCTATTTTCTTGTTTATTAGTATAATGGGTTAAGGTGAAGATTTGCCAACGAACTATTACCTGAGGAGCATCTGGCACAAAAAACAATTGAGGGGACCAAAATTACCAATCAACAATTTAAAAGTGAAAGAAACACCAAATAACTATTAAAAAAAACAACTATCACAATTATGTTAAAATATGAGGCACTGGCATAGGACGGTGGCGGAGACGCTGGAGAAAAGAGTGGTTAAGCCTTCTTGTTGGATAAGGCAAACACCAACAGAGATGGAACCCATGGGAGCAGGTGTTGTGGCAGCAACGATTGCTGTTTGTGTTATCAGAGGGATGGAACCAGGGTGCAAGGCGCGTGCCGGTCGAAAGTTGTGGACTGCTGGATAAGTTCAAGAGGGTGAGTGGAACACCCAGCAATAATGGAAGCTTTGGAGACGCCGACGTCGCCAACACTGTGACAGTCAATGGAAAACGGAGACCCAAGACAGTGGCAGGGTAATAGTTTGTTGGCGAATCTGCACCGAATTGTGTTTTTTTTCACTTTTTAATTGTTGATTGGTAATTTTGGTCCCCTCAATTGTTTTTTGTGCCAGATGCTCCTCGGGTAATAGTTTGTTGGCAAATCTGCACCTTAACCCTAGTATAATTATAGAAACTCCCAAACCAATCAGACTTTATTTTCTTTTAAGACACAACCAATTTTGTAATTCGACGTCATCATTCGGTATCTCAGTCTCTATGGGACGATACTCTACTTACTCTTTATTACTTGTTCGACTGGTTCACTTGCCATCAAGGAAATCTACTAACAGTGTGCCGGAAAAATTTATTAATATCTGTGGGCGATTGCCGGGTAGTAACCTTAAACCTCAATAGCTGTGATCTTAACCTACTAACATCTTGTTTGTTAGATGGCCAATGATAATCAATAGCTGCGATCTTAACCTACTGGAAGGGAGTTAAGATTAAACCTTCATTAAATAGTGTGGGTTGGAAGAATTGTGTAAATTCTATCTAAGTTTATAAGCTACATGAATGGGTTTATCTCACACAACTATATACCTTGTTTTGCATGTTATTTTGAACTTGAAACTTGCATAGGCATATGAGAAAAGTAGAGTTAGGAATAAAAATACAGGAATATTGGAAAACTTTTGTATAAAAAAGAGGTGGGTTAATTGAAGGACTTTGCTATAGCGTTGTTGTGGCATGACAATAGAAATATGGGTAAGAGTTGCAAATTAAGAGGAAATATGAACTTAGCCTGTTTTCATTCTGATAACTCTTAACTTCATTAATTCTCATTTTGTTGCATTCTGTTTTTAGATTTAGTAGTTTACATCACTCAACTCACATCCATATACCTTTTGATTTTACCAAATTAAGCAACCAACTTTTACTCTCTTGCATGTATAAGATAGTATTATAATCTTTGTGGGACAATACTCTACTCATCACTTTATTATTTGTTTGATTGGTACACTTGCTATAAAGAAATCTGACCAACAAGTTTTTGGTGCAAAGTTGCTAAATCAAGCAATCAAGAACAATCTTAGTGTGTGACCCATTAGGCCCAATTAGTTACTAACATAGATAAACTTGGACAAATTAAACTCCTTTAACAGGTCCAATTTATCTAATGACCACATAAAACACTAGAAATGCTATGCGGCCCTAAAAATAATCGAGTTGATCAAGTGACCTACCTTTTTAATATGATACTGTGTCAGCATCATCCCTCACATTGTCGTTCACATTTAGTCGAGAGCAAGAGTAGATTATCATCTCTCTTGATTGACTAAATGTAGCTTTTCACAGAACCAGGAATCTTCTTTCATTGACTCCAAGACAGATCATGACTCTTTATGATCACTTACTATGCATAGATTCCTGAGTCAACTAGAACTTATCCAAGCCATACCGGTCTCGTGAAAGACTAATCCCTTGTAGGGATTGTGAGTCCTTTTGGTATGTCCATCTATATTCATGTATTCAAGTTATACCCAAGAGTACATTGTTCTCCCCATTTTCAGGTGGATAGAGCTGTACAGTCAAAGTATAACCCTAGGACATAGTGTTCGATGACATCCTCAAGTTTAAAATGATCTGTACTACCAAACGATGAGAGACATTACAAATCCAATGATACTCACTACAATGAATCCTTGAAGAGTCTCTTGGCGAGTCTGTTCTGAAGATGGAATATCACCTAGAGGGGGGTGAATAAGTGATTATAAAAAATCTTTCGCTAAAGCTCAGAACATAAAACAGAGACAGAGAGAAGAGCAATGAACACAAGAGATTATACTGGTTCGGTCCAACTCTTTGACCTACGTCCATTCCCCAGAAACACTCTGGGATTTCACTATCATGAAACTTGATTACACACTCTGTAACTCTCGAGTAATCCTCTCACTAGGACTTACTCCTCTTTACAAGTTGTAATCAAATAAACACAGACATAATTACACACTCTGTACTCGAGATGATTCTTTTACTAGGACTCACTCTCTCTTACAAGTTGTAATTGTACACCTACACTTAAGGTTCCACAACCTTAAGATTTAAACAGTAATCAAGAAAACAATTAAGTGTTTATACTCCTCACTAAGTAGATAAATGATAAACACTGAAGTACAAGAATATCCGAAGATATTAAATGAAGCTGAAAGTAGAAATGAACTCTAATTAATTGCGCAGAGTTTCTGTATATTTTGTTCAGTCGTTGTTGTTGGAGACATTGAATGCTTCATCATTTTATAGTGTCTTCCATTAATGCCATTGAGAAGAGCTTTGAATATAGCCGTTGTGTCTCTTCGTAATTCCGTTAGGCACAGTTGATTTTTCGTTGAGCATAATCGATCGTTGCTTCATTAAATGCGTTCGCCGTCGACTGTACTTGTGCAGAGGGTGACTCAGAATAATAGCTGGAATAAGTATGCCTCGAAAGAATGTTTTCGTCTTCCATGAGCTTTAGTTCCGATTGTTGCTCTGTTTTCTGAGATGCATTTAATGCTACTGACACGTAGGATTGCTTTTCAGCCAATCTTGAATTAAACATGATTAATCAACTGCAACTCACTAAAAAAGGTGATTAAATATAATATGAACAGGTTTGACTATGATTAAAGAAGAATAGATAATGACCCAGAGACTTTCAGAGGCAATTATGATGCGTGAAATATGATACAGATCCAGGGAATGTATTCTCGAGAATTGTTCATATCATTCTCAAGAACTATTAGAAAAGTCTTTCTAGAGAGCATGTCTCGATGATACTTGAGAATCATATTATAGTTATTGAGAATGATACGTTCGGTGTGCTTTTAATCATAAGTGTTTAAGAATTCTCGAGAATCATTTTGCTAATACTCGAGAATCATATCAATATATCAATCAATACTTACGAATAATTCACTTAGAGAGCTTTTAACGCGCATTCTCGAGAATTACTTAATCATTCTCGAGAATCACTTATCCATTCTCGAGAATTGTTCTAATGAGAACATGAATGATGAAGGTGAACAAGTTCTATTCTGGAGAATCATATCAGAGAAAGCATGCAATAGTGGTTCTGTCAAAGCGTTCTCGAGAATTATCTTACCTATTCTCGAGAATCACTTACCCATTCTCGAGAGTCGTTCTGATGAGAAGGGAAATGTTGTAGGATCCATTCTCGAGAATCATATCAGAAAAAGCTTGCGAGGGTGGATTTGTCATACCATTCTCGAGAATCATTAATCAATTCTCGAGAATTGATACCTGAATACTTAATAATACTTGAGAATTGCTTACCCATTCTCAAGAATCCTTTTCATATACTCGGGAATCATTTATCATATAGATACAACCAAATTAATCCTTATCAAAACCTTAAAATCTTTCAAGTCTTGTTATCATCAAAACACTGAGAACCAACATGTTCAGTGCCATATGTTCTTTAACAGATCCACCTACGACATCAGCAAAGGCATTACCATGCTTTCATTCCATGAGGTCTCTACCTTCTATCTCTATACGAGTAGGTGATGTCGTACTAGTCTTATTCAGATCACCAATGCCCTTTCTTGGTGATTCAAGGCTAGAAACATGTTTCAGGCAATAAACATGTAGTGTCCTTGAGTTCTCATGATCATGATCCCTATCATAGATCCTTGAGTGAACACATGTTCTATTCTTAGGTCCTTTATCTTTAAACGCATATTAACCTTAAAATATAGGCGAGACATAAATGTGATAAAGATAAAGTGTGCTCAAATATATAAATCATGAAATACCATATAGTATAAGGTGTTCATCTAATAAAACAGATTGTCTCTATGACACCTACATACTAACAGTTATTCCACTATTATGAATGTTCATTCAATGCATTAATGAACATTCATAATGCTTGGAATAACTCGGCCAATAAGGATTTATGCATTAGACACAAGGCTTTCATGAATCAATTTTTTTTTTTCTTGGAAATAGGCTTGAAACTCATATAGACGGTCAACTTGTTAGACATGAGATCTAACTCGTTAGAGAATAATTACTATGTAGTTCAAGCACTGGATAGCATATTTAAGATCAATGATCAATGTTTCAATGACGGGAAAACTCTAGTGGACATATTTGAAGCATTTCTAACTTTTAGTACATAAAGATTTAACTTGAAATTTTTGAAAAATCATTTGCTTGAAATCAAAGTATGAATATTTTTCAAATCATATGTATGCATTTTTATAAAACAAGGTGAATTGAAATCCAAACAAGTTTTAGAATTGTGTATTTTAAAAACATACACTCATAGAAAGTTATGCACAATTTAACTTTCGGTTTGTTTAGCAATATAGAAACATTTTGAAAACCATAAATGATTGATTGCTAATGGAATGCAATAATGGACAAGTATTCATTACCAATATATATATATAATTCATTTAAGCGTAAGATAGGGTAAGAATTAGATATCACCCTAATTCTTCTTGTCCTAGTAGAAGCTTGCTTGATTTCGATAGAATAATGTCAATTTTCCTTTTTTTGCACTTTCAACACCAAATTCAAGCTCTACTTGTTCAGCTTCTTAAAGACTTGAATTCATTTTTATGTAGCTACAATCTTGACATGAAGCTTTCTCTCCTTTTTCCTACAAAATAGTATGACTTTTTTCTTTCATTGGTATCCAAATGCACTTGGATCTGTTAGATATGATTAGTTTTGATGATGTTAAATATAGATGCCAAATATTAAGAGCAAAAAGTTTGCTTAGTGCATTTATCTCCTATGTTGACTAATTCATATATTTAATGTAGATTCAAAGCTTAGAAGTTCAATTATGGAGAATAATCAAGAAGAAGATAAATAAAGAAGTTATTGAATTGGATTCATCAAGAGGAAGAAGAAGAAGAAGAAGAAGAAGAAGAAAGAAATTGGTTCTAGGTCAAATTTCAGAAATGACAGTTTGGTACCAATACTCGAGTGTGATTTTTCAATACTTGAGTGTGATGTTTCAACACTTGAGTGTTGCAGTATTCCAGCTTCTCTGTTCACCTCTGTTTCACGTTTAGCACGTACAAGGTTCAATAATTAGATGATATCTCCAAAACTAGAGATCCGATTGAGGTGAAACCAGTTTCATATGAAACTAGACTCCCAATGCATGACAAAAAAATCAAGCCAAAAGGAGTTCATATGGAAGAGATATGAATTTTAGAAGTTGTTGCTTGAATTCATGCCACACAGCAGACACAACTTCGGTAATTGGGTGTATCTCACAAATTACACATCCAAATGAGCTAAAACTGGTGACATATGAAACTAGACTCAAATACCTTTTCAAAAACATCAAGATCTTGAAAAAAAAAATCAAATGAAAGAGATATGATTTTTTGAAGTTCACAGTCAGATTAGGACATTGCAAAAATGCTGGTCCAGAATAACAATAAGTAATATGATCGTAACGCTCAGTACACAATGAATTTGGAATTGATTCTTTTTAAATTAGAAATAAGAGTTAAAGAGCTTTCTAGGCATAGTGGATTTGCCAAATTGGGAGCTATATTGAAGACGTTATGCCTACTAGAATTTGACCTTCATGCTGTGATTGTTCTTGTGTTTTGGAAGTCACTAGATTCTAGAAATTGATCTTCAATCAAGTATTGCTCCAACATTAGCAATATCAATACTTGACACTTGTTTTCAGTCTAAATCAGCAAGGTAAACACTTGAGTGTGCACTCCAACACTAGAGTGTCAAGTTTATTTCCTTCAAACTTAGTGCTTAATACTCGATGATGAACCAATGCTTTGTGGCACACTTGAAGTGTTATTTGTAACACTTGAGTATCTGTAGAGATTAATACTTCTTTTCTAACTCTATTCCTTGAACAATATTCTACAGACACTCAAAGAATCAACACTAGAGTATGAATAAAAGACACTCGACTGTGGAATTATGATACTCAAGTGTCTGGAAGAATGCACTTATTTTCAACTAAGATTTATCTTCAAACAGTCTTCTTCCAGAGTAAAGTTCATCAACACTCGAGTGTTAAGGAACAACACTCAAGTGTCACCTGTTCTTGCATCGAACCTTCATCTTCGTAAATTCAAATTAATTGATTATCATCTTGTTACTTCTAATTATTACTCATTATTATTCTCAATGCTTCTAAACATGTTTATTAGTGAGTTTCAGATGATTAAACGATGGATTACTTGCAAATCCTCAAAATGTCAGATTTGTGTCAAAAGCATTTAATGAAGTTGCAGAAATAGAGCATGAACAGGGAAACTGAGTCATAACAGGTCAAATGATCATATACTCAGACACTCATTCCAGTGAAAGCAACTGATCATTGGTTAAGACAGACCAAAAGGATATCGTATGAAGATTGATATGAATGATCCGAAAGTAACCAATGCCAGAAGTTTGTCGTATAAAGCAAAGTGAAAACGACTGAATCTCAATTTCTACCAACGGCTTCAATATGTGCCTAATGAAAAGCTTAACCAGTCTATCAGACAAGTTTAACACTTCCAACGGACATCCAATGGTCATATTCTAAATTGAAAGAATTGCTCAACGGTCGAATGCTCTTCATCAACTATAAAAGGAGAAGTATTCAAGATAGACGAAATGACATGAGCTTGCATCTTCGATGTTAAAATGCCAATACTCTAATGCTTATATCACTTACTCTCCGTTATCTCAATGATCATATAGTTTACCATAGAGAGTGAGATTATTTGTAATGCACTCCAGTGTTCATCTTATCCACTTCTGAGAAAGAAGATTGATTGTAATCCTTTATCAAAAAAGTTTTATCCTTATGGTGTGTAAGGGGGAGTATCTCGGTAAGAGATTTGTAAACGTCTTCACAAGTGCCTAGCTAAACCTATGGAATTGTAGAGGCTTCTCTTGTGCCCAGATTAAACAAGAAGATAGTGGATTGAAAATCTGAAGTGGAGCTTAAGGACTGGATGTAGGTAATCAAGGATTTGGCCGAACCAGTATAAATCACAGTTTGTATATTCTCTTCCCTTATCTCTTATGTTTCTAGCTCATACGTTTTGAATAACTAACTATGAATTTATAATTCATTTCTTTCATATGTATTGTTTTTATAAAGATGCGAACAGATTTTCATAGTTTCTAAGTTTTTATTTGAAACCCAATTCACCCCTCTCTTGGGTGTCAGCTGGTTCTAACAAGATCCATTCAAGGTTAGTATGTAGGAAACATAATCTAATTCACATGCTCTTATAATGTAAGCAAATCAAAATAGTTGAGCACGATGAATCAATCAGAAATTCATGCATTAAAGAAATATGTTTTTTTTCTCCAAATCTTCATGTTTTGCATAAAGGACTCAACTATTAAACATTGTAATTCTTTTGAAATAGATTTAAAAAAAGGATACATTGTTCATTCCTAAGGCCACAATATATAAACCTCAATGATAATGTTGGAGGTTTTACCATTGTATACTTTTTCCTTAAGTACTTAGAGGATTGCCTCTTCTTACCCACTGTATTTTTCTATGATGTTGATACTTTAAATCCTTGCTTTGGGTGATGACAACATTCTCTCAAAAGATCTAGACTCCAGGAGTTTTCTACTCGATGCTTAAGAGATCCTCCATCCTTTGTTCTCCTCAAGGTAGTTGAATGGAACCTTATGATAGTTCATTCTTGGGATGGAACATACTCTTATACTCCATTTCTTCTCTTTGTGATTAGAAATTGTTTCTAGTAATGGGTGCTTTAAGAGTTTTCCTTTTTGATATAGATGCTATAAACCTCTTTATTGGTACATGAGAAACTCTTGGCTTCTTCTTCATGTTCTCTGTTCCCTTATGTCCATTCCTAGGATCAATATGCACGCATAAAGTACTAGATGGACATTTGGTATCTATTTATACTTGGGTCCTTGACTGTTAGCATTAGACTTTACTTGTCTTTTTAGAACCCAAACATATTTATTTCTCACATTAGAATTTCTTCTAATATATAGCATGTGTGAGAAATATGACCCGATATACCACAATAATTGCAAATTCTATGATGATATGCATTATGAGATTTTATGCAAGTATTGTGTCAATTATGAGAGTAAAAATTCAAATAAATTTTATTTGAATATTCTTTCTTCCCAATAAATTTTCCAGCATGATTGAGAACATTTTTTCTTCTTACACTAGAATCAATGATTGGTTGAAAAACAATTTTATGCAAACTTTGAAAATCACTTTTCTTAAATGCACAAGAAGAATTGGAACCTTTTACCATAAGTGCATCTTGAGCTTTGGAGAGTGGTTCAACAGATTCATCCATGATGAGCTCTTTTTAGGAATCCTCTTCCTCTTTTTCTTTTCTGTTGGTTGACTCAAGGATGTGTTTTGTGACTCCTTCTTCAATCTCTACTTCCATTTACACATAGCTTATAAGTCCAGGTGAATTGCCAACACTTTCAACCTCAACAAAGTTGTTAGAATCATAGATAGAATCAAGAGTATCCCAAATATTCTTAACATTAGAGCAAAATCTAATTTTCTCAAAATCATTTTTAGTCAAAGCACTATATAGAATTTTCATTGCTCTAATGTTCAACGAA
This sequence comes from Acacia pycnantha, assembly GCA_025563575.1. Taxonomy (NCBI): domain Eukaryota; kingdom Viridiplantae; phylum Streptophyta; class Magnoliopsida; order Fabales; family Fabaceae; genus Acacia; species Acacia pycnantha. The sequence continues at coordinate 2,039,330 of JAMWYP010000026.1, read as the reverse complement.
AACATTTTCTTTCCTTTTTTTGTCTGAACCTTTCTCGGTTTGAAATCAAAGGCATTTGTAATCACCTATAATCCTCATGTAAACTTGATTAATGATGATTAGGAATGGTTAGGAACATGATAATTAGGTTTTAAATGAGTATCAAAGAATATCAAAAAGTTCAAGAAATGGATTCTAAGTTTCTGATGATCAATCACTTAAGAGTGACTTTAAATCACATAAGTGATCTCTTATCACTCGATTGTTTAAGTGATCTTATGCTAATAATCACTAGTGAGTGGTTTGGTAGTGATGTTGTGAAAATAAATATCACTCAAGTGTATATTCATTCACTCGAGTGATCTTCCATATGTATTGTAAAACAAAAGTCAATCACTATTGAGTAACTCAAGTGCATTTTTGGATCACTTGTAGGTTCTTTCAAGTGATCATGGATCACTTGAGTGATTCTCTCAATCACTCGAGTGATATTATCAGAAGATCACATCATTTTAGCTTCACTTGCGAGTCATGCTATTACTCAAGTGATTTGGTCTCTATGGAACGTATCACTCGAGTGATATGCTTCACTAGATCACCAATTCTCATATTTCTTACAAGTGACTTGCATTTACTTGCAAGTGATGTCTCTCACTCAAGTGCTTATACCATCAATCGAGTGATGTGGACACAAAACCTTTCACAAGTTCTGATCACCATCAAGTGACTTGCTGAAATTCTGGAAGTGAAGCTTTTATCACTCAAGTGAATCCATTATCACTTGAGTTCCCTTTTCCTTTTTAGAACATAGATAGTTTGGCACAGATGTCAACTTCCAATGGTCATAACTCTTCGAATATAACTTCAAATTTGGAAAATGACCTATCCCCATAAACTCTAGTTTTCTTTCCAATGCAATAAGAACCAATTCCAACTTTGTTGTCTTCCAAATTTTATCGTCAAATCAGTAGCTATTGCTCTGGAACACAATGTTGATTTTGGGCACCAACTTTAAGATTGCTTGCAAGTGATACTTATCACTCAAGTGCTTACCATATCACTCAAGTGATTTTGTCTCTGAACTCTTTTCTTGACCATTGAGTGACTTGCTAAATTTTTGAAGGTGAAGCTTCATCACTCTGGTGCATTAGTATCACTTGAGTGATCCTCTTTGATAATCTTGGCTCTTACTTGGTTATCACTCGAGTGCTAAAACCATAACTCGAGTGATTTTCCCAAGGCAGAGAAGATCACCATAGAGCTTCACTTGAAGTGATAAATCATCACTCAAGTGACTCACTGATTCAATTTTTTCCAAAAAGCTTAAATCACTTGAGTGACTTGAATCATCAAGTCAACTTTGTGTCATCCTTTGTGTTTGTTAAAAATATACTTAGACATCAACGTCTGTTTTTATCAAAACATTATGAGAGCTAACATATTAAACCTACATAATTATAAAATGTGTAACATTTAGAAGTTATGTATATTATCATGAAAAACATCCAATATGCCATTTATGTGATAGGTTACATATCTAAAAATAATATTGCAATATTTATGACAAGAACTTGTTTATAATTCAAATTTCAACGTAGGGAAAATTTCATACAAATACTTCAAAATTTGAAGATATCAAATCAACGATTTTCTATTAAAATGAATTTTAAATTGCTAATTAAGTGTAGTCAATATCTAAACTATTGTATGAAACAAAACTAATTTGAGATTTTGAAATTTTGACTTCCAGAATCTTCCCAATTTATGAATCATACTTTTTTGTTTATAGATTGAAAGTTATTATTGTTAGACCTGGCTATCACCCAAGAGGGAGGGGGGTGAATTGGGTGTCTGATAAAACTTTAGATAACTTTGAAAATATTTTCACAACTTACTGAAGGCAGTTCATATGATGTTAATAATTTATAAAGTGATAGTCAGTCTTTTAAACATATATGCTGGAAATATAAGAGATAAGGGAAGAGAATATGCAAATTGAGATTTATACTGGTTCGACCCAATCCTTGACGTACATCCAGTCGCCAAGCTCCACTTGAGATTTTCAATCCACTATCCTCTTGTTTAATCCGGGCACAAGAGAAACCCACAAGTTCATCCAGGCACGCAACCTTTTACAAATCTCTTACTGAGATACTTCCCCTTACACACCGTAAGGATACAATTTGTTTCCCACTCAAGATCACCCAATCTTGAGTAACTCTCAGATAAGATGATTACAATGAATCTTCTCTCTCTCAGAAGTGAATAAGATAAACACTGAAGCACATTACAGATAATCTCACTCTCTAAGATAAATTATATGATCACTGAGATAATTGGAGAGTAAGTGATATAGATGTCAGAGTATTGGCATTTTGACAATGAAGCTGTAATCTCGTGTCTCTCTGTCTATTTTGAATTCTTCTCCTTTTATAGTTAATGAAGAGAATTAAGCAATTCTTCCAGTTATGAATATGACCGTTGTGAGCGTATATGACCGTTGGAAAAATAACCGTTGAAGCTTCTGATGTCATCATCCACTTTTTCATAATTTGATGTTAATCCTTCGTTTGATCATCTGAAACTTGCTAACAAACATGATTAATAACATTGAGAAGTATAGCAAGTAGAAATCAATTGATAATAATCATTTTTGAATTCGGAGACGTTGTGAACTGAGCTCTGCTGTTTGACTTGAGTTGATACTAGTTGGCTCGAGTCAAAAACTCTTCTCAAATTGTCTAACTCTCTGTCTTCCCTAGACTCGAGTTTGACATTGCTTGGCTCTAGTCAAAAAGTCTTCTTTAATTGCTTAACTCTCTACCTTGCAATTGGCTTGAGTTGAACAAATTCTGGCTCGAGTCAATTTCCAATTGATCACTTAGCTTCTGAATATTCTTCAACTTGAGGTATAAAGATCGTGGCTCGAGTCTATGCCCAAACTCGAGGCATCAAAATCCTGGCTCGAGTCATATTCAATAAAACCTTTTGAATATTTTTGAAAGAGATCTCTCTGGCTCGAGGTAAGAGCTCATTAAATTTGGTTGCTTCCAAAATCTTGTGAAATACTTGTTGAGTCTAGATTCATATGGAATTGGTTTTACTTCATTTGGTTGTGTATAATGTGAGCTATTTCCAGAAAATCGAGCCTATGATGAAATGGTTCTAGAATTTCGAGTGTCAACTTTCGAAGGCCGTATCTCCCTGGTTTAAACTCCATTTCGGTTGGTTCAACTATTTTGTGGAACACATTTTGAGTCTACTTTCAAATGCCACCGGTTTCAGCTCAATTGGATTTGTAGTTTGTGAGATACACTCAAAATATCGAAGCTTGGTCTGCTGTGTGGCATGAATTTCACTGTCAACTTCTACAATACATAGATCCTTGATATGAACTCCTTTGGGATTTAATTTTATATAAAAATTACTCATTGGGAGTCTAGTTTCATACAAAATTGGTTTCACCTCAATACGATATCTGGTTTGGGAGATATCATCGAATTACCAGACCTCGCCCAAGCTGAACGTGAAACAGAGGTGAACAGAGTTGCTGAAAATCACTATTGACTTGAGTCAATTAGTGTCTAACTCGAGTCAACTCATACCAGAGGAGCAAATCAGTGTTGAAAACACTATTGACTTGAGCCAATTAGTGGCTGACTCGAGTTAAGACCCTGGCTCGAGTTTTGGCTTCCTGGAACTCAAGTTTGACTTCCTGGAGCTTGATTTTGCTTATTTTAACTCCGATTTGAGCTGCTCCAACCTCCATTTGATCGTGGAGACTTCTAGAATCAATCTAAGAACTTGTATAATGATCTTCTCATTCCATTCAACAAGTTCTTCCTTTCTTTCTTCTTGTCTTGATCATTCTCCATAATTCAACTCTTTCTTTCTTCTCTTCTCACAATTCAACTCTTTCTTCTCTTCTCTTGATCATTTTCCACAATACTTTGATAACTTCTTGCTTCCTTGACATACTCTGCAATTTCTTCTTTCTGTAATCTCTAATATCCTTCTTGATTAATCTCTATAATTCAACTTGGACTAATATACATTAAATATATAGCAGTTAGTCAATGTAGGTGATAAATATATTATACAATCTTTTTGCTCTTAATAATGGCATCTATATAAGACATCATCAAAACTAATCATATCCAACAATTATTTTATATTAATTTTTATAGGGTTATTTCTTGGGAAAAATCACCAAAAAAAAATTAAAAATGGGAAAAGACATTTGGTACTGCAAATTTATTAAATCTCATGTCATAATTCAAGTAGGAATATGAGATTTCTAATTCTGATCAAATGATTAAACTGCTCTGAGTTAAGTTGTGAAACATGAAAGTGAATTCATTAATATAAAATATGATGTTGTTAATATAGATATAGATCTTATTAGCCCATGAAACTTGTGCCCTCAAAATTATCCTTGGGCATGTATTGGTTTTAGGGATATGAAGCTGTGAAACATGAAAGTGAAGCTTTTAACGTAAATTTTGATGTTATTAAGATAGATACATATATTAATAAACTGATAACACCAATTTGTCTTTTTCTATTTTTAATTGTATTTTTCTGAGATTTTCCTTATTTCTATATAAAGCACGGACTTCTTGTTATTATTATTATTATTATTATTATTATTATTTTTTGCAATCACTGTAAAATTAACAAGTACAGTATTTTGAGTTCGTTTGGGAAAGATATTACAACGCATTTTTAGTTATGAATTGGATTATAAATATGTAATATGTATATTTATATATAATTTCTATTCATAATTTTTAACGATAAAATATTAATTTGTCTTCTAACTACATACAAGGTTTTATTTTTTATTTTTTTAAAAATTTTTATAAATTATTTTTAGTGCTCTGATTCTAATACAGTTAGTCTCAATTTTCATCCTGACATTAAAATAGGGGCATAGATATTTTGCTTAATTTGTTTGATTTTGGGAAATATGTAGCGTAAGGGACCTTACTTATAATGTTTTCAACTCTTGCAGTCATACTCTTTTACGATTGCAGACTTATAATGTGGTGACAAGAACACCAAATTTTTCCACAGCAATGTGATTCAAAGAAGGCAAAGAAACAAGGTATTGAGGTTGAAGGAAGGAGGGGGATCTTGGCTTGAAGACAGAGGTGAGATTAATGAAGCATTTAATGCCTTTTACCAGAAATTATTCAGCTCAGTAGGTGCTCGGCAGATTGAGCAAGCTGTCTCGTATGTGGACTTGGTGGTAACAGAGGCCGAGAATATTAGCTTGATGAGACCGGTTACAAACCAGGAGATTGAGGAATCTGTTTTCCTAATTGGAGCTAATAAAGCACCGGGTCCGGATGGGTATTCTGCTGTATTCTACCAAGCTGCTTGGAAAGAAATAGGGAATGAGGTTTGTGGCATGGTGAAGGATTTCTTTGAGGGAAAATCAGGTACTTGAGGCGAAAGAAGAAGAGTAGAAAATGGGAAATGACTTTGAAGATTGATATGAATAAAGCCTATGACCGTGTGGAGTGGGACTTCTTGGAGGCGGTGATGCTAAGATTAGGATTTTGTCAAGGGTGGGTAAACTGGATTATGGCTTGTATCACTACCTCGGCATTTACACTTCAGGTTGATGGATGCAAAGTGAGTGATTTTAAACCTGGAAGGGGTGTGCGCCAAGGTGACCCTCTCTCACCTTACATGTTTGTGATTGCTTCAGAGGTACTATCAATTATGCTGCAAAAACATGTGGCTGTAAAGGATCTGAAGGGTGTGAAATTATCCCGGGATGCGCCAGTCCTGTCTCATTGTTTCTTTGCCGATGATGCAATGCTGTTTGCTAGTGCGGAGGAGAGTAATTGCATGATTTTAAAGAAAGTTTTAGAGGTTTATTGCTCAGCCTCAGGTCAGGTAGTGAATCTGGACAAATCAAGCTTATTTTTTTCAGCAAACACCCCTCTGGATGTAAGGGAAAAGATCTCAATCAGTTTGGGGATTGGTCACTCTGATCAGCCCGGTAAATATCTCGGATTGCCTGTTATTTGGGGTCGATCTAAGGCGGCGGCTGTGGCATTTGTGCGAGACAGGATAGGGCAGAAACTTACGGGGTGGAAACAGAAATTGCTCACATTCTCGGGTCGAGAAGTCCTGATTAAAGCTGTGGCAAATGCTATTCCAACTTACCCAATGACCTGTTTTTTGTTCCCTAAAAAGGCATGTAAGGAATTGGACAGCTTGGTTGCTAACTTTTGGTGGGGGCAGACAGAGGATAAAGGGGCCATTCACTGGAAAAACTGGAAATATCTTACTAAGGGGAAAGGAGAAGGGGGACTGGGCTTTAGGGATCTGATGTGTTTCAACAGGGCGCTTCTAGCCAAGACTGCATGGAGATTGCTAACTAAGCCAAGGGACTTATGGTGCAAGATACTTAGGGAATCTACTTCCTAAGGGAAACTTTTTGAATGCTAAGAAGGGGAGGCATGCATCGTGGGGATGGTCTAGTCTGCTGGCTGGGTGGGATCTGCTGCTGGAACGTCTTTGTTGGAATATTGGGAATGGCAGGAGTGTTAAGGTGTGGAAAGACCAGTGGGTGCAAGGACTGTCTGGAGGCAAATTGCATGATCTGACTTCTAATTCAGAGGATGATGAAATGGCGGTCAGTGAGCTAATTCGGGAGGGTGTATGGGATCTTAGCAAGATCAATTCTAGAATTAGCACGGAAGAAATGGAGCTGATATTGAAGATGCCTAAACCTGCTACGGGACGTGAGGATTATCCGGTTTGGGTAGCTAATAAGGACGGATGCTATACTGTAAAATTAGGGTACTCGGTGGCTAAAAGCTTGGATATGGAAATCTTAATCAGAGACCTTGGTACGTCATTTTTGGTCCCCAAACTACTATGGAAGAGTATTTGGAATGTGGTGGCTCCCCCCAAAATTCAGCAATTTCTATGGAGATTGAGTGTGGGTGCCATTTCAACCAAGGAAGCCTTGTTTAAACGTAAGTGTGGGCTTAATTCCTTGTGTCCTATCTGTCTAGTGGAACCTGAAACGGTTGAACATATGCAGGTGGATGAATTCTGGAGGTCAAAGGAAAAAATGGAAGGGGGCTCTAAGAAGATATTTCTAGCTAAACTACCACGACATTTAAAATGGGAGGCTCCTGCTCCTGGGGTGATAAAACTAAATGCTGATGGGGCATTTAAGGTGGACACGGGAGAGGCTGGTGTTGGAGTTATTGGCAGAGACTCATCGGGGGAATTTGTAGGAGGCTTGGGAAAGTTGGTGACAGCAGAATCTCCTCTTATGGCGGAATGCATAGCGCTGTTGGAGGCTCTGAAACATAGAGGTAAATTTTCTGGTTCTTTTTTGAGATTGAAAGCGATTGCGAGTACCGTATAGACTGATAACGAATGAATCTAATAATGGATGTGAATGGCGTTGCTGGGATTTGGTAAGAGAAACTCGAAGCTTGCTTGAATCGATTAAAGGTGTATCAGTTTCCCTTGTGGCAAGGGGAGGCAATAAAGCTGCAGATTGGCTGGCAGTTAATGCGGTAAGGAAGGTGTACCAGCATGATTGGTTGGACTCAATTCCACCTTCTTTAAGCAACATTTTACGTTCTGATTCAAGGCTAGCTAGGGAAGACTGCATCAGCCCAGTTATGCGTCCTGATAAAGAGGGTATAGGCTAATTGATACTGCTACTAGCTGATATAGATGATGCATTTATACATTAGGTGTTTTAGATAGTGTGTGTGTGGTAGGATATACTGTTAGAATTTTGAGTGTTTTTTGGCTTCGGCTATTGGTGTTTGTAATGATTGATTTGTTTTTAATAAAATTGACTTTTTGGGCAAAAAAAAAAAGACTTATAATGTAATACCCACATATTTATTTATCTGAAATGTTATATTTTGATAAATAAATGGGTTATTTCTGATAAGTGAAATTATAGTCACAAGACTTGTGTAGATATAGTCTATTTTTCTAAGTTGCATTCTGTAGGAAATTAGAGAATTTAAGGGCTGTAAAATGACCAAGTGAATTATGAGAATATATTATCTCTAATTATGGTAATTTAATAAATTATGAACTTGGAGAAATTGAATAAGAATGCTCAAAAAGTATTGAAATGACTAAAATACCCTTGTAAATTCTAGAATAATGCAAGAGACATGAAAATTCTAATGTTAATACAAAAGTTTGAAGATAAAGGGGTATTCTAATTAAGAAAATTATCAACCAGTGATAAATGAGTAATTAGGTATTTATTGGCTAATTACCTAAACATAAGCAAGGGAAATTCGTGAATAATTATATAAAACCCCAAAATTAGTGGTAATGGCTAAAAAATTTAGTATAAATGTATTTCCTAATTAATTGGAAGTTTTGAAGAAATATTCGTGAGGTTAGGTATTTTTAAGCCTAAATACAAGAATAGACCAATAGGAAAATTTTGTAAAAATTATGTAAAAATAATTAAATAATTAATCAAATATAAAAAAAAAACGAAATTAAAATAAAAATGGGCAGAAAAATAAAAGAAGAAGAAGAAAAAAATATATATATATAAGAAAAGAAAATAAATTTAATAATATATAAAGAGTTTTAAAAATAATAAACTCTAATTAAATATTAAAAATGTGAATAGTAAAATGATAAATAGGGAACGGATCTTATCTAGAGAACCAGGAATAGGATTTCCAAAGTCAAGGTAAAATATTGATCAGTGAGTTATTATCTTCCGTTAAACTCTCCCGGAAGTTAATTCTGAAGCCAATAGAGCTTTTTCCTAATAAGACGAAATAGAGAAATTCTGAGGAAAAGTCAGATAGCCAGGTTAGAGGTAAAGACTTTAAAAGTCACGTTGTGACATTTGAGAAAGAATTAAGAATTTTCATGGACATATTTGGACAGGCCGAAGAGGGCCTAGACAGAGTTAAAAATATAGTTGGAATGGACATTTCTAATAAGGAATGAATTGTTTTGGAAGTGCATAATCCAGAGTTTTGAGATTTTTCCGAAATTACGCGAATCGGGTACCGTCGGGAAATCGGCCAGACCGGGCATAAAGTGACTGTGAGTCACCATTCTTGGACCAATCATGGGCTGCCACCTCAGCACCCTCATGTCGGCCAGGAGAGAGAAAGGGAAGAAGAAAATTTTTTCAAAAGTTTTCCCTGGATGACTCGGATCGATTCTCATAAAGTTGATCCAACTAGAAATCCTAAACCCTAACCTATAAATACCCCCTTCCTCTTCATTTTCTCACAATTTCAAGAGGCAAGGCTGATCTAGAGAGAGAAATTAGAGAGAGGTGCTGCGGGAAAATCAGAGCGAAGCTCTGGGTAAGTTTTTCGGTACCGAGCTTTAAGCTTTCGTAGTTCTTTTGTAGTTAGAGTAGTAATGCTAGTATAGCCTTTAATTTTTCAAGCATGATTAAATATCATATGATAGGGCTATATTAGTCTAGAATTTCGAAAATTGTCATTGGGTCGAAGTTCTGGCAAAATTTTGGAAAATCTGAGCCAAAGTAACGAAGTGCTGACGAAATTCCGCCAATTAGGGGCATAGGGGCAAAATGGTAATTTTTACCTAAAATGCCAGTTATAATGCCAAATCACTAATGAAAGTGATATTACTCTTATAGGATATCGAAACTCGATTTCTTTGCCGTTCTGTTGCCGAAGTGCGGTTGTTGGACGTTTTCACGTTTTTAGTAAAAAGTCGTTTTTTTGTGAAGTACTTAACGCCGTCAACGAAGGAACGTTCGCGTACTGTAACACTAATCTAGTGCTGCTTATATACATATATGTGATAGGTACATTCACGGATAGAGGCTCTGTCTAGGGTCACCGACTCGGATTGAGGCTCTGTCTAGGGTTAAGGGTCACCAAACGGATAGAGATTCTGATTAGGGTCACCACTTATATGTACTGCTCTTTGCTTATGATCTGTCATAATGAATCATACAACTGTTTTATACTCTTGTGTTGTTGTGCTGCTGCTATGTCATGAATACCTGCCATTCGTATACTGTTGTATTTGAGCATGAGGTTAACCGTTACCTGGGGTCCGATTGCAATGGACCTCAGCTCTCGATATAGCTTCAAGGTCGGGAGGACCAAGGACCAAGGATAAACACAAGCAGGCCGCGCAGAGACTCGGTTGAAGACTTCCTTTCGATGTTCCAGCGGCAGCCGAGTAGGCTCAAGGTTGGAAAGCATGTAGCACGAGTGAGCTCTTAGACGAGATGTCACTTTATCGTTTTCCGTATTTACCTATGAGAACAATAGAATGCTGTATCAATACTATGTTACACTCTGGTTATCGTTTGAATGGGAATCAGTTACTCTTACGCTCCAATGCTCTACTCTGATTTTAAAAAAAGAATTGGCTCTGGAATTGGGATGTTACATATAACCTATCAGTTTATTTGCTAATGGAAGTTGTCGTTTATATATATATATATATATATATATATATATATATATATATATATATATATATATATATATAGGGTTTATCGTTTGTCATGTCACTTGACATAAGATTATGTCAAGTGAGCCCAAAACTACGTCATTTTGGGAGTTAAGGAAATTAATGAAGGGTGTCTTTGTATTTTTGTTTTAGTAATATTATATGAATTTTACCAAAAGATCCTTCATTAATTCCCCTAACTCAAAACTACGTCGTTTTGAGAGTTCATTAATTCCTCTAACCCCAAAACGACGTAGTTTTGGAGTGACTTGACATAACCTTATGTCAAGTGACATGACAAACGATAACCCCCTTTTATATATATATATATATATATATATATATATATATATATATATATATATATATATATATATATATATATATATAAAAGACATTAAAATAGGGGCACATTATTACTCCTTTTTTATATATTTATGTACAGACATTGAATCTTAAAAAAATTATGGATACTCACAATTGAGGGAAAACTTTCATCATATATACAATTGCAATGTAACCCTTTATAAAAGCAGAAAAAGACAAAAAATAATTGTTAAAATTGGTAAAAGACAAATAAGTATATTGAATTTCAATAATTCTAAAGGGATTGATTTAAAATTTTGAAATGTTGCAAAATTTGAAAAATTACTTAACTACCCTTAATAAAAGACAAATTACTTAGATTTTTTTTAAATAAAAAATCCTCATCCCCTGTTGGCGCGAGCTTTGATGGTCTCATATTTTGTTTTGAATTTCTCAGTCAAAAGTAGTCAATATGGATACTTGAGTTGTTAATATGCATGCATACTAAAGTCAGAAAATATATGAGACAGATAGAGCTCAGTCGACCTATTTTCGACTTAAGTATCTATATTAACAATTCAAATATCCATATTGATGGCTTTTACTTGAAAAGTTCAAAAAAAAAAAAAATCGTTGGAGCTCGACGGTAGGTCGCTAATGCGTCGCTAGAGCTCTAGCGGTGTAACATCCCAATTCCAGAGCCAATTTTTTTTTTTTTTAAAAATCAGAGTAGAGCATTGGAGCGTAAGAGTAGCGATTCCCATTCAAACGATAACGAGTGTAACATAGTATTGATCTGACATTCTATTGTTCTCATAGGTAAATACGGAAAACGATAAAGTGACTTGACATAACCTTATGTCAAGTGACATGACAAACGATAACCCCACACACATATATATATATATATATATATATATATATATATATATATATATATATATATATATATATATATATATATATATAAAAGACATTAAAATAGGGGCACATTATTACTCCTTTTTTATATATTTATGTACAGACATTGAATCTTAAAAAATTATGGATACTCACAATTGAGGAAAACTTTCATCATATATACAATTGCAATGTAACCCTTTATAAAAGCGAGAAAAGACAAAAAATAATTGTTAAAATTGGTAAAAGACAAATAAGTATATTGAATTTCAATAATTCTAAAGGGATTGATTTAAAATTTTGAAATGTTGCAAAATTTGAAAAATTACTTAACTACCCTTAATAAAAGACAAATTACTTAGATTTTTTTTTTAAATAAAAAAATCCTCATCCCCTTGTTGGCCGCCAGAGCTTTGATGGTCTCATATTTTGTTTTGAATTTCTCAAACAAAAGTAGTCAATATGGATACTTGAGTTGTTAATATGCATGCATACTAAAGTCAGAAAATATATGAGACCGATAGAGCTCTGGTCGACCCTATTTTCGACTTAAGTATCTATATTAACAATTCAAATATCCATATTGATGGCTTTTACTTGAAAAGTTCAAAAAAAAAAAAAATCGTTGGAGCTCTGACGGCCGGTCGCTAATGCGTCGCTAGAGCTCTAGCGGTGTAACATCCCAATTCCAGAGCCAATTTTTTTTTTTTTTAAAAATCAGAGTAGAGCATTGGAGCGTAAGAGTAACTGATTCCCATTCAAACGATAACCAGAGTGTAACATAGTATTGATACAGCATTCTATTGTTCTCATAGGTAAATACGGAAAACGATAAAGTGACATCTCCGTCTAAGATCTCACTCGTGCTACATGCCCTTCGACCATGAGCCTACTCGTGCAGCTTGCCTCGATCTCCGATCTGTGGTCCTCCCGAACTTGACGCTACGTTAAGAGCTGGAGTCCATGCATCGAACCCCAGGTAACGGTTAACCTTATGCTCAAATAAAACAGTATACGGATGGCAGGTATTCATGACATAGCAGCAGCACAACAACACAAGAGTATAAAACAGTTGTATGATTCATGATGACAGATCATAAGCAAAGAGCTGTACATATAAGTGGTGACCCTAATCAGAATCTCTATCCGTTTGGTGACCCTTAACAGAATCTCTATCCAAAGCGGTGACACTTAACATAATCTCTATCCGGAACGGTGGCACTTAACAGAATCCCTATCCGAGTCGGTGGCCCTAGACAGAGCCTCCATCCGAGTCGGTGACCCCAGACAGAGCCTCTATCCGTGAATGTACCTATCACATATATGTATATAAGCAGCACTAGATTAGTGTTACAGTACGCGAACGTACCTTCGTTGACGACGTTAGGTACTCCTGGCAGAAAACGTACTTTTACGAAAACGTGGAAACGTCCAACGCGGCACTTCGGCGGTGGTAACGGCAACAAATCGAGTTTCGATATCCTATAAGAGTAATATCACTTTCATTAGTGATTTGGCATTATAACGGCATTTTAGGTAAAAATTACCATTTTGCCCCTATGCCCCTAATTGGCGGAATTTCGCAAAGACTTCGTTACTCTTACAAATTTTCTTCCCGAAATTTCGCCAGAACTTCGACACAATTATGATTTTCGAAATTCTAGACTAAAATAGCCCTATCATATGATATTTAATCATACTTTGAAAAATAAAGGCTACTCTAACTATTGAAAGAACTATGAAAGCTTAAAGCTCGCTATTTTAACTTTCAACTTTCAGAGACTCAATCCCTACTATGTTTTTACCTCGTCAGGCATCTTTCAATGCAATGAGGCTTAAAAACAAGAATAGGAATCTCATCTCCTACTTCCTAGATCTAACTAACAGTTCTACTAAAACTACCGAAAGAACTATGAAAGCTTAAGTACCGAAAAAACTTACCAGGGCTTCGCTACAGCTTTTCTCCAGAGCTCCTCTCTCTAAAACCTCTCTCTAACTTTCGAATTCCACAAAGGAAATGGTGTGAAAAATGAAGAGGAATGCTTGCCTATTTATAGGGAAAAAATGTGCCAACATGTGTAATTTTTCCCTTCCAACTTTGTAATTTTCCCCTCACTTTTAACCATGCAATTCTAGGGTTTTGGTGGATGATTTGCAGCCATGGAAAGCTTCAAAAACGTGCAGCCCCTCCTCCAAGCAAAGATGAGTCATCAAACCATTTTTGCTTTTGCCTCCGACAGAAAAGTTCCCGATCGGTACCGAATCGCGTAATTCGGAGAAATCTCAAAATTCTGGATTTACAACTTTGAAGACATTTTCTCACTTATTAGAAATGTCCAAGTTAACCTAAATTTTGATTCCATATAGGGCTCCAATGTCGATCGAAGTTCCTCGAAAAGCGTGCCTGCTCACGGGCAATTTACGGAATCATCAACTTCGGACAAAAATTCACCGATTCCAAATATGTCCAGATAATTTCAAACTCATTTCTAGATGTTGAGTTAGAATTTATTTTCTTCGATCCAAAAATGTGCCTGTCTACATTTTTCCCTATTTTGTTTTATTAGGAAAATGCACAATCGATGTCGGAATTAACTTCCGGAAGAGGTCACTTGAAGGTAAAAACTCACTGATCAATATTTTACCTTGACTTTGGAATTCCTATTCCTGGTCCTCTAGATAGGGTCCGTTTCCTAATTTTTGAATCACTATTCACAAAATTTAATTATATCATTATAATATTGCAACTTGTTAAAAAATCTAGATATTAATTCTTTGCTCTTATCTTCAAATTTTCTTGCAAAATTCGGTCAAACATATCTGGTCCTTTTTAATTAATTTTCGTTTTATATTTTATTTAATATAAAATAATTATTTTATATAATTTCTTACATAATTTTCCTATTGGTCCAAACTTGTATTTAGGCTTAAAAATACCTAAACTCAACTATTTTTCTCAAAAATTTCCAATTAATTAGTAAATATAATTTTACTAATTTTCAACCATTTTCCGCTAATTTTTGAGCTTTACATAATTATCTCTGAATTTTCTTTGCTTAAGCTTAAGTAATTAGCCAATACTACTTAATTACTTTATTATTACTAGTTGATAATTTTCTTAATTATAATGCCATATTACCTCATAACTTTTGCCCTGACATTTTTGTTTTCATGTCTTCTGCATTATATTAGAATTTTCAAGGATAATTTAGTCATTTCAATACCTTTTGAGCATTCTTATTCAATTTCTCCAAGTTCAAAATTTATTAAATTACTATAATTAGAGATAATATACTCTCATCCTTTTAGGATTTTTTCATAATTTTCCTAAGTCATTTATGTCCCTTAGGGGTATTTCCGTCATTTTGGCACTTTGGCCCTTAAACTCTCTAATTTCCTAGAGATTTTTCCTTAGAAAATAAGCTAATTATTACTTAATATTTGATATCTCATATTCACCTATTTTTGATAGTATAATTTTACTAAATTATAATACAGATTTTTAGGGTATTACAAGCGGCGGGCAAGGGGGTTTAAGGATTTTTTTATTAAAAAAGGGTTAAGGTGCATCCATCACCTTGAAGTATTTTCTTTTAGGTGCATCTAGTGTCCTAAAGTATTTTATGGTGCACCCATCATCCATCCTGAAGTACTTTTTTTTAGTGTGCCTAGCAACTTGAAATATTTTTTCAGTTGCGTCTAGTGCCACAACTATGTTTTTTGTGCATCCAACACCTTAAAGAATTTTTTTAGGTGCTTCTAATACTTTAAATTATCTAAATTATTAAGTGTAAAATTGTATAAAAAAGTACTTTAGGATGATGGACGCCCTTGAAAAATACTTCAGGGTACTAGGCGTACTACAAAATACTTTAGGGCAATGGATGCACATGAAAAATATTTCAGGGTGCCAGCTACACTTTAGCCCTAAAAAACTAAGGGTAGTTAGGTAATTTCTAAAATTTTGCAATTTTTCAAAATTCTAAATCCATTCCTTTGAAATTATTGAAACTCAACATACTTATTGGTGTTTTAGCAAATTTGACAGTATTTTTCTATCTTTTTCCTTATAAAAATACAATCTCTTCAATTTAAGAAAATTAAACATTAATTTAATCTCTTTCTCTTGCTTCACGTAAGGGTGAGGATAGCATGACCTCACCACCCTGGGGCTACTATCCATGGGATTTTCTTTCGTGGATGGCTTTGGATTAACTATATTCATAAAAGTTACATTTATTAAATTACATTAAAAAAAATGTGGGTAACTTCTTGTTAAGAGAGAAATAAAATAAAAGAAATAATTAGAGTATAGATGAAATATGTATTTTATATATGATCACATTGTCTTGTATTGCACGCTGTGGTTGAATATATTAATGTGTATAAAATATCAAATTATAGCCTTGTACCTAAATATAAAAGCCAAATTTCTTATTTATAGATATTAATAAAAGATATTTCTCTAGTTTTATTTATAATTTACTTTAAACAAGTTTCATTAAGACCAAGAAAAAATATCCCTTAAAATCTAACAATTTTATTAAAGGTCTGTAACCTAGTGGTATTAATGCTCTCTTATAAGTGGGAGGTCACATGTTCAATCTCATTTATAACTCAGGCTGTTAATAACTGATCATATAATTAAAAAAAAAAGAGAGAACCATTTTACAAATTTACCTTTATTTGATATACACTATACCCCGTGAAAATAAAGCCTGCATAAGAAATTAGAACTAAAATTATGTATTCATATGAAAAATTAAATGATGTGACTTATAAATAGGGGCTAAAAATTCTTTCTTTCGCTGTCTTCCTTATAAATAGAACTATTTAAGCTAGTTTATGGCTAAAATATTTTTGCTTCTTTTAATTTTACCTCAATTAAATGTCAACATTTTTACAACTTCAAATACATACCCTTCATAAAAATTGAAAGCAGAGGGTCTTTAATTAGTAATTTATTAGGAGCATGTATAAAAATATGTTTTATTTATTCAGAAAACTTTATGAATAGTCTTATAATTATGGATATCGACCGCTTGATCAAAATTATCTCTCAATTAAATAAAACATAATCACATCCAAACTTTTATGTGCTACATGAAATTTGAGATTGAAACCTATACTCACCCCATATTCATCTCATCCTCAATACTTCCTCTGGTCTTAATTATAAGAACTTTTTTTACACTACAAAAGTTTTTTTATAATTAAAACCGGAAGGAGTACTGTCTAATAATAAATAAATAAATAAAAAACTATCAGAGATATGAATACATATAACAACATTGTAATATAGTGATATGTAAGTTATTTGATGTTTTGATCTGACCAGGCCTTCAGTGGCTCTCCCTTAACCCAAAAAACAAAGGTGGCCTTGAGGAAGAAGTGGGGCAAAGGGAAGTGAGGGATCAAGAGCCACGTCAGCATGGATGGAGAGATAACAATGATGAGTTAAAGGATGTTAATGCCCTTATAGGGTCCCACATACAAGGGCCCCACCCTCTTCTCCTTTGTATCAAAATCTGAAACTTGAAAGCCCTACGGTCCCCCAATCTGCTCCTTCCTTACCCTACACTTTCATCATATCCTTCATCCCCTTTCTCTTCAATTCTTATATGTTTCCCACTTTACTCTACACCTGCATGTGCTTCAAATGCTTCAACACTATAAATTGTCATAAATTCATGATGAAACATTAAATAATTAAAAAAATTTCAAATGGATCTAAGTAGTACTCCCTCCGGTCCGACAACATTTGAGAGTTGGTTTTGGTCCTAATTATAGGACAACATTCTAATTTTTGTCAATTATTTCCTAAAATACCCCTATTTTATTCTGTCAAGTGTGTTTGGTTTTTGGTAAGTATATGTAAGTGGGTGCATAGACTCTTCTAGTTAATAAAACCTTTAGATATATATGTGTGTATCTATGTATGTATACATGTGTGTGTCTACACACAAATATATATAGACACACACACACACAAATAGGTGTGTGTGTACATATATAATATGTATATCTGTGTGTTTGTCAATATATGTGTATGTATACATATATAAACACAAACATATATATCTTTGTGTGTGTGTATGCATATATATGTGTGTAGATAAACGTGCACACACATACATATATGTACATATATCTATATGTATACAAACACACACACACACACACACATATTACATATAGCAAGCCTATTATGTCAATTAGATAGCATGTGGAAAGGAAAATTCTAGGACGGAGAGGCAAAAATTTTTGATTCACTTTTATTTATGTTATTTTAAATTTATATAAGGGCATTTTAGGAAAAGGAGTAAAATTAACTAATTTAACTTCTTTCCTTAATCTCCTCAAAATCGGTTAAATATGTCTTATAATTAGGACCGGAGGGAGTATTATTTAGTTTAATAAGGAATGAATTTTATTATTTGTTAAAAGAAAGAATAGTTGCTTGTGAAATAAGATAGCTTAAATCTGGCACAATAGCAACCTGCAAAGCTAGTTTATAAGTGGGAATCGGTGAAAAGTTTATGTTTGGAAATTTTATTATCCAAAATGATTTGATACATTTTCATAAACAAAAGGTATCAGTAAGCTGTTGGATTTTATGTGCCGAAAGTATCAATAATGGTATTAAAGTCCTTTTGATTGATAAAATTTTCAAACAATGGTTTGTTTTTTTTGCTCAGCAAACAATGGTTTTTACTGATTTTTCTTTGAAAAGGAAGACAAAAAAGTAAAATAGAGAGAGGCATAACCTAATTAAAAGAGGGTGAGACTCAAAGAACAATAAGGTTCTTGTATTGTGATCTAGAGGTCATTAGTTCAAATTTTAGAAGCAACTTCTCCACTTGTGGGGGGTAAACTAGCTAGATACATCTATCCCTCAAAACCCACCTTATCTTGTACATTGGGCCATTCTTTTTTATACATCTCTTTGCAAGAATGTGTGGATATCAATTTATGTTACAAATTACTCTCTCATGTTCTTAATATAAGACATATTTACATAATTTGATATATTAAAGAAGTTAGATATGTTAGTTAATGTGACATGTATTAATATTTTCTAAAATACCTTAGTCATCTTCTTTAATTTTTTCCCTTCCCTTTCCTTCTTGATTATTGTTTAAGAGCCATCAATTGGGAAAAATTAGAAAAAAGTTTGATATATATGAAAAATAGGTCTTATATTTCAAAATCATCTCTCTAAATATGTCATAAGGACTAGAGGAAGAATAAAATAGACAGAAAAAACCCTTGTTATTTGACCTCAAAAACTTTGTAAATCAGTGCCTCTGCTTGGAAAAGGAGGATAACCAAACGAAAAGAAAGGAAAGGATAAGTTGAGTGGGAATGTTGGAATATCATTACAAGATACAAAACATGGTGGAGTTCCCTGTATTATTAGGTTGGGGGTATCCCCATCATCTGTACTCTAATCACGTGCAACATTTATAAAAAAGTAGCAATTAATTCTAAGGCCATAGGGAATTTAATCAGCTCATGAATCGGTTACCTTTTTACTTGAATGGTGATTTTTTTATTAATGAATGGTTGCAAATGGCGTGGAACACAGTAATTTGGATGGACGTGATCACAGAAAATAAGCAATAGTGGCAGACAGAAGTCGGATTCATGAAAGTCACACTTGACCTACTTACACGGACATAACATTATTTTCCAAATCTAGGCTATGCTCCCTCTCTATATATCTCATAACAATTGGCACTAATCTTCATTTTAAATCCACAACTTTGATACAAAGAAAAAAAAGAATTAAATCCACCCTTTTGCCACATGCACGGTAATTCTAGCTTTAACGAGAAAAGTTCACACACTACAAAAAACAGTCACTTTGTAACTGTTAAAATTGTGTATTTGTAGCAGTTTTAACCGCTACAAACGATATTAGTAGTGGTTCAAAACTTGCTACAAAACACACTGTTACAAATGGATTTGTAGCGGTTTTCTAGAACCGCTACTCAAGTAATATAACCGCTACTATATTTGTAGCGGTTTTGAGTCACTACTACAATATGAGTATCTAGATGACACATTATCTGAGAATCTTATCTCGGTTTTAGAACTGTTACAAATGTTGGTGGGAAATTTTGGCAAAATTTGGCATGGTGGGAAAGGTGAATTGAAAATTTGGCGCTAAGTAGTGACGGAGCTTTTAAGGGACTAGTGGGGGACATGGCCTCCCAAAAAAAAAAAATTGTTTGGAATTTTTTTGTTAAAAAAATTTAATATAATGTAAAATTAAATTTTGGCCCCCCAATTCCCTCCCTCTTTTTATATCTCTGGGGCTTATAATTCAATTTGTGTTTCATGTGAGGTCTTGTATGATTTATTTTAATATTGTCATTTTTTTCTATATTTCATTCTAATTACCTGAAATTTTTAGCTTATCAGTGAAATTTACTTTTGTGGTGTATTCTTTAATATGTTTTTACCCATTTTACACTACATCTATGGATGAAGTTAATTGATTTTTCATTCTAAACCTCAGTCTCTTGCCTTCCAATGTTGTGGTGTTCAATTACATGAAATTTATGGTTGAACCAAAGATTCACAATCACATAAATTAAAGCATCTTGGCTTCCAATGTTTGTGGTGTATTTTTTTATATTCTTTTCTTTTTTTGTTTATATTCTTTTTTTTTAATACATATAAAATTTTCCTTAAAAAAAAATTTTGGGGGCGCTCCCCCTGAATCCCCCCACCACTATTTGGCTCCCCCAAATTTTTGTCCCAAGCTCCGCCCCTGGCGCTGACAATGTAGCGGTTCTAAAAACCGCTACTAAATACTATTAGCTCTCAGATTATTATGTTTTGATGATAACAAACCTTGATATAAAAAGTGGACTTGATAATTCAAGTCACTTGAGTGGACTTCTAAACACTCAAGTGTTAGAACTATATTTGAACTAAACTTGAATCAACAAGATCATTCATTTCCAAGTGATCTGAGATGATCACTCGAATGGCAGTTAATGCACTCGAGTGATGATCCTAACTTCTAGTGATTTTACAAGTCACATGCTGATAAGCTCAGAAATGATGCAAGATCACTTGAGTGATAAGGTTATCACTCGAGTGATTCTCTATCACTCGCAGCTTTTAGCAAGTCACTCGCAATGTTTTTCAGAAGTTATAGAGGATCACTTGAGTGATGGTTCTTATTACTTGAGTGATAAGCTCAAAGATCATTTGAGTGGATGAGTGACCACTCGAGTGATAATGATTACTCGCAAGTGTTTGCAAGTCACTTGGAATATTTTATGTAAGTTAAGAAAAGATCACTCGAGTAATAAATGTCAACTCGTAGGCTTTCAGCACGTCATTCGTAGATGGACCAAGAGTGATGAAATCTTTTGCCGAAGATCACTTGAGTGACCCTGAGAACCACTCAACTCATCCAAGATCACTTGGAAAGGAGTGCAAGTGATCCAAATATTCACTCGAGTCACTAGTAGTGTTGAAACATTTTCCAACCAAATAGAAGATCACTCGAATTACATTATAAAGCACTAGAGTGATATACCTTTCAACAACACTTCACTACCAAAACTCAAAGTTCATCTGACACTCAAGTTATTCTGCAAGCACTCAAGTAATATGTGCTTACTCGAGTGATCCTGATTCACATTCGAGTGCAAGTTAATTGTCTTTTAAAAATCAACATCTTGATAAATTTGAAACTTACAATGAACATCTGTTTAAGCTTGATTATTACTTATACAGCTTATAAGTAATAATCAAGCTTAAACAGATGATTATACCAGGGATTAACTCTAAAAGCAACAAAAGGAAATTTTTCGTTAGAACATTACATGTGAAGCAGAAAATAGAGCAGACCAAAGGGATTGCGTCTGAAGCATTTGTTGAAGCAATGACGAAAGCAACTGAACATTGAATTTCTTCAATGGCTATAATTTGTCTCTAACGTATAAATTTGAATGCTCACAGCAGTCGTTAATGAAAAATAATTATAAATAGCCAATCGTTCAATACAGAGTGGAGAATCGAAAAGAAAATCTAACAGAATCCCACGAAAATTAAAAGAGAATCAATCAATTAAATCTAGGGAGTCGGGCTTAACAGAATTGGAAAGTTCAACTCACTGGACGTACGACGCAAGGACCTTGGCCATATAAGGAAAGGCAGCTAGACCTAGAGGGCAGTTAGTTAGTAAGAGAATAACGCGACTCAAGGCTGAGAATCAGATTGATACAGAAAGATTACAGCACACGACAGAGCTCGGGAAGGCCAACTGTGACAGAAGTTTTTGTTGAACGGAAGAAGACATAGAGGCGTTGCGTTAAGGATTTCTTATGTGCCGTCGAACCCTTTAACGATAGTTTCTTCTTCTCTGTATTAATAGATTATATCTTATTTGTTTCAGTTGTGTTCTTCTCATTAGCCATGAACTAAATTTCGGTTGGCTGAGCGATGATGAAACCTAAGTTTGTAAACCCAAAATTTTGAGTTTTAATTATTATAAATTCAGTTTACTTAATTGTTAATGTTACATCAGTCTTATGTGTTAGGTGGCCACTAACAAGCAAGAGTCGTGGCCTTAGCTTATTGGAAAGAAGTTAAGGTTAGACTTTTGTTAAGCAGTCTGTGCTAGTAAAGTTTGTGAAGAACTCTATTTAAACTATAACTACAGGAATGAGTTTATCTCATAGAGCCATTAAACCTAGGTTAAAATGATATCTTGAACTTGAAAATCTGCATAGGAATATGAGAGAAGTAGAGTAACGAGTGTATTTATAGGATTACAGAAGCTTCTGTATAATTTAGTGGTGAGTTAACTGAATAACTTTGTTGTAGCATTGCAGAAGCTGCTATAGTGCATTGCTATAGCATTGGGTTAAAGCAATCTGGGGGCGAAGTGCAAATTAAGGGGGAATATGAGGTTGGCCTATTTTAAATATGATTATTCTCATTTGTATTCATGATAGTTTTGTTATATTAAGTCTGTTAGATTTAGTAGTTCCTGTTAGTTCTCGATTTATGAGTTTTGATGATAGAAAAACTTGAAATGTATAAGGTTTGTATCAATGAAAATTTCCTAAGTCAAAAGTCTACTCAAGCATGCTGATAAACCTACTCCAACATGCTCAAGCTAATGTCTATGTTGAAGTATTCTCAGTACCTTACTCGAGTAGTATGTCAAAGGTACTCGAGCATCTGTTGCTGTGAAGACTCGAGTATTTATGAGGCTTAAATGTGATTTCCTAAAACTCTAGGTTCTTTTTTATAATTTCGGGGGGGACCCCTAGTCCCCTGATTTCGTCCCTTTTTGTAACCATAAATTGTCGACGACAATCCAAAAGCGATTTAATCAAGCAACGATCGACTGTGTCTAATGAAAGCCATTTGTGTCTAACAGAACAACTGAAGAGTCTCAACATCTAATTTAAAGCTTCTTCAACGGTCATTAATGGCAGCTGGTATAAAAGCGAAAATCATTGAATTTTCCAACTACCAAAACATCTGAACACTCAATAAAATTTATTGCTATTTACTGTTTCATTCAATTCTCATAATATCTTCGAATATTTTTGTATTTCAGTGATTATATTTATCTACTATGTGAGAGAGTTTAATATTTTGATTGATTATCTGCTTAATCTCAAGGTAGAGGGACCTTGAGTATGGGTGTATGATTACAACTTGTAAGAGGGAGTAAATCCTAGTGTAAGAGTATTACTTCGAGTGTAGAGTGTGTAATCATGGTTGAGAGCTAATGGAAAACCCAAAGTGTTTGGGGACTAGACGTGGGTCAAGAGTTTGGACCAAATCAGTATAATTCTTCTGTGTTCATATTCTCTTTACTCTTTGCTTTGTCTCTGTTTGCTGTGTTCATCGATTTATTCGAAAAAGAATTTGAAATCACCCAATTCACCCCCCTCTTAGGTGATATTTCGCTTTCAGTTCCATCCAACACTCTTATTTTATAATCAAGCAAATTTCAATCATTAACTGGTAGCATAAATCGGTATTTCAATCTCTGTGGGACGATATTTTACTCTCTACTTTATTACTTGTTCGACTGGTTCACTTGTCATAAGAGTATTTTGACCAATATACACCTAGGGTACAAAGGTATCTCTGCATCACTTCACACATTGTCATATACACATGGTTATGCAAAAGATTCTACCTCAACATGATAAATCATTTTTTCCATTCTATCATCATCTACGACATCCAAAACTTTGATCTTATGGGACACACAAGCAGTTACTTCCTTACCATACCATATCTACCTTGTGTACCAAAGATTTATTCCATTACAAAGTAGTGATCTCTTATATCATCAATATCTCATCGACTTTCATTTGAACAATTGACACAAGGACAATAATACTTTCTTTTTTTACTAGGCACATTCATTTTGGCAAATTCAACAAACTTTTCTTCCCCATTCACATATTCTTTACTAGTTCTCAATGCATTCATCCAACTATGAGCCATTTTATTACCACCTAATCCATTTTCAACAACACTCAAGTTTAGAACAATTGTCATTATGAAATGTGAATATGGGTGAAGGAAGGGGTTGCCTTTACTAATTTTTAAAAAATTTCAGCAACATTTCCCCTTAAAAGTAAGACATCCAAAAATTTCAACAACAACTCAATTCGACTTAGTTTAAACAAAACTACCTAAAGGAATTCATTATAATATCAACAATTTAATCCAGAAATTTCATCAATACAAGTTCATAATGCCTCTAATTGCTCAACCATTGCCAACTACCTATGTGTAACGATAACTTTAGAGTTTTTCGTATTCTATCAAGTTCATACCAATAAAAATAAAAGACAAAGTATACCCTGGAACATGACTTACAGTAAACCCATAAGCGAAAATGAAAAGAAACCAGAGAACAATCAGGAAAAAAAACTAAAAGTGGAGAGGACAGAGCACACTTACACGATTGATGATCTATGAGGAGGATATGATACTGAAGAGTAAGTCATGAGACCAGGGGCCATTGACTTTAAGGGGCAGAGCGCAACGGCTTCGGCGATGTGTGAGGCTGAGGACGTGACTTGAGGGGTAGAGGGTAGAGGGTGTTGGCGACACAATGTGTGTCTGTGTAAAGCCGAGGAGGAGAGGGGTCACGATCGAACGGAGGGCGAAGGTCGGAGAAGGGGCCGGAGAGAGGGGCAGACAATGTGATTTGGTTGGATAAGGGCTCGGAGGTGGATCGAAGATGGAGAAGGAGGGGGAGGCGTGAGAGAGACTGCAAGAGAAAGGGTCAGAGGTGCGCTAAAAAAAGATGAAAATGTGTTATTTTCAATGACTGTTTTTGAAAAATCAATCGTTGAAAGTTAAACTTTCAACGAATGTTTAAAAAAAAAGTCATTAAAAATAACTTCCAACCATTGTTTTTACAATTTTTGATGATAAGTTTGTGTTTGAAAATTTAATTGTCTATAAGAACTTAAATTCTAGTACCAATACCTTCTTAGTATGAAAATGTTCAGAGTGCATATAGACATATATCATATATCATGTCTTTCTGAGTATTAAAATTTTTAGACAAGAATTTTTCTCGGATTTTCCTTTTTACAATAATGATAATTATATTTTTACCTGTAAATCGATGGTTCTCCTTTTAGTTTTAAGTTCTGTCATTGTATGCCCCATAATTATATTGCTTTGATGAGTTTGATCAAATGCAATCAAAAAGTTCATCATATAGGTAAACTTCTCACCAACTTTTTGTGTGAAAGAATAAGGAAAGTAATTAGGCGCTTGAATCTTGTCATTAAGGCACTTAATTGTTATTAAAGGTTAGTCATGATATCTTGATGATCAAGTCAGGTAAAACCATAAAATTGCCACTAAATAAGAGATGCGTCCACTGACAAGTGACTACTAATTTGTTAAAGATAATTTATTTGTCAATTAGTCAAATCTAAATTTGTTAGATGGTTATACTGAAAAAACACACTCGCAACTTGGCTTAGGAAATACATTGCTTTAATTTTTTTAGATTGCTGATTGCTTTGATAACATGATAGGGTAAATCACTAAATTGCTACAATCTTTTTTTTTTTAAAATTTTTTATCCTGGAATTTTAAATAAATTTAGTTTTGGAATGATAAGAAATACCATTACATGTTCCTATATTTCTTACTTATGTTTTGTTTTTTGTCCCTGCAAGTGGTTGATTTTCATGGTTTCCTAGTTCTTTTATTTGTTCTGTCTAAACCGTTAATTCCTTTTTTTTAAAAAAAAAAACTCATAACGACAATAAATTGATCCAAACAATGTTAATTTTTCGGAAGTGATGGATTTAACGCTGTCAAAGTCAGCAGTTGACTTATTGGAAAAAAGCATGTTGCCCCCCCCCCAAAAAAAAACTTATAAAAGAAGTATCAGAGAATTTGACCTCAGCAAAATCAACACTGTTTGGACTAGCTCGCGATCCTTCTGAAAATTATTCAAAATAAATGGACTAATTAACATTTTAAACAGAGCAAAGAGAAGGGATAAAAACTACGAAATAAATATAAGGACTAAACATAAAATATGATTAAAGTATAGGGATATGGAGTACTATTTCCCAAAATATTTCTTACAGTTTAGAAAAATAGATATTTTAATATTTCCCAATTTCAAGTCCACCCAAGTGAACTCTGTTAGTTCTCTATGTGTTTTGATGATAACTGATAATTGTAAACTCAAGTTGAAGTTTGTCTTTGTTAAGATGAAAAACTTACTATCAAAGACAAACTCAAGTTTTGGTTTGAAAACTCAAGTTTGGACTTGACAGAGAGTAGCTCAAGTTTTTGCAAACTTAGACAAACTCGAGTTTAGATTTTGAAACTCGAGTTTCGACTATACAGAGAGCTCCTAAGTTTTTCAAGACAAAGCAAACTCGAGTTTTGACAAAACAGAGAGCTATCAATATTTTGAACTTAGCAAAATTCTAGTTTCCATTTGGAAACTCGAGTTTATGCTAGACAAAGAGTTCTCTAAGTTTCCAAGTTTTGTGGGAAACTCGAGTTTTTGTTTGGAAACTCGAGTTTACAGCATACAGAGAACTATGCTTCATTTCTGAACTCGTGAAAACTCCAATTTTGATTGAAAACTCCAGTTTGCATATGACAAAAAGCTTTTCAAAGTTTTCTCTCTTATGAGGAAACTCGAGTCTCGTTTTAACTAACTTGAGTTTAGGATTTACAGAGAACAACTCAAAATTTCTAAAGATTTGAAAACTCTAGTTTTCAATTGCAAACTCGAGTTTAGACCACGCAGAGAGTTTTCCATTTTCCTAAGATTTATGGAAACTCAAGTTTAGACCAAGCAGAGAGTTCTGCTCGATTTGAACCTTTTGAAAACTCCAGTTTGGTTTTGGAAACTCCAGTTTTGAGCTTTTGAACTTAAACTTGTTTTTAATCATAAAAGTCCAAAACTCGAGTTTGTCACTTAATGACTTGAGTTTTGAACCTGTCTCAAAACTTGCTTCAAATACCAAATTGCGACATCCTTCTATGGATGAAGGAAACTCGAGTTTTGTTTTGTAAACTCGAGTTTAGGCTTCTAATGAAAATTGAAAACTTCAGTTTGGATGAACAAATTCGAGTTTGTGTCGCAGGATTTCAAAATCAAACTGCTCGAATTTGTGAAATCTTTATGATTGATCTTAATACTTCTTATCATCACTCATTACTATTCCTAACTATGTTTAACCATTTTGTTAGTGAGTTTCAGACAATTTAAAGAGTATTAAATGGAGATTTAGCATAAAGCAAAAAGTGATGTCAGCTCATTAAAGTGTGTAACTGATTGAAAGGTGTATCTCGGTGAGAGATTCGGCTTCACAAGTGCCTGGGTGAACTTGTGCATTTGTATATGCTTCTCTTGTGCCCGGTTAAACAAGAGGATAGTGGATTAAAAATCTCAAGTGGAGCTTGGGGACTGGACGTATGTCAAGGATTGGGCCAAACCAGTATAAATCACAGTTTGCATATTCTCTTTCCTTATCTCTTATATTTCCAGTATATGCTTATTAGAATATCTAACTGTTGATTTAGAAGACGCGAAAAGATTTTCAAAGTTTCAAGTTTTTTAATTTTCACCCAATTCACCCCCTCTTGGGTTCAGCTAGCTCTTCAATTTGTATATCACTCTCTCACAAAGTGAATATGTAATCACTGAAGAATAATGAATATCAAAAGATATTACAAAGAAAGTATATGAGCAAAAGATTGATTCTAGACTTCGTTGGTAGTTTCGTATTGAATGCTTCATATTTATAGTTGAACTCCATTAATGATCGTTGTGAGCATTTAAACTGTCCGTTAGAGACAAATTGGAGTCGTTGGAAAAATTCATTGTTCAATCGCTTTTGCTTCACTTCAATAAATCTTCATATGACATCCCTTTGGTCTGTTCTGAGATTGCTTAAGGTTCAATTGCTTTCGTCTTTGATGCAACAAGAGCTTTAAGGACTAGTTGCTTTTGTCTTTGCCGCAGTAAATGATTCACATAAAAGCTGTTATGTGATTGCTTTCATTTGCTCTATTTCTGATGTGTATTTTTTCAACTCTACAGTGACTTGAGTGCTTCTGCATGCTGCCTTATGTCACTTGAGTGATTATGAGGTTCACTTAAGTGGATTCCAGATGAGAAGCCATCGCTCTTGGTTCATCAGTGAGTGACTTGCACTAAACTTGTAAGTTGGATGTTAGCACTCGAGTGAGACTGGTTATGACTTGCATAACCATCGCCAGTGACTTGCAGTTTACTCGTGAGTGCTCACCATCACTCGAGTGAAAACATGTTCACTCGAGTGGCCATCTTAACACTTTCAGTAAATGAGCGAGTGATCACCAGCACTCGAGTGGTCACTTATCCACTCGAATGCTCTGAGCTTATCACTCAAGTGATGAAACCCATCACTTGAGTGATCTTCCATAACTTTCAAAAATCAAGCGACATTACTACAATAAATGAATTTTACTTCCCTAAAAAATGTCTGTTTTTCCAAAAAGGAAGTAAAAAATAAAGGCGGTGACATTTTTATAATTATGTGGAGGAATTTTGACATATTGGGCATCCCTATTTAGAATTGGGATGCATAAAGTGGACCTTAGGCATCCCACATTTTAATTGGGATGCCTAAAGTCGACTTTAGGCATCCCAATTAGAAAAGAGAAGCCAAGAGAAGGGGATTTTGGCACCAAAAACACTACTTTTAGACCCCTTTTAGATTTTGGATGCCTATTTGGACACTAAGCATCCCAAATTTAAATTGGGATGCCTAAAGAGCTCCCCCACTTCCTCAAAGAGATTCACAAACATAATTGCCTCACTTCCACACCTGCCCTTCTTCATTTGTTCTAATTTCCCCCAAATCTCATCTCTTCCCATCAAACTCCTCCGATCATCTTCTTTTCTCTCTCACTTACACAAAAATCTGAAATCTCGCCTTCCCTTCTTCTCTTTAGCTCAATCTCGCCTCCGTCGTGTAGTTGATCTACTCTCTCCACACTCAATTTACCTTAGATTGGTGAACCTTCTCTCTTCTCCTTCTCCCTTTGCAGATCTAGGTTCCATCGTCTTCGACGTTCACCATCGTCAACCACAGTGTACCGAAGGTGTTGGAGTCAGGAGCGTTGTCGTGCTTTTCTTAATAAGAACAGAGGCGACCGATAAGGGCGTTGAGGCTACGGAGGCGGCCGGTTTTGGTTCTTGTATTGGCTCAGAGTTTCTACCGCCAAAGACGACAGAGTGTTTGGTTTGCTCATCACCATCGACAATGGCTTGGAGTTTTGGTGCTCTTACCTGCAAAGAACCCTTTCCACCTCAAATTTGTCAACCGCATCTCCCTCGTCTACAAATCCATTGATTTTTCTTGATCTGTTTTTTATTCTTGATTTGTTTTTTATTCTAGTATACTTGTTGTTTCCTTTGTCCTCTTTGTTTTTTGGGTTTCATAGACATGCCATTGGACTTTTCGATGGGAATTGATTTAGTAAAAGTAGCTTCTTGGTTCTATGGGGCTATAGCAGACAACCTGTTTTTTGCATAATCTTTTTTTTTGTACTTATTTTTGTCATTGCTTACTCCATTGGCTTGTGAGAAACCTTCGAAGAAAGATAGACATTTCATTTTTGTTTGATTTCTTTATTTTTTTTTGTCTATAGTTCTAGCTGATGAGGTTAGGCAGTGATGGAAGAGCTCGCCGGTCTTTCATTTTTTTTAAGTGACGCCATCAATTTGGGGGGTTTTTTTTGAAAAAAAAGACTTACGATGTCCCTTTAAAAAATGGACGCCACAAGTCTCTTATGGCATCCCTTTTTTTACGGACGTTGTTCCTCGACTATACTGCGTCGCTCACATAAGCGTCTCTTTGAAAAAGGATGTAAATAGAGCCTAAGAAAGGACATTAAAAGGCTTTTTTATAGTAGTGTGAGTGACTTGATGATTTCCTGCAAGTGATAAGGGATCACTTGAGTACTAACTTAGCCACTCAAGTGATCTTGCATCGCTCTCATTCTCTTAGCAAGTAACTTGCAAAATCATTGGAAGTTTAGGATCATCACTCGAGTGCATTACCTAGCACTCAAGTGATCATCTTAGATCACTTGAAGTGATTAGTCTTGTTGATTCAAGTTTTAGTTCAAATACAATTCTATCACTCGAGTGTCTTCAAACACAGAACTCGAGTGACTTGAATCATCAAGTCATCATTGTTTTCAAATGTTTGTTATTATCAAAGCATAAACTGAGAACTAACAGGTTCAAATCCTTAAGGACTACCAGGGCGAGCATAAAGAAATGAATACAAAAACAGATCAATATCGTATTGTTGAAGGAATCATCAGTATTGAGGAAATTAAATGTATAAACAGACTCAACAAGATCAGACTGAAGAACACAGGAAATCTTGTCTTCTTTGAGTTGCTGAAGGACGTAGAGCCAAGGATCGAGGGTGCAGAGAAAGAAGCCAACCTTGGAAAGGTCAAGCTTGAAGTTGAAGAGGAAGATCCTTGAGACGTTGAGCTTAAAGCGGCTGGAATTTGTGAAGCCGAACTAGTTAAAAGGACTGAAAGGTCTATCGCAAAACCTAGATGAGGCATCACTTATGATCTAAGCAAATGAAACCCAAAACGAGATATGAATTGTCTCGAAAATTGGTTTAGTAAGAAAAGGCAATAGTGATAGTATTTACCTTTGTATATATTGACCTAGCCACCCTCCCCTATTGTGAACCACGACGATAATGGGTGGTTTCTTGAAGAAATGGTTGGAGAGACTAGTGTTTCACTTAGGACAAATATTTTATACCTATACATGGTTCCCAATTGAAACACCACATCATATTGGGCTGAGTGATGTGGATGATGAGATGGCATGACGGCAGGGCAAAATTACTACTAAAAGAACTTCTGAATACAACGAAAGCTTTCGTGACAAAAATGATACTTAACCATATTTTGATTGATGATGTGGCAAGCATTGTATGTCATATGTGCATATCAGTTAAACTTAACGGTCAAAATTAACAATGGGCAAAATTGCTCCTCAAAAAATTTCCGGATACCCACTGCTCCTCAACAAAAACTTTCAGGACAAAAATGATACTTAACCCTAATAATAAACCAACTAGTGAATAGAAAATCTCAAACACAAGATTTGTGAGGCGTAATAAGTCCAATTTCAAATGATATGGCGTGTTTCATGTCTGTGTATATGAATATATCTTTTGTGTGTGTGTGTAGCTTTTTGTATTGTTCCTGGGGCATAAATGCAATTCAAAAATAGATGCTTTATTCGAGTGTGAAAATACTATTGGTGCAGCCTTTTCACATGAAGCTGCCACCAAAAGTTCTTCCATCGTATCCCTTTTTGAGTCGCTTATCAGGCTCAAAATTTGTAGGGCACTGCGGATGGTATGTGTGTGTGTGTGTATATATATAGCCAGTCCTATCGTTCGTAAGAATATGGCCTGGCCAGTAGTGGTTTATATTACTGTTTAACTTTTTTATTTAAAAAAAAAAACTGGTCTAAAGTTGAGTGATATATTTATTTTAGAGCTAAGGAGCAAAACTGTCCATGAACTTTTATCAAAAGATCTTCCAGCACCATATACATTTCGGAGATGTAAAAATACTCATAAACATTCAAAATAAGAACAAAAAAGCCAACACCGTTAAATTTGACCTAACACCGTTACATATGTATGTGCAAAAAGAGTGTGGGTCCCACTACGAAAAAGTAACGGTGTTAAGTCAAATTTAAAGGTGATGGTGTTTTTGCTCCTATTTTTAATATTTATGTCTATTTTTGCAACTCCAAAATGTATATGGTGGTTGATGCACTTTTTATAAAAGTTCATAAGTATTTTTGCACTTTCATCCTTTATTTTTTTATGGGCTGAGGTGTATCCAGCACCATAAAAATATTTTTCCCAGTAAAGTAAAGGTGCATCCATTATCCTAAAGTACTTTTTGTACAAGCTTACAATTAGCAATTTAGGTAATTTAAGGTAGTTTAGGGTGTTGGATACACCAAAAAATAATCTAGGATGCTAAAAACCTTTAGAAAAATACTCCAAGGTGCTGGGTGTACCTGAAAAGATACTTCACGATATTGAGTGTACTACAAACTACTTTAGGATATTAGATAAACCTAAAAAGAATACTTCAAGATGCTGGATACAACTTAGCCCTTTATTTATTTTTATATAACTGTTTGAGCCATTAATGGACTATACATTGCATGTCGTGCAGGATACAGAAAAGAGCCATCATTGCTAGAGTGAAGGGCATGGTTTATTATATATGTGATGCTTCAATGAGATTTGGAAGCAGAGGCATATATCCTTTCTGTGACAAACTCTGGCCCCTCGAAAATCTTCCAAAATCCCATGCCTAATCATTTGAGTTTTTATATATTTTTAATATCTCAGTTTTATTAACTGGTTCAACAAAAGCTAATGTGAAAAGAACAAAAGCTAGTTTTCTTTCCTTTTTGTGAAAGCAACCCTAAATTTTTCATCTACATTCACTCTCTCTTGCTCTTGCTTCTTTTTACCCACTCCTAGCTCACCACACCCACTAAAAATTACTTTGAAAGCCATATATATCATCACATGCCACTTTCATCATTCTAAATATTTATTTAAACCAAAGGTGAGACATCATGATCTATCAATCAATGAAAAATGAAAATGAAAAAGATCTCAACCTTTTGGATTCATCATATATACATGTGTGTGTGAGTGTCCCAGTTTCATGCAAATACAATCCTTTCCTACAATAACAAATTAATAATATATAGTTCCAGAATAAGGAAGAATATAGATCTTCTTTTCCTTCACTGTTGTGTGGAGCATATTATTATTATTATTAGTCTCAAGCATGAATCTATAAAATTAGCTTTTAAATTCTGGTCTGAATTAATGATGACGACAAAAAGATAATTAAAACTCATGAAGATGGATCACAGAAACAGTTATTACTTATCTGGTAATGCAATGATATGCAATATATTGGAAGCCCGCATAATGTGAATATATATGTTGTACTATTTGAAGAGAATTATGGGGAAAAAATTAAATATAATTATGAGATGCGAAACCATATACACAAGTATATATTGTCTCAACCACATGCGAATTCTCAAGAATGTCCGTGGAGGTAACAAATTAATGATCCTTTTTTTTTTTTTTTTATAAGATGATCCATTTGATACTATCTGACTTTGTAAAAGTAAATATGAGTTGAGCCACGTAGTGTGGACGTGCCTGTATGAGAAGGATATATTTAGATCATAGCCAGATTCAGATCAGAAGAAATATTATGTGGTTCTGGTTTTTATTTCTGACTCATGTCTAGCTAGGGTTTCACAAATTATATAGATCTTGTATATCTTTAAATTTGAGCAATAATTATATTATTATTTTCACAATTAACACACCATGTGGCTTAAAAAATGAAATTTGGAAAACGTCGCTGTCAATCACAATATTACCTTTTAATTTGTTTTATTGGTTTGGACTTGCCGATAATTATATATGCTCTATACTCTGCGTTTGGTGTGTAAGAATCCTAACAAGGAAATGGAATTATAAAACGATTCTTAGCGCAAGCATATTTGGCCAGGAACAAGCATAGTTTTAAAGTCCAATTCTATTCTAATTTTAATTTCAATTCTAGTTTCAATTTCTTTACAGACTATTCCATCATAATAAATTAAATGAGGACAAAATCTTTTTGTTTCTTCTCTTTATTTATTGTCTGTCCTTGGCCAAGCACAAGCCTAACCTACATGTACGCCAAGACTTTATATTTTCTCCTTTCTTTAAATGTTTCTTTATTTTGGAATTGAGATTTCTTAACATCTTATATGACTATAGGCTAGCTGGTTGTAGGTACGTCGAAGAGCAAGAACCGTTAATACCCCACTTGAAGACGACGAAATAATCCAAAAGATTGAGGGGTTTTGAATTTTCTTGAGGGTGGACAAGCAATTTTGTATTCTTTTGCTCTCTTGACTCTTGAGAGTCATATTCAAATGGACCATCACATATCCAAAACCTTCATATAATTTAAGGCGTGATGTATGGACCCATGCATTGATCAACATGTTATTGTGGTTCACATATCGCCCTCTTTTTTTAATTGTATTGGCAATTATATATATAATGACTTATTATGACTATATAATCTCTGGAAAAGGGAGAATTATTGTGCAATCGCACATAATTTAATTACTAAAAAGTCCCAAAACAATTGAGTAGTATTTAATAACAAGATTTGACATTAGAAATGACAAGTTATATGCAGCCCACTTGTTGCCATTTCACGTTCTAGATCTTATTATTATATGCTGCTCACTAATTGTGTGACTTTTTAATGATTAAAGTGGGAGTAACTATATGGTCTTAAGGATTTAATCACCAAAAAGTTTGATATCAGATGAGGAGCATGCAATGAAAAGTTTTAGTGTAGGAAATAATAACAAATTTATACTGCTCACTTGTTATTGAGACTTTTATTATATTAATAAATCTCCTACTTAGACCTTACAGTAGCTCAAATGTGCAATGAAAAGTAAATTAACGCAAAAGGAGATATATAAGGATTAAGAGTCAGGAAAGAAGAAGGGGAAAAAAACACAACCCAACAAGAAATCTTTGATTCCAATAAAACAAGATTACGGCGGCTAAAAGGATTCCCCTAATCTCGCCACTTATTACTCATACAGCCCACAAATTTAACTTTGATAGCCAAAAACCAAAATAACAGAAGAAAAGTTGAGAGGAGAAGGCAGACACATAACGATAAAAGTCAAGAAGGAATCAGACAAAACGCCAGACCGTCCATAAAATTAGAGCAATTAAAAGGCGTACCATGAAAGAGTATATCTATATGGGTTTGTGTAGTCAAATGCTTCACATTGCACATTTTCATATGTTTATCACACGTACAAAATTAAAGTCAAAGCCAATAACCCATACTGATACTGCTACCATATAAAAGCAAGAGAGATGCCAGTTAATGTTTGGCTAGCTAGCTAGCAGAGATATACAGAAAGAAAATTAAAGCATATATATTCAGAATAAATTAAACCACCTTGATCATTTTTGCATAAGGATACGATTAAAAAAAAGCAGAATTTAAAATTGAGGGGTGTTGATTAAAAGACCAAGAGAGAATTAGCTGGTGCTATTATTTACACATAATTTGAAGGGACCCGAAGGGCTACAAATTAAAGTTTGGAGGAAAAAAATTATAATAATAAAGACATGAAATTGTTTTGATTAAATTGATGGTCATGGTTAAAAAGTACCAAGATTCATAGGTCTTCATGCATTGGTGTTGCACTACCATCCGTTCTTCCTTTTTCTTATTCCTTTCCCATTTGGATTTTTTCTTAATCAGTAGAACAATTAATCCACGATTCCACCATACCTTCATTTCTTCCAGCAGCAGCCACACTCTCCGTGGTTGTTGTCGCCGGCTTCTCTCCATGAAAATCCGATGAAGAAGCAGCCAATGAATCTCCCAAGTTGTCACTCCCAGACCTCATAACTCCATGATCACCACCGTTATCATTGTTCGTACCCATTCTCTCCGCCCACTCCGATGATGAAGAAACCATATTCTGATGATGAAGGCCACTTGTATTGTCAGCGTTATTAACATCCACATGGTTCAATCCGAATTCCTCAAACCCGCCCATTTTGAGATGCGAATTGGCCGGAGGAATTCCCAGAGGAGCTTGAGTTTTAGAGGCGAGAATATTGGAGCTGGAACTTCCGAGCTGGATTGATGATGGGAAGTTGAGTACAGAATTGTGTAGGTTGACGTTGAGATTTGGCTGCTGCTTGAGAAGGCATAAATCAGAAGAAAGTGACGGGTAAATAATGGAGTTTGAATTAGTTGTTGAGGAAGAAGTAGCTAATAATGGGTCCACCGCCGTTGATGGAAATGCCGGCGGAAGCGACGACGACAGGAATGGCTGGTGATTATAAGACTGAGGCTTCTGGGCAAAAGGTCGAAGAAGATTATAGGTAGGTGGAGGAGGAGATCTGACGGCGGCGTGAGAACCGAGAAGATCCAGTCGACTTCTTTGGAAAGGCGAGTAAATGAATGGCGGTGCCGGTATACCGGTGAATTCCTGAACCATGGCTCTGAAATTGGTGGTGTCCGTCGTCAGTACCGTCGTGGGTGCTCGCCGGGACGCTCTCGACCTCTTCTTCGGATTCCGACCAACGTTGTCGCTGTTGTTGTTGCTGTTGTTGTTGCCACCGGCGGACAGATCAATATTCCCGCCACCGCCTCCGGACACAGAAACTAATCCTCGTGAGGAACTTTCTGAAACGAGAGGTTGCTGATGATGAGAGGTCTGACCACCCAGTTGACCTGAGAAAAAAAGTTGGTTGGAGGAAGAAGAAGGATGGAAGCCACCGAGATCGGAACGATTTGGGTCGGATCTAGCGGGTCTGGACCAAACCATATCGAAGTTGGATGCTTGAATTGGATCCAAGTAATTAGACGAAGGATCGAAGCCGAAAGGCGGTGGCGCGTTGGGGTGTGTTGAAGAAGCTACATGGTGGTGGATGGGTGGGTTTGGGTGGTGGTTGAAGAAGGCGGACATGGAGTCAGCGCGTGAGTCGTACTCATCGTCACCGCCGCTGGAGGATTGCAAACTACCGGTACTGTGACCGGAATCCATGATGAGAGAAAAAAATAAAGAGAGAGATTAGAGGAGCCGAAAAGAGTAGAGAGATTTGTTTTCTTAGACGACATAAGCATTTAAGAGGAAGACACAGAATGAGGTATGGGCCAAAGAAGTTAAAAGGATACGCATAATCGCGTCTCAGAAAGTACAAAGCCACGTCTTTTATAAATCCTCTGATCTGAGCAGAAGAGAAGATAGAACAACATGAAGGGTCATCAATTCAATACTTGCATCACTTGCAGAGAGAGAGAGATAGAGAGAAGATGCTCTGTAAATTAGGGTTTTCAAGTGAAAAGGAGAGGGACGAAGGAGGAAGAAAGAGATGGTTCTCTAGTCTTTTTCTTGTTTAAAAAGTGAGATGGAGCTTCTGCTTATGGTATCATCCAGAAAGGAAATATCAGAGTGGGGTAGCCATGGGGGATCGGATAGAGAGAGAGAGGTGGTGATAGTAAGCTAAGGCTAAGCTCTTAGTGGTCAAAGTATGTGAGAGTTGTGGTTTTGATTTGCAGTGTGAAATGGATATAATGCGGTTAAGGAAGAAGAATAAGGAATTTATTTATTATTTGTTTAATAGTTTACTATTTCTTTCAGGGAAAAAATCGTTCTTAGATTTTTCGGAACTATAGTGAGGTGGGGGAGGCAACCTAATCAGAGTGATGGTTGGTCGAACCATACGAAGGATAGAGGTAAAGACAAAATAAAGCTGTTTCAGGAGACGACTAGAAAAATATACACTAAACAAGCCTTTTTTTTTTTTTGCTCTAATTAAAAAAGAAAATTCAAAAAATTATACTCAATCCTCTCCTTGATATAACCCCAAGAGTTTATACTCGGTTCTAATTATAGGAACTATTTATCAGAATTTAGAGAGATTAATGAGAGAAGTTAAATTAGTTAATTATAATTATTTTCTAAAAATACTACTACTTAAAATTAAAAATTATATCAAGGCAAATAATTGATAATCATTGAACGTTTCCATTTTTAAATGTATATAAATGTTTTTTGTATATTTTCCATAAATTTTTTGAAGATTTTTTTTTTCCTATCAAGAGAATATCTATTTAATTGGGCACAATACAAATGCAAGTTTATTTTTTTATTTTTATTGTTGGAAAAAAGATAATGAAATTAATGTTTTATTAGGTTATTTTAGGGGGAAAAAAATAATTACTTTGGACGGATAGTTACAAAAAAATATTTTTAAAGGAATATTAAAAATATTTTATTTAAAAACAAAAATAAAGTAGAATCTCTCACTTGATAGAATATAAACGTGTTGTTAAATTAGTTATTGTGGATGAAGTATTAGTAGGGGTGATATGGGAAAAATATGACAAAAATTGAACAAAATTATTTTATAAAAAAAATTATACTTGAGGTGTATATGACATTAATGAGTTGCAAACATTATTTACTTTATAGAATATATAGATATATTATTAAATTATTATTGTCTTTAATTATTATTGAGAAAATATCAACAGTGGTATTTTAGAAAACAATTGACAAAAGTTAAAACTTTGTTTTATAATTAGGACCAAAACCAAATCCAAAATGTGTTATATAATTAGGACCTGAGGGAGTATTAATCTTTGATATAAGACTTATATCTTATATTTATCAATATTTATTTAATTTATATCTATTAATATTCCATCAAATAAGAAAGAGCTAAAGAAAATAAAAACAAATTATTAGAACGTTTTAGAAAATGTAGGTCATATTGATTAATACAACTAATATTAGTAGATTAAATTAGATAAATATGTCATATATTAAATATTCGAAAAAGTAATGTATTGGGACAAATTAAGTTAATTTGACCAAGTCAAAATCATATAACGTGTCATTTTTTTTTTTTTGCTCAGAATATAACGTGTCATGTAAGATATATAGATAATTTCCGTCTATGGATTTCTTGTGTCTTTGTCTCTGTGACACGTATCTCAGGAACGACTTGGATTATTGTTCAACAACTAGAACAGTAAAACCTCAGAAGACGGAGGAGAAGAATGAAGCATAAAAATGAACCTAAAAAGTTCACTATATATATTGGTGATATATTTTTAATTAGGATCTTCTTTATTTAGTTCTAAGGTCATACTGGTGGTTTGACTTGGTCAATTGAAAGTTAATTTTATTTTCATTTTATAGGGTTAAGGGGTAAAAATACACATGTGTTTTTTCCGAAAAACGCCCAATACCAAGTGTCTTTTTATGTGCAAAAGTGACTACGTGGTTACAAATTAGGTGGAAAAATATCGTTTGACCATTAAGTTTGACTTTTTTTTGTTGACTAACCGATGACGTGGCTTTTAAGGTGTAAAAATACACATGTGGTTTGTCCAAAAAAAACGCCAAACACCAAGTGCTTTTTTTAGGTGGAAAAAGATCGTTTGACCATTAGGTTTGACATTTTTTGTGTGGAAAAAATAGTACTAGTCAGTACCTTAAAAAAATAGGATATTGAAAAAATATTTCAAGATACTGATTGGAACTAAAAAAATACTTCAAGATGTTGACTGGTACTCAAAAAATATTTCATGATATTGAAAAATTATTTTAGGTTGTTGAAAAAGTATTTCAGGGTATTGATTGGTACTAAGAAAATATTTCAAGATACTGAAAGGTACTAAAAAGATACTTTAGGATACTGACTGATATTGAAAAAATACTTCATGATCTTGAAAAATTATTTTAGTATCTTGAAAAAATATTCGAGGGTATTGACTAGTTCTAAAAAATACTTCAGGTACTGACTGATACTAAAAAGATACTTTAGAATACTGAATGGTACTGAAAAAATACTTTCTGATATTGAAAAAATATTTCAAGGTACTGAATGACATTAAAAAAAATACTTGAGGGTATTGACTACTAGAAAAATACTTTATAATCTTGAAAAATTATTTTAGGATCTTAAAAAAATATTTCATGGCACTGACTGGTACAAAAAACTACTTCAAGATATTGACTGTTATTAAAAAGATAAAAAAAAAAAAAAGTCAAACTAATGGTCAAACAGTATTTTTGAACATAAAAAAAAGCACTTGGTGTTAGCCGCTCTTTTGGCTAAACCACGTGTGTATTTTTGAACATTGAAAGCCACGTCATCGTTCAGTTAGCAAAAAAACTCAATCTTAACGGTCAAACGGTATTTTTGTATCTAATTTGTAACCAAGTAGTCACTTTTACACATAAAAAAAATATTTGGTGCTGAGCCCTCCTTCAGAAAAAGCACATGTGTATTTTTACCCTTTAACCCTATCTTTAATTGTAAATTAATAAATTAAATGAAATACTTACTAATTTGACACTCATTTTCCTTCATCCACTTGACTCTCCTTTGAACTTCATTTGTATCTTGTGAAAGTTTATTATTTTAAAAATTTTCCGAAGGGGAAAAAAATTCCTTTTTGTAATTCAAAGGCATTTAAAAAGTATGCAACATTTTTTATAATGCAAGTTCTAGGCCGATATTTGGATTTTGTTTCAGTATATCTTGAGTTTGATGGTAATAACTAATAAATGGATATTTATTTAAAATTTTATGGTGTTATTTAAATTAAAATACTAAAAGTTATTAGAACCAACTATCTATATATAGGACTGCGTTTTAATTTTTATTATTATGGTATATTGATGATATAGGATCGTTTACTATTTTAGATTTCTGTATGAACAACTAACTATCAATATAGCTGGCCTTGTATTTTTTGATTAATTTATCATGTATATATGTTTAAAAAAAAAATTTGTTTCATAAAATGTAAAAGCATTTTTTTTAGAGATCCCAAACACCCCGCAACAGGAATAATGCAAAAGTATTAAACATATATTTTGGAATATTCAAATAGAAAAATTTGTCTGTCCCAACCATAAAATTTTATAACCTAACCAAGTTAGTAGTAAGATCAATCTGTACTAGAAACTGTATATATATGGAAATATTGAAATCAAATTGAACCCAACATTCAAACCTCTAGCAAAATAAGCCAAATATTTAAACCAACTTTCATGGATAAAAATAAAATAATTAAATCGATTTAATTTCTTATTTTTTTTAATGTTGGCTTTTTTTGCCACATTTATTTTTAGTGGTTTAATTCAGTTCAAATTTAACAAAGGGTTAATGTTGCCATTTAATTTTCAACTTTGAGAAATATACATACAAAGTTATCTCATGTATAGCTAATCAAAATTAGTCGCTCTTAGAGTTGGGAAACAAGGTCGGCCCTTTTAGGTCTGGGGTAAGAAAACAATTGTTTTCTAAGGCCTAACCCATTTTACCAACTTTAATTATTTTTTCTGCGTTTTTGTCAAAGAAATATAATTAGTATATTACAATAACTAAATTTCTAATTTAATACATAAATGTTGTCAACATTAAGGTGTAAACAATAAGTATCATGCAACAAATAAACACAATTACTAACACACACACACACACATACCTATATGTGTGTGTGTGTGTGTGTGTGTGTGTGTGCGCGCGCACACACACACACACATATATGTATGTGTGTGTGTGTGTGTGTGTGTGTGTGTCTACATACATACATATTGCAGGTCAAATGAATATAATCTGAAGTGCCTATTGCTATGAAGATGATAGTGACCCAACCTTAAGCAATCCCATAGCAGACCGAAGGGATGTTGTGTGGAGATACGTTGCAACAAAGCGAAAATGATCGAGCCTCGAATTCTACCAACAACTCCAATCTATCTCTAATGGACAAATTGGAATGCCACAACAATCATTTAACAAAGTTAAATGGCAGACAAAATAGAGGGAAAGTACAGATGACCCAGCAGCTACTTCCAAAGGTCATCTTCCAAGATACACAACAGCAAGAATGTGCTCAACGGTCATATGATCTTCATCGACTATAAATAGCGAAGCATTCAAGATTAAGTTGAGGGATAAAAGCCAATGACAAGAGCTTGCACCTTCACTGTCAAAATGCCAACACTATGACATTTATCTCATTTGCTCTCTGTTTTCTCAGTGATCATACAATTTACCTTAGAGAGTAAGATTATTTGTAATGTACTTCAGTGTTCATCTTATTCACTTATGAGAGAGAATATTGATTGTAACCCTTAATCTTAAAGGTTTTATCCTTACAGTGTGTGAGGGGGAGTATCTCAATGAGAAATTTGTAAACTGCTTCACAAGTGTCTGGCTAAACTTGTGGGATTGTAGAGGCTTCTCTTGTGCCAAGATTAAACAAGAAGATAGTGGATTGAAAATATAAAGTAGAGCTTCGGGATTAGACGTAGGTCATCAAGGATTGAACCGAACCATATAAATCACAGTTTGCATATTCTCTTCCCTTTTCTCTCTCTTATTAGGTGCCACTTTATGTCAGGGGAAGGGAGCCTTGATGAATTCCCTGTAAATGGAGGAAATCACCAAGAGGGGGTGAATTGGGGATTTTAAAAAAAATTCTGTTTAAACGCCCAAACTAGAGATATCAAAACAAGGTAAAATAGAGATAGAGAAGAGGAGCTTGACACAGGAAGATTTATACTGGTTCGGTCTTAACTCTTCACCTACATCCAGTCCCCAAACACTCTGGGATTTTCACTATCACTATGATCAATTACACACTCTGTACTCGAAAGTTATCCTCTCACTAGGATACACTCCTCCTTACAAATTGTAAACTGATAAACCTAATCTCAAAGTCCTACAACTTTAAGATTCTTACAATGATTGATAATCAAAGCTAAACTCTCTAAAAGAGCATATGTAATAAACATTGAAGTTCAATGTATCAAAATATACTTTACAAATGAGTAGAAAACAGTAAATGCAAATAACACTTGATAGATTTTCATTTTTTGTATTCTGGTAGGTGTTGAGAATTGAATGCTTCAGCTTATATATGTTGGAAGCATTAAATGACTGTTGGAAACATTAATGTAACCGTTGGAGACATTAATAAAGCTGTTACGTTGCAACTAGGTCCATTCTCTCTCATGCTTTGAGTTAATCTATATGCTCAAATATTTTTGTTGACTTTCCTTGAAATAAATCTGTTAGAAGATGTGGCTTCCATATGAGGAAAGAGAACATTTAAACCTTTGCAAGATCTAGAGAATGATTAGCCAAAAGGATGCTAAGTTTTTTGGGCTAGTAATAAATGTTCTGACATCACTTTTTTGCTTTATGCTTAATCTTCAATTTAATACAAGTTTGATCATCTAAAACTCACTAACAAATTGATTAAACATAGTTAAGAGTAGTAGAGAAAGATGATATGAAGTATATAGATCAAACAAGAAGATTTCACAAATCCGAGCAAGATGATTTTAAAACAAAGCGCTTTAAACTGGAGTTTGTCCAAGCACACTGGAGTTCAAAACTCGAGTTGACTCTTCCAAACTCGAGTCTTATAAACATCTTCTTTAGAAAGGATTTGAAGTTGAAAATGAAGACGTCTCTGTAAGACTGAAACTGGAGTTTAGAATATTTCACTCAAGTTTCCAACTCGAGTTTAATTCCCCAAAATCGAGTTTAGTTCTTCTTTAGAAATGAATATCGCGACAACACTTTGAAAACATTTAGAACAAGATGCAAACTTGAGTCATTAAGTGACAAACTCGAGTATGAGACTATTCATACTAGAAATGAGTTTAAGTCCATAAAAGCTCAAACTGGAGTTTTAAGAAATAGACTCGAGTTTCTTTAATTTCAAAAATCCTTGAAAACTCTCGATCTGGCATAAACTCAGGTTTACTAAGACAGACTCGAGTTTACATTACATGAAAAAAAAAACTTTGAGAACTCTTGGCCAAGGATAAACTCAAGTTTCCATGACCAAGCTCGAGTTTAGCTAAGTTAAAGTAACTTGACTTACTCTCTGTCAAGTTCAAACTCGAGTTTGTCTTTGACAGTAAGTTTTTAACTTAACAAAGACAAACTTCATTTAAGTTTACAATTGTCAATTATCATCAAAACACATAAAGAACTAACATTCCCTTGACTCCTGGGTTTCATGTTCGAAAAAAATCAAGTACCCGACCGAACCGGAGGCCGGTGGATTCCCCAGACTCAAGCATTAAGTGGCGTGTTCTATAGTGCCAACACAAAAGTGATCTTGTACTTTGTTATGATGAGATGACACTTGTATAGTCCTACGAAGCCAACAAAAAACTTTTGTCATCATTAGCTATCATGACCTACTTTATTAAAGCTACTTTATCGGTGCATTCCTGGGATTCTACTTAGGTTTTACTCAGGATTGTGGCACACATACCAAGGCCCACCAAATGATAGTAAGTTGGATGTGTGGGTGACATGACGGCACATACCGATGTCTTTTCCAAAAACGTAGGGTACACATGTCTATCTTGGAAATGTCATGTATAAACCAATACCAGTACATTTCGCTCAACCAATCGTCCCACACCTCATGACATAGCTAGGTAGCATCTTTCCACCAAGCCAGTGGCACCGTATATGTTTCATATTCCCTTCTTCATCGA
Organism: Acacia pycnantha; assembly: GCA_025563575.1. Classification (NCBI taxonomy): domain Eukaryota; kingdom Viridiplantae; phylum Streptophyta; class Magnoliopsida; order Fabales; family Fabaceae; genus Acacia; species Acacia pycnantha. Next base: position 1,994,926 of record JAMWYP010000026.1, on the reverse strand, counting down.
CACTTTAATCCCATTACCTACGCATACTGGGCACTCTTGGACAATTTTATTATCAAAAGGGAAGGGAGTTGATTGCTTTTTCAACCCTCTTGATTACTCTTGCTTTCTAAGAGCAAATCCTAGCCCTTCATTTTATCTTCCAATTTTAACCTTAAGATCAAGTGGCAATTGTCTCTTTTGCCCTTGATTATGGCAATATGATTTCTTGTGACATTAGCTCATTTAGTTCTCTATATTACTTCTTTATAGACACCATTTCCCTTTGGATCCGAGTTAGGTTCTATGCCATTCTGACACATCCTAAAGAAATTGGGTACTTTCTTTCGACTAATTCGTACTGAAATTCATACTTTATTGCTAGTGCGGTTTCTAAAAGTCCTTCCATTTCTTATGCATTCCTGGGACTCTTGCTAAACTAAACTTTGTATTTTAATTTATTCAAGCTTATTCTCTAGCCTATAGTCCCAAAATTTAGGATATTACAATAATAATAATAATAATAATAATAATAATAATAATAATTTTTTTTTTAAAAAAAAAAAAATGATAAGGTAGATGTTATTTGATTATGGATATTATATAGGTATAATACTAAGAATGTGTAGATAATATGAAATTTTTATGTTTTCCATGAGATGATACTCCCTCTAGTGCTAAATATAGGACAAAGTTTGTAGTGTAAGTTTGCACTACAAACTTTGTCCTATATTTAGCACCGAAGGTAGTATTTGATTATGAAATGAATGTTGATGATGATAGAAGAAATGTTGAGAAAATGTCTTTAAAGTTCTGGATAAAAAGATAGTAATAATTAGTATCAGTATTATAAAAAGGAAAAAAATTGAAATCAAAGATTTAAAAAAAAATATTTACCATATTTGATCAGCTTGCTCAGTACTTAACCTCTCAAGAAAACATTGATGGATGAGAGAAAATGAGAGAGAAGGTAGGTGCGGAGAAATGAAGGAGTGTGTGAAATAAGTTGTGGTGGGGATATTTATTAGGATATCTACATAACACTTGTAATGGTTAATGTGACAGTGTTTGTAGCAGTTTATGTGACGGTGTTTGTAGCATTTTAACATTTTGTAGTAGTTTGGGTTTGCTTTTAGTGGTTCTAAAACTACTACAAAAATCCATTGGTAAAAAAAATATAGACATTTACAATAAAATAAAAAAATATTTTTAAATCAATTATCGTCGCCATCCCTAAAAACAATGTGTGGAGAAAATGTTAGTCGCGAGTTTAATATGTTTAAACAAAAATTAAACTTAAATTAAGTGTAAATAAAGTGTAACTTATAAAAACGCACTGAACTATAGGTAAATTTTCATCACCTTCAGCAAAGAAGTTTTTGAAATTGGCGGGCTAGAACGACTCACTCTTGTAAGCGATATTATCAATATCGCCCATATCGTATAGGTCCCGAGACTTTAAGTGAACCACCATATTCCAATCCCTGTTCCTCTCGTCCATGACATAATAAACCTGGTGTGCCTCTGAGGATAGAATATATGGCTCATCATCTTGAGGTTGACTAGTGTGAATTGGCCAAGAGAAATTGACTGATGTGATGCCTAAGTCATCAGTTGTGAGTCCTCAAGAAGTTGTCGTATTTTCCCACAAACACTTGAATAGTGTCACAGTGAAATGACCTTAGTAATTTAGTTTGATGATATCAAGAAGCTTTCCATAATAAGAGACGTCTTTGATTTGCATGTTGTCGTCAATGCTGCTCGCATAACTCCTTGTCCCAAAGGTGCCTTAAACACCTGAGCTTTGGGTTGGCAATCCTTGATCTCATAAAACCATGTAAAACTTGAAACCATTGGCATTGTATGCTGCAAACCTGGTTTCATGATCAAGAGGGCCAATTGCAAGAGCTCTAAAATCTGGTAAGTGTGGGTTGTGGTCATTTAATATTCTTCACGCAAACCAACTTGGGATAATCATAAAGGCATATTCTAAACATCATTATTTCACCTCAAAGTCAATCATTAATCATGCCCAATAAAAAGTGATGGCGGCATCAAAATAGCATACTGATATTGTCTTTGTTAGATTGTAAAGGAAACGGAGCAGTAGTGACATATACCTTGAAGGAGAGGGTTTGGACTTCGGTGAGTTGAGGCTCTAAATATATATATGATAGCACAGAATATAGATTCTATTGCTAACTCTAGGGCTTCTAATACTGAGTTAGGATGTGAATTATATCCCTACCTGGTGTTACGAGAATTCATAGGGGAGTTGTACCCAAAAGTTGGTACTGCATATGTTTCCATATGGTGACAGCACTTAGAATTTTTGGGAAGACATATATGTTGTAATAGGATCAATACTTGTAGGAGTTGTCGATACCCAATGATAAAGGGGTTTGTACCAGTACTAATACCTCAGATCATATTGGAACCTTGAGGTTAAGCATGCTTAGGCGAGAGAAATCTCGGGATGGGTGACCTCGTGAGAAGTATCATAGGAATTTGAAATCCTTTGATTTAAGAAATAATATTTTGAAAAGACCACTGTAACGAGAGTTTCATTTCTCTATTTCTATATCATTTCGATATCACAAATTCTAGGGATTTTTCCCATTTAATTCTATTCTAATAGACCTTACTCATCTATCCCGTGTCTGAGCTTCTTCAATTAAGCTCTCAAACTACTTTCCTCTTGAATAACACCGTAGCTAGCAAGTACTATCTGACTTAATAAGTTTAGATTTCTAGACTACTCTAATAGTTTTTGTTCATGTATAATCATGATTACCAACTGCACTGCTTTGCAATTCAACACATCAGCGACAACAATCATGTTATCACTTTTCAATTCTTTTATGTTGTCTCATGCTCAACTTTTTTTATTTTCAAATATTCAAAATTTCTGTGGTCACAGTACATTTTCATAATTGCATCATACAAAAATAATTCTTTCACATTTTCAAAGAAAACATAATTGCTTCCAGCTCAAATTTGTGAATGGGATAATTCATCTCACGAGGTTCAACGGTTGAGAGGCACACGCCACCATTATGCCCTACTTCACTAGGACATATCCCAATCCTTTCTTTCCTTCATATTCAGACCCCACCGGGAAGATACCCCAAAAATGTTGGTTCCTCCAACCCATCAGCTCGCAAGTAGTGCCAACCCCAACAAGGCAAGATTCATCACAACACATACCACATAGAAGATACCTCATAACGGATGGTTTCTCTAGCCAATCGGCTCATGAGTGGTAACTAACCCTCAAACAGCGGGATTTTTCTGAACATCCTATCGAAAGATACCCCATAACGGATGGTTCCTCCAGCCAATCAGCTCGCGAGTGGTAACCAGCCTTCAACAAGTCAGGATTTTTCTCAACATACCATTGGAAGATACCCCATAATGGATGGTTCCTCTAGCCAATCGGCTTACGAGTGGTAACCGGCCCTCAACAAGGTGGGATTTTCCTCAACATACCAACGAGAATATACCCCATAACGGATGGTTCCTCCCGCTAATCGGCTCGCGAGTTTCAACCTCTCCTACAACCCTTTAAAATCCTCTCATAGACATATCCCATCTAAACAATTCTTTCTTTCAAATGAGCTTTTTTCAATGACAACGAGATTCAAGAAACATTTTGAATACATCTGGCAAAACCCAGCAAATTGAGTATTTCTACAACAGTTTCTGGCATTTTCCAGTTCTGTACTCCTTCCACTATTCTGGGTTCCACAATGATCCCTTCTAAGAGACAACATAGTTCAGAAGTGACCACGACAAACTGTACAACATTCTATTCAAAAGTTTAATTCAGGAAATTCACAAATACAACAGGTGCATTCGCAAGTTCAAAATTCAATTTCAAATATACCCAGGAACTAGACAACTATTCTAAAAGGTCATGAATTATAAACACAGTCCAAGCTCTAACCTTTGCTACTCGAGCCATTCATAGGACACACAATCCATTATATTCTAGCCTTTCAGCCGTTCCAAGACATTTCCTGTAATTCTCAGGCATTGCAACCTCTTGGGAATGCTGGCCAATATTCTTGGTGTAACGACTGTGGGTTTCTGCCATCCTATGGACATACTAGTCTCACAAGACTTAAGTCTTCTCATTGAATGCATATTAGGTCTGACGAACTAAGGACACACCAGCCCAATAGGTCTTATTTCCCACCGAACATTCATAACATGAATATACTCAATGGTAAACACACAGAACTGTATGGAATTTTGATATTAGTACAGCTTCAAGCATAGTTACAAATTCAACTTTGCCTATCGGGTATTCGACCCACGTCTTTCAAGGAATCCATTATCCACTAACATATCTACGTTATCCGTCACGATCATGAGACCATAACTCGTGGCTACTATGATTCTAGCTACCACTTGGTTCTATCAAGGAACAAACTCTCAATCATTCTTCCTAAGAGAATATTCTGAGATTAAGATCTCTCCCTATGCTAGATCAGCAGCTAGCAACCTCCAGATACCCCATGCACGTTGCTAACAGATTCTAGTGCCTTAATCATTTAGATCAATCGGTAGCATATTCTAGTACCTCTATTCGTTCAAATCAATATGTACTATATTCTAGTGCCACAATTCATTCAGGTCGATTCAAACACCTAAAGAATCAATTCAAATATCAAGTTGGATTCTTAGATCACAATTCAGTTAGTAGCAACCCTTTGGGCGCCTATCTAGCTTTTAGGTTCATCAACCTAATTCTGGAAACTCGATCATACCCTATAAGCATGCTAGAATCATCATGATTCATAGCTTCTATTTTATCCTAATAATATTCAGGCACTATCCATAAATATTCCCAAAGCAACAATCGTCAAATTTACAATTCAACTCCTTAAACCTTAACATCAGTTGAGCCATGAAATCATGTTTCCCAAACTACATACTAGGATCGTGATTCACAGTTCATAGTCTAATCCTCAAAACATTCAAATAATTCCTCTCAACATCAACATTATTCACAAGGTTCAAATTCTATCTTAATCCTTCATATCACAAAGGCATATTCTAAACATTATTATTTCACCTCAAAGTTAATCATTAATCATACCCAATAAAAAGTGATGACGGCATTAGAATAGCATACTAATATGGTCTTGGTTATAAGGTAAAGGAAACAGAGCAGTAGTGACATATACCCTAAGGAAGAGGGTTTGGACTCCAGTAAGTTGAGGCTCTAAAAATATATGAGATAGCACAAAATATAGATTCTATTGCTAACTCTAGGGCTTCTAATACTGAGTTAGGATGTGAATTATATCCCTACCTGGTGTTACGAGAATTCATATGGGAGTTGTACCCAGAAGTTGGTACTGCATATGTTTCCCTATAGTGACAGTACTTAGAGTTTTTGGGAAGACATATATGTTGTAATAGGATCAATACATGTAGGAGTTGCTGATACCAAGTGATATAGGGATTTGTACTGGTACTAATACCCCCAGATCCTATTAGAACCTTGAGGTTAAGCGTGCTTAGGCGAGAGATATCTCAGGATGGGTGACCCCCTAGGAAGTATAATAGGAACTTAAAATCCCTTGATTTAATGCTTGAATACCTTGAGGTATACATATGATTATCCTTAGAGATGCCATGAGAATATTAGAATGAATATAGTAAAGATTGAGGATAGGTTTGAATCTGATCTAAGTTGAAATGGTGTTTAGGTCAAAATGTGACTAAGGTTACACTACAAGGTACTGAATATCTGTATATATTCTGTTGCCACCAAAATTGTTTGCTCTGATACCAAAACTATCACATCTCATGATATTAAGACGATAACCAAAGTAATAATGCAAAGCTCAGTGGGCAAAACATAAATAGCATAATATACTGATATTTAGTACTTGATTATGTTGGGATCCATACACGCAGCGGAAGGATTTCATCCATTTGAAATTTTACGAATCCCAAAAAGGATCTATCAACGGCATTTAAATCAGGTTTATTTAGAAAAAACTGTACCTATATGAATTTGTATGCGTCCTTCGTGAACTCGTGCACTAATGCCTTCTTGCTTGATCAATCTTTAGGAGCCGACTCTACGAATCCACTCCCTCTACCAGTATCCATACCGAACAGCTCTCCAATTCTTACGACAGTGTGCTAGTGCCTTCTTACTTTGCGTCTCACGTCTTTCTTCTCTAGGGTTTCTCGCGGCTTTTCTAATACGTCTTGTAAAGTGTCTCGTAGGTTATTAAAAACCCAATAGGCGTATTATATATATATATATATATATATATATATATATATATATATATATATATATATATATATATATTCAAAATTAATCCTTATTAATCTTGAAATTTGAATTTGGATTCAAATAATATATTAATTAAATATATCCAATATATTTAATCTAATCTATTTATTTAATCCGAATTAAAAGCCTGTTGATTTAATTTATCTCTATAAATTAAATCTGAGATATGATATCTATCTATTTAATTAAATCTGAAATACTATATCTTAATTCAAATTAAATCAAATATATGATATTTTTATTCGAAAATTAAATCTAAGATACAATATATCTATTTTTTTAGATATTTAATTTATCAAATAAATTAAATACAAAAGAAATATTATATATAATAATATTATAATCTCTATTAAATAATATTATTATATTATTTTCGAATTTAATAATATATATATCCTAGATTAAATACAATATTCATTCAATCTTAGACATATCTAAGATTCAATGAAACTAGACACTATTGCTCGTGTTGGGCTATTCTTGTGTGTGACCTGTAGGCCCACATTAGATTGGTAGTAAGCCAATATTGTATTAGCCCACAAGTCGCAAGCGGCCTCTAGCAAGACATTATGACTACCCAATTCATATGGGGATCAAAAATACGATACAACCTATCGTACAACCATGCCACGTCCATTTGTCACACGATAATTTGGTCAAGGATGAGGCATGGATAATGTCAACTTCTTGTTCTTGACCATTACTTTCTCGATTCTTGAGTAGTCTAATAATTGAAATGGAAACTCCTTTCCATCGTAGTATGGCCATACATTTCTCAGACTCACTCATCGAATGGCCCAGTATTATATCTCTTCAAATGTGAGGGACAAATTCCATCTTCACGTTTCACATTCCTTTGCTTGAAAACCACTGATCCCGATCAAAACCTTTATCATCACCCGGTCAAAGATCAGCGATTCTCATGTAAGAATCCATGATGATCTCACGTCAAAGGGCATTGTGACGTGGTTATACATGAGAAAAGCTTATGACTTAATCCATGCAGCTTTCTCATAGTGGGTTGATCCAGCATCTTGTACTCTTACAATTGCCTATGACTTTGATTGGTATTTCCATACGTCATCAAAGTCACACTAGTCTTATTTCATCTTCGCTCCCATGTAGATGACCGACCAGGGACACTTAGGATAATCTATAAGATACATCTAAGGATACAGTTATCACTATAAACATGCAAATGAAATGATAACTAAATGGAGAAATACTTTTAAGTAACATAATCGTTTAAAGTACAATGACTTGCCCCTAGGGCATAATTTCCAACAGATTACATAATAGGAATTTCCACATGGCTTATACATACACATTATTTACAGATTCTAAAAGTAATCTATTACATAACTACATATAACCAGGAGTAGCCCTGGGAGCCTCGTTCACTACGCGGTTCACTTCACAAACAATGACAAGGGTTGGGATTCAAACGAATCCCAGAGTAACAGTTAATCTCACATAAAGTGAATGCACATTACATGTAATATACCAACAAACAATACATTCAACTTTTAGAGATCAGATCACATAACAAGCAGTACCAATTGCAAAGAAGAAATCAAATAATCCCTTACCATAGCGTTGGGCATTCAACTAGGCATCAACCCATATCATCCGAATGCAATTCAGGTTTTATGACCCAATGACTACTGGTCCACTAGGCCTTACCGTCTAACGTATGTTCACAACACATATCACGATGGTTCATACATGAATATAATGTCATACACATTATGTGAGAGAAGAGTTACTACCAAGACACTTTAGAAAATCTTGAATCGAATCCCACTTCTTTGTCGTCTTGGCAACCAGAGAATCCTAGAAGTACACATTCATAGACAAACGAGTTACAACTTGTCTAAACTCTTCAGTATCTTTAATGCTATTGCACTAAGCTCAATGTGTAGCTAAGGGGCCTACATTAACTCCAAGTATTTATCTTAACCCTTACAAGTTAACTTAGTTACCATTTTCCCTTACATTTCTTATTTTCGGACAACAATCCAAAATTAGCATAATTTTCAACTAATTTTGAAAATTCGTATCTTTATATACAAATATCAACTTTTAGTGCTTCCAATGGCTTTGTGACTCTTATTGAGTATAGTTTTAGGTAAAAATATTGTACTTAGACAATTGGACGCACAACATTCCAAAATTACAATTCTTTGGACACTGCCCCAGAAACTTGTCAGTTTTATGTGACGAACTTCACAAATTCATAACTCCTAATACATAAATCCAAACGGCCTATATGACCTATCAAATTAAATATTATCAAGTATACTACGCTTCTGCCATTGGAAAAGATTTGATAATTCAAAAACATAGAATATTCAGGCTGCCTCCAAAAAAATGCAATCTGGCAGCACTACTACCTTACCTTTAACTTTTGGGTTTTCAATCCAACACTTCTAAAATCATACAAAACAACTATTCCTACAAAAATTTTCCCAAGAAATCCATTAAAGACCTCAAAAATAGCAAAATCATAGCTCTTCCTTATGCCCTGGTCAGACTGAAATAGCGATTCCAAGGCAACAATTCACAAATTCACAAATTACTTGCTAATCAAGGTTCATAAGCTTCTAAATCATCATATAACCACACACACACACACACACACACACACACACACACACACACACACACACACATATTCATCATGAACCTCAAAGAACCCTAACTGGCTGAAAATATAGGGTTTCGTAAACTATTCAAAAACTTACCAAAACCATAGGCTTATCGGTTCAAAATGAAGTTTATACATACCTCTACTCGATTCTATAACCAGTTCTCGATTTAGGTAGCATCTCCACTATGTAGATGGTGCTAAATGCCTCAGATCAAGAATTTGAAACCATAAAAATGTTGCTCTTGTTAAGAGGAACAACGTTATGTTAGTTCTCTATGTGTTTTGATGATAACTGACAATTGTAAACTTAATTGAAGTTAATGGTTAAGTTAAAATATTTAAAACTTGTTAAAACTTAACAGTAACTTACTGTCAAAGCTTGACTCGAGTTTGGAGTTGCAAAACTCGATTTAACTCAAGACAGAGAGTTAGTCAAGACATTTGAACTTAACTTGACTCGAGTATCTGAGTGTAAAACTCGAGTCAGTGCTTGACCAAGAGTTTTCATAGATTTTAAATTTAAAAATGACTCGAGCCAGTCATGGTTAACTTGAGTCAGTTCAAGGTAGAGAGCTTTCAAAGTATTTTAACTCAAAGTAAACTCGAGCCTATTTATCTTAACTCGAGTATAGTGTTTGAAAGATATTTTCAAATAAATCAATTGACTTGAGTTAGTCACTTAATGACTCGAGCTTGCACGGGTTTAAAACCTTTTAAAATGCTATTTTGAAGTTCATTTCTGAACTAAGAGCCTGACTCAAGCTAACCTTATTAAACTCGAGTCATGCACTAGAGTTAAACGTTTTAAACTCAAGCCAAAGTCATATAGAGACATCTTCATCCAAACTTCAAAACTTATTTTCAAAGAAGATGAACTAGTGACTTGAGCTTAGAATGTTATGTTAGCTCTCATGTGTTTTGATGATGACAAACAAAGATTCTTCTAATTAAATAATCAGTTCAAAGTGTTAGAAAGAATTTAATGGTAAAACATGCTCGAGTAGGAATTGAGTATGCCCAAGCATCATCGGGACAAAATGTGAAAGTATGTGATTTATATGTACTATGCCCGAGCAATGTAACAGTGATGCCCGAGCATCATCGGGCCAGAAACTAAAAGTATAAGTTCATTTGTACTATGCCCGCGCAGAGTAATAATGATGCCCAAGCATCATCGGAAGTATAAGTTTTATATATACTATGCCCGAGCAGAGATAAGTGATGCCCGAGCATAGTGCTCGAGCATGGGTAGAAGAATGCTCGAGTAGGCAACCAATCTCTTAAGTGCTTTTAGAGTTGCTCGACGCATGCCCGAGCATAAATTTCTCATGCCCAAGCAGCATGCTCGAGAAAGAATTAAGAGTTGCCTGAGCAACGTTACTCAGCGTCTTGATATTCGTCTCTGGATGGATGTTGCCCGAGCATGAAATAGTCATGCTCAAGCAACATGCTCGAGCAAGGGTATAGAGTTGCTCGAGCAGCGTCTCTTGCCTCCCTTATACTCTTCTCTGGAAGAAGCATGCCCGAGCATGGAATTAGCATGCTCGAGCAAGGGCAAAAGCTTGCCCGAGCAGCGTCGTGCCTTTTCGCTTCTCGCTCTCTGTATGCTCTTTGCTCGAGCAAGATAATATCTTGCTCTAGCAGAATGCTCGAGTAGACACAAAAGTATGCTCGAGCAAGCCTGACGCTTTGTATTCAAATTCTCTCTGCCTTACCTTTGCCTGAGTATCACTATCACCATGCCCGAGCATGATAAGTAATTTGCCCGAGCATCATCGATTACTGAAACATTTTCTTCTTCTGAAATCACTTTGCCTGAGTAAGCAATCTTGAGTGCTCGAGCAGATGCTCTGTTGTGCCCGAGCATAGATCAATGTCTTCATTTTATAACATGCTTTCTTAAACGATGTTCGAGAAAGTTTGAGTCATGCCCGAGCATGACTACCCTTTGTTTTGAAAAACGATATAGATTTCAATTCAAATCTCATGGGTTTTCTTCTAATCACTTGCTTAATCCTTGAATGATATTTAAACCTAGCACTAATCATCATTTGAGTGTGTTTCATGATATTAACCATTGTTTTAGCAGAAAAGCATGAACTTTGACAGAAGCATTAAATGCAAATTGCTAAAAGCGTTGATATCCCAGTCACCAACTTCTGAGCAAATGTAAAGCAGTTACAGACATTCTCCATCGCATTCAATGCTATTTCACAACGGGAAAAACAAAAGGAATGAAGGAATATTGGAACTGCAAATCCAGCTGGAATGTTTAAACAATGAAGAATGCCACCCGAAGCGTCTTAAGTCTAACGGAAATATTTAAGACTCACAACGGTCGATCTTCAAGCTTCTCCAACGGTCATAAATGTCTCAACTATAAATATCAGAAGCATTGAAGTCTTCACCTACCGAAAACGATGTGCATTCATTTCGATTTATTATAACTCTACTGTTTCATTAATATCTTTGGATATTTTTTGTACTTCAGTGTTTAATCTTTATCTACTCATGAGGAGTTATCAAACACTTATTCAGATTACTTTGTTGTAAAATCTTAAGGTTGTGGAACCTTAAGTGTGGGTGTACGATTACAACTTGTAAGGGGGAGTGAGTCCTAGTGAGAGGATCATCCGAGTACAAAGTGTGTAATTGTATTGTGATTAAGAGTTAGTGAAATCCCAAGTTGTGCTTGGGGACTGGACGTAGGTCGTTGAGTTAGACCGAACCAGTATAAACTCTCTGTGTTCATTATCCCTTCTCTCAGTCTCTGTTTATCGTTCCTTCTGGGTGTGAATTTGTTTAGAACGACAATTTTTATAATCACCTATTCACCCCCCTCTAGGTGATATTTCATCTTCATGTTAAACTCAAGTCATGCACTCCTGTTTGCTTGAATTAACTCGAGTGCAATATATCCCTGTTTTGAAATCACCGTGATCGTAAATGCGAAATCTTCAAGTATGATTTGTATACTTCATATATTCACTCATTATTGTTCCTAACTATATTTAATCAGTTTGTTAGTGAGTTTCAAAAGATCAAATGAAGGATTAACTTAAGATTAATCAAAAAGCAAAGTGATTACATCAGAGCATTAAATGCTGGTTTCAAAAAATGAAGCACGGATTTGACAACTCATTCTCTACACATTCCAAAGGCTTTAATGTTTTCTTTCCTCATCTGGATGCCAAATCATCCAACGGATTAATCTTAAGGAAAGTCAACAAAGAATGTCTGGGCACATTGGTTGAATCAAGATGTCTGAGAAAATACACTTGGTTCAAGTCTAACGGTTATTTATTGCTCCCAACATCTTCATTGATTCTTCCCAACGGTCATTAAATGCTTCAATCATATATAAGCTAAAGAATTCAATTCCTTCAACAACCAAGAATATTAGAAACACAAATGCTCAATGTGATATAAGCATTTACTGTTTCTACTCATCTGTATAATATTTCTAAAAATTAGGGAGAAAGACCAAGAAAAAAAAAGGTATTTATTGCAAAATATTTTCGTGTTAATCTCCTTTTATTTTCATTTTTTTGGGCTTCTTATGGTGGTGTTGATTTTCTTTGCGGCAATAATTCGAGTTGGAAGTTTCAATTGCAAATGCCTGTTTGGAAGGATTCAAAACCTAGGTTTTGGCAAAAGTTTGTCAAACACTCCAAAATTTTTTAGAAGCTATTCTGCATCAAACCTAGGTTTTGCAAAAGTTTGCCAAACACTCAAAAATTATCCAAAAGCTATTCTGCAAACCTAGGTTTTGGAAAAAGCTATTTTTTTAGATTTTTCCCTCTCCTCTACCATCATCAATATTTTTTCAGTACTAGTCAGTATCCCTAAGTATTTTTTTAGTACCCTTAAGTATCCTGAAATATTGTTTCAAGATTAGTCATTACCCTGAAATATTTTTTAATATCCTAAAATAAATGTGAGAGATCATGAAGTATTTTTTGGTATCCTTAAGTATCTTTTTAGTACCCGTCAGTACCTAAAATATTTCAAGATCTTAAAAATTTATTTTAGGATATGAAAAAAATCTTTCAGGGTACTGACAGGTACTAAAAAGATACTTAATATTGACTGATACTGAAAAATTACTTCTCATAATCTTTAAAATTTACTTTAAGATCGTCAAACAATATTTTAGGGTAATGACTAATCTTGAAAAAATATTTCAGAGTACTAACGGGCATTGTTGTCAAACTCACGAGTTGACTCTCCGAGTTTACCGTTTTTACGTTCCTACTTTACTAAATCGAGTTAAGTCTCTAGTAAAATTGTGTCAGTTGTAAACTCAGATGAACTCACGAGTTTACATACTGAATTTATCGTTTTTACGTTTGTAACTTACAAAATTGTGTTAATTTTTTTCAATTTTTTCATCCTCAACAGCTTTATATATGAATTTTATAGAAATTTCTTTATTAAATATAATGAATTATGAATGTTGATATATTTAATTTCAATTATTTGGATTTAAAATATATTTAAATCAAATTATTGTCATTTTTATATTTAAATTATTTGATTTACATATTTAGTGATAAAAGTAAACTCTTACGAGTTTACCGATTCGAGTTTACGATACGAGTTTATGTCACTGTCACGAGTTTCCTTAGACTCGTGAGTTTGACAACCTTGCTAACGGGTACTAAAAAGATACTTAATATTGTCTGGTACTGAAAAAATACTTCTCATACTCTTAAAAATTTATTTTAGGATCTTCAAAAAATATTTCAGAGTACTGACTAATCTTGAAAAAAAAATTCAGGTACTAACGGGTACTAAAAAGATACATAAGGATATTGAAAAAAATACTTCATGATCCTGAATTTTTTTTTTAGGATATTAAAAAAATATTTCAAGGTAACAACTGATCTTGAAAAAATATTTCATGGTACTAACGGGTACTAAAAAGATACGTAATACTGACTGGTACTGAAGAAATACTTATCATGGTCTTAAAAATTTATTTTAGAATCTTGAAAAAATATTTCAAGGTATTGACAATCTTGGAAAAAAAAAATCATGGTACTAACGTGTACTAAAAAGATACTTAAAGATACTAAAAAAAATACTTCCTGATCTTGAAAAAAATTAGGATATTGAAAAAATATTTCAAGGTAATGACTAATCTTGAAAAAATATTTCAGGGTGCAGAAAGGTACTAAAAAATATCTTAAAGATACTGACTGATACTGAAAAAATACTGATGATGTCAGAGGAGAGAGAAAAAACTGAAAAAATAGTTTTTCACAAAACCTAGGTTTTGATGCAAAATACCTTTTGGAAAAAATAGGGGTGTTTGGTAAGCTTATGACAAAACCTAGGTTTTGATACCTGGAAAAAAGTAGGGGTGTTTGGCAAACTTTTGCCAAAACCTAGGTTTTGAGCAAAATAGCTTCTGGACAATTTTGGGGTGTTGGCAAACTTTTGTTAAAACCTAGGTTTTGAAGTTATCCAAACACTATCAATTATTAAAACCTCAAAATTGTCTAGAAGCTATTCTGTATCAAACCTAGGTTTTGACAAATGTTTGCCAAACACCCTAGGCATCAAAACCTAGGTTTTGTCATAACCTTACCAAACACCCTTTTTTTTTCCAGAAGTTATTTTGCATCAAAACCTAGGTTTTGTGAATATCTATTTTTTTCAGTTTTTTATCTCTCCTCTTCTATCATCAGTATTTTTTTATTATCAGTCTGTATCCTTAAGATATTTTTTAGTACCTTTCTATACCCTGAAATATTTTTAAACATTAGTCATTACCCTGAAATATTTTTCCAATATCCTAAATTTTTTTTTTTTTTTGAGATTAGGAAATATTTTTTCAGTATCTTTAAGTATCTTTTTAATACCTGTAAGTACGATGAAATTTTTGTTTCAAGATTGTCAGTACCCTGAAATATTTTTTTAATATCCTAAAATAAATTTTTAAGACCAAGAGAAGTATCTTTTCAGTACCAGTTAGTATTAAGTATCTTTTTAGTACCCGTCAATACCCTGAAATACTTTTTTCAAGATGAGTTTTTACCCTGAAATATTTTTTTAATATCCTAAAATATATTTTAAAGATCATGAAATATTTTAGGCTGGTACTGAAAAAATACTTCATGATCTTAAAAATTTATGAGAAGAAGTGATTTTGAGTACCTTATTGATCCTCAATATTTGTCGTAAGCTGTTGAAACAAAATTGCAGACGAGCTGCCAGTCAAAGGAAGAAAAGACGATAGCGTTTTCGGAAAAGAGTAAAACAACTGGGGTTGGGGATATATTAGAGGTTGTGAGCCCCACCTCTTTATTATAATTTTTTTAAAACATATATATTGAAGCAAACGAATGGTGGGATGGGATGTGGTATTTCTATAATATATATTAAAGCAAACAAATGATCGGATGCTTAGATTGACAATGTTTATATAATTTTTCAAAAAAAAATAGGGGGGAGGGGCGGGGGCCACTCCTCGCCCCCTATGTCCGCCCCTACTAGCCAGGAATCCCAAAATGAACCTTGATAGGAAAAATAATAATAATAAGAAGAAGAACACACCCTGTTTTCCCCTCATTTCACTTATCATAATAGTGCAATAAGCAAAAGCCAATTTTGCAACTCAATTATCCATATAAATTCATTCAACATTGACATATATGATTCATTCATCCATACATATGTGACCATCACTAAAGTATACATTAGTGTCCCAAAATACCCAAAATAAGTGTGGAATGCATTTGCAATTGATGAGTGGCTCATGGTTACACATGATTAAAGAAATTTGTTTGTTATCATCAAAACCAATTTGAGAACTAACAGAAAAGGTTGTCCAACCTATTCCAAGACCAGTGGGAAATATCAGTAGAATTTCCCAAACTCAATCAGGATCTGTTAGAATGGCTTTTGACAGACCTCGAAGTTCTACTTCATCTATATCCTCAAGATACGAGGATTTTAGATCTGTAAATTCTAAATTACCAAGACATTCCATTTTTTCAGAACGATCCTTTCCTTCAGTTATCAATCTACCTCCGCCTCCGCCATCACAGCCTCCTGTTCCCCCTCCACAACCAACGAAAAATCAACCTTCCAATGTCTCAATTCAAGGAATCAATAATTCTGGAACAATTCCTCATGCAAACTATCAAAGAGAGGATGACCAAAATTCAGTTGAGTCTATACCTTATACTGAGTTAGGTGAACCTCAGACCATGGGTGCTCTTGAGCATCATTTTCAAATTGATAAGCAAAGTTTGCAAGAAGAATTTTACTCATAACACAATACTTTGCAAAGAAACTGGTTTTTAGAAAATTTCAAAGGGTTATTGCGAAAAAGTATCCAAGAAACTTTCTACAGTTTCCTTGAAAAGTACCAAGTGAATCTTCCATTTTTTGATTGGTTTGAAGCTTATGCTTCACAACAAAAAATTGAATATCCATTTACTCAGACAATTAATATGACCAAAAGAGATTGGAGAACATCTGAAGGACAAACTATTTCTTCAGAAGTTCCACCAAAAAAGTCATATCAGATTCCTGGTATTGTCGACAGTAAACAACAGCCTCTTGTAGCTTCTCCTTTCAAAACCAGAATCTTAGAGGAACCTCTTGGTCCAAGAGATATCAAAAATCTCATGGAACAAAATAATTATACTAATCAGTATCTTCAAATCATTGGAGATCATGTCATCAAATCCCCTTCTGCACAAAATTCTTCTAATGCAGTTTCCACAACTCAACCTCTGTTCAAACCATTTAAGCTTGATCCAAAAATCAAAGCAAGTATACTGGCAAAAATAAAGCCAAATTGGTTGCAGAAATTGAGCAACGTTTACGACACCAGAAACAAGTTGAAGATCCCCAAACTCCTGATATCCATTTAAAACAAAAGATTGTCCCTGATACACCTTCAGAGTCAACTTCTTATAGACAAGTCATGAATTTTGAGAAAATTTCTGATGTTGAATCTTCAAAATCTGATTTCAAAATTAACCATCAACATTGGAAAAAATCTTCAAAGTTATATTATCCAAGAGCCAGTCCTTTGGATATTTTAACTGAGGAGCGCCAAGATCAAACTTTTAAATCTTTCAACTCTAACAATGTTTATGAATGGAACATTGATGGTCAGAGTGAAACAAATATTCTTCAAATTCTTCAACAAATGACCATGGTAAGTACTGCTTATCAAACAACAAGTGATTATTCAGATACAGAAATAACTAATCTTTTAGTTTCTGGTTTCACTGGACAACTTAAAGGTTGGTGGGATTATTATCTGTCTTCTGAAGAAAAATCAAACATTCTTTCTTCTGTTAAAACTGAACCTGATGGACTCCAATTACTCATAATGGTGAACCTATTCCAGATTCTGTTAATACCCTTACTTTTACAATTATTAAACACTTTGTGGGTGATCCAAATGTTTGGAAAGATCGCTCTTCTGAGCTACTCTCTAATATCCGTTGTAGAACATTATCCGATTTTAGATTGTACAAAGATACTTTCCTAAGCCGGGTATACATAAGAGATGATGCCAATCAAGGGTTTTGGAAAGAAAAATTCCTAGCTGGATTACCTAAGTCTTTTGGTGATAAAGTTAGGGATAAACTTAGACATCAATATGATGGCAACATCCCTTATGGTGATTTGACATATGGAGAGTTAATTTCTTACGTTCAGAAAACTGCTTTAAAAATCTGTCAAGATGATGGAATAAAACATCAGCTTGCCAAAGAAAAGGGTGTCAACAGAAAAGAATTAGGATCATTTTGTGAACAATTCGGTCTTCCTTCTTGCAAAAAACCCAAACACAAGTCTTACAAAAACTCTCGTTTTAATCCCGCTTTTTCAAAAAATAAACGGTTTTATAACAAACGCCCTTATCAAAAGGATGATAATTACACTCCTCCTAAAAAATACAAAAGGAATTTCCCTTCTAAACCCAAAAATAATTTCCAAAAGGATGTCTCGAGAAGGGATAAAGTAACTTGTTTCAGGTGTGGTAAAGTTGGTCATTATGCCAAATTTTGTCGCTTTTCCCAAAAAATCAGAAATATTCAGATTGAGGAACCTCTTCTTGAGCAGATAAACAATCTCTTGCTTGAAACATCTTCTGATTCTGAACAAGATCGAAGTTCTTCTGAAGATCTTAACCAAATCCAAGATGATGATTTCAGTTCAACATCTGACGATTCCTCCCCACAAATAAATGTCATCACCGAAGAGCAAGATTTGCTTTTAGATGTCATTAGTAAACTCTCGGATTCTGACAAAGGTATGTATCTTTCAAAATTCAGAGATATTACCCAACCTTCGTCTACTCCTCCTTCTTCTTCTAAGTTTTCAGGTTTTTATAACAAATATGACCTGACCAAAACATTGGAAAAATTCAAACACTCTGTTAAACCTGCTACTCTACAAGATCTTCAATCTGAGATAAACAATCTTAAGGTTGAAATTCAAGTTCTTAAATCAAGTCGGGATTCTCATGGGACTGCTTTATTGCAAATCCAAGAATTCCTTTCCTCATTACCAAAGTCTTCTAATGAGAATATTGATTGAGTTTTAGAAAATGAGATTGAGGATGATAATCCAGAACAAGAAACACCATTTTTGAACATAATTTCAAAAAAATTCCTACAGAAGTTTTATATACAAGCAAAAATCGTTATTAATAATGATCTTGTTATAGAACAATCTATATTATTTGATACTGGGGCTCAAGCTAATTGTATTTTAGAAGGCTTAGTTCCTACCAAATATTTTGAAAAAACTACTGAAAGATATAGTTCTGTCAGCAGGGAACCATTATCTGTTCAGTACAAAATTTCAAATGTTATTGTTGAAAATGAAAGTTTTCGAATAAAAAGTCCATTTATTCTTATGAAAAATATGGGAGCACAAATTATTCTTGGAGCACCATTTGCACAACTCTTAATTCCTTTTATGGTTGAACCTAACGGTCTTTCAAAGCAACACCTGGGCAAAACCATTTTATTTCCTTTTACTGAAAAACCCAGGCTTAAAGAATTGAATTCTCTTTTTCGAAAACAAAACCAGATCAATTTTCTCAAAGAAGAAGTCTCTTTTAAACGGATTGAGCAACAACTCCAACAACCTGCTGTTCAACAAAAGATCCAATCCTATCTTGACAAGTTCATCAAACGATTTGTGCTGATCTACCAAATGCCTTCTGGAACAGAAAGCAACATTCTGTAGATCTTCCTTACGAACCAAATTTCTCTGAAAAACACATCCCAACAAAAGCTCGACCCATCCAAATGACTCAAGAACTCCTTGACACCTGTAAAAAGGAAATTCAAGATCTTCTTGACAAAAAACTCATCCATCCGAGTCGTAGCCCATGGTCCTGTGCTGCTTTCTACGTCAACAAAAATGCGGAAATCGAACGTGGAACACCCAGACTTGTTATCAACTACAAACCATTAAATGAGGCTTTGCAATGGATTCGAAATCCAATTCCAAACAAGGCTGATTTACTAAAGCATTTGCATTCTGTAAAAATCTTTTCAAAGTTTGATATGAAATATGGATTTTGGCAAATCCAAATTTCAGAAAAGGATAGGTATAAAACTGCTTTTACTGTTCCATTTGGTCAGTATGAGTGGAATGTTATGCCTTTTGGTCTAAAAAATGCCCCTTCTGAGTTTCAAAGGATTATGAACGAGATCTTTAATGATCAAGGTCAATATATTATGGGTTAAGGTGCAAAAATAGACAAATACTTTTGTCAAAAGAGCGCCCAGTAGCAAATACTTTTTTTTGGTGTAAAAGTAGACACGTGGTTACAAAATGGAGCAAAATTAGCGTTTGACCGTTAGTTGACCGTTAGTTTGACCAAAACCATTAACATGGATGCGACTCGAACGTTTTATCCTAGTTGGCAGTGAAATAAGAAATTTAAAAAAAAAAATTCCACGAATTACTGAACACGCCGCCCCCCCCCCCCAAGTCGAGCTGAACACCCCCCGGTGGACCTTAGCTCTTCCATAGACCGCCGAGCGCACTGGACCGCCGCCCCCCCACCCCCTCGATCTCCGCCGCCTTGACCCCCCCTCGATTTGGACGCTTGGGTCGTGCTAAATGAGTCCACTGTTCTCTCCCAAATGAGTCGTGCTTGGACGCTTCTCTCCCATGGCCTAAAACACCCGGAGGAATGAAGGTGATGATGAGTAAGAAAATGTGCGAACTCAATCCAGAACAACCCAAAAGCTAGAGAAGCCTACCTTGTAATCCGATCTGGAGGTTGTCAAGGATTTCCCAGGTACTATCATCGAATTGCTTTCCTCATCCATGAATCCTCTGAACCCAATTCAACCCTAACACTTGCACCGCCAAAATTTGTTTGAATCATCGATCAAACCGCGGTGGCGAATGATAGGGAAAGGAAGGGTCCGAAATTTGAGCATTTGTGTGAAGAAATTATTTTGCGCGATTATTTCCTTCTAGTATTAATCGCATTTCGTCCCTGGTTTCTCGGAATTTTGGTTATTCTCTCGGCCTTGCACGGAAATACCATTTGGGGCTTTCAGATCTGGTGGAGTTTATCTCGTCAATTGCGTGTTCTTCTTCTTGGAAATGAGATTTATTGGGTGAAATAAGGGTTTTGCTTTCTTGTGTTCTGATTAGCTCCGAAGCTTGGCGACCGCATCTTATAGTTACCAAGCCCCGTGATCATTCGTCATTTAGGATAGGTTTTTCTCGCTAGATTTGTGAATGAATGAACTTTTAAACTCGATAAAAAGTGGAATTTGGTGGTTATAGGTTTCTAACCGGTTTCGGAGTCTTGCTTGCTAGAGGAGAACGAAGGACACCGGACAAGCTACGTGACTAGATCTCCGACGCCGTCCTCGATGCCTTCCTTGAACAAGACCCCAGAAACGGCATGTCGGGGAGGAAGAACTCAGGAGGAAGAAGAAGGGACTTAAATGAAAATTTTAAAAGTTTATAGAGGGACTAAATTGAAATTTTTTGAAATGCATCTGGGGCTGAACTGTAATTTATAAAACATTAACATCCACGTCATCGTCCACGTCATCATTTTCAGTTCAGAAAAAGTCAACTAACGGTCAAACGCTAATTTTGCTCCATTTTGTAACCACGTGTCTACTTTTGCGCCAAAAAAAAGTATTTGCTACTGGGCGCTCTTTTGACAAAAGTATTTGTCTATTTTTGCACCTTAACCCATATATTATTGTTTATATTGATGATGTTCTAATCTTTTCAAACTCCCTGGAAGATCATTTTAAACATGTTTCAAAATTTATTCGACCTGCAGAAACAAATGGTTTAGTGGTTTCCAAACCAAAAATTAGTCTTTTTCAAACCAAGATTCGTTTTCTTGGACATTGGATCTGTCAAGGAACCATAACTCCTATTGAAAGAGCAATTCAATTTGCCGATAAATTTCCTGACCAGATTCTCGATAAAACCCAACTTCAAAGGTTTTTGGGATGCTTAAATTATGTTGCTGAATTTATTGTTAGTTCTCTATATGTTTTGATGATTAATAACAATTGTAAACATGTACGAATGCTTTTAAAATGACAAAAGAGTCAATATCACTTTGTCACCGCAAAACTCGAGCCTGACTAATCAAACTCGAGTTTTCGCAAACAGAGAGCTCTTCGGATATTTTCAGCATAACGAACTCGAGCCCGAGTAAATAGACTCGAGCCTAAACCCTCATGATATAAATAAAGAGTTTACAAAAACAAGTAAACTCGAGCCCGTATAGACAAGCTCGAGTTTTCCCATGAAGGAAGTTTTCTAATTAAATTGAATCTCTTTAAACTCCGAGTTTATTCTTTTTGAGTAGAGTTCACTTGTTTCTATGGCTATAATTTAATGAACACTCGAGCCCAAGTATATGGACTCAAGCCTAATGCTTTTGTGTAGAGTTTACTCTATGGTTTGACAAACGAAGAAGAGTTTACAAAATAGGTAAACTCGAGCATGTTATGACTGCTTAACTTGAGAGATATTACTCCAGGTGCTATTCGACAAAAAGCTTAGAGAATATTCGAACTCGAGCCTACCTTAGTGAACTCGAGTTCACATGGTGAAACGAGAATACAAACTCCAGAGTTTACATCAAACTCCGAGTTTGCTATCTCGAAGATAAACCGGACACTCTAAAAGCCTTACGAACTCGAGCCCGACTTAGAGAACTCGAGTTTAAGACGGAAGCAAAAATGATCGTTTCGATTTCATCCTGATTCTTTTGAACCGCAAAACTTACCATGTTTATACGAATTGATGGCATTTATTTAGTGTATTCAAACGTATTTAACTACTCTATATTGAGAATGTTTCAGGTATTAAAATCGGATCAAACGAATCATTAACGCGAAGAATCGAAGAATGATTTCACGCGTCCAGAATTGAATCGGCTGAAGTTCAGGACCCAACGGCTATAATCCTCATCAAACTGAATTTCAATTGAAGAACATACTAAGTTGAGAAGTAACGGTCACATTGCAACTCACCACTATATAAAGAGCTGATTACAAACTTAGAACAACACCGAAAGATCAAGCAGAAACGAAAAGCAAGCTCAAGAATTCTTATACATTCGGTTTTCTTTACGTATTGTATTTTGATATACAAAGAGCCTCAGTGTTTATCATTACCTTCTCTGTGAGAGAGATTATATTCAAATTATCCATTCATTGTAAAAGATCTCAAGTCAAGGGGACTTGGAGATTGGGATTTCAGAGTACAACTTGTAAGGGGAGTGTATCCTAGAGAGAGGATAATCCTTGAGTACGAGTGTGTATACGAGTTAAAGTGATAGTAGAAAAACCCGGAGAATCTGGGACCGGACGTAGGTCAAGAATTTAGACCGAACCGGGATAAACTTTCTGTGTCAAGCTCTTCTTCCCTATCTCTTTACGTTTAGCTTCAGCTTGGGTGCAAAGTTATTATAAAAGTTTTAAAATCCCCAATTCACCCCCCTCTTGGTGATTTCCTTTCGTTTTCATTTATTCCTCAACTTAGCAACTTTGTTAAACCTCTCCATCAACGTCTAAACAAAAATCCTTCCCCTTGGACTGATGTTCATACTGAAGTTGTCAAACATATCAAAAGGCAGGTCAAGGAACTTCCGTGTCTTAACCTTCCTGTTCCATCTGCCTTCAAAATAGTCGAAACAGATGCTTCTGAATTAGGCTATGGAGGTATTCTTAAACAACATTTTGACGGAAAAGAACAAATCATTTCTTATACGTCGAAACATTGGAATCCTGCTCAGCAGAATTACTCTACGATCAAAAAAGAAATTTTGGCAATTGTTTTATGTGTTTCAAAATTTCAAGCTGATCTTTTAAACCAAAGATTTTTAATCCGCATTGATTGTAAGTCTGCAAAAGATGTTTTACAAAAGGATGTTAAAAATCTTGCATCAAAACAAATTTTTGCCCGTTGGCAACCCATTTTGAGTGTTTTCGATTTTGATATTGAATTCATCAAAGGCACCTCTAATTCTCTTCCTGATTTCCTTACCCGTGAGTTTTTACAGGGTAGTTCTTAGGATTGAGAGTAAAACTAACCCACAAACCCTTTCCCTCTCCAGAAAATGCCAAGAAAGAAAAAACCTGGCGAAGAGCCAAAAGACAAGCAACCCCTCCATGTGGAGGAAGAAGATAAACAGAGCTACTCTCAAGACGCTCAAAAACCAATCTCCAGCCATGAATTGCAGGAGATCATCAAACAATTGCTTCAACAGCAAACTCCTTCACCCGAGGGATCAACCAGTCAGACAGTTCCCCAAATACAGGGATCCAGACTGCAAACAAGATCTCAATCAGGGTCATCCACCCCCAAACCGGAGTCATCCACTCCAAAAACTGAGTCTCAAACCCAAAGACTCATTTCTTCCAAACCGGGCAGGAAAACCACTGATTCCTATGCTAAGAAACCTCAAACCCAAACTTGGGAAGAAGTATTGGCCAAAAAGGATAACAAAACCCAGGCCCTTGAATATGATAGGGCACTTGCTTTATCATTAATTGCCTCTTCTTCACAGGCAATCAATAAACAAGAGTATGATTCAGCCAATACTAAATTTGCTCTTGAATTAGCCCAGAAAAAGCCTCCTCAGGTTACAACACCGTTATTGGTTACTCCAGCTAATAACCCAATGGATACTCCTTACATTGCAAAAATTGAGCAAGTAAAGCCTATCCTACAACTTGAACCTGAGTTTTCCTTTGGAACACCCAACGAGGTAGCATTGAAAGTTTGCCCTTCAGGATTTCATTTCATTCCTACCAATTTACAAAAAACCAGAGAATACTATGAGCTAATATTGGTTCATTCTCGATCTATCGAGTTAACTCGGTACACATCAAAAGAGGATGAAACTCTAATAACTCATTCTACTCTCCAAATTGTAAAGGTCCTCACACCTTCCCAGTAGGGACAAGATTTATCAAAGCCTAAATATTTTGACATTAAATATGAACCTAAAGGATATAATTACTGGGACTATAATAACGCCTGATATAATGTCTTTTGGGATTAGAATAATATTTTCAAACATACTTGGTTTATTTACTTTTTTAAAAAAAACCAAGTACACTTTTCCTCAATGGTTTCAACATTGGTGGACCTTCTACGGGCCAATTCCAGAAATTCTTCCACCAACTTTTCAGACAGCATTGAGCCTTTTTAAGAAAAAATTCAATCATAGTGGTGATCCTTTTCCAATTGATCTTCACTATTTTTCCAAATTATCTGTATCCTGGATTTTCTCTTGGCAATACAGATTTTCATATAATGACAGAAGTTCTCCAAATCTGCCGGTCCTACAAAGATTACCCTTTGTACGTTGGTGGGCAAAGTTCAACCTGTCCAAGGTCAACTCCAAAGCAGTAGAACAGTGGTTCAAAGACAACCCAAGTTTTCTTTCTGCTTCCGAGGAGAGTAGGTTTTTAAACCAAAAGAGCCATGCTCAAACCGCCCTTGCTGCTATCTCAAATAAACAGGAGTACATCCAACAACTCAATATCATGCTTAAGCAACTCCAGCAAAGCGAAACTGAGAATCAAGCTAGTTCTTCGAAAGAAGAAGGTTCAGTCCAAAGCGATGATGAAGATTTCGTTGTCAATTTGGGTGAAGATTAAACTTACAGTTTTTGACGGAGGCACCAAATAAAGTAGCTTCCATGTATAAGACTGTATAAATTGTCCTATTGTACGCTATAGTAGTACTAGGTATGTTCACTGTAGCACCAAAACACTGTAGCCCGTAGGTCACAGAATTGGTTACTGTAGTGTCGGCAGAACTGTAGCTAATCATTCAAATTTTTACCGAACAGTACCAGTCACCCTAACTGGAACTGTGCAAACAATGCTTCACTCCTGACTATAAAAAAGCTGAAGCTCCATTCAGTTGAGGCAGGTTCGGAACCACTCCTTCTCTCTATTTTCTTTCTCTGCCTTCTCTCTACCTCATCCTTTCTCTTTCTGCTACCTTTCCCCTTTTATTTACAAGCTTTCGTTTGTAAGTTTTTACATTTCAATAAACCTGTGTTTCCTTTTATGTTCTGCATTTACATTTCATCTATTCCCCCTCTGATGAGATAAGTCTATTCCCCATTCTTATCTCATCTTCTTTTATTTTCTTCTGCACATTTATTTCCAGTTCTTTACTTTATGCTTTAAATTTCCAGTTATTCTCTCTACTTCTCAGTTTACGATTCTCCCTCTCCCCTTTCCGATCCTTTTGGGGTCACTCTCGTATATATGTATGTATGTATGTATGTATTGAACAATATATCTCTTACACACACATACACAGATACATGTACATGCATGTGTATGTATATATATACATATACATGTATATACATATTTTCATTTAGTTAGTTCCTAATTAAAATAAATTGAACAATATATCTCTTACACACACAGAGATACATGTACATGCATGTATATGTATATGTATATATATATATATACATGCACATACATGTATGTATGTATGTATGTATGTGTGTGTGTGTGTGTGTGTGTACACACACACACACACACACACACACACACACATATACATATACATGCATGTCTATGTCTATGTGTGTACACGCACACATACATGCATGTATATGTATATGTGTGTGTGTCTACATATACAGATATATATCTCACACAGAGAGAGAGAGAGAGAGAGATATATATATATATATATATATATATATATATATATATATATGTATGTATGTATGTATGTATGTATGTATGTATGTATGTATGTATGTATGTATGTATGTATGTGTATGTATGTATGTATACACACCGTATTTTTATTTTCTTAGTTCCTAATTAAATTTAATAAATTAAACAACATATCTCTTTCATATATATCTGTATAAAAAATATCAATATCATTGAAATCACGCATTAAATTTAATCAATAAACACTAAGTTTTTGCTACTTATCATTAGAATAAAAGCCTTAACGATTACATGACCGTTGTGATTTTATCTCATATTAATAGCTATTTACAAGTATGTAGCCTAGAATTTTGATAGTTAAGAGAAGTAAAACAAACAACTATTTGTAAACAAACCGTCGTTGATACGCATTAAAAAAACAGTCGAGCCTCCCTCACGCCATTTTATTTTATTTTAAGTTACAACGACTGGTTTTATTTGTTGTTCTCTCCCTTCCATTAAAATATAAAGTTTTCTCTTTAAAACCCAACAGTATACAGAACGTCTTTCTCAAATCCATCATCCTAAACGCAGATAAGAGTCTCGAGACCCACCTATCTCCTTTGCTGCACCCAACGGCCCCACCCTTGCCGCCAAGGAGATTCGCTATAGCGGTGTGAGCGACTCCAACTCGTCCTCTGTTGTGAACTACGAACGTGCTCCACAGCCTCCAGATCTGTCGTTTGCTAGTTGCAAATTTGGGTTGTAGATCTGCATCTCTCCCCCCTACTAAACAACATGCTGAGCAACGATCTTGAGCACCGTACGTGAAAAGGAGGAAGCCCCCCCGGTAGGCGATGATGAGGATACTAGAGCTCTATTTCCTAGTGCTTTCTTTTGTTGAAATTCTGAATGGATAGTTCCATTGTAGTGTTTTTCTGCTCTATTTTCTGATGCTTTCTTTTGTCTGTAAGCAGTTCTTTTATTTGTCTTCTGCTTCATTCAATTAAGACTTGAGAGGTTTTATTTTTCTTCTTATTTTTGTGCTTCGTTGGACATGAAACACTCTATTTCGTGCATCGAATATTGAATGGTGCTGCTTATCGTCCATTTTCAATCCATTCTTTTTCTCATGAGGCTTTAGCTTTATCCAATTGCACCTTATATTGTGCTTTAGATGGTTCTATGGACTGCCTAGCACGCGTGCGTGCTGTAGATTTGTGGATATACAACGACTGTTATTTAAATAATTGTCGTTGAAATTCAACGACTGTTTTTTAAAAACAATAGTGGTAAGTCATAAACTTTCAACAACACTTTTTTCCACGACCCTTAAAAATAGTCGTCTAAGGGTCTTAAAAACGGACATTAAAAGTGTTTTTTGTTGTAGTGATACGAATACTTATTGCAAGGATTAGGACAAGGCTCACTACACATAATTGTTAGCTAGATTTGTCTTCAATTTGCTCTAGCATTCACAACAATACGTCATTGTCTTCTTTTACAATACGTCACTTTAAGGAACATCGTAAGTAAGCTGTAATGCATGCATTGAAGTAGTTAGTCACAAATTTGATAATAATTACATTAAAAAAAATCATTTTATACCTGGATTGTGTCTCAAATATGTTGCTTCACACAATCATCGATATTTCTCCACTCCTCTATCAAGATGTTAGGCTTGTTGCGTGCTACTAGGAAGCTAATAAAACTCCTATATCTGCTTGCATTAGGCCCGATTGGTTTTTAATATCTAACAAAATCAATCGGGATCTTTTTCCCGGCACTCTGACTTAGAGCAATCTCTCTTAATCGTGTACCTCTTCTACCCCTTCATAAAGACTAGTTACTAGGTTCACTTTAAAATGTGTAAGGCTCACTCTGATTCACACTAGCTGGCTTGCTTTGAAAAGTAATAGAATGGCTTGGACCCTTCATTTTCCTATTAAGAGATAACAAAATAAGGTTAATCGATTAAATTATAACATCAAATAACTATATAACAAATAACTAACAAATAATTCAAATAATATAATTCATGATGATAATTACTTTAGCTAGCTAACTTTCAAAGTAATATTTAAAAAATTCAAATGCAGATAATATCTCCCCAAGTCTCCTCTTTGCTTCTTGTAGCAATTTCTGATAAACAATATAGAAATAGATGTTATAAGATTACATGTTTCATTCTCAGAAACAAAAGGGGCAAGTAAATAACAAGTGATTATGATTAATTTGGAACAACAACAACAAAGCCTTAGACCAAGTTTTTTTTTTTCCTTTTTTGACAAGTGTGAGAGAGCAAGTTACATATATAACATATAATCATAATCATGCAAGTTTCAGATAATTTTAGCTGTGCAAATCATGAAGAGCTTGCAAATATATCATTAATACAACAGGTACACTAGTAAAAACTAAAAACCGAATTGATAGTGTAAATTTCATGACTAGCTTGGTAGTATTTGATAGCTTGTCAGCACTCATCAGAATCACATTTCACTCTTTCTAATTCAGATTTACTGAGGGTGGCTATGTTTGAAACAATATAATATTATTATTGTTATGAACTATAAGTTCACTCTAATTAAATCATTTTCTTTTCTTCAGCGCTGCATAAAAGCATATAATTATGATATTCTCAGCCGACTTTGAGAATTTGTGGTGTCTTTCAAATCTTATGAGTGTAGTACAATTTGCTTTCTAATTGAGGTTCAAGATCCTTCATGTTTTTCTTTTTTAACCAAGTATAAGAATGTAATGACACAAGTAAAGTAATATGCATCAGTAACGACCGTAACAATTGTTTCCAGAACACTTTACATATTGAATATATAATAGGTTCATTTAACTGTGTGTATTAAGAGTATTGGCTCAAAAGGAAAAACCTATGGCATTAACAGTGCTCGACAATGCAGTCTACGTTGACATTTTGATTTTTGACAGTTGAATAGCTAAAACAAATAAATTACAGCATAATAGGTCATAGTTTAGTTTAAAAAGTTTCATAACCTTTCCTCATTGACCAATCTTAGAAATCTTCAAAAAATTCAAGTAAATGCTGAAGAAATGCATAAAAAAAGGTGTCAAGGTGAGAACATTTATCATGACTAGATGGTCATATACAATAGATAGAAACTTATAGAACCAAAAAGTCTTTTTCTTGTGTTATACGAACCTTGCACGTGAGCTTGGCCAAGCCAAGAGACTACGCTTAGGTGCCATGGTCCTATAATTGGGAATTCTAGCAGAACTAACAAAACCCACTATTGGAAGGTTTTTTTTTTTTTTTTTTTTGCGCAAATCTAACCCTATAAAACGTAACTTATTCGGGTTTCTATTACTTCAAGAGTGCAAGATTTCTAGTTCCACTGAGCATTATTGAAGCCCTGTGTGGTTCTGACAAAAGAGGATGACAAACAAAATAAAATTGCACTAAATTGTGTTCAGAGGTAGGAAAATGGGGTGCGAGGAGCGTGTAAGGTTATAGTTGTACCAAAAATTGGAAGAAGGAAAAAAAACTTAGGCGAAAAGTGAGCTTAGTAGAACAAGTTTGTCGAGAGAGAAACGTGAAGCAACGACAAGGGCACACAACAGAGGAATGCCGACAACAAAATAGCAGCAATGAGTGTGCACACACAATTGGTGATGGTGATGATGGAGAAGCGACTTGTGAAGGAGGACCGGGGAGCAACGGCAGAGTTCAGAAAAGCGACAGACTTAGAGTTATAACAACAAGAAGAGAGGTTTAAAGAACAAAATTCAATTTACACTCGACAAAGAGAAGATTCAAGGAGCGAGTTTTAATTTGGGGCCGGTGTTTTAGACCGGTTATGCTCAAAATCAGGTATAAAAAGTTCATCTTTTAGATCGGTTATTTGAAACATGAGGTCTTAAAAGTAATAAATATATTATTTTTTAGAATTACGTCTTAGACTGATTATAAGAAACATCAGGTCTAAAAAGTTTCATCTTTTAGACCGGTTATAAAAGATAACTAGTCTAAAAAGTATTCGACATTTTATTTTTTTTCTATTCTTTTATCTTTTTAGATCGGGTGTTCGCTAATCCGGTCTAAATAATATCTTTTAAACCTTATATTAAAGGAATCGGTTTAAGAAGTTATTTATATTTATAAAACCTGTCACCAGTCATAATTTTTAAACCTGATCCTCTATAACCAATCTAAATGCAGCGGTCTAAAAACCATTTTTTGTACCAATGTATTGTTGGTATCCGTACACGCAGCGGAGTAAAAAAAACTTTTACGGATCCCTTAGGCGGATCGTTCAACGGCGTTTAAATCAAGGTTTAGGGTTTCCGAATCGTACCTTTGCAGAACTGTTTGAACTGGTGGGCTACCTTCTCGATCGCGAGGCCGACTCTTTAGAATCGCCTTCCTCTACGGTATCCACACGAATGGCCTTCGAAACACGAACGAAAGCGTGCTAGCGCCTCAATCGTGCGTCTCTATTTTCTGTCTAGGGTTTCTCCCGGCTTTCTAATACGCTCGACAAAATGTCCCATCAGTTTTCTAAACCTGGCAAGCGTATTATATTCAAAACAAATTTTGAATCTGGATTAAAAAATATTAATTAAATCTATCTCGATAGATCTAATCAAATCTATTTATTTAATCCGAATTAAAGCCCTCTCGATTTAATTTATATTTATAAATTAAATCAAGATATGATATCGTTATATTTAATTTCAAATGAGATCCGATATCTCGCTCAAATTAAATCGATATGCAATATCTTTATTCGAAAATTAAATCGAGATACAATATCTCAATTTATTATAGTTATTTAATTTATCAAATAAATTAAATACTATATATAATAATATTATTGTCAATAAATAATATCATTATTATTTTCAATTTAATATATATATTAAATCAAGATATGATATCATTATATTTAATTTAAAATGAGATCCGATATCTCGGTTTAAATTAAATCGATATGCAATATCTTTATTCGAAAATTAAATCGAGATACAATATCTCAATTTATTATAGTTATTTAATTTATCAAATAAATTAAATACTATATAAAATAATATTATTGTCAATAAATAATATCATTATTATTTTCGAATTTAATATATTTATATATGCATATATATATATACACACACATCCTAGATTAAATAAGTATTCATTAAATCTTAAACACATTTAAGATTCAATGAATCTGGATACTCTTGCTCGTGTTGGGCCATTCTTGTGTGCGACCCTGTAGGCCCACATGAGATTGGCAGCGGGCCAATATTGTACCAGCCCACAAGTCGCAAGCGGCCTCTAGTAAGACATTGCGACTACCCAATTCATATGGGGATCGTTGATAAGTACAATGACTTGCCCCTAGGGCATAATTTCCAACAGACTCCCACTTGCACTAGGTGCAATCATTAATTACCTTAATTCCCATTGCCCTAACATGACGCTCATGTTTTACTTGTGCAAGCGGCTTAGTAAGAGGATCAACGTCATTGTTTATGCGATATAACCTATCGTACAACCATGTCACGTCCCTTTTGTCACGCGATAATTTGGTCAAGGATGAGGCATGGAAAATGTCAACTTCCTGTTCTTGACCATTACTTTCTCGATTCTTGAGTAGTCTAACAATTGAGATGGAAACTCCTTTCCATCGTAGTATGGCCATACATTTCTCAGACTCACTCATCGAGGGCCCAAGATATCTCTCTACAAATGTGAGGGACAAATCCCATCTTGACCACTCACATTCCTCCGCATGAGAACCACTGATCCCGATCCTAGCCTTTATCATCACCCGGTCAAAGGTGACTTTTGACTAGGTCAAAGACCAGCGACTCATCATGTAGGAATCCATGATGATCTCAGTCAAAGGGCGTTGTGACGCGGTTATACATGAGAAAAGCTTATGACTTATTCCATGCAGCTTTCTCATAGTGGGTCGGTCCAGCACCTTGTACTCTTACAAGTGCCTATGACTTTGACTCGTATCCCCATACTCATGTTATCACTATAAACATGCAAATGAAATGATAACTAAAGGAGAATTCTTTAAATAACATTAACGTTTAAAGTATAATGACTTGCTTTCTCCTGGTACTTTGCATAATATTTTTTTTTTTGTATCACCTCTATCATTGATTTCTCTGATAAGATGAAATCGCTTGAGTATATGGTTGGTCCTTTGATGTGACCTAGGCTCCTTGGTCCGCGAATAGCACCGCTATTGTCACGAGAACAAGTCTATTGGATTTGAGATGGTAGGAACCACCCCTAGTTCATTAATGAACTTACTAATCCAAAAGGCCTCCTCACCGCATCCGATGCCGCTATATACTCGCCTTCTATTGCGAATCAACTACAATTGCTCGCTAAGAGCTCTTCCAGCTCACTGCACCACCATTCAACAGGAATACATATCCTGATTGCGATCTTGAATGATCTTGGTTAGTTTGGAAACTCGCATCTATGTAACCAGTCACACAGAGCTCATCCTCCAAGCCACCATATACCAAGAATAAGTCCTTAGCCCTTCTTAAGTACTTAAGGATATTCTTGACAGCAGTCCAGTGATCCTCATCGGGATCTTGTTGATATCTACTGGTCATACTCAAGGCATATGAGACATTCGATTGAGTACATAACATGGCATACATGATAGATCCAATGGCGGAGGCATATGGAATCTTACTCATGCAGTCTCTTTGATCCTGTGTACTAGGACACAGATTCTCACCGAGATGGATGCCATGAGACATGGGCATATTACCCTTTTGAATTCTCGCATACTGAATCTATGCAGATCTTGTCTATGTATGTGCTCTGACTTAGGCCTATCAGCCTCTTAGATCTATCTCTATAGATCATAATCCCAAGGATGTAAGTGGCTTCGCCTAAATCTTTCATTGAGAAAGACTTTCCTAACCAAGACTTGACACTCGCAAGGTAGGAATGTCATTCCCAATGAGTAGGATGTCATCAACATAAAGCACTAGAAATACAACTGTGCTCCCACTAACCTTCTTGTAGGGGAAAAGGTTCTATCATAGTCTACACCATGAGTTTGGGCGAATCCTTTTGCAACCAGTCGTGCCTTGAAGATATTTACTTTGCCATCCATGTCAGTTTTCTCTTTGAAAACCCACTTGCACCCAACGGCTTTTACACCTTCAGGTGGATCGACTAAGGCCCATACCTCACTGTCGTACATGGATTGCATTTCAAACTTCATGGCACCAAGCCATCTTTCGGAGTTGGGTCCCACCATGGCCTCACGATAGGTAGTTGGCTCATTGTGCTCAATGAGCAAAACATCACGGCTTCCGAATCAGAAATCCATATCTCTGAGGCTGTAGTCGTGTTCTATCGGACCTTCGTGGGTCTTGTGTTACATGAGTAGGCTCAACAACTTGTTGTGAGTCTTCTCCGTTTTCCATCTGTGGTTCTATGTCGTCTTGTGACTCTTGAAATTCTTCGAGGTTCACCTTACTCCCACTGGTTCTTTTAGAGATAAACTCTTTTTCCAAAAAGACACCATTCCGAATAACAAACATTTTGTGATCGGTGGGATTGTAGACATAGTATCCTTTAGTTTCCTTAGGATACCCCACAAAATGGCATTTTGAGGATCTGGATGATAATTTATCAGAGGCTTGATGTTTGAAATAAACCTCACATCCCCAAATTTTTAAGAAATGACAAACTGGGTTTCTTCCCATTCCATATCTCATATGGTGTCTTTTCAACTGCCTTCGACGGAACACGATTTAGTGTGAACGCAGCTGTTTCTAGGGCATGGCCCCAAAAGGAAGGTGGAAGATCTGTTTGACCCATCATAGATCGAACCATATCTAATAGAGTTCGATTCCTCCGCTCAGAAACACCATTCCATTGAGGTGTTCTGGAGGAGTAAGTTGCGAGACGATCCCACAACTCCTAAGATGGTCAATGAACTCTTGGCTCAAATATTCACCACCCCGATCGGATCGAAGTGTCTTAATTGTTTTGCCAAGTTGATTTTGCACTTCATTTTGGAATATTTTGAACATTTCAAAAGATTCCGACTTATGTTTCATTAAATAGATATATCTATATCTACCGAAATCGTCTATAAATGTAATGAAGTACAAATGACCTCCTCTGCGAGATGTATTCATTGGTCCACACACATCGGTATGTATGAGGCCCAATAAATTGGTGGCTCTCTCACTGTGTCAAGTAAAGGTGCATTTGTCATCTTTCCCAATAAACAAGACTCGCATGTATCAATTGATTCAAAATCAAATGAGTTAAGAAATCCATCTTTATGGAGTTTCGAAATGCGTTTCTCATTTATATGGCCTAGACGACAATGCCATAGATAGGTCGGATTCAAATCATTTGACTTGAACCTTTTACTAGTTATGTCATAGATATGTCCATTCAATTTTCTACTGTCCTTGAGATCCTACATTTATTCAAATGTGAGATCCACATGTAGTATCCAATACCCATGTTGAGGAAGTAGAAAACGAATATCTATGACATAGATACTTGAAGCGATAGCCCCGCTATCCTTCTTGTTCTTGTCCAGATCTTCGAGGTAGAGTTTGCAATTTCTTTTCAAATGACCAAGTTCATTGTAAAAGAAGCAGACTCTATCCTTCGAAGGTTTTGCCTTCTTGGCTTTTGGTTTCATACCCCTTCCTTTCTAAATGGACAAAACAGAACTAGGCCTCTCTAAGGCTCAGCTTAGCAATTTTGAGCATCTCATGTAGTTCAGAAATTGATTCCTCCATGTTGTAATCCATGACAAAGTTATCATAACTTCCTGGGAGTAAGTTCAAGATCACATCTTTAACTAACTCCTTGGACATGGGGAATCCAAGCCTCTCAAGGTGATCAATGTAGCCCTTATCTTTAAAACATGAGGACTAACTGATGCACCCTCAACCAGCTTGCAGGAATGAAAGGCCTTTGTGGTCTCATACCTCTCTTGCCTTGCCTGTTACTGGGAACATTTCCGTAGGATGAACAATCATCCCGAGAGGCCTCCACATGTTCTAGATCTCTATTGAGGTCTAAAAGCATAGTGGCAAGCATCGGGCATCTCGTATCCACGAGAGTCATCCTTATGCTTCGTATAAGCATTAGTCGAGCTCTTGGATCAGCAGCTGCAGGCTCGTCAGGAATGGGTTGATTGATGAGATATTCTTTTTTCTTTCGTGTTTAGGATCAACACTTAAGTTCCCAAACATGTCAAGAAAATTTTTCTCATCAAGTTCGTCCTTCTTAAGGACGGATCGCATTGATGGTGTTGAAGTATTACTAGACTACATGATTCTACAACTAAAGTTATGCAAAGTTTAAGTAGTAACCTCCCACTGAATTAAGAACCCTCATTATAATTAGTGGGCTAAGATCCATATTTGGCTTAAATTTAAGTCCGCTTTGGCAGGACGCTTAAATTTAAGTTATTTAGGTAGGCAAACATTTTCCAATTACATCACATGTAATTCTTAGATCTTTATGGGATTCGATCATCATATGATCGGCACGTTTAGTCCCATCTAATGCCTTGAGATCCAAAACCGTTTTGATGATCTCAATTAAGTCAAGACAATTAATGAATATTGAGTATCACCATTACTCACTCTCGTCTCACCAAGATAACTCAGATGCATCCACTTTGGTGGAACATACACATTGGTGATCTAGGTTTTGACAAGCATTCATTAATTGACGGCATTAAGACTTAAGATTTGATTTAGAGGGTATAATTAGATTAATCCTATTAATTATACTTATATGAATGCAATCACTATTGTATCTCATATAATATCTAAATTAATTATGAGTGATCTAATCAAAACATAATTAAAACTCTAAATTGATTATGAGTGATCTAATCAAATCATAATTAAAATTCTAAATTAATTATGAGTGATCTAATCAAAATATAATTAAAATTTTAAATTAATTATGAGTGATCTAATCAATCCATAATTAAAAATCTAAATTAATTATGAGTGATTTAATCAAAACATAATTAAAACTCTAAATTAATTATTAGTGATCTAATCAAACCATAATTAAAATTCTAAATTAATTATGCAATGATCAAATCCAAAACATAATCAAGGACTGCGACACAACATGGGTCACCTAACCTAGAATCCTCTCAAGCCAGTGAGAGGACTTCTCTAGATAAAATTAAAGAAAAATACTTCATGAGAAACCTCGTTTCAACATAGCATGCCATATTCGGGATCCCTACATGATCAAAATAACTTCATGTTTTCGAAAATAATTTCCCAAAAAACGTGATTTTTTCGAAAATAATTTCCAAAAAAAAAAACGTGATTTTTTTTTCCCGAAAATTTCAAACCCTAACGAACTGATCGACATCAGATCTGAACGTTTCAGATCCACGCGAATCAGCTACACAGTCCGATCTGAACAATTCAGAGAACTGACGCAATATCCGACTAGCTATCCGTAGAAACCCTAACGCGAGTTTTGTAATTCAAACGCATACAAAGATCGGTTTTAGCATATATATCATATATATAAACACGCGTAAAACCTAATTTAAACGCACGGTTGAGTTGGCTCTGATGCCACTGTTGGTATCCGTACACGCAGCGGAGTAAAAAAAACTTTTACGGATCCCTTAGGCGGATCGTTCAACGGCGTTTAAATCAAGGTTTAGGGTTTCCGAATCGTACCTTTGCAGAACTGTTTGAGCGGTGGGCTACCTTCTCGATCGCGAAGCCGACTCTTTAGAATCGCCTTCCTCTAGGTATCCACACGAACGGCCTTGAAACACGAACGGAAGCGTGCTAGCGCCTACGAAGCGTGCGTCTCTCTATTTTTCTGTCTAGGGTTTCTCGCGGCTTTCTAATACGCTCGACAAAATGTCCCGTCGGTTTTCTAAACCAGCGGCGTATTATATTCAAAACAAATTTTGAATCTGGATTAAAAATATATTAATTAAATCTATCGATAGATCTAATCAAATCTATTTATTTAATCCGAATTAAAAGCCCTCTGATTTAATTTATATTTATAAATTAAATCAAGATATGATATCGTTATATTTAATTTCAAATGAGATCCGATATCTCGGTTCAAATTAAATCGATATGCAATATCTTTATTCGAAAATTAAATCTGAGATACAATATCTCAATTTATTATAGTTATTTAATTTATCAAATAAATTAAATACTATATATAATAATATTATTGTCAATAAATAATATCATTATTATTTTCGAATTTAATATATATATTAAATCAAGATATGATATCATTATATTTAATTTAAAATGAGATCCGATATCTCAGTTTAAATTAAATCTGATATTCAATATCTTTATTCGAAAATTAAATCTGAGATACAATATCTCAATTTATTATAGTTATTTAATTTATCAAATAAATTAAATACTATATAAAATAATATTATTGTCAATAAATAATATCGCCCACAAGTCGCAAGCGGCCTCTAGCAAGACATTGCGACTACCCAATTCATATGGGGATCGTTGATAAGTACAATGACTTGCCCCTAGGGCATAATTTCCAACATGTATCCACTTCCTTCTTGTCAACACCACTCACTTTCTAAATAATTCTACATATTTAGGCAGATGCACCTGACGGATACATCATGGTAAAGCCATATTCGGAAAACTTTTGTTCTAGCCATTACGTTCCCAAGACCTTCGTCTGCTCAGATCCAGTGACAGTTAGCAATGAGCACTTCGCTTTGGCCAACAACAATACCAGAAACAATGGGCACATAGCATTCTCAATAATCCAAGAAATCCACCTGTTAGCTGTTGGAAGACGTCACAATTGTCGGTGGAGTAAGGAATCATTCCTCACTTATTTATCTCCGTCAGTGATGACAAGCTCAAGCTGCTCCATTTTTGTGGATAGCACCCAGATTTTTTTACATTTTAAGGGCAATTGTCTTTTGGCCAGTCCCAGTGTGGAATGAAATTTGGTTCCCACACCAAAATTGGAGGGAAGCCAAATTCATTTACATAAAGCAAATTGATTTCACACATCAATAATTTCCTACCAAATTGTCCCACCAAATAACTGCAGCCATTAGAAAATTTTGATTTTCCATTTCCTTCAACTAATTTTCGTTAATCCAGAGAGACCGCTAGTTTCTGGATGAAAGCATCCACTGGAAGGGAGAGATTCCTTAACGAGGATGCAGAAGAAGTCCCATGTCTTGTGATGATTTGATCGAAGGATTTGATAGGAAGATAATGATAGATAATGACCAGCATCATATTCAAGTTTGAAAGCTAATCTCACTCAAATTTTAATTTTCCCAATACACCTTTTTACTCTTCCTAACAACTCTAACCATTTTGCAACCACCACCATTAAAAAAACAAAAAACAAATCCTCATTTTTAGCAAGGTTGACTGTTTTTAAGTTCGCAACTTGCAAAAATAAATATCAAAGTGTATATTTTGATGCGTTTAACCTACTGGGATTGAGATTTAGATCATCCATTGTGGCCAATTTTTATTTTATTTTATTTTATATGTATTTTATTTATTTAGATTAATTATATGCTGCATCTTGAAATATTTTTTACACATAGTATTTCAAATTAATTAATTTTCAGGATACTGGTGTTACAGGAAAAATATTTCTTAATGCAGGACTAAAAATTAATTAATTTGAGATATTGGGTGAAAAAATATATTTCATGCAGCATATATATATATATATATATATATATATATATATATATATATATATATATATATATAATG
Source organism: Acacia pycnantha (assembly GCA_025563575.1). Classification (NCBI taxonomy): domain Eukaryota; kingdom Viridiplantae; phylum Streptophyta; class Magnoliopsida; order Fabales; family Fabaceae; genus Acacia; species Acacia pycnantha. Next base: position 1,956,003 of record JAMWYP010000026.1, on the reverse strand, counting down.
CCCACACACCTAACAAGCATATAAGAGAAAGTATGGAATGAGAACCCCAATATTAGGCTGACTTTTTGGCTCATGAAGGTTATAATAATAGGTGCTTGGCATGTTTTTGGAAGATACGCGCATAGTGTGTGTCTATATATATATATATATACACGCGCTTAGTTTTGTGTGTTTTGTTTGGATTTTGATTTTCTCATAATTCAGTAATCAAGCGTTAGCTTGCCTTCCTATTGCAAAATAATAATAATAATAATAATAATAATAAATAAATAAATACAAATCGTGTTATAACTTTAGTCTTTATAATTTATTTTTGTGGTTTCTTGTCCCTTTTATCAGTTTTATGTGTCCTATTTGAAATATTAGTCCGTTTATTTTGAAAAATATTAAGAAAGACTGAACTGACCCAAACAATGTTAATTTTGCTAAGATAGACTTAGCTCCATCAAACAGTGATTAGGGAAAAGGCATGCAGACCTAGAGAAAAATTTTAAAATTTGTTTGATTAAAAACAGAAAATAAAAATCTCAAAAACAAAAGCGCATGATTGAATGAGAGAAGGTCATCACAGAAGCAATACGGTATTGGACTTTAAAACTGTTACGGACCTAGTCAATGCCCGCTAACTAACCAACTAGCACAGGGGGCAATCCACGTGAGGATAGCAACCTCCTAACAGAAGGACCTAGTCATCAGGGCAGTTAGCAAGATCGCCGGGCACGCACAACGTGGGAGCCAGAGATCCAACCAACAAGGTATACTCTCTATATATACGTAGAAGAGATACTCTGCCAAGGTACACACTTCTAGTCCCAGACTATTTACATACAGTTACACTGTGCACACACCGCACCCCTTAGGCGAAACGCCTGGTTGTGTACAGTGATCCATACTTCCCTTGTACGCTTGCCCTATAGGCATACGAGAGGGAACGGTGGCACCGACCGTGGGGATTGGTAAACTTCAATTCCCGTGACCATGAGGATCAGCACCCGTGCTTCAAGCCATAAGCAGGTAGAGACGGATTGAACCGCAGACCACCGTCTACCACCTCGGCAACCACCACATGAGCAGCCGGATGACCATCTCGGTAACAACCAGCAGGATGAAGAAGATCGGCTATCACAGCCGGAGCAACCTCTCATCCCTAACAACGATCATCCCTCGCAAGACAACCCGACGGATACAGAGTCCTCGGCTCCGCGAAATCATCGCCACGAGCATCAGAACTCCAATTTGGTTGGTAACCAAGAGAACCCGGTCGTCGAACCAGACTTCCGCTCCCTCCAAACCGGGATGCTTGCAATAATGAGGCGTATGGATAACATGGACAAGCGCCATACCCTCCACTTCCAGCGGTGGGAGGAGCAGCAGAAGAAAGGGAACTCGGCTTACACCGGCGAGGACTGGGAAGAAAAGTCTGGAAGGAGGACCCCGTTTCCCAGAGAAGTTAAATTTAACCGAGCTTACGAAGTATGACGGCACTCAAGACCCGACGACTCACTTGGAGGACTTTGACATGCACATGGCAGTAAGAGGTCTGGAGGAGCCAATCGTTGCACGGATTTTTGCTGCAACCCTTAAAGGACCAGCATTGAAGTGGCTCCACACTCTCCCAGTGGGGTCAGTACATAAATTTGAGGACTTAGCTGAGGCTTTTGAGTTGCACTTCGCGACTAGTAAACGGCAACCGAAGTCCCAATATTCTCTATCCAAAATCAGGCAACGAACCGGCAAGACGCTCAAGAGCTACCTGGATCGCTTTAAGCATGCGGCCCTGCAGGTGCGCGGATTAAATGTGGACGTACACGTCCATTTGTTGGTCGACGGCCTTGATAAAGAATCCCGCCTGGCTGAATCTTTCTTGAAGGAACGGGTGAAAAATCTCAACGATTTTATAACTCGTTCAAAGAAATACCTCGAGGTGGAGCGGTGCGTGTGGCAAATGATCCGAGAAGGGACCAAGGCAGAGCCACTCCACCCAGAGATAGAGATTACACGGAGAATAGGAAGAGGGACCCCCGCCGAAGGGGCTCGGAGAACAAGAACCGTGGTGGGAAGTTTGATGCGAGAAGCAAGTACGAGAGATACACAGCCCTGAATGTGTCGCGGTCACAAGTTTGGAAGGAAGTATCGACGACCGAGATGAAAAGGGTCGATCGCCCTCGGCTATCCTACCGAAGATCCGGGGTAGACCAATCCAAATACTGTGCGTTTCACGACGGACGAGGTCATACTACGGACGAATGTTACGAACTCCGGGATGCCATTGAAAGGTTTATCCGCGAGGGCAAGCTTCAACAATATCTCATAGAACATCAAGGTAAGGGCGGCAAACGCAAGCCCAAGAATCGCAGCAAAAGCCCTCCCCGAAAATACAAAAAACAGGACAACAAGCGGAAGAAGCCGGCTGAGGATGAACACCAGTTTCCCGAAACCGAATTCGAATGTAATGTCATAAGCGGATCCATGTGATAATTGAATATTTTATACACTTCTTTTTACCTCTTGATTAATAATTTAGGACTCTTTAGTTAATAAATAATGGCTTTTATGTTTATTTGGGCCTTGGGCCTTGGGCCTTTTATTGCATTTTAGCCATTTTTAATAATAAAATTCCAGTTTTGTATTTCTTCACTATTTCTACCATAACTCTTGAACCAGACATCGGATTTGCCTCATTTTTGTCTCATATTTCAGATGATTCAGAGAGCTACAATTGTTATGAAGACATCAAGAGCAAATTCGGTCAAGAGGATGGTCGATTTTGGAGCCAAAGTCAGATGAACAATTCTGGATTTTTTTTGGACCTGAATTTTGTAATTTAAGTCCAGTTTTATTTTATTTCTGTTTTGGGCTAAAACCATTAGAGCCCATTTCGTTTTTTAGGTCATTTTAAGTAAAGTAGCAGCCACAAACAGATGGCATTCACGTTTTTAACATTAGAGTGGATCAAAGTAGAAGTTTTCAAATTCTCTCAACTGTTCTTTGTGTTCTTCGCATGTTCTTCGCGTTCTTCGTCCGTTCTTCGTTTTTCCTAGCCATGATCGGCTAAACTTCTGTGATTAACCCAACATTCGGATTCGAGAACTTCCTTCATCAAACGAAATATACTAACTTACGTTTGGTTCCGGATGAACCGAAATCTCTGCATTCATCCGGATAATCCCTCGCCTAGACGATCGCCTAGAATTTGTCCGGACAGTGGCGTCTCACTGTGCAATCGCACAGCAACACTGTAACCTGGTATTATTCACAAGGAATTGGGTGTTTTAAGCAAAAGTCACTTCCTAGAAGGAAGTGAGGTCTCACTCATTTTTCCCCAAATTCCAACGTTTAGACCATTTTTTTCTCTGTTTTAAGTTCTGATTTTTTGATTTCTACTAGGGTCATTTTTTTGGGGTATCTCTGATTAGGTTGAAATTTGGTACAGTGATAGAAAATGGTGAATCCTTAGACCCCCTTCGAAAATGTTTCATTTTCCAAGGGCTATCCTCTGTTTTGCCAAATTCCATCGTTTAGGCCACTTTTTCAATTTTTGAAGTTTTTTTATTCCATTTTTGAGTCCCCCAATATAGTCTAGGAGTTGCCCTGTCCAAGTACCAAAAATTTTAAAAATCATTTGATACTGTTTCTGGACTTGTTTTGGTGAATTTCTAGCATAGGTTTTTGTTTTTGTGTGTTTTGTCTTTGTGTCTCTTAGTGTTTTCCCACTTTTTACCACCTCTTGTGGCATTTTCGTAATTCTGATTTTTTTGTGGCATTTTTGTCATTCTGAGTATTTGCCAATTCTGCTTTGTGTATATGTTGCATGAGTACCAGAAATACTACTAATCCAGAAGATTTGTTGCCATTTGATCCTGAAATAGAAAGAACAACTCTTACTGCTAGAAGAGTTGTTAGGCTAAATCATAAGATTAATACCGAATTGGATGCTCAATTAGAGTCTGATTACGGCCATTCGATTGTGTCCATTACGGTGATCTTTCTGATTGTGCGTCTGATAGTATTTCTGATAGTCTTGTTGTGTTCACTGATTCTAGTAGCAACTTTGCTAACTTAGACATTATGGCAGGAGAACAGGAAAATCATCATACTTTGAAGGAATTGGGTGCTTTGATGTCAATTATCAACCTTTGTGCATCCAATATCCTAATCTTCTTTGCTAACTTTGAGCTTAAATCTGGTCTAATACACTTGTTGCCTAAGTTTCATGGTCTTGCGGTGAGTGCCCCATTAAGCATTTGAAAGAATTCCATGTAGTATGCAAAGACTATGAAACCTGCCATCAAGAAGGAAATTGGCAACATTAAACAAGTCGCTGGGGAGACTATGCATGAGTATTGGGAGAGGTTCAAAAGGTTATGTGCAAGCTGTCCACACCATCAGATATCTGAAAAAGACTTAATTAACTCTTTCTATGATGGTTTACTGCCGGTAGACAAAGGGTTGGTGGATGCTTCTAGCGGTGGAGCTATGAGTAACAAGACACCTGAAGAAGCCCGAGACTTGATATCCATTATGGCAGATAACTCTCGCGGTTTGGCACCGGGGCCAATAGCACTCCTGTCTACCATATTCAAACACCTCCGAGTCAGTATGATTCTCGAGAGATTAGAGAATAGACTTGATGACTGACTTCCCTTGTGAGGCGGTTAGCGGTGACTCGAATAGTACAGCCTTCCCCTCCTCGGGCCTGGGTACTCTTGTGGGTTTTGTTCTGACCCTTATCATTCTACTGACTCTTGCCCTACCTTGCATGATCCTACTTACCAAGATCAGTCAGTAGCTGTAGTGGGTGTTTTTCTAGGAAGGCCACAATACCAATAGAATAATGCTTTCTCCAATACCTATAATCCTGGTTGGAGAAATCACCCCAACTTTCGTTGGAACCAAAATCAGAACCAGAGCAACCAATACCAAAATCAGAACCAAAGTAACCAGTATCAGCGAATGCAGGAACTACCGGCGAGAGACAAGATGAGACCACAGAATTTCCGGCATCGGTCTGCACCTCCTTTGCCTTTGCCGGCACCACCTCCTCGACCGGCCATATGTCCACCTCCACGGGGCGCAACGAGAGCTAGTAGTAGTGGTGGTTCCTCACTTGAAGATATGATGAAGCAATTTGTCACAGCCAATATGCAGTTCCAACAGCAAACTGACACTTCCATTCAGAGTTTGCAAACACAGATTGGGCAATTGGCAACATCATTGAACCAGCTTCAACCTCAGGGATCCAACTCCCTTCCCTCACAAACAATTCCCAATCCTAAGGGAAACGTGAGTGCTATATCACTACGGTCTGGCAAGCAATTGGAGGAACCTAAGCAAGCTGCAGATGTGACTTCCACATCAGAAAATGAGTCAGTAAATGTGAAGATTGACTCTAAAAGTAAAAAGGCAATGCAGCAAAGTGAAGAGGAAGACATTCCTATCCCTCTTCCTTTCCCTCAGAGAGCAGTTCAATCCAAGAAGTTGGTAGACAAAGCACAAGAGAAGGATATACTTGAGACATTCAGAAGAGTAGAGATCAACATCCCTCTCTTAGATGTAGTCAAACAAATTCCTAAATATGCCAAGTTTCTGAAGGAGTTGTGCACCAACAAGAGGAATGAAAGAGTGAGTTTAAATCGAATGTCTCGGCTCTCATCCGACCTACCATGCCTCGTAAATGCAAAGATCCGGGGACATTTTCTATCCCTTGCCTCATTGGTAACTATAGATTTGATGATTGCATGCTAGATTTAGGTGCTTCTATTAATGTCATGCTGCATACGTTTATAGATCTCTTGGTCTTGGTCCTTTGCGTCCCTGCGGTGTTATTGTTCGGTTAGTTAATAGGAGTAGTGCTCACCCTTACGGTTTGGTTGAAGATGTATTAGTCAAAGTTAATGACTTGATATTTCCTGCTGATTTTTACATCTTAGATATGGAGGATGAGTCTCCTAGTAGTAGGTCACCAATCATTCTAGGGAGGCCTTTCATGAAAACAGCTAGGACTAAGATAGATGTGCATTCTGGTACTCTTTCCATGGATTTTGGTGATATATCTGTGAATTTCAATATCTTTGATGCCATGAAACATCCTAGGGAAGAGCATTATATTTTCTGTATTGATGTGATTGACGATCTTTGTGGACGATGTTCTTCTTGATTGGTGTCTTGATTATCACGATTTTTCATCGAGAGTGATACTCCCATTTGCGCATGTGGTGTTAATGAATGGTGCTCTGTTTGCACTAATTTAGTTAAGGCTGCATTGTTTGGTGATTCTGACTTGCTTGGTGATTCTACATTACTTGTAAATTCTGATATGGATTCTGAGTTTGAGCTTCATCCACGATCCTAACATGCATCGATTCGATTTTGATGAGCTTACTTCTAATTTTGATGAACTAAATTCGATGTTAACATTGAAATTTGTATAGACATAGTCCTTACGCTTGTGCTTCTTTGAATGTGGCTTCGGGTATTTCAGTGATGACATCGAGTTGTTGCAACAACCACCCAAGCTTCTTCCCTCCACCGAGCAACCGCCCAAACTAGAGTTGAAATCCCTTCCGGACCATCCGAAGTATGCATTTGTCATTGTGGCAAATAATCTTATGCCTGATCAAGAAGAGAAGCTGCTAAGCTTATTGAGGGCGAACAAGAAAGCCATTGGGTGGACATTAGCTGATATAGTTGGCATTAGCCCTTCTATGTGCATGCATCGGATTCTATTGGAAGAGGACTCTAAGCCGGTGGGGCAACCCCAGAGACGCCTTAATCCTCTTATCCTTGATGTGGTGAAAAAGAGGTCACTAAGCACGTAAGCGGCATCATCTATCCCATTTCGATAGCCGGTGGGTTAGCCCGAGTCCAGGTGGTTCCCAAGAAGTCCGGAGTTCTTGTAGTAGCCAATCATAAGAATGAGCTCATTCCTACTCGAGTTCGAATAGTTGGAGAGTTTGCATTGACTATAGGAGACTCAACCAAGCCACTCGCAAAGATCATTACCCTCACCTTTCATTGATCGGATGTTAGAGCGATTGGGCGGTAAGTCTCATTCGCTTCTGGATGGCTACTCGAATACTTCCATATCCATATTGCTCCTGAGGATCAGGAGAAGATGACCTTCACATGCCCATTTGGGACATATGCTTACTGAAGGATGCCTTTTGGCCTCTCGCAATGCACCTGGCACCTTTCAGCGTTGTATAGTGAGTATTTTCTCTGAGTTCCTAGAGGATTGCATGGAGGTTTTTATGGATGATTTCACTATATATGGGTCTGATTTTGATGCATGCTTAGCTAATCTATCTAGGGTTTTGCATAGGTGCATTGAGTCTAATCTTGTGCTGAATTATGAGAAGTGTCACTTTATGGTTGAGTCAGGTATAGTCTTGGGACACATAGTGTCTAAGAAAGGGATTGAGGTAGACCCGCTAAGATAGATGTTATTCTTGCTTTGCCTTACCCCGCACGTGCGGGAAGTTCGCTCCTTTCTTGGTCATGCAGGTTTCTATCGACGTTTCATTCGAGATTTCAAGCAAGGCTGCTCGACCTTTGTCCAACCTACGAACCCCCTGATTGGCTCCTCCCTTTTGAGTTGATGTGCGATGCTTCCAACTATGCGGTTGGTGCTATCTTGGCACAACGGGTTGAAAGAGCCTCCCATGTCATTGCATATGCTTCCAAGACTTCGGATTCTGCTCAGTCTAATTACACCACTGCGAGAAGGAGTTGTTGGCTATTGTATTTGCTTTTGATAAGTTTAGGTCATATCGCTAGCTAGTAGAGTAATTGTTTTCTCGACCATCTTTGCTTTAAAGTTCTTGTTGAAAAAGCGGATGCTAAGCCACGACTCATCCGGTGGATGTTATTGCTCAAGAGTTTGATGTAGAGATTCGAGATAGAAGTGGAGCACAAAACTGGGTAGCCGATCACTTGAGTCGCATCGCTCATTCTCCCTCTCACCCCTCTTCTATTCGGGATGATTTCCCCGATGAGCAGCTTCTACAGCTGCAAAGTAAGCTTCCATGGTATGCTGATCTAGTTAACTACTTGGTAGCTGGTGTTCTTCCTGTAGACTCCACTAGGGCCCAGACCTTGAAATTGAAAAGTGAGTCTAAATATTATGTTTGGGATGACCCTTATCTGTGGAAATTTTGTAGTGATCAAGTAGTTAGGAGATGTGTGCCTGATCATGAGTTTCACTCTATATTGCATTTTGCTCATGCTTACGCACTGTGGTGGTCACTTTGGACCCCAAAGAACTGCTAGGAAAGTGTTAGAATGTGGTTTATTTTGGCCTTCCTGTTTCATGATGCCCATTTGTTTTGCAAGTCATGTGATAAGCGTCGGAGGCGGGAGTATTTCCGTAGGCATGAGATGCCCCAAAACCCTATATTGTTTTGTGAGATCTTTGATGTTTGGGGTATTGATTTTATGGGTCCATTTCTGCTTCATATGGTTACACTTACATATTGCTGGCTGTTGATTATGTTTCGAAATGGGTGAGGCGAAAGCCACCCGCACTAATGATTCTTCTGTGGTGGTGGACTTTGTTAGGTCTAACATTTTCTGCAGGTTTGGCATTCTTAGAGCTATTATCAGTGACCAGGGTTCCCATTTTTGCAATCGAAGCATGGGTGCCTTGTTACGCAAGTATGGAGTGCTTCACAAGGTTTCCACAGCATACCATCCTCAGACCAATGGTCAGGCTGAAGTCTCAAATAGAGAGATTAAGCAAATCCTTGAAGACTCGTTAACTCTACAGGAAAGATTGGAGTAAGCGACTAGATGATGCTTTGTGGGCATATCGCACCACCTACAAGACTCCGGTGGGATGTCTCCTTATCGGCTTGTCTTTGGAAAGGCATGTCATCTTAGGTTGAGTTGGAGCATCGAGCCTATTGGGCCATTAAGCGATGTAACATGGATTTGGCTCGATGCAGGATGGAGAGGAAGCTGCAGTTGTAAGAGTTAGATGAGCTTAGATTGGATGCCTATGAGAGTTCACGGTTGTACAAGGAGAAGACTAAGGCATTCCATGATAAGCATATCCTGAGGAAGGAGTTCTCTGTGGGCCAAAAAGTTCTTCTGTTTAACTCCCGTTTGAAGTTTATGCCTGGTAAGCTTCGATCTAGATGGGATGGCACTTTTGTGATCACTAACATATTTTCCTTTGGTGCTGTTGAGCTATGTGATCCACCCACAGGACGGACCTTTAAGGTAAATGGGCATCGCCTCAAGCCATTTCATGAGGGATCTCCACAGCAGCCTGAGGAAGCAGAGATTCTCCTCATTGATGCCACCTATCCTCCATAAACCCTTGGGGAGTATTCTTCTTTCTTCTCCCTTTTTCTGTTTTGAGTAAATACCCTTTTTGGTCCCTGGAAAAACACATTTGACCCTTTTTCGTCCCTGAGTAAAAGAAATGTCATTTTGGTCCTTTTTAGGGACTAAAAATGACCTTTTTGGGAATTTCTGAGGGATTAAAATGTGCAAAAAAAATTATCAAAAGGACTAAAAGGGACATTATTTTTCCATTTTAGGGACTAAAAGTGACTTATTTTTTTTCAGGGACCAAAAAGGGCATCCGTGTTTTTTCCAGGGACTAAAAAGGGTATTTACTCTTCTGTTTTGTTTGCTTTCCTTTTCTACTTTTCTTTTTCAAAATAAATACATTCTATCTTTCTAATGTTGCTGCATATTATGAACGTGGACATTTTGGTTTTAATGGATCATTCTGTTTGGTCTACAATTCTTGACTCTTCGATTACAAGTCTTGGTAGTTGATTTGATGTTGTTGATTGCCTAAGTTGGTATTGACCTTGTGAGGTTTTGGGCCTGCATGAATGGAATACATCTTTTGCCATTCGTTCTTTCATGTGTGAATCTGCTCCTGATTTGTGTTCTCTAGAACTTGCTCCTTTTCTTTTTGAAACTACATTTTTCACTTACATGCATAAGTATGATGGAAGCTTGTTTTCTTTCTTTTATTTTCCCCACTTTGGCCAAAGAGCTTTTCCCTTGCATTATGATTCCTTTGCTAGCCCCTTTGTGCCTTTTGACCCATTCTTTTCTAAGCCACATTACAAGCCTAAGCGTAAAACCATTTTATTCCGCACCTTGAAAATTTATTGAGCATTGGTTTCACCTTGTTTTGTGTTTAAGTGTAGGGGTTGCTCAGGAGTGCAACAGTTTAAGTGTGGGGGGAGATATTTGATTTTGTCATTGTAATTACGTATACAATGAAAGAAAAGAAAGGAAAGAACCAAAAAAAGAAAAAATCAATCAAAAGAAAATAAAATACATAGAAAAAAAAGAAAGAGATATATATAAAAAAAAAGGTTTATACATAGAAAAAATGATTGCGTTAATCAGTGCTCTATTTCATTTCTTTGGTGCTTAGCCTCTCATTCCATACTATTACCTACCTTCACCCTAGCCCCATTACAACCTTCAATAACAAGCTCTCTTGATTTGTGTATGCATGTGTTATGAGTAGTGGAGACGTAGAAGTTGAGCAAGCTTATGGTAGAACAATTTTCTTTGAGAGACCATCTTTTGTGGTTAGCATCATTGATTGAGATTGCCATGATTTGTAATTTGAGATGAAAGGATTTTGGTCTTGCATGATTGATCTTTTGAAGCTTTGTGTCCCTTGATTCAATTTTTGCATTGTAGCAATTATTAGTAAAGAGGAGTTTTCTCCTTTAGGTCTTCTTCTTTAGATTTTGCTCAGGAGTGCAAAAAGATAAGTGTGGGGGAATTTGATAATTGAATATTTTATACACTTCTTTTTACCTCTTGATTAATAATTTAGGACTCTTTAGTTAATAAATAATGGCTTTTATGTTTGTTTGGGCCTTGGGCCTTTTATTGCATTTTAGCCATTTTTAAAAATAAAATTCTAGTTTTGTATTTCTTCACTATTTCTACCATAACTCTTGAACCAAACATTGGATTTGCCTCATTTTTGTCTCATATTTCAGATGATTCAGAGAGCTACAATTGTTATGAAGACATCAAGAGAAAATTCGGTCAAGAGGGCGGTTGATTTTGGAACCAAAGTCAGATGAACAATTCTGGATTTTATTTGGACCCGAATTTTGTAATTTAAGTCCAGTTTTATTTTATTTCTGTTTTGGGCTAAAACCATTAGAGCCCATTTCGTTTTTTAGGTCATTTTAAGTAAGGTAGCAGCCACAAACAGATGGCATTCACGTTTTTAACATTAGAGTGGATCAAAGTAGAAGTTTTCAAATTCTCTCAACTGTTCTTTGTGTTCTTCGCATGTTCTTCGCGTTCTTCGTCCGTTCTTCGTTTTTCTCAGCCATGATCGGCTAAACTTCTGTGATTAACCCAACGATGAGGATTCCATGATTCATCCAGAGAACTTGTGCCTAATCAGTAACTTACTCAATTCTGTTTTCATCTTATCGGATTCTATTTCTGGAAATAGTTCGAATATTAGATTTAATATCCGGTTTGGTTCATCCCAAGGACTGAGTTCGGACTAGGTTACAGTGTTCTTTGTGCGATTGCACAGTGAGACGCCACTGTCCGGACAGATTCTAGGTGATCGTCTAGGCGAGGGATTATCAGGATGAATGCAGAGATTTCGGTTCATCCGGAACCAAACGTAAGTTAGTATATTTCGTTTGATGAAGGAAGTTCTGGAATCCGAATGTTGGGTTGATCATTTGTCATTTTGTTTCTGCAAATTTCATTACGTTTGACTCTGTTATTGCATTTTGTTTATGTTATTTCATTTCGTTTTAATCTGTTAAACCAAACCCCCCATTTTACCATTCTGTTTGACTATTGTTCTCAATCGAGCCCGCTGCAAATTCGTTGGGAAACGACCCAGGTTCCTATTACTGCAAATCATTTTCGAACTTGGTTTATTTTGGAAGACACGACAAAAATCTTTCCACCATGGGTGGAGGTGGAGATACTATGAGTCAACGAAGGAAGTACCTCCGGGAAGTCCTATCCATAAGTGACCGGCCAAAATTCAAAGAGCATCATAACGAACCTTCTAGCTCGCCTTTGTATTTCACAAACGAGGATCTTCGTGACGTCGTCCCCGGACATCAAGATGGTCTAGTTGTAACCGGGATACTGGTGAACTGTCGAGTCAAGCAAATATTTGTGGACACCGGAAGCTCAGCAGATATCCTCAGTTGGGAGGCATTCAAAAGAATGAGCCTGGATTAGGAGGATTTAAAGCCTTGTAAGACAACCCTCATCGGGTTCAATGGAGAACAGTCTCACCCTAAGGGATTCATCGACCTTCGTTTCACTTTGGGAACCAGAGACGCCTTCAGGTCAGAAAGAGTGCGATTTATAGTGGCAGATTTTGTTTCACCATACAACATAATTCTGGGACGACCTACTATACATCAATGGGACATGCTGGTGTCCACCAAACATCAGAAGCTCAAGATAATGGGTAACCACGGAAACATTATCACGGTCAAAGGAGACCAGAAGGAATCAAGGCAGTGCTATTATGAAACCGTCAGAATTGGCGAGGGCGGACCTTCATCGCAGCCACAGGGACAATATTGTGGAAAGTACTTAGATCATGCGGAGCCAGAGTTCCCCGACCTAGGTGTAAATACTGTAGAGCTGGACCTTCGTGAGGATGACCTGCGCCCAGAACCGGCTGGAGACTTAGAGGAACTAGTGTTGGGAGAACCCTTCCAAACCACGAAGATTGGAAAGCATTTATCCCCTGAGATTCGAGCCAGCCTCATTGATTTCCTCAGGAAAAACCGGGACGTCTTCGCTTGGAGTCAACCGAGGTTCCGGTATTAATCCTATGTTTTGTTGTCACAAGTGGGAGTATATCTGGAATCAACTCCAGTATCCCAAAGAAAGAGGAACCATGGCCCGGAAAAGAGGAAAGCATTGGAAACTCATATTCAAGAACTTTTGGAAGCCGGATTTATCCGTGAAATCCAATACACCACATGGTTGTCTAACGTGGTGATGGTCAAGAAACCAAACGGAAAATGGAGGGTGTGCACGGATTACACAAATCTAAACAAGGTTTGCCCCAAAGACTCTTACCCAATGCCCAATATAGACCAATTGGTTGCCAACTCTTCAGGTTTCCAACTCCTTTCCTTTATGGATGCATACTCGGGTTACAATCAAATACCAATGTACCCGGAGGACCAAGAAAAAACGGCCTTCATCACTGAAAGGGCCAATTACTGTTACAACGTCATGCCTTTCGGTCTGAAGAACGCAGGAGCTACGTATCAAAGGATGATGAAAACGGTGTTCGCGGATCAAATCGGCTGTAACGTGGAGGTTTACATAGATGACATGATCGTCAAGACTTTGGAACCCCCACGTCACATTCAGGATTTGGAACAGACATTTGGCAAACTCAGAACTTACCGAATCCGACTGAACCCGGCCAAATGTGCCTTCGGTGTCCCAGCTGCAAAATTCTTGGGTTTCATGCTGACTCATCGGGGCATTGAAGCGAACCCCGAAAAATTCCGGGCGGTTCTCGAGATGAAAGTTCCGAAGGACAAGAAAGAGGTTCAACATCTCGCAGGAAGATTAGCCGCTCTTACCAGATTTCTTCCAAGATCGGCCGAGAAGGCCTTACCTTTGTTCAAGCTACCGAAGAAGGAAGCGAGGGTCCAATGGAATTCAAAGTGCGATGAAGCGTTCGATGGAATAAAAAAGTGCTTGACCAACCCGCCAGTTCTATCGAAGCCTGAACCCGGTGAAGCCCTCTATCTATATTTGTCAATTGGCGAGGAAGCCGTCAGCACTGCATTGGTAAGGGAGGTCGACCATGGGCAAGTGTCGGTGTATTTTATTAGCAAGACCTTACAAAATGCCGAAATTCGGTACCAGAAGTTAGAAAAGGTGGCTTTCGCCTTACTCATCGCGGCTCGTCGTCTGCGACCCTATTTTCAGGGCCATCGCATTGTCGTTAGAACCAGCCAACCGATACGACAAGTGTTACACAAACCAGATCTGGCAGGAAGAATGACAAACTGGGCGATAGAATTATCTAAGTATGACATCACGTACGAAGCTCGCCATGCAATTAAGTCACAGGCTTTAGCCGACTTCGTCAGGGAGCTAACGCCAAGGGGACCTATCAAGCAAAAGGCTCGCTGATGGCCAAGTACCTTTTCAAGGCAAAACAGGCTATGTCCGAGTTTGAGGAAGCAACAGTGATCCACATCCCCAGGGGGAGAACGTAAGAGCCGACATCCTGTCAAAATTGGCGAGTACTAAGAGCTCGGGTAGCCACCGGACAGTGGTTTAGCAGAACCTTGAGGAACCAATTTGCGCTATGGCTATCTCGATTGAAGCAGACTAGAAAAGGCCAATTGAAGACTATCTCGAGCGGGGAATTCTACCCGACGACACCATGGAAGCCAAAGTATTGATTCGGGAGGCAACCAAATATACCATGGTAGAGGATCAGCTTTACCGAAAAGGTTTGCACTGCCCAATGTTGAGATGCTTGAACCCGAACGAAGCAGGGTATGTACTGACCGAGATGCACGAGGGTGCCAACGGCCAGCACATGGGCGCTAAAGCACTCGCCAGAAAAACGCTGTGGGCGGGGTACTACTGGCCGACCTTGGAAGCCGACTCTAAGATCCTCGTTCGAAATTGTGATAGTTACCAGAAACACTCCAGGGTCATTTGGTCACCCCCAGCGGAACTCCATTTCATCTCGGCCCCTTGGCCTTTCTACAAATGGGGTATGGACATACTAGGCCCATTCAAGACAGCTCCCGGACAGCTGCGATGGCTGATCGTCGCCGTCGACTACTTCACCAAATGGATCGAGGCCGAACCACTTACAACAATTTCTTCGGCCCGCGTACAACGATTCTTTAAGGTCAACATCATCACGCGTTTTGGAGCTCCGGATGAGATAGTCACAGACAACGGAACTCAGTTCACCGGTAGCGGATTCCGAGATCTAACGCGCGAGTTCGACATACAACACCATTTTGCTTTTGTGGAGCACCCACAGTCTAACAGACAAGCCGAAGCCGCAAACAAGGTCATTCTAGATGGACTAAAGAAGTGCATGTTGGAAGCAAATACTGGCTGGGTAGATCAACTACCTTATGTTCTTTGGGGGAACCGAACAACAGCCCAGACATCCACTCAAGAAACTCCGTATAGAATGGCTTATTGGTGCGAATCCATGATTCCAGTCGAAATAGGATTACCCTCATGGCGCAGAGGAAGCATTCTGTCACAAGGGGAAGTGGCCAACAACGAAGCATTGACTGTCGAGTTAGACCTTACGGACGAGGCCCGAGTAACAGCTCACTGCCGAGACATCGCCACAAAGCAGCTCATCGCGGCTCGCTATAACAAGAAGGTTAGACCCCGGACGTTTCAGCCAGGAAATCTCGTCCTCAGAAGGGCGGACGTCGGAAATAAGAATGCCAAAGACGGAAAGCTCGCGGCTAATTGGGATGGCCCTTATCGCATTCGGGAAACACTTCAGAAAGGAGCGTATGTATTGGAAACTCTAGACGGGAATCCAATCCAGCGAACATGGAATGCGGACAAGCTAAGAACTTATTACAGTTAGCTCCAGTCTTCTTCAATCATCAATTATTTCATTTCAGTTAGTTTTTGAATTCAATGTTAGCCGGATGGCTTTTCCCTTGTTAGCAATTTGTTTTTCGAATAAAATAAAACTCTCGTTGGAGGGTATTTGTTGGTTTCCAAACATTGTTGTTCTCAAAAATTAACTTACAAACTCGGCTTGTCAGCCGAGAGTCCGGAGAGCTTATAAAGCCAGGGCTCTCCATTAAACCACTCTGGGATATCAAGCAGAATTGTCATGTCGGCCCTGATCAGGCCAAAATGTCTGGACGTTTTGGGAAAAACCAAACCCAGGTAGGTGACACTTTCCCTTTATCTTAGGATGACCCGGTTAATTCACCCGGATTCATGTAAGATAGTTTTAACACTATACACTCAATCTTGTAAGGTTTAAATACCTGATGCGCGTTCGCAGACTCTGCACACTCCTTCGTGGCCTTGGCCTGGCCACACGCAATGACATGCAAATACGAATCGTTATATGATGCATTATAATGACAAGGTTAGCATAACTTTCGGTTTGCATTTAAAAAGGCCGGATTGGCCAATCCGTCCACAACAAAATTACAAAACACCGGCAACAAACCCGGTCAAAACAAAAACAACAAAGATAATCAGCTCGCAGGGGGTGGGGCATTTGAGGCTTCCTCTCCTCTCTCAATCTCCTCCCCTGAGGCCTCGGCATCTAGACGGGTCTCTGAAACAGCCGGAGGTTCAACAAAGGCTACAAGCTGATCATCCTCAACATAGGACCTGAAGTGATGGCCTCTGGTGTTGAGCTCGACCCCAGGGTTCAAAAGCTGGATCTGGGCCAACAGTTCTTAAATGCCTCCTCTACTGACTCTACCAGCAATGCCCGAAGCCGGGATACCTCGGCCGAGGAAACCTCGGACTCGGCCTTATGCTTGTCCCTCTCAGAGGTCATGGCTTTCAGCTCTTCTTCATCGCAAACCCGAGCAGCCTTTAAGGTCGAGACCATCACATTTGCATCATTCAAGATAGACTGGGTGTGCTGTAGCTCAAACTCCAGCTTTTCTATCCTGACTTGGCCCGCCTGGACTTCGGAAGAAGCCTTATTCCATTGCTTCAACGCTTCATCGCGTTCCGCCCGGGCTTTCCTCAGGTCTGCAAATGTGGTCTCATAGCTGTGATGGAGGGTGACATAGGCCAGGGTCAAGCCGGCCCCTTTCAGATGGGCGTTGCCAACAGAATGGAGGTCCCGAAGATCGGCTTCCAGCAACGGGACTGGATCGTTGTAGCGGCGAGGGGGCAGCAAAGAAGTACCTAATTCCTCAATGATCCCCCGACTCCACAAATGGGAGCGCGGAATCACCAGGGGAGGAAATGCGAGGGCAGCGGTGACGGATGAAAGACCGGCAGACGGAACGTCCTACGGCTGTTCTACTTCAGGGGGAGAAGATTCGCTGATGTGGACTGTAGGCACTTGAACATCTAGCCCGGTCGCCTTTGCTTTTTTGGACTCGGCCACCTTCGAAGATTCACCGACCTTCGATTTGCCCGGGTCACCAGCCGACCTTTTTCTCCCCTTGGTAGGAACTTTCGGAATCCCTTACAGGTATTTTGGTCCTTTCATTTTGAGATCTGCACAAAACATAAGTACTATGTCAATAACTGTTGAAACAAAAAATATACATGACTACATAGTACGGCTGTATCAGGCTATAAGCAATGAAAAATTCATACTCGGCCTCATACTCATGTCCTCCTGGCGAGAGGCCTCGGCTTGATATTGGGCCACCAGAGAAGCAGCCCCAACAGTACCTTGTGCCTTCACATGGTCTGTTATGCTTTCGATGGCTTTCCTCTCATGTTTCAGCAGAGTGGCGAGCTCCACTTTATAAGCGCTAGGCTAGACGTCGTGGTGATCTTTGCACCAATACAGGTTAAACTGCCAATCGACGTCTGAAGAATCAGGCCCCTTAAGAAACCAAGGGTTTGCACCAGACTTGGCGACCACTTTAAAGAAGCCGGGCTTAAATCGCTTAAAGGAGTCGGAAACCGGGGTAAACAGCCGCCTGTTGGTAATGCCTCGAATCGAAGTCCACCCTTTGAGCTCGGGTGGTTCTTTCCCGGATCGAGAAGTGTGGGGAGTGAAGAAGTAGAAAAACATAGATGTGGTGCAAGGCAGACCTAGGCTCTTGCAAAACCATTCAAAAGCAATCACATAGCCCCACCCATTAGGATGCAATTGCGTAGGAGCAACACCGAGAAACTGGAGGATTGCTATTTAGAACGCAGTAAACAGAAAGCGAATACCGAGCTTTGTAAGGTAATCAACGTAGAAAAAGAAAAAGGAATTGTTGCTTCCCTCCCTAACAGAGCACACCGGCTCATCTTCTTCCGGGAGGACAAAGCAGTAGCTATCAGTCTCTCTCACGGGGAGGTTTTCTATGTCGGCCATAGTCAGCTTCGACCGATAAGATAGTACTTCGCGCATGACCGAGGGAAACTTCTCAACTAAACCCTGCGAGGGGCTAACACGATTTGCATTGCCGGACTCCGACTCCGCAGTATAAGAAGAAGAAGACGAGGCCATTATACCTACCACAGAAATAAAAGTAAACAAGATCAGAATCGTCCTAGCATACCTGATGTTAAAGATTGAAGGCGTGTTTCCACAGCCAGAGTAAGATTAGAAGCTGAGTCAACAGGTTTCAGGGGGCTGGCCTGGAAACCCGGGCCAGTATTATGACGACAGGAGCCCAGAATCAAATCAGCCGTGGCGGAATCCCTGATGGAAAGAAGTCGGGTACATTCATACAGACAATCATAGCAGGGGCCGAGGTAACCGTCCACCTCAGCCCTAGAACTCATCCTTTCTGGGTCATCATGCTGGGTAATCGGTAGGGCCGGAATAGCAGCCACGTCAGCACGCTTCGGGGAACCCCTCGGATTGGAGAGAAACAAGGATGGAACGTTCGAACTTCCCCCAACAGAGGAACCGCCTCTTCGAAGTTTCGAATGGCTTGTCTGGGCAACTCCAGGCGCTTTCCTCTTGCTTCCACTGTAGTGAGCGGCAAGCAGAGCAGCTTGCCTTTCTTGAGGAGAAGGTTTATCACCTCAGAGCCACCAACGGGCTTTTCCCTCACGTTTTACGTAATTCTTCAAGTTCCTCGGGGGTCATGTCTTTTATGTCTTTTGACATCGATGGATATATTCCCAAAGATACGGCAATCAAACCCGGAATCGGGTAAGAGTTTAAAGAAAATGGGGGGTTTTCTAACGGTGAAGGGTGAAGACAATAAGGAATTCACCCAGAAAGGCCACCAATCAGAAAAAGCTACCCAGACATTTAAGCGAACGCAGACATAATCCAGGAAAAATGCAACACAGATGCTACGAGGGGTTCAATTGAATAACCAGAAACAGAGCAACAAAAGTACAAAGAGGAGTAGAACCAAAGAAATAACGGGGAAACAACGGTACCTGGTCGAAAGAGAGGGTTTCACTCAAGAAATGGCGAAAGGCAGACTCAGGAACGAATTTCGTTGCAGGAGCAGAAAGTGATAATGGAGAAAAAACTCTTCAAGGCATATGGAGTGAACCTAAAAGAGAAAGACTAGGCGGGTATAAAGCTTTCGAAAACTCAACCGTCGGGGGCAAAAGCGCCCATTTACCCATAACATAAGGATGACGTGACGTGTGCATTTAATGCGCACTCAGCAGTCATTAATTACGCCCAAGGGCCGTAGCGGCCAGAACGCCTCGATTTCGGCTGCACGACAGTCGAGGAGAGCCAGTTGTCAAAAGAAAAGCACATGAAAGGAAGTGGAAGCGACAGATAGGGGCTACTCGGATACATAGAATAGCCGACGTAATACCCCGGCTATTTGAGATCCCGGTCCAGTCGTTTTGCAAAGAGCGTTTGAAAAAGTCCGGACCTACGTTGGTATACCCCGGATATCACAACCAGGTTTTCACCAGGAATCATTCATCCCGGGCAACCTATTCATAGACATCTGATCTAGATGCAACAATAGCCCGGATCCAAACAACTTACCGAGTGAGCGTTGCCCAGCAGAGCCTGTACGATGTCACGCCCCCTATGGTTACTTCAGGGGTATAACCCGGTTACACTCCCAGAAATTTCAGTCATAGCTGGGTTATATAGATGCAAGTAATTCGGGTTCCCGGCTACACTTAAGGTATGCGGCTGAAGAGGGGGCACATTGCCAACCCAGATAAAATACATATCTATACTTGGCTAGAGAAAAAGAAAGGTCAACATTGATACTTGTAGGTGTCATACTTGAATACCAGAGGAGTAAACGAAAAGCAGAAGTAAGCTTTTTATTCATGAATAATCGGGTTACACAGATCTCTTACAAGGAAATAAACTAAGCTATTCGCATCCAGAGGTGATTACAAAGATCAAAATACTGGAAAAGAGTGGCTACAGGTAAAAAATAGAACAACAGGCGACGAACAACCAGATCCTCTGTATGACGGCCAAATAGTTGGAGCTGGAGATCGAACACCTATCCAACAAAGACATCATACTGATGAAGATCTTTGTTGAATATGCTGGAGTCCTTAGAGAAGTTTAGACAGGTCCAGGAAGACCGGCCTAACCTATCCAAGGCCTCCCGCCGCTGGCACAGATGTTGGGATGCAAATTTGATTCCCCCAGGATACCATACGAAGTCGAGCCATATAGGTGAAGACTGGAAAATACTTCTGAGATCCCAGGCATCCACCAAGCGGCGTTAATGAAGACTGGAAAATACGCCTGAAGGGGTAGCCACGCTGAGGCGCCTGAAGAAGCCATTCTGATATCCGAAGGCGCACCTTTCTTCCCCATTTGGCTGGAAAAGTTGAAGATACGCAGTGCCTAGTGGGATTTGGAACTCTTACCAGAGAGCTCATCGCTGTTAGGGACAAATTCACTCAAGAAGAACAAATGGGAGTACTGATCAAAAGTATGGAGGAAGGCAAGGCGACGAATAGATTTATAGGCCAGGCAAACCGCAAGGTCCACGTGGCTGTAACTGACAATTCAAATGCAAAACGGCGTTTTCCTTTTCGAGAAAGGATTAATGACGGTTAAAGCATAGGTATTTATGACACGCAGGGACCAAGGGGGGCTGACGGTTCCCGATAAAATAAAGATATTACCACAGTACGTCAAATAAATAAGCCAAAGAGACATCAAGTTATAGAGTGTTGCGTGGCTCCTCATCATCAAAGAAGAACACCAGCAGTCGCGAGTAGTCAAAGATGATGGCAGTCACATCGGCTCCTTGCAGGGCATCAAACCCGGCTGTTCAGTAAGCGATCCCGCCAAGATAAGCTTTCGCAACTTGATTGCTTCCAAGGCTTGGCCCGGATCCTATATGACGCAAGGCCGCTGTCATCAGTTCTTGCACGAACTCAGTCTTTTCCTTCTCAGGACAATTCGGACTTAGGGGGATTTCAATACTTCAGAGCAGACGAAGATTACGGAATTTCAAAGCAAAGTTAACCCGGACTACCCGTCTGGGGGCAATTCAATCACGAGACAAGTAACTCCGCGTTTCTTTGAAACTCGGACACGCTTAATCAAAATTAAACGAGTGACAGACACTCCGATATGATTTAAGGAATCAACAACAAATTCAGCCCGGCATCCCAGAAAGCTGGACTACCTGGCTGGGGGGCAATTATACTACTCAGTTGTCAATAACCGGGTTTAGTGCAAAGTCGAGCAGACACTCGAAGTTGACGCCCAAGGGATTTTAGGTCAACTCGGACAAGCAGTCAAGCAAACCATCTCGGCAGCTCAGAAACCTGAACTACCAAGTTGGGGGGCAACTGTTACGGACCTAGTCAATGGCCGCTAACTAACCAACTAGCACAGGGGGCAATCCACGTGAGGATAGCAACCTCCTAACAGAAGGACCTAGTCATCAGGGCAGTCAGAAAGATCGTCGGGCACGCACAACTGGATCTTGGGGCACGCACAACGTGGGAGCCAGAGATCCAACCAACAAGGTATACTCTCTATATATACATAGAAGAGATACTCTGCCAAGGTACACACTTCTAGTCCCAGACTATTTACATACAGTTACATTGTGCACACACCGCACCCCTTAGGCGAAACGCCTGGTTGTGTACAGTTATCCATACTTCCCTTGTACGCTTGCCCTATAGGCATACGAGAGGAGTACATCGATCCAAGATCAAACCTCCGGCCACTCATAAGGCCGGACATCTGAGTTCTACACCAGAACAAAAACTAATATTATTTTTTTTAATGAAATAGTAAAACTAATATTGTTTGGGCCAGTTTGTGGGGTTTTTTTTTAATTACTTTACCAAATAGAACCAATGGTAGTTGGGTCTAGTAGAAGGGTCAATCCCTCACAATATGCTGAAACAAATTTCAAACCCTATTAAGAGAAATGCCTATATTTAGTGTCTTAAACTAACGGTACCCATATTTAATGTTTGACGGTACCTCGAACTGAATTATCTAATACATGTGCTTAATAAATAAAAAGAGAAAGAAGAGATGAGGGGATGAAAAACACCCCCAACAATTAAATTACGAAAATTATATTATTTTTAGAGTAAATACCCTTTCTGGTCCCTGACAAAAAACACGGACCCCATTTTGGTCCCTAACAAAAAAACCTACCCTTATTTTTCCTTTTTATGGGACTAAAAATGACCTTTAAGAAATTTGTGAGGGATCATAATGTCCACCAATCGACCCTTATTCGTCCTTTTTATGGACTAAAAATGACCTTTTTTTCAGAGACCAAAATGGGGTCCGTTTTTTTTTGTCAGGGACCAAAAAGGGTATTTACTCATATTTTTAATAGGACAATACATGTGCTTAGTTTTTTCTTAAAAAAAAAAAGGGATGAAAAACCCCAACAATTAATCACAGAAGCTGAAATTAAAAGGGAAATTTTCCCAGCACCCCCTCTGTAGCCATTTAATATTAAATAACCCAAAAACTGTATGAAATTTCATTGCATTCTTAAGACTAAATTGAAATTAAATTTTATGGGCAAAAAGACAATTATACCCTTATTTTACAAGTCAAATATGCTTATTTACAAAATAAATAAGTGAAATTACAAAATTATCTTGGCCACATATAAGATGATGAGCATATTCACAAGAATTCATGTTATTTACAAAACACATATCAAAATTTACTAGTCAAAAATACGATTTTACAAGACCATTTCAGTCATGTATAAGACAAAGCATGTCTTTTTAGTAGAAAAAACTTAATTTCAGTTTAATCCTACAAATAGTGCAGTAAAATTTTAGAAAGTTCTGGTTGTTATATTAAATGTCTACAGGTCGGGTGGAATGAAATTTTCCCAAATTAAAACAATATTAAAGACTTAAAGTACAAAGATTTATTGCAGAGCAAACTTTTTAATAAATAAACTAAAAGAATCAGATGAAAGCAGTGATGCAGTTGAGTAGAGCAAAACCGTAGAAGAGTTAGAGTAGGAGGAGTTCGTAGGAGCTATGAATGTGGGCGTCAAAGCGTACGACATGGTCCAACACTTAAAATATCTGTCTACGAGGGATCGTTCGTACTACGTAGGTTAGGTTGGATATTGTCCCCAAAAACTCTTCTTTTTCAAATTCGGCAATGCTATTTTATTTTATTTTATTTTTTCAAAATCTACTTATATTAATATTTCAAAGCCAAATACACAAAATTATAACCAAATACAATATAACAAACCACATAGAAGAAAAAAACAATGATCACCAATTGTACAACTGGAAGAGAAGTGGCATCAATGACTATATCGAACTTCTGTAGATCCAAATAAAGTTAGAAGTGACATGAAAGAAGTTGTTAGTTGCAAAACTAACCTATAGGGCACGCTACCTTAAAAGCATTAGCTGCAAATAAAGCAACTACCCAGTAGCCCAATCTTGAGATAAAGAACATAAAAAACCCAACCTTAGAAAGAAGACCAATGATGTCATGAAAAACACTTCTAGTCTTCCGTTGAAACAGATCTAGTGATGTCGATCACACACCAAACAACGCCTCTTGATGATGCCTATGGTTAACAATGGTCTTCTGATAGGTAAAGCATATGATAACAACGACCATTGATAAAACCATTCCCCCAAGAATGCAAATCTGGGCCACCTGAAGATAATCGGATCTATTAACATTCAAACAAACTTCCAACTGAGGAGTTATAATCAAATCTCATAAATCTATTTATTAACACCACCACTAAAACCCAACACTAAAAAAAAGGAAGAGAAGATAGATAGCTCGCACAAAGGCGAGGGAGAAAGTTCTCATCGCCTCAAGACAGATCTGGAGAAGGAGAGGAAAAACTTTCCCTAGAGATGAGAAAAGACCACAGCCAACAGAAATCAAAGGGAAGAGGCAGCAGCTGGAAGATCTAAGCTCCGATCTACCTCTCTGACGCAATTGTGGTATAAGATGATGCTTGTTGGGGGCATATGATGGTGACACATATCACCGGTGAGAGAGAGCCGAAGAGGTGAGTGTTAGAGGTAGAGAAGAGAGAGTGTCGAAAGAGAGAGAAGAGCCGATAATGCTATTTTATGATATCAATAGTACAAATTTTAAAGTACCTATAAATATGTATAGATTTAGGGAAAATCCCTTTAAGGTTAAGGAACTAAAAAAAATGTCAAAAAAGTCCCACAAAAAATGAAGATGTTAAAAAATTCTCATTGACAACTTTTTCATTAGGTGACTAATAACTTTATCATTGAGTTTTAACAACTCTTTGAGATCTTTTTTAAAACAAATTTTTTTATGGAATTTTTTTGACATTTTCTTAGTCCCTTAGGACTTAAAGGGATTTTCCCACAGATTTAAGGGCAAGCTATGACATGACAAATGCAAGTTGTAATTTTGCAAACGATATGTGAATTGGTTTAATGGTTTAGTTAGAGCATGGCGGTTTCGAATGCGTTACAAACTAGTAATTGTTTTAGCTGTCCCTTCGGGGGAGTAGGGGCAGATCTGAAACTGAAATCCATTGATCTGGTCCAGAGTTGTAAATGGGCCTAAGTAGCCCATAATCTTAGCCCATTGTGATGTCCAAGAAATTGTAAGATTATTTTCTGTGGATCAAGTAGTGCAGGCCCATGACTGAATAAAGAGTATCCAATCTTCACGACCCATGAGCGAAGACAAATCACATTAATAGAATCACCATTGGGGATTGGTGATGAACCAATGTTTAAATGATATGGGAAATGGTGGTTATATTTAGTCATGATTGTTTTTAATAGGAGAATACATATATTTATTAAAAAATAATAATATAATCAATTTAAGAAAAATCACTATGATGTCTTAAAAATGAATGTAATTATCAAAAAGCCCAACATATAGAAGTACTGCAACACTTGTTATAGGAGTACTACTCAATTGCATTCTTTTCATTAGGATGTCATAATGATTTCTCATCACTTTATGCCTTTATGATATTATCTTTTCCTCCAATTTTGAATATAAGCTAGATAACTAACTTTTAGAGATTAGAGAAATAATTTAAGTTAGTTAATTATAAAAAAATATTGTGTCGATTTTCTTAAAATACATTCTTTAATCAAATTTGTGTTGAAACTACTTTAATTAATCTTTCTTAATATGTTTAATCAATATAAATATGGTGTGTGTGTGTGTAAGAATCTGATTACATTAGGTTTTTTTTTTTTTTTGAGGGGGTCTAAAATCTGATTCAATTAGTTAAAACAAAAAAAAACTAACCAAGAATTTGCTGGATAACAGCTCGCGTACTCAAACGTGCGATGATTAAAGATGGTGTGTCTCCTAAAATTCTAGAGAACCTTATACCACCAAAGACCGCGTCTCTCGGTTTCCACACTATCTATCAAAACAATAATTAATTTTTTAATAAAAAATAAAATATTTGAATAAAAAAACATAGTAGCCAATGATTAAAGATTTTTGCAGGAAACGCTTCTCCCAAACGACGCCTGTAGAAAGTTTTTCTTGATTCTCATAATCACAAAAAACACACATTTTGTTCCCTGGAAGGCACTCCAGGAGACTTCTTATATGTTTTCTCCTGGGGTAGTCCTCTTCCAAATCCCTTTTTAGCTTCTCTTTTAATGATCTTTGTATTTGTTTTAGGTTATGATTTTAGAGGTGTTTCATTGTCACCTCCATAAGCATCATCATTAATGGCAGACACTTCGCCGGACCGGAGATCGGGTGGTTGTGGCATTATCAACGCCGTGTTTGGACGACGCCAGCGAAGATCACATTCTTCTCCTCCTTCTCCTACCTCCAGAAATGTTAATAATAATAATTTTAGCCCAGATGTCAAACCATCCTCAGACATGTTGAATCCAAAGCGCCGGCGAGCCCCATCCGACGACCACGCCGATTTACTCGCCGCCAGCCCACCGATGCGTAATAATGTCATAATTCAAAACCAGCAGAGAAAACAACATCTCAACAACGAAACATCAAAACAGACCCAACATGGTCATTATCATCATGCATATAATAATCAATGCCGATCAAAGGTACCCAAAGAAGCCCTCGGAATCTCCGGCGAGCTAGACAGTTATATCACCGATCACCAGAAGTCCAAGGGAAGTTGTACCCTTGTTCGTGCTTCCTCCAGCAACGTCATGCTCTTTGGTGATTTAGGAAACTTACGACAAGGTGGAGAGAATAATAATTCAAATTCTTCTTACGGCTTAATAGATCACATCCTTCCTAATAAGCCTAAAGATGAAACCTTTAAGGAAAATGGTGAAGGAAGATACTCAACAACAACAACAACAAAGCTTGCGACAGAGAGAAATAACAACAAAGGGAACAAGAAACAAGAAGGGGTTTCTTCTCTGTGCAGAGCGATATCAACAAGAATGGACCCAGAGCAGTTAAAGATAATGGGAAATGAGGATTACAAGAATGGTAGATTTGCAGAGGCATTGTCTCTGTATGATGCAGCCATAGCCATTGATCCAAACAAGGCTTCATATAGAAGTAACAGAAGTGCGGCTTTAACGGCTCTCGGTCGGCTCATCGAAGCCGTGTTCGAATGTAGAGAAGCCATTAGAATTGATCCTCATTACCATAGAGCACATCAACGGTTGGGAAGTTTGTATGTTAGGTTAGGGGAAACAGAGAAGGCACAGTATCATTTTAAACATGCGGGACCAGATGCAGATCCTGATGAGATTGCTAAGGTTAGGAATCTTCAAGTTTATCTTAACAAGTGTACTGAGGCTCGTAGGTTAAGGGATTGGAACACTGTAAGAAAGGAAGCCAATTGTGCTATTTTATGTGGTGCAGATTCTGCTCCTCAGGTGAGTGAAAGGAATCTTCAAATTCTGTCTCACTAGTTGGTGACTTGGTGTTAATATGTGTCAATCATATATATATATATATATGCTGATGTGAGGTTGTTTTTGTTGGCTTTAATGGAAGATATTTGCTTTGCAAGCTGAAGCACTTCTAAAGCTTCGAAAGCATCATGATGCCGTTGAAGTGATATCAAGTGGACCTGATTTTGCAGACGAAGAGCTGAGCAAGTTTTTTGGACCTATTGGTTTCGCTAATTTGTTGGTCACTCGGGCTCAGGTTGATATGGCTGCAGGAAGGTACTGTATTATTTTGATACTTGAAAAGCAAAACCTGGTTCATATAAAACATAGGAAACTATTTAGGCTATGTTTAAAATCAAGTTGAGAAGCAAAAAGCTCATTGAAGCCTCAAAATGATGTTTGGATTAGCTTTAGGCAAAATGACCAAGTCAAGAACAACATTAGAGTTGAAGGAATTTTTTTCCACTAGTTTTTGCCTTTAATTTAAATTTGGATCTTCTGAAACTAACTTTTAAATAGTTTATCTAAAAATTTTTACGTCAAATTGACTTTTTATAAAAGCATTTCCAAATATAAATCACATTATACTAATTGACTTTATCTCAACTTGTTGTAAAATTTAGATAGAGGTAAAAGTACTTTTACAAACATGAATGATTGGTTGATTTTAAACATGTTGAAAGAGAATAGAACTTTGACACTAATATTATGCTAGCCAAACTTCTTGTAGTGATGCCCCATGGATTTTACTTGCTTCCTATATATGAATTTGTTTGTTTATTTCTAGTGATGTAGACTAACTAGTGTTTACTACTTCACAATGGCATCTTACGATCCATTTAACCGACTCTGTCTAGTAGGATAAAGCTTTGTTGTTGTTGTTGTTATTTACTTATGATGAAAAAAAGTCACTTCTATATCAGAAACAGAAATAGCTTTTGCTGATAAAGGGTTAGCAATTATATGAACAGATTTGATGGTGCTTTGGAGGAGGCTCAACGAGCAGTAAAGTTGGACTCAAATAACAAGGAAGCAGGCGTTGTAATGAGAAGAGCTCGAGAAGCAGCAGCAGCAAGATCACATGGAAACGAACTTTTTGGGGCATGTAGATTCTCAGAGGCATTAACAGCCTATGGAGAAGGGCTTGAATATGATCCTAGTAACTCAGTTTTGTTGTGCAACCGAGCCGCTTGCCGGTCCAAATTGGGTCAATTTGAGAGAGCTGTGGAGGACTGTACTGCTGCTCTCAATCTTAGGCCTTCATACAGCAAGGCCAGATTGAGAAGAGCAGACTGTAATGCTAAGGTAAACATATATATTCCCTCATAAGCTTCTTAATGCCATATTTAAATTTTAATATAAAACCCAGTTGACTAATTTGGAAAAATTAAATAAATTATTTAATTATAACATATATTACATGATCTCTATAAATTATATATATATATATATATATATATATATATATATATATATATATATTTATAAGTCAGTCAAATTAGTTTAGAAAAAATAGTAAATATAAATAATTTAAAGTAATTTATTTTGTTTTCTTAATCTCTCTAAAATAGTTAACTAGGCCTTATATTAAGGACTAGAGGTATTATATGTCTTTCCCATTAGCTGTTATATGGTTTTTGATTTGTGTTATATATGTCTGTGGTGAAATGGTGTAGTTGGAAAGATGGGAAGCTTCAATTGAAGACTATGAGATATTGCTGAAAGAGACACAAGAAGATGAAGAAGTAAGAAAGGCGTTAATGGAGGTTCAAAAAAAGCTCAAGAAACAACGAGGTGAAGAATTATAGCACATGCAAGTATATATGGTGAAGCTGGCTGATATATATATTTATATATATAGTTAGAGATTAGACAAACTCAAGTGTATATGTGATTGAGGGTGTGTTGGCATTTAAGCTCGTATTGAGGGTTTGAAGAGGAAGACACGTAAGTTGACAATTAGAGAGGTCAATATGTTAACATGTTTTATGTGATAGAAAACAAAACAAAACTAGGCTCCTCTTTGTTTTTGCGGGCGAATTAATGTGTATATAGCTGCTGACATTGTTTTTGCCTTTGTCTTCTTTTCTCTTTGGGAATGCTTTTGAACGACTTCCCTGCACAAGAGATTTATTCCCAACTAGTTCATTTTGATTTGTTAATAATTACTCCATCGGATCATTAAGATCCACTATAATTGGAAATATAATGAACTACAAAGTGAATCTTGTATTAAAGATGAATATTATATTAAGGAGTATAGATATCATATATATTAGGGTTAAAGGCAATTTTGTCCGGTAAGTTGGGACAATTTTGCCCTAAAAGTGTTAAAAGGGATCCAATTTTGTTTTAACTGTTATCTCAGTTAATTTTGATCTTTAGTTGATTAAATATGCTGAGACAGTAGTCCACATGTTATCCATGTCATTTTTGTTAAAGTGTTCAGAAGTTCATATATGTCATCTACTTTATTTTTTGAAGTTAGATATAAAACTTTCGGTGCAAATTCGAACCTTAACAAAATGATATGGACAACATGTGGACAATCAACACAACATATTTAGTCAATTAACGGTTAATATTAACTTGAATAACAATCCAGGCAAAGTTACACCCTTTTTTACACTTTCATGACAAATTTGCCTCTAATAAACTTCAAAGGTAAAATTGTCTATCGGTGGGACAAAATAGATGTTAATCCTATCTATTATCCCCTCAAACTTAAACGGGGTCATGAATCACTTAAATGGTGCAAGAATCTTTTTTTTCTTAATAAAACCTGAAATCCATTAACTCAAAGGAGTATCACATCAAAATGCTAGACCCACAGCCCATCGTTCACTGCTACCATCCCCGAAGGAGAAGGGGGTGGGTACAAGAATTTATTTTTCAATCATTCATTGGGAAATATGGTATTCCCTCCGCTCCTAATTATAAGACAACATTTGAGAGTTGATTTTGGTCCTAATTATAAGACAACATTCTAATAATTGTCAATTTTTTTCCTAAAATACCCCTATTTTATTCTCTCAAGTGTGTTTGATTTTTTTGTGAGTATATGTATGTGGACGCGTATACTCTTCCAGTTAATGAAACTTTTAGATATATATATATGTGTGTGTGTGTCTATGTATGTATATATGTGTGTGTCTACACACAAATATCTATAGACACACACATATATGTGTGTGTCTACATATATGTATGTATGTATATATGTGTGTGTCTACACACATATATTTTGTGTGTGTGTGTGTCTACACATATATTTTATGTGTGTGTGTGTGTGCGCACACAGATATATATAGTCACACACAAACACACACACACACACATATATATATGTGGGTGTGTGTACTCTGTGTGTACATATATGTATATTTGTGTATTTGTCAATATTTGTGTGTGAACAAATATAAACCCACATACATATATACATGTATATCTTTGTATGTGTGTCTTTATATGTGTGTGGGGGTGTGTGTGCCTATATGTGTCTGTCGACACACACACACACACACACATATATGTGTGTATCTATATATACACACATATATATGTATATATAGTAAGACCAATTTTAATTAGATAACGTGTAGAAAAAAAAATTAGGTTGGAGAGGCATGTGGTAGGAGCTATTGATTTACTTTCACTTATATTAGGTCATTTTAAATTTATATAAGGACATTTTAGAAAAATGAGTAAAATTAACTAATTTAACTTCTTTCCTTAATTTCCCCAAAATCAGTTAAATATGTCCTATAATTAGGACCGGATGGAGTATAATTTTTTTAAGGCCGCAGTCGTCCGTGGCAACATAAATTCGGAACAATTTACCAACAAAGAAAGAAATTCAAATACTATTTTTTTTAAAAAAGTAATGCTCCTGTATATAAGCTTATAGCCAAAAGTCTATTAATACAATAGGTAAAATAATTTAATTGCAAAATGAATTTACTAAAGAAAAGGGAAGTTACTATTAATTATTACATGACTTGTTTCAATGATATCACATCTCATTAGAAAAAACAGGGAGGAAACCCACCAAGAGCCATCAAGAAAATTCTAAATTTCCAAAAATTTATTGCTGATTGTTCCCTTATCGACTTGGGATTTAACGGATCATGGTTCACCTGGTGCAACAGCAGACAAGGAGAAGCTACCATTAGAGAGAGAATTGATTGGATTATGGGCAATGAAAACTTTTTTCATAGCTTCCCTTTTGCTCAAATTTTCCATATTGACCCCTTAGGCTTTGATCACCATCTCTTGCTTTTTTATTTGCATCATGCTTCTTCTAATAAAATAAAACCTTTTAGGTTTGAGGATTACTGAACTTCTCATATTGAATATTTGCAGGTGGTTCACGAAAGTTGGGCATTGGGCGCACCAATGTGTAGCAATGTGGTTTCTCAGTTTGCTCTGCAACTAAATAATTGCAGAAAATATCTAATCAATCGGAGCAAACAAGCTTTCCCGAATAGAAAAAAAAATTGCTTGATTTATTAAAATCCCAACTAACATCTGTTCAACAGGGATGCCAAACAGAGGACAGCTATCGTGAAGCTGCTGATCTTCTATGCCATATTGAGGACTTAATGGACCGAGAGGAAAATTATTGGTGGCAACGCTCGCGAGTCTCTTGGCTCCAATTAGGCGGTAAGAATTCCAAATTTTTCCACCTATCTACCATAATCAGAAGGCGAAGGAACGCTATTGTGTGTATTAAAGATGACAATGGTGCGTGGTCTAGAGAGAAGAGCATCAC
This sequence comes from Acacia pycnantha, assembly GCA_025563575.1. Lineage (NCBI taxonomy): Eukaryota > Viridiplantae > Streptophyta > Magnoliopsida > Fabales > Fabaceae > Acacia > Acacia pycnantha. The sequence continues at coordinate 1,924,277 of JAMWYP010000026.1, read as the reverse complement.
ACTACAAAAAAGTCATTTTTTGAGACGGAAAAAATCCGTCGCAAAAAAAGCATTTTCCGTTGCAAAAATGGTTTGCGACAGAATTCCATCCGTCTCAAAAAATTGCGTCACAATTGCGATAGAAAACATGAATTTCATCACAAATTTGGAAATTTGCGATGGAAATTGAATTCCGTCGCAAAATTTCAAAAATTGCAACGAAATTATTTTCTGTCTCAAAATTCATTTTATTAAAAAAATATAAAAATTACATAAAAAATATAAAAAATTACGAAATAAAAAAACCAAAGCAAATAATATTATCAAATACACCAATTACCGGAAAAAAAAAACACAATCTTCAAGAAATACCTTTAGATTATTTTGCAATGGTGTGCCACTGATGATTATCCGATGGGCACTTGGTATATCTAGCAAACTTTTAGCTCTTTGTGTGCTCGGATTCTTTATAAGATGGCCCTAAGGATCAAATCAATTTGATAAACAAAAATTTAATCCTTAATTATTTATGAAATTGATAGTGCTGGAGATTCACAAAATGATTTATTATAGTTTCCTAGGACCTATAGCAAAATATTAAGGAAGGGGAAATGATGTGAAAAAGGGATATACCAGTAGTCAAGAGGATTACACCAAAGGTCCTAGCTGTAAGGGTAAAGAAGGAGTGGACAAGGAGGTATTGGGTGCAGATAGAGTGTAGGCAGTGTGTTTTGTAACTTTTTTGTTTTAAATCCACCATTTTGGGCAGAGGGGGGAGTTCAGTCTTTTGGTAAATAAAATAAGTTCGGGTGAACAAGTATGTTCTATGTTGTGTATTTTATGTTGTTCCTTGTACTCTGTAAGTTATTTGATCGTAATGTCTGCCTATGGCTGTATGAGGGAGATGGGATTTGTTTGAATAATTATTTGCCTTGTAATCCAACTTTACTATTGGGTATAAGTATTGGTAGTCCCATGTTTGTTGTCATTTCTGGAATTAGCTTGTTATAAGCTTATTTTTTGGGGCTCTATCAGATACACTTTGCAAAGTAGTATTTGCTAAAATTTAGAATTCAAAAAAAAAAAAAAAAATAGATGGCAGAATTTGAGGCAGATGGTGGCCACCACAAACTGAGCTTTATATACCTTATATGCAAAAATAAAATTTTGACAACTATGTTTTTTGTCCAAAAGACCTAAGTTTCCCTCATTTCATTACAAAATGAGAGATAAGTAGATAACCTCTACAATCCAGAATTAAATACTCACAGACATTTTACAGAGAAAACAGTTCAATAATAGGCACAAACATGTATAGGGATAAATAGAACCATGTACAGGAAAAGAGAATGCACAGTAAAAGTCAAAACTAAATTATGAAAACCTCAGCCATGTCAATCTATCTAGCAAATATTTAAAACAACTCGAGCATTAGCTAGAAATCATCTAATATTTTCAACATATATGAATCTTCGAACCCCAATAAATATGACACTGCAGCAGCCGATATCTCCATATTGGAGCACAAAGCAAAGGTTTCATCAACACGCACAAACGATGGATGATTAAAAGGCAAAACAAAAGCAAGCATTACCTTGGGTAACTATTTCATAGAACAAAAAGGATCCCAAAGGAAAACAAGGGATTGTGGATAGAGTCAGAAAAGAAGAGGCCAGGAAAATAAAGGGATGAGTAATAGAGATCTAACCTCTCTCCAGCCAGATTGTGAGGAAGGAAGCTTATAAGGAGAGGCGTGCTTCTTCGATTGGAGACGAGGGCTGAAGGTCGGAGCGCCAGGCGGAGGTCGGAGAGTCGAGGCGAAGAGAGATCGGGAGTGCTAAAGCGATAAGGCGATATGCGACAGATGTGATTTTTATTCCCGATTTGCGACGGACAAAAATCCGTCGCAAATTGGCAGGCTTTTTCTCGCCAGCCAATTTGCGACGGAAATTAAAATTCCGTCACAATATTTTGCGACGGAATTAGTTTTCCATCACAAAAGTTTAGGGATTTGGGTTAAATGGGCCGCGGGAGGTAATGTTTTCGAATTTATTTTTTTGGATTTTTGTGACGGATTTGTTTTTTCTTCGCAAAATTGAAAATCCGTCTCAAATTGTGATGGATTTTTTTCCTTACAAATTCCGTTGCTATTTTAGCATTATCTAGTAGTGTCAATACTCTGTTCACTGAATATTTCACTAATATTTTTTCTTCCTTACGGATGCATCAAATTTCAAACACTATTGATCCCATTGAGGCAATGATTGATGAGGCCACAAACGAGTTACTACTTCGTCCTATTACAAAAGAGGAGGTCCGATTAGCAGTATTTGAACTAGACGGTTCCAAAGCCCCAGGCCCGGCCAGTTTCCCAGGTAAATTCTACCAATCGTCATGGGAAGAGGTAGGCAACACAATTGTTAAGATGGTCACAAATTTCTTTGAAAAGGGCTTACCACTTAATGATATCAACGTTACAAATATTACTCTTATTACCAAAGTGGATAAGCCCGAATCTGTCTCACACTTTAGACCTATTGGCCTCTGTAATTTCTTCTATAAAATTATTTCAAAAGTGCTGGCCAATAGGATGAAGTTCTGTCTTGAGAAGTGTATTTCCCCCAGTCAAGGTGCCTTTATCCCGGGTTTCCAAATTCAAGATAACTTTATTATTGCCAACGAAGTGTTCCATTATTTACGATGAAAGAAAGACGGTAACAAGTTTGAATTCGCCTTAAAAATGAACATGAGCAAGGCATATGATAGAGTCAAATGGATTTTTTTGTGACAAGTTCTATAAAAATTTGGCTTTTCTCATAAATGGGTAGATCTTGTTATGAATTGTGTAGATACTATTCATCTTAACCTTTGCATTGCAGGAGAGAAAATTGCTTCAATTAGCCCAGGTAAAGGTCTCCGACAAGGGGACCCTTTATCTCCAGACCTATCTATTCTTTCCTTGGAAGCCCTTTCATGCATGATAAATAAATCCTTATCTCAGAGCAGGCTAGTAGGGCTTAAACTTAACGCCAATTGCCTAATCATAACCCACAGCTTCTTTGCAGATGATGCCTTGTTTTTTTATGAATGTAGATATTCAAAATTGCAGAATCTTGGCACAGATACTTGACGACTATTGCTCAGCTTCAGGCCAGTTAGCAAATTTGGAGAAATCAAGCATTATATTTTCATCCAATACTCGACAATCATTAAAGCAAGACATTTACGGCATACTAGGCATTGGGGAAAGCTTGGATCAAGGAAAATACCTAGGCATCCCAAGTGTTTAGGGAAAACTAAACACCAGGCTCTAGCGTACGTTCGTGAGAAAGTTAGCAAGAAGGTCCTTAGCTGGAGTAGAAAACATCTATCCTTTGCAGGACAAGAAGTCATGATTAAAGCAGTTTATTAATGCAATCCCAATTTTCCCTATGACATGCTTCAAGTTCCCCAACAAAACTTGCAAAGAATTGAATAGCATGGTGTCTAACTTTTGGTGGGAAGGTCAACATATAAAACCCACTGGGTGGCTTGGAATAGATTAACTCGCTCAAAAACTGAAGGAGGCATGGGATTTCGAGACTTCACTAAGCTCAATAATGCCCTTCTTGCAAAAACAGCATGGCGCCTCTCCCAAAATCCTAATGATCTGTGGGCATAAATCCTTAAAGGCCTGTACTTCCCCAATTGCTCCTTCCTTGATGCAGTGAAAGGACATAGAGCCTCATGGTACTGGTCAAGTATACTAGAAGGGAGAAATTTAACAAGGTGGACCTATGCTGGCAAATAGGTAATGGGAATTCAGCTCGAATTTGGAAAGATAATTGGGTTCCTTCCCTGTCACCCCATAGATTAATCATTGATGATGATGTAGAACCGGCTGAACCCAAGAGGGGGGTGAATTGGGTGAAGATTAAAAACTTGATACTTTGAAATTCTTTTCGCAATTTACTGAAAGCAGTTCATAAGACAATAATGATTTATAAAACAATAAACAATCATTCAAACATATATGCTGGGAATATAAAAGATAAGGGAAGAGAATATACAAACAGAGATTTATACTGGTTCAGCCAATCCTTGACCTACGTCCAGTCCTCAAGCTCCACTTGAGATTTTCAATCCACTATCTCCTTGTTTGACCGGGCACAAGAGAAAAGCCTTTACAATCCCACAAGTTCACCCAGGCACTTGTGAAGCCAAATCTCTCACTGTCCTCTCATTAGGATACACTCCCCCTTACAAGTGTAGACTGAAAACCCAATCTCCAAGTCCCACGACTTGAGATTCTTACAATGATTTAATAATCATAAATGATCTCTCTAACAGAGAAGATGAATAAACACTGAAGTACATAATCGATAATCTCACTCTCTAATGTAAACTATATAGACATTAAGAAACAGAGAGGTGTATGTGTATATCAGAGTATTGGCATTTTGAAGATATAAGCTTGTGTCTCTAACTCTTCTATTTCGAATGTTTCTGCCTTTATAGTTGATGAAGAGCATTGAGTAATTCGTCCACGTTGAATATGATGGTTGAGAGCGTATATGACCGTTGGAGCTATTCGACCGTTAGAAAAAAAATACTGTTGAAGCTTCGTACGTCATCATCCACTTTTTGATAATCTGATGTTAATCCTTCCTTTGATCATCTGAAACTTGCTAACAAACATGATTAATAGCATTGAGAAGTATAACAAGTAGAAATCAATTGATAACTGTCATTTTTAAATTCTCGGAGACGTTGCTGCTAATATGATCGTTGGAGCTTCTGACAAAAATGTTGCTATATTGGAGATTAAATGTTAATCTGTAATATTCTTCTGTAAAACTCATCAACACACTTGTTAAATGCAATTTGGATAAGTAATGAGAGAAGATAATCAATCTATAAGCCAAAATCAAAGATTAATCGAAGTCTAGAAAAACGGATTTTTCGATCTGCACATTTTGGCTCGAGTCATATAATTTGGCTAGAGTCATTTCCATAAGTAAAAGTGGTTTGGCTCGAGTCAAAGGCATTTGGCTAGAGTCTAGAGCAAAACTGGAGGTAATTCTCGCTGGCTCGAATTAATCTTTCATAGTGGAGGAAGCTTTGGCTCGAGTCAGTTTCTTTTGGCTAGAGTCTGGACTGTAACTGGAGGCAATTTTCGTTGGCTAGAGTGAACTTCATTTGATGGAAGTGATATTGGCTGGAGTTAAGATTTTCTGGCTAGAGTCTAAGGCAAAACTCTAGTCAAATGAAGTTGGCTAGAGTCAATTCCTTGGTTGATGTATTCTTTGGCTAGAGTGAAGAATTTTTGGCTAGAGTCTAGGCTGAAACTCCAGTCAAACCAAGCTGGCTAGAGTTTGGAAGATCATTTGAAAGCAACGATCTAAAGCTTGGTTGGGGCCAATTCTTTTAGGCTCGAATTTACATCCAAACTCGGTCTCCATAGTGTCTTTTAGAATCTCATCAACATCTAAACTTGAGGTAAGAGCTCATCAAGGTCAATTTCCAAAGAGTGTAGCTTTTATATAACTCCAAATTTGGAAAACCACTTATCCCCATATAGCTCTTTGAGTCTTCTTTCCAATTCAAAAAGAATCAGCTCCAAAGTCATTGTATTTCGTCCATTATTATCAGATGAATACATGTTCTTCTTGACCAGCGTTTTTGCAACGTTCTGAACTGACCATCTACTTTCGAGGGCCATATATCCCTGGTAGGAACTCTTTTTTGGTTGATTCAAATCTTGATTGAAAGACCTTTGAGTCTATTTTCATATGCCACTGATTTCAGCTCAATTGGATTTGTATATTTTGAGATACACTCAAAACATCGAAGCTTGGTCAGCTGTGTGGCGTGAATTTCACTGTCAACTTCAATAATTCATAGCTCCTTCATCTGACCTCCTTTAGACTTGAATCTTATGTAAAAATGACGCATTGGAAGTTTATATTCATAAAAAATTGATTTCACCTCAATCGGACTTCTGGTTTAAGAGATATCGTTGAATTACCAGAGGTCACCAGCTGAAACGCAAAACAAAGTAGAACAGAGGTGTTGTTGGCTCGAGTCAATAGAGTCTGGCTCGAGTTTTGAGGCAAACTCGAGGTTAAATTCCCTGGCTCGAGTTTGTGCTTCCTGTGGGAGCTTGATTTTACTTGTTTTAACTCCGATTTGATCCATTCCAACTTCCATATGATCTTGGAGACTTCTAGCATCAATCTAGGAACTTGAATAAAGATATTCTCATTCCATTTAGCAAGTTCTTCCATCTTCCATCTCCCATCTTGATCATTCTTCATCATTTGAACTTCACATCTTCTTTGATTCAATTTCTTTCTTCTTCTTCCTCTAATTAGATACTTCTTTGTTGATCTTCTTCTAAATCATTCTTCATAAATAAACTTCACATCTATATTAAATATAAGAGTTAACCAAAGTAGAAGATAAATGAAGTATATAAATTTTCTCCTCTTAATAGATAAGCATATTTGTTATCATCAAAACTAAGCATAACTAACAGATGAGGCGCTCAAGAACTCTAATCGAACAATGGCAACTTTAGTCTCAAACGAATGGGGGTCGTGGGATATATCTTCACTCAGACCACATATAGAGGACCATATAAGTGAAGCTATACTATTTATTCCCCTACCGCGGGCCCCACAGATGATAGGTTAATCTGGACACTATCAAAGAATGGTAAGTACTTAGTCAAACTAGGATATCACCTTACCTCCTCTACCTCAAATGTGAATACCCAGACCGTCGGTTCTTCAGATCAATTAACCAGCAAAGCATGGAAGAAGGTTTGGAAAATTAAGGTGATTCCGAGAGTTACTAATTTTATTTGGCGAGTATTATCTAATGCTATAGCCACAGCTGAGGCATTATTTAGAAGAAAGAGGTGCAACGCAGATGCCTGTTCAATTTTCCAGGAAGCATGTGAGTCTATTGAGCATTTATTCTTCCACTGCTCTTGGGTCTGTTGTATTTGGTTTGGCTGCAGATTATCGATCAAATATGACCCTAGGAAAATCTATAGCTTCAGGAAATGGTGGATGGAATTCATACACCCCCAGAGCCCCCTAACTGACAACGATACAACACACTTATGCTTGATCCTTTGGCATATATGGAAAGAAAGGAACGAAGCTATCTTCCAAAATACTCGGTCGGACCCCACCTCAGCCAATGAAGCGAGCATTGATGCTAGCTCAGGATCTAGGTGACAAAAATGTTATTTTTGAATATGATTGTCAAATCCTTGTGCGAAGCTTGGAAAAGGTTCAACCTGGTTTATGTGAATGGCAGTCTCCGAGCATCCTCGAAGATATCCTAGGAGTTCTTGAATCTGAATCCAATTTATCGATCCAGTTCACTCCCCGTCAAGGGAATAAAGCAGCAAATCTCTTAGCTGCATCTACCAATAAGTGGGTGTGCCTTACCGGGTGGGTAGATATACCCTTACCCCCTTTGTTTTCAATATTGGATGAAGAGGCGAAGGCATCTCAGAGTCATTCGAACCTGGTTCTAGTGCAGTCCAGTCACGTAGATGAGGAAGATCCTGATGGTTTTTCATTTCCTTAGCGTCCTCTGGTAGTAGCCTTTTAGCTACCAAGTCTTTCGCTGTTGCTTGTTTAATTTATTTCCCAGTGCACGTTTTCTTGGTTTGGTGGGACCTGTCTACCCACTCTCCTGCCTTTGCAGTATTTCTGATGTAACCTTTTTCTAAAGTAATGAATTTATGAGAATTGTTAAGAAAAAAAAAAGACTAATCCATGGGACAAAAATTTGGGAGAATCTCATATAAAGACGGTTGAAATAGGAAAATCTTATATAAGGCTGGTAAACTCAACAAATCTTTAAATGGGTTAATGACTCAATCTAAAATATTTAAATGTTGGTTATTTTCCAATAATACCTCTAACCCATAGTCCAAAGAAAAGAAATGAGGAAAGGATTTATTATATGATTTATTTTACACATATTATACGTTTTATTTATTACTCCATTGAAGAGTAAGGCTCAGTAACATCATTTCCCACAATTTTTAACAAACAAAAAAAACATGTGAAAAATTAACAAAATAAGGTAAACAAATAATACATTTTTTTTTCAAAAATCTATGTTTCTTAATCTAAAAAAAAAAAACTAACATTGGGTAGTTTCTCAGTTTATCAAATCCGATAAATATTATTTCTCAACATCCATAGAAAAAATGAAAGATCCATAGAAACTCTGATGGTGATTGAAATGGAGGCCAAGATCAACATGACTAATTGGAGTTCACAACGAGTTAGACCATTGCTTCTGGTTCTCTTCAAGTGTATCACTTTCGAATCCTCACTGTCGTCTTTGCCCAATGAAGGTGGTGATGAAGTAGAAGCGACCACTTTGGATTCGAGGTCTCCAATGAATTTTGTGTCGTTAGGGTTCTTACGTCTAAACAATATTATTTTGTCTCAAATTTTTCTTTTTTTTTAATAAATAAATAAGTGATATATAGGTAATTCTACCCAAATTCTAAATATATAATTGTCTCACATAACCTAATTAATAATTCGTTACGTTTAGTAACCCAAATCGAAATTTGAGTAATTCAACTGTCTTTATATGAGATTCTCCCTAAAACTTTTGATAATTAGAACATACGGATTGATGATTCTCCCTCCATTCCTTTTTATAAGTAACAACCGTCACTCAAATGTGCCCGTTCATACTTATGAAAAACATTTAGAGAATGTTTTAATTTTTATTTGTTACATTCTTATTTTACCCATATTTAACTATCCATATTCCTCACACTCTCTCACTACCACACATTCTCTCTCTTCTACAACATATTAATTTATTACTCAAACAATATTGATTTTCTTATTCTCTCTCTTCATCAATTCTCTTTACTGTAATAATTGTCTTATTCTCTCTCTTATTTCCCATCTCCTTATAAATAAGGATATATTTATCAAAATGGTTACAATTTTTACATATTTATTATTCTTAACTACCGTTTTGATCTATGTTATTTGGTTAAATGCTCCTTATACTCCCTCCATCCCTATATTTAAAAAAAAAAAATTCAACCAAATCACGGAATTTTAAAAAACAAATAAATGTAATAATTATATATTGGAAATTTAATTTTCCCCCCTAAAAATGCACCTATTTATGAATGGGTGAGGGAGATAGCAATAATGAGACAAGGATGAAAGAAAATGTATGTAGTATAATAGTTAATTGAGGTCAAAATAGGAAAAAATGTATTTATTATTGAGACAAACGCAAAATGAATCTTACATTTAGAGACAAGTCTATTAAAATAAGCTCTTATATATAGAGATGGAGGGAGTAAAAAGTAATGAGGGAGTACTAAAACATGGTTTGGTGGTTAGTTTTTCTTGTTTGAATTAAGTTTATTTTAAGTAAGATAAATATATAATAGAGGAGTTTTATCTTGTAAATGGCAAAACTACTTACGCTAAATCAATGGATCAAAGCTGGTCAAGAATTAATCAAATATGTATTGTACGGAACTCATAAGAATTGAATTCAACATATAATAATATGTAGTGTGTAATTAATAAGTTACTAGGTTACTTGACTATATAGTATAATTGACTCTAACTCAATTAAAAGCAAATTAATTAGTTCCTTCTTAACATAGATTTTGTGATGAAGAATATACCAAATTGAATATAAGAAATAGAGATTAAAGAAAAGTGGTTATGAAAAATAAGTAAGTTAAATACACAGGGAAGAAAAAGGCGAATAAAACTAAAAATAGATGAATTAGGTGTTAAGAGAATCGGAGGAAACAGAAAAAATATTGCGGCCATTTATAGGGTTTTCCATATTGTAATCACCCTTTCTGTCTCTCTCTCTGGGTCTCTCTCCCTCTCTGGGTCTCTCTCCCCCAATCTCTCTGAACCTCTCATACAAAACTCATTCATGTCGAAGAAGAAGCCGTTGCTTTAGCCTCCCCTCCACCATTAATCCCTCCCGATAGATTCACCGTTTGCCCATGGAAGGGCGGCTACAGCCACCCGCCGCCATAGACGAACAGAATGCAATTACACCATTACCCCTCCCTCCCGGCCGCGATCACCACACTTACATCGTCCAAGTCCCCAAGGACCAAGTCTATCGAGTCCCTCCGCCGGAAAACGCCTTGTTCGTCGAACAACGCCGTAACCCCACTAAAAGAAAGAACAACAACACCTGCTATTGTTCCTCCTGGTTCTTGATCTCTCTATTAGCCATTCTTCTCGTCATCGCACTCACCATAACCTCCTTGTATTTCATCTTCAGGCCCAAGCATCCCGAGTTTTCCGTTACCAAATTCGAGGTAAAGAAGCCTCCAACGAAAACGACGAACAAGAAGAATGCCCATTGGGTTCCACATTATTTAGTTTCCATGAGGGCCAAGAACCCTAATGGAAGAACTGGTCTTAGTTACGCCAAGGACGGCGATGTTTCCATGCATTGTGATAGCGTCGTGGTGGCCACCGGAAAGTTTCCGGGATTGGATCAGGACCCAAATGCTTCTTCTGCGGTGAAGATTGAGCTATCGGGATCGAAAGATCGGCCGTTAAACGCGGCCATGCAACGGAGCATGAATTCGACGAGCAAGAGCAAGGTGGCAATTTCTTTTGAGTTGGAGATGAAACTTGAGGTGAAGGGAAAGATTGGGGGGTTGAAGATTTATGGGATGAATCCGACTGTGAACTGTAAGATCAAGTTGAGTTCATTGAGGGACAATGCACGTGTGCTTTCCCAACAATGCAAGTAAATTAAATGTGAATTAAACTGGGCATTCATGAATTGAACAATTGAGATGATTATTTAAGGAGGGTGATGGATATGATTAGCCAATTATATTTGTTGTTTAATTATAGTTTTCGTTTTTCGATTTTCTCTGATGGCATTCTTTTGGGTTAGCAAATTCCTTATTGTTCTATGCTTTATAATTTATTTGTGACTTGGATTTTTACGTTAGCAGGTCTATATAGGAGCAGATCAGATCACACTGAATACTATCAAATGTGTGATTTATACAAACTATGCTTTTGTTTTTAGGATTAACTTGCGATAACCAATTAAAAACCCAGTTTGATTAACAACCTATTAAAAAATGATGGGTTTGGTCTAGAGTTTAACAATCCAAATAAGCCTTAAGTTTTGTTTGGGACCCCATTTTTCTCAGCTCACTTGTTTTGATGGGTAAGAACCTTACCTGTACACCCATATGCATAATGGAATATCAAAGAGGAAATTAATTAAATTACTTCTAATCATAAAAACCTTACCAGCCCCCGGGCCCGAGGGCCGCGGGGGGCAAAACAAAATTGGGAAAAAACTTAAACGCGGTGAAATAATCTCTAACTTCATTATTGTCATTTATATATACAAATAAAACCACAACAATACCATAATTATTTGAGATAAATATTTTTAATATTTAAATTTGTTAGTCTTGATATTTGATAAAGAAATAAAAATTTAATTGAAAAAAGAGAATAGGCCTTTTTATATATATATATATATATATATATATATATATATATATATATATATATATATATATATAAATAAATAAGGGAGAATGACATTTAAATACTACATGAACTTCCAAAACCTAGAAATGTCTACTGAAAAAGGAAAAAGACAGAGAAGTCCATGTAGGAATCTGGGTTTTGAATATTTGGACAAAAGGCAAAACTACCATTTCCTTCACATCTTCTCTCTCCACTCCATTCTCTCTTCTTCACCATCTTCCGTTCACTCCACAAGATCGAAGAAGAAGAAAACTCATTCTCATCAATGGCACCTAGCTCTCTAAACCGGTCCTCTCACTACAAAAAAAAAAATTCAGTGGCGACAATAGCGTCACTGTAATACCCTAAAAATCACACTTAGGGTAAATATCAAAAATTGGGAAATGTACCTATTGAAAATAGGTGAATATGAGGTCTCAAACACATTGTATTGAATTTACCTTGTTGTTAGGGTAATTTCTCTTGAAATTGGATAATTTGCAAATAGGTCCCTAAAACAGTTGAAAATTTGCAAATAGGTCCCTAAACACATTATGGGTTATAAATACCCTGTGAAAGCCATAAAAGAAGCAAGTAAAAATCTATTTGAAATAGGGAAGGATATTGTCCCTAATTTAGGTAATTTATTAAGTTACAAACTTGGAGAAATTGTAGAAGAATACTCAAAAAGTAAGGAAATGACCGTAATACCCCGTAAATGCTAAGATAATGCAGGAGACATGAAAGCAAAAATGTCAATACAAAATTTATGAGGTAATGAGGCATCCTAAGTAAGAAAATTATCAACTATTGATAAGGAAGTAATTAGGAAATTATTGGCTAATTACTTAAGCTTAAGCAGAGGAAATTCATGAATAATTATGTAAAGCTCAAAAATTAGTGGAAAGTGGTTGAAAATTAGTAAAAGTATATTTACTAATTAATTGGAAATTTTTGAGAAAAATAGTTGAGTTTAGGTATTTTTAAGCCTAAATGCAAGAATGGACCAATGGGAAAATTCTGTAAAAATTATGTAAAAATAATTATTTAATTAATTAAATAATTAATTAAATAATTAAAAAAAATTAAAAAAAAATGGGCAGAAAAAAAAAAGAATAAAAATAGATAACTTAGTTGGTAAGTTTGTATTATTATTATATTATATAATTAATTAAAGTTATATTATTTTATAATATAATTAATTGTAGTGAATAGTAATGGAATAAATAGGAAACGGACCCTATCTAGAGATCTAGGAATGGGATTTCCAAAGTCAGGGTAAAATATTGATCAGTGGAATTTTATCTTCCGTTAGACTCTTACGGAAGTTAATTCTGAAGCCGTTTGTGCTTTTTCCTAATAAGACGAAATAGGGAATTTCGAGAAAATGCCGATAGCCAAGAGGACGAAAAGGTTATGTTGTGACATTTGGAAAAGAATTGGGAATTTTCATGGACATATTTGGAATCAGTGAATTTTCTCTAGAGATTGATGATTCGAAAACGAGTTTCAGAACTTAGGACCCGTACGGACACGTTTTTCGAGGAACTTCAGACTGACAGTTGGAGCCCTATATGGAACCAAAATTTAGGTTAACTTGGACATTTCTAGTAAGTGAGAACTTGTCTTCAAAGTTGTAAATCCAGAATTTTGAGATTCCTCCGAGATTACGCGATTCGAGCACCGATCGGGAACTTATCGGTAGGAAACTTCTCAAACAAGTAGATGACATCACCACCATGACATCATGGCTTTAAATGATGATGTCAGCTGCCAAGTGGCCCGGTGAGGATCGTGACATGTGGCAAAGTGCGATCCGGCGGCCGATATCCGATATGAAAAAGTAGTGAATAGTGTCACATTTTCTTCTATAAATAGCCAAGTTTCCTCTTCATTTCTCACACCATTTTGAAGAGCAAAACCGATTCTAGAGAGAGGATTTTAGAGAGAGAAGCTCTGGGAAAAATTACAGCGAAGCTCTGGGTAAGTTTTCCGGTACCGAGCTTTTAGTTTTTAAGTACTAGTCTTTACTTCCGTAGTGAGATTTAGTAAGTAGGGAGTGAGATTTCTACTATTGATTTTAGGCCTCATTGCATTGAAAGATGCCTGAAGAGGTAAAAACTTGGTAGGGATTGAATTCTGAAAAGTGGAAGTTAAAGTAGCGAAGTCTTTGGCGAAATTCCGCCGATTAGGGGTCAGGGGAAATATAGTCATTTTGACTAAAAATGTCTATCGTAATGATAGATCCTTAACAAGTACGTTGTTATATTGATAGGACATCCCTGAATACATTTTGACTTACTGTCGAACCGCTGTCTGACGTGCTGGTTTCCGTTTTCCGTCAGAAGTACGGTTTTCCGTATAACGTGCTGGAATAACATCAACGAAGGTACGTCCGCGTACTGTAACATTAACTCTTATGTTTATGGTATGCATATATGTGCTATGTGTATTGTTATGGTATGTTTATTGAATACAAATGTGTTAGAACAGTTTGGTGCCGAAGGCAAGGCTAGTCTACGTGGGTGTGCCATAAGTCGCCGTATAAGTCGGTGAGGCCCCCCGGAAGCCTTTCTTCTGTTATATACTTCTGAAACACGCGGTTTCTGTACCGCTGTTGTAACCAGCCAGACTTGCGGCTTTTTATATATACATATCAGTTACTCAATCGCTCTGTTGCTCTACTCTGATGATTTGAAATGATGTTTGATGAAAAAAAAATTTATACTGCTTGTGAAAAGGAGGATGTTACATTTTGGTATCAGAGCGGTAGTACTGGCATGAATTTAACTATGTTATTATGGACAGTTTGGTGCCAAAGGCAAGGCTAGTCTACGTGGGTGTGCCAATCAGTCGCCGTGAACTCGGGGAGGCCCCCATGGTAGACACTTACCTGGCCATTCTGTTCGCTTAACGGAGTTAGGTTCAAAGCCTTTTCAAAAATTTGGAGCATATTTTGAAAATGAGTACTGATATAGCCCTGAGTCGGTGTACCACCTCATCTCGGTATACCATTTTGAGCCGGTATACTATCCTGAACCGGTATACCACCCTTTGTCGGTGCATCACATCAACCCAGAGCCGGTGAATCCATCACCTGTGCTTGTATCGATATCAGTCTCTGATAGTCTCCAATTCGTACTAGGCAGTCATTCTATCTTAATACATGCAGTATTTGACTCATGTAAAACTTCCGATACGTATTTCCGTATCCGTTTTGAGTAGAAAGAACCAACGAGAATCTGACGAAGGAAATGTTGCGGTGTGAATACTAGAGTGATAAAAGCTGGGAGCAGTGTAAGGACTAGGTGCGATAGAGTTTAGAGACTAGTGTGAAAAATTCTGCGTTATGTCTTCCCCGTATCTAACGTTTCCCCTGACGAAGGAAAGGATCGAAACCTGGCTCAGTGGTTTGAAGTCGATAATCATATGTTTTTACGAATATCCTTGGTGGCCGGTGTCAGTGGAGTACTTCAAAGGCGAACCCGTAGTCCGCGTTACATAAGACCATTCGAACTTTCAGATAGTTTTATCCCCGAAACTTGATTAGATCTTCGTGACGTGTTTCTTAGTTAGTACAATTCGACCTTGATCGTGTCATTGAGTAGGAGGTATTCTGTGTTATCATGGTATATGAAAACCATGGAAACATTTAAAGTATCTTGTGTTGCCATGGTGTAGTCCAAGGAAACATTTTGGTATTTGTGGTATTGACCGCGGTGTGTGGGAACCGCGGAAAACATCATATATCAAAGTACGAAATGACAAGATCATAATGGTCAAACCAAACCGAATTTTCGATCACCAAGAGGAGCAGCAGGCAGACGAAGCAAAGATCCGACACGTATAGTCCGAAAACAGGATAATACGAGGTTTAGTGGGTAAAGTACAAATTTCGAGGACGAAATTTTGTTTAACGGGGGGAGAAATGTAATACCCTAAAAATCACACTTAGGGTAAATATCAAAAATTGGGAAATGTACCTATTGAAAATAGGTGAATATGAGGTCTCAAACACCTTGTATTGAATTTACCTTGTTGTTAGGGTAATTTCTCTTGAAATTGGATAATTTGCAAATAGGTCCCTAAAACAGTTGAAAATTTGCAAATAGGTCCCTAAACACATTATGGGTTATAAATACCTGTGAAAGCCATAAAAGAAGCAAGTAAAAATCTATTTGAAATAGGGAAGGATATTGTCCCTAATTTAGGTAATTTATTAAGTTACAAACTTGGAGAAATTGTAGAAGAATACTCAAAAAGTAAGGAAATGACCGTAATACCCCCGTAAATGCTAAGATAATGCAGGAGACATGAAAACAAAAATGTCAATACAAAATTTATGAGGTAATGAGGCATCCTAAGTAAGAAAATTATCAACTATTGATAAGGAAGTAATTAGGAAATTATTGGCTAATTACTTAAGCTTAAGCAGAGGAAATTCATGAATAATTATGTAAAGCTCAAAAATTAGTGGAAAGTGGTTGAAAATTAGTAAAAGTATATTTACTAATTAATTGGAAATTTTGAGAAAAATAGTTGAGTTTAGGTATTTTTAAGCCTAAATGCAAGAATGGACCAATGGGAAAATTCTGTAAAAATTATGTAAAAATAATTATTTAATTAATTAAATAATTAATCAAAATAATAAAAAAAAGAAATTAAAAAAAAATGGGCAGAAAAAAAAAGAATAAAAATAGATAACTTAGTTGGTAAGTTTGTATTATTATTATATTATATAATTAATTAAAGTTATATTATTTTATAATATAATTAATTGTAGTGAATAGTAATGGAATAAATAGGAAACGGACCCTATCTAGAGATCTAGGAATGAGATTTCCAAAGTCAGGGTAAAATATTGATCAGTGGAATTTTATCTTCCGTTATGACAGTTGGAGCCCTATATGGAACCAAAATTTAGGTTAACTTGGACATTTCTAGTAAGTGAGAACTTGTCTTCAAAGTTGTAAATCCAGAATTTTGAGATTCCTCCGAGATTACGCGATTCGAGCACCGATCGGGAACTTATCGGTAGGAAACTTCTCAAACAAGTAGATGACATCACCACCATGACATCATGGCTTTAAATGATGATGTCAGCTGCCAAGTGGCCCGGTGAGGATCGTGACATGTGGCAAAGTGCGATCCGGCGGCCGATATCCGATATGAAAAAGTAGTGAATAGTGTCACATTTTCTTCTATAAATAGCCAAGTTTCCTCTTCATTTCTCACACCATTTTGAAGAGCAAAACCGATTCTAGAGAGAGGATTTTAGAGAGAGAAGCTCTGGGAAAATTGCAGTGAAGCTCTGGGTAAGTTTTCCTAAGAGAGCTTTTAGTTTTTAAGTACTAGTCTTTACTTCCGTAGTGAGATTTAGTAAGTAGGGAGTGAGATTTCTACTATTGATTTTAGGCCTCATTGCATTGAAAGATGCCTGAAGAGGTAAAAACTTGGTAGGGATTGAATTCCTGAAAAGTGGAAGTTAAAGTAGCGAAGTGCTGGCGAAATTCCGCTGATTAGGGGGTCAGGGGAAATATAGTCATTTTGACTAAAAATGTCTATCGTAATGATAGATCCTTAACAAGTACGTTGTTATATTGATAGGACATCCCTGAATACATTTTGACTTACTGTCGAACCGCTGTCTGACGTGCTGGTTTCCGTTTTCCGTCAGAAGTACGGTTTTCCGTATAACGTCTTTGGAATAACATCAACGAAGGTACGTCGCGTACTGTAACATTAACTCTTATGTTTATGGTATGCATATATGTGCTATGTGTATTGTTATGGTATGTTTATTGAATACAAATGTGTTAGAACAGTTTGGTGCCGAAGGCAAGGCTAGTCTACGTGGGTGTGCCATAAGTCGCCGTATAAGTCGGTGAGGCCCCATGGTAGACACTTACCCGGCCATTCGTTCGGTTTACTAAGTATGTATGTTCGCGTCTCGTAACACTAATCGATGTTTATGGTATGCATGTATGTGTTAGGTGTAGTGTATGTGGTAGCTTATGGCTCTGTGGTATGTCTATGTGCTGTTTATATGTTTACGTTTGCTATGGGCGATATATCTGCATGCTTTTGAGCGATATATGTATACATGCTATTGGGCGATATATGTATGCATGCTTTTGGGCGATGAGTGCACATATACTATTGTTGTTATGATTGTCTGTAGCCTATATACTGTATATGTAAATACGAGGTTAACCGTTACCTGAGATCCGGTGCGGATCTCAGCTCTTAACATAGCATCAAGTTCCGGAGGACCGAGGAGAGAGGCAAGCAGCCCGAGTAGAAGACCCGGCTGAAGACTTCCTTCTTGTTGTTCCAGCGGAAGCCTTTCTTCTGTTATATACTTCTGAAACACGCGGTTTCTGTACCGCTGTTGTAACCAGCCAGACTTGCGGCTTTTTATATATACATATCAGTTACTCAATCGCTCTGTTGCTCTACTCTGATGATTTGAAATGATGTTTGATGAAAAAAAAAATTTATACTGCTTGTGAAAAGGAGGATGTTACAGTCACCGCTGAAAGTATTGACTTTTAGTGGCGACTTTTAATGTCGCCACTGAATGTATGACTTTCAGCGGCGACTCTTATGTGTCGCTGTCGAAAGTATGTTTCAGCGACGACATTAAGTCGCCGCCGAAAGTTTAATTTGTAATTTTTTAAAACTATAATTTTTTCTCTTTTTTCCTTCAGAGAGTTCACAGACACTGAGCAGTGGAGATCAAAATTACGCAGATGGCAGAAACCCTCAAAGTGGTTAGGTCTCTATCCTCGCAACTCGAAGCTTAGTGGCCAGCGCCTCACCCTCTCGCCATCTCTCTCGATCTCGGTGACAAACTCTCGTCATTTCTTCGTCTCTCGTCTCTCTGAATCTGGATCTAGGCCTCTCGCGGTTTCGCCCTCGAACTTGCCCTCAGCCTCGTTTCAAACGCCTTATAGGTTCGTTTCTAATGATTCTTCACTCTATCTCCGTCTCTTTTCTATTTCTGAAATTATTCACTGCAATCACTCATACATGTTTTGCATCTATTCCGTAATTTTTGGGAAACGGTTCTTGTTTAGTTGTTCCATATTGAATTTGGAAGTCCGAGTCTAGTGGATCTGTCATAATCATATTCCCCCTCCTCCTTCGGAAGTTTTCATTTAATTTCTCATCTTCGAAATCTGAGAATAGTGCTCTGCTTCTAAACCGATTTCTTTAGGTTCTAATGAAAAGAGTATTTAATGTATTCCATCTCATTTCACACCAAAGCTGATGTTTGCTAAACTTCGGCAAAGGATAACTACGTCTATTGATTCTTGCGCAACGTTTAAATTTCGTCCTTATACGCTACCACTTTAATTTAAATTTTGTTGAAAAATCAACAAGCAGGCTTCTCTTTATTACTTTCTACCTTTTGCTTTAATTTAGATGCCATATGGTTTGGCTTGTTTAGGGACTGCATATGCTGCCATATTGAGAAATTTACATATATTGATTATGTGTTTTGATATTTGCTGATCACAATGATCCGAGTCTGCAATATTGCTGATCATACATCGCTCTCAGTATCTTTGACACTGAGTGAATGGGTAAGTTTTCGATTCCAATCTTGTCTAAATAAGCTAAACCACTTCCTCATGAGTATTTATATATGCTCTTGTTTCTGTGCGGTTGTGGTCATATTTTTGTACATTTTGTCATGAAATCTGGGAAGAAGAACGCTTCTGGTCCTGTATTCTGTAAAAAAAATTGATACAAAAGGATTAAGATTCTGCCATCCCAGCATTTTAGCTATGGAAGAAGATAATTGTTATTGTAGAGGGTATATACAGCATGGGAGGAGAGATATGCAAACTTCTAGAGATCATAGCTATTTTCCAAAAATACAAGGTAAGCTATAATGGTAGATCTGATACGGTGCCAAAATTTTATGCACTCTGTATTTGTTAATGTTATGTTTTTTTGTCTATGGGGAAGGGATTGCTTTTAGTAAGCAAACTTCAGTTTAAAAATTTAACTTATGAAAGTCCTCATAAACCTGATGCGGCTTCCATAAATCTTTCATAAGATATTGTCATCAGTAATTATTTATGTTTTCATGAATTCATAATTTTCTCCCATGTAAATTGCAAAGAGCAATGGATCTTCAAAAGTTTAACCCAATAAATAAACCATTTTAGTAAATCATGAATTATTGTAAGAATCTTCTTGGTTGGATGATAAGTTATGAGATTAACTTTTTCATGTGTAGTTTTTGACATGACGCTTGTGTTGATAATCTATTGAAGTTTGGCATCAACTTGTTCTCATCAAGTTCTGTTTGGATTTAGTTTTGCTTTCTTCATTGTTTCATCATTGCTTTATAGGTATATACATATTTGGATGAGGCATACAACATTGGGGCAGTGGGAAGGACTGGAAGAGGTGTCTATGAGCTCTTAGGGGTGGATACGACTGATGTTGACATCTTGATGGGGACATTCACCAAGTCATTTGGATCATGTGGAGGTTATATTGCAGGGTCTAAGTTTGCAATTTTTTGTGTTTAAATGTAATTTAGTTTATTTATAGCGCGCTTTAGTTGTATAAGAAGAGAAAAACATATAGAAGAGAAAGGTTTGGGATGTGAGGAAATTGAAAGCTTCTTTTTTCATTTTACGCAACCAAAGTAGTGTTCTGGTGCTATTGATGTTACATGTGGCACAACTTTTAAGTTTGAAAATTGTTTTTCTTAGGTTCGTGTTTCATATTGTGTTGCACAATTTTGATCAATGTGCTATTGAATGCTGGTGATGCCAATTATTTGAAGTCTAATAGTATTATTGAAAATGTGGGGATGCTATAAGGAGCTTATCCAGTACTTGAAGTACACCTGCCCTGTAATACTTTAAAAATCCGTATCAAAATATACCTATTGAAAATAGGTGAACATGAGGTCTCAAACACCTTGTATTGAATTTATCTTATTATTAGGACAATTTCTCTTAAAATTAGATAATGTGCAGTTAGGTCCCTAAAACGTTTGAAAGTTTGCAACAGGTCCCTAAACGCATTTACGGGTTATAAAATACCCTGAAAATATTATAAAGAGGAAAATAAATATTTATTTGAAATAGGGAAGAATATTGTCCCTAATTTAGGTAATTTATTAAATTATTACCTTGGAAAAATTAAAGGAGAAAAATCAAAAAGTATTGTGGGGCCATAATTGACCCCATGATTTTTAATATTTTGCTTGGAGCATAAAATACCAATGTAAGTAAAAAAGTTGTGAGATAATAATTATTTCTAATTAAGAAAATTGTCAACAATTAGTAAGTGATTAAATAAATAATTATTAGCTAATTGTTTAAGCATGAGAAAATGAGATATTCAAATATAATTATATACAACCCGTAAGTGGAGATTAATGACCAATAAAGGGTCAAGATTAGTATGAAGAATATTGCTAAGTATTTTGGCATAATTAAAAAGTATATTAGAGGAATTACACCTAATCCCTAAGGCTTAATTAACCAACAAAGGATTAAGCAATAATATAACTACTAATTGAGATAATTAAGGCATAATCTAAGTGATTAAAGAGAGTTGAAAAATCAATTAATGGGGGGGGGGCATATTTTCGAAAAATAGGAAAGAAAAGAAAGAAAAAGAATGTGTAGTGTGAACATGGTTGTGGTTTAAAGAATATTCCAAAAGAATATTCTGTGGACAAAAGAATATTTTGTGGAATATTCTGTTGAGAAAACAGATCATATAAATGAAAATCGATAGAAAATAAATTCTAACTCAAAATCCTTGGATTAGGTTGCTAACAACTGGACATATTATGATTAAGTGTAATTTTGTCCAGAAGTTGACATTACCAGAAGCGATTTCCGTAACCGGCGGAACGGTTAGGGAATAAGACGAAAATCTTCGGCAGGCAACGGAATACCCTGAATGGAATCAAAAATTTAGTTAACCAAGATATTTCCAAAGAGGAAGAATAGACCTTCAGGACTATGTTGCCGGTTTTCTAAGATTTTACAAGATTACGCGATTCGAACACCGAACCGGGACTTTATCGGTAGGAGAACTTCTTGAACAAGTTAATGCCATCATGGATGACATCACTTTGAGGACTTTTGGGGAGGGGGAGGTCGGCCAAAAAGCTCCAAGGGCCAAGATGAAGCCATCCAAAAACACCTTCGATCCAACGGTTAGAAATCGGAGTGAATAGTGTTTTGAAAACTCTATAAATAGCCTCCTTTGCTTCTTGAAAATTCACACCATTGCAAAGAGAAATCTTATAGAGAAGTTAGAGAGAGGAGCTCTGGAGAAGTGAGAGCTAGAAGGAAGAGGAGGTTCTGCAATGGTAAGTTCTTCGGTTCTTAGTTTTAGTTCGGTAGTTCTTGAAGTTCTAGAGTAGATGTTGTTTTGATCTTTAATCTTCCAAGTTAGTTTAGATATCATGTTTTAAGGTTGAATATGATATATATTTCGAAAATCATGTTGGAGTAGGAGTTATGTTGAAATTTTGGAAGATTAGAGTCAAAGTAACGAAGTGCTGGCGAAATTCCGTCGATTAGGGGGTCAGGGGCAAAATGGTAATTTATACCTAAAATGCCTGTTATGATGTTAGACGTTGATATATGTGATATTATCCTTATAGGATATCTGTGAGCACGTACCGCTGTCGTAACGCTGTCAATTTACCGTATTCCGCCAGAAATACCGTATAACGTCAACGAAGGTACGTTCGCGTACTGTAACACTAACTTTGATGGTTATACTATGCGTATATGTGATGTGTGGATGGTATGTTTGTATGTGGTGTGCATATTGATGTTAGAAGATAACTGTATGCATGCTGGGAGCGATATATCTGTAATGCTGGGAGCGATATGTCTGTAATGTTGGGAGCGATACATTTGCATTGGTTGGGTGTGATTCATATGTTGTGTTAATGTTGTTCTGTAACCCATATGTGTATATGTAAACATGAGATTAACCGTTACCTGAGATCCAGTGCGGATCTCAGCTCTTGACATAGCGTCAGGGTCAGGAGAACCGAGGACCGAGGAGAGAGGAAAGCTGCAAGCTTAGATGTCCGGCTGCAAACCATCTTTTGTTGCCACGGCATGGGAATCTCCAGGGAGACACTTCTGTTGTTATTTTAAAAACTCTCGGTTATCGTACCATCTCTGTAACTAGCCAGTGGGCATTTTGAATATATATATATATCAGTTACACTCTTGTTCCGATGCTCTACTCTGATTAAAAAAAAAATTATATTGCGTTTGGAAAACGGGATGTTACATGCCCTACTCATCTTTATGCTACTTTAATTTCACCTCCAGCTGCGCAACAAATTATATCTTTGATAAAGATTATTCTTGGAGAGGATGGTTCCAACAAAGGTTGGGCTGGCACTATGCTATTCCCTTTCTTTTTACTTCTTCATTTGGATGGTTTCAAATTCTGTACATCTAATTGCTTTGTCTTTTAGCACTAAAGTTTCTTGTTCGACTTGTTTCCTGATAGGTGCCCAAAATCTTGCACAAATTCATGAGAATAGCAATTTTTTCAGGTCAGAATTGTAGAAGATGGGATTTGAGGTTCTTGGGGATAATGATTCCCCTGTAATGCACATCATGCTTTACAATCCAGCCAAAATCCCTGCCTTCTCTAGGGAGCGCCTCAAGCAGAATGTGAGAACATCCAATGCTTCCCAATTTGGATATGCAATTTATTTTTTTCATCAATTCTGCTATTCCTGCATATGCATATTTGCTGCTCATTCAAAAGAAGACCTTATCAAAGCCTTGGAGGTATACATTTTGACTTTCACTCAATGACTTAGGAAAATGCATCATTTTAGTGTTTTTTATTTAAAAGAATACCTTGTTAGAGCCTATGAAGTAGGATCATGAGATTTTAACTTTTATTCAATAGTTAACTTAGGGGTTTCTTGCAATGTTCATATTTTATTTGGTTTTTTCTCTTGAAGAAAATTCCACTGAAATTCCCTGTGTTTGTTGAAATTTGGTGTTCCTTCACCTTTGAAATAGAAACATTTGCTCAGAAATTGAACAACCCTTATTTTGAGCCCAAAAAAAAAAAACAAGTTAAAGCTCATTCTGACTAGAGGCTAATTCTGCTAAATTTCTTTAGAGAAAGACCTAGGATACTTTTGCTGCACTTGTCTTGAATTAGCTTAGAAATTGGTCTTGCTAAAATTGCATTTTCTCTAAGTAAATACCTTGTCCTATGGAATTTATTTTTTTGAACCTGTGCATAGTATATATACTTGAATGCGGAGGAATTTTGCAGTTGAGGCTTAACCTCTGTCAAAGCTCTGAGAGGAATCACTTGCATAAATCAACACTCCAATGATCATTTGAGTTGCTTGGTGCATCCTTGAAATTCAAGTTTTAAAAGTACTTGTATTTGTGATATCTTGCTGAAAATTCGCTTGTAATTTTCTGTCTAGGAGAGATTATTTGCATACATTCTGATTTATTATGAAGTCTCTAGTGGTTTTTCTTGTAAAGTAAATTTGTAAATTGAGTTATAAAACTAAGTAAGTGATTTTTGAAATTTCTTTTAGGGAACTTGAATCTGTGAACTGAATCTGAATTGTGTATATGCTGGGGCTTCCGTTTTGAATATGATTTTTGGAAAAAAAAAAAATTGTGACTTTCGGTGGCGACTTTTATCGCCACTGATATTAAATTTTTTTTTTTAAATTGTGACTTTCAGTGGCGACTTTTGTCACCACTGATACATGTTTCAGTGGCGACAAATGTCGCCGCTAATACCCCTCTTTCAACAGCGACTCTCTTTTCAGCGATTTCTGATATACTTTCAGTAGTAACAAAATGTCGTCGTTGATTATCTACTTTCAATGGCGACATAGAAATATCGCCGCCAAAAGTACCAGCGACAATCGTATCAGCGAAACCCTTCAATGGCGACATTTACACTTTCAGTGATGACTTTTGTCACCGCAAAAAGTCTTGTTTTTTGTAGTGTCTATCTCTAAATGTACCTTTTCAGCTCGTGTTCTCTCTCCATACTCTAATAGAGAAAGAGAAATAGAGGATAGAGACGACACATTGGAATTCCTTTCATCCCACTCTGGTTGCCATTGAAGGTTGAAGAACCAAATTCCGGTGAAGTTCTGCAGTTTCCACAAGTTCATGAGTTTTCTAGCAAGCTTATGAATTGAGAGTAATGAGATTGACAAAATCCGTAAGTACTGACAATATGTATAAAAGGATTGAAAAAGAGTTTTGGGTTGTGACTAGCTAAAATAGTAATGGTTTTGACAAAATCTGTAATGATTATGACAAAATCTGTAAGTAAGGATAATATATGTAAAATGATTAACAAAGAGTTTTAGGTTGTGACCAATTGAGTAATGAGATTGACTAAAATAGTAATGGTTTTGACAAAATTGAGTAATCCTTTTACACATATTGTCATTACTTACTGATTTTTTCAAAAACATTACTATTTTAATTAATCTTATTACTCAATTGGTCATAAACCAAAACTCTTTGTCAATTCTTTTACACATATTGTGAGTACTTACAGATTTTGTCAATCTCATTACTCATTTTGGATGGTCTAGATAGGAAGAGGTTTTCTATACTCATCAAAAATGAGTAGGAAAACTGATTCCCCAATCCTCTGCTACTTGAACTAGAAATTGGCCTCACAGTGGAGCTTATAGCAAATTGTGGCGAGTTCTAGAAGGTGCGACTCGCCATACCCTAAGGTCAATTTGGTATACAATTTATCGTTCTCATCTGCCTCAGTCTTAAACTTGGCATGAGTCCTTTTACGTCCAAAAAAATCATTATGGGATTGCCAATTAAGTGCACAAGTAGCATAAGCAAAGGCATCAAGGGAAGGAGAGTGAGTGCAATAAACACCATACTTAGAAGGGGTTAAGGCCAGCACTATTACGTAGGACTGTGAAGGACGGTGATGCAGCATAAGAGAATTGTGTTTGAGGAGGATAAGAGATGAGGAGTTCCTTGTAAAGTGGATACAGTTAAGGACAAATAGAAAGGACCCACATGACGATCGCATAACTAGATCGATGGAGATCTTCTATGTATTTGATGAACATCACAAATCAAACAGAACCAGAGATATTGATCTTGGATCCATCTTGGGTTAAGAGGCTGAAAGTTGTCGTGTTCAACAACTATCAATTGCGTGCTATGATTGGCAAGGTCATACTCCGTAGAAAACTCAACTTCACCAGTGGTGATGAGAAGGAGATGTTGACCTTCATGAAACCAATGATGTATCTGACGATAAAACGCAACTTCATAAAAGCGCACAGAGGTATGATCTTCATCCATGCTTATAAACCCTAAAGGTACTTATTGAGTGGGAAAAACAAAGATGAATTTTGAGTATATATAGATGTCTGATTCCATACATGTAAACATTCAAAAGAACCACTTAAGCACCACATGTGGCCACACCATGAAAAACAAGTAGGGTTGATAATAATGATAGAGAGATCAAGGAAGTGACACCTCAAGAAAGCCATGTTAGGAGCCTCAAAATATCCTAGGCGCAAACAGTGATTAGACGTGAGGACAAAGATAATCAAGGTCAATGGATGCTTATCAAATGAAGATATATCAGACAATTCACAAGACAAGAGGGTAATTGTGGCACATGAAGGTGAAGACAAGTCACTGCAAGAATGCTATAACAGTAACCGATGTTTAGGTAGTGTTGAAAAACATGGAGTTAAAACCTCAGTAAAGGATCAATTTTTGGCCAGTAATTGCTATAGATCCGAATCCTACATACTCACTACTACAAAAAAATGGCTTTTTATTTCCGTAAGAGACGTCCTGTTTTGAAAAAGGGAAGTAAAAAATAAAGGCGTGCACGGGTGGAAAAAAGGCTTTTAAGACCGGACAAAACAGGTATATTAGGACCAGACCAGCGACAGGTCTTGTTCCAGGCGGTATTAAAAGTCTCCCTATTAAGACCGGACTTGTAAATGGTCTTAAAGAGTTTCTTTTAGACTGGCCATTTTAAACCTTCGGTCTTAAAAGTCGTACTAAATAAATCTGAAATATTTTTTGTTCGGTCCTAAAACTCAAACTTTAAGACAGGACAAAAACTCGACCGCTCTTAAAAGATCCAAATATTAAGACCGGACAAATATCAATCCGGTCCAAAAGATAGCGGACTCTAAGACCAGAGGACTAATTACCCGGTCTTAAAAGACTGACTTTCAAGACCGGATGTTATGAAAGGACCGGTCTTAAAAGACCAACTTTTAAGACCGGCTTAATATCTTTAAGAGCGGTGATAGAAGTACATCCGGTCTTAACATTTGAACATTTAAGACCGTCTTATTTATTTGCGGTCTAAATTTTCCCAAATTTTTTCCCTGTTCTGTTCTTCCTGATCATATATATATACATAAATCCACCATCCAAAACAGCACATAAAAGTCGATATACTTTAAGCTACAAGCTATGAACATGAATAAATTGAATTGGGAAAAAGAATACAAATATTATCCACCATGAGTTATGTGGCCTCTTAAGTCTACAACAACTAAAGTAATTTATACAATAAGCTAAGATAACTAATTACAATCACAATGAGTTACAAATACAACACGTAAATCAACATACATGTAGTCCAATATATTATTCACCATGCCTTCATCTCGATTCCCACCCAACAATGTAACATGCATCCTCTTTTATAACATGCCCCTTTGAATCGGATCCTGCCACAAAAACAAAACAAGAACAAATTCATAGTCAATAATGACATTGTTTAATTAAGAACATAGAAGGAATATAATATAGTTAAAACCTTAAAGTTTTCTAAGAATTATGCATATGAATATTACCTTATGAATTGACTCTTTTATAAAGTGATATCCTCCCATATCCCTTCTTGATGATCATTTCTTATGCCGGGTTCATTATCCGCTTCATCTACTTCGTTCATGTCTGGTAGACCCCTTGAAAAAGGAGTACTCTCAGGAAGACCATAATTTGAATGACTTTCCTCATCAATATCAATGACCCTCTTTCCTTGGAGAGCTACAGACCACATTTTATTTTCTTGATCGGTGATATAGAACACTTGTTTCGCATGGTCTGCCATAATAAAAGGTTCATCTCCAAAACTTCAACTATTGACATCGACTAAAGTAAATCCTAGCCGATCAATCTGAACACCATTATTGACATTAACCCACTTGCATTTGAAGATGGGAAATCTAATTTTGACATAGTCCACCTCCCAAATCTCTTCAATAACCCCATAATATGGCATGACGGCCAATTTAGGCCTCTTGTCTTTTGAACTGGAGAAGTGCATAGATTCAGCCTCTAACATAACACCACTGTTCGGATCGTGCTCCTATCATCTAGGGACTTCGTGTAAAATGTATAACCATTGATCACATACGAATTCCAACTTATGACATCAACCTCAGGACCACGTGCTAACCATTTCATTGTATCAGAAACACATTCAGATCCCTCGACCTTTTGTTTGAACCAGTTTGCAAAAGTTCTGTTATGCTCCCTAATCAACCTTTGTTCGGTCATTCGATGGTTTTCTATCCTTACAGCTTCTTTATGTGCAGATATGTTGGCTTGAGCTTCATCAACATTATTCAAGATGTATAAGTGGACTTGTGACAATTCATCACGATCCACACTCTTTACTGAAGCCCCTCGTCTACCCCCTTCAGCATGCTGACGTTTTGGAAGCCCAATATGTCTTACTTTGGCCAAATAATGTTTAAGAATTCTATGGCCTCTTCAGAAACATATTTCTGAACAATTGATGCTTCTAGCCGGTACGCGTTCTTCACATACCCTTTTAGGAATTTCATAGATCTTTCAATAGGGTACATCCACCGTAAATGGATAGGGCCGCACAACTTTATCTCCTCACTAGATGAACAATTAGATGAACCATGATGTCAAAAATGTAGGAACAAAAAGCTTCTCAAGGTGGCACAAGATAAGATATCATTCATTCTCCAATTCATCCAACTTTTCAATCTCGAAGACTTTACTACAAACCGCATTGAAGAAGAAACCAAGTCTAGTCAAAACGACCCGAAGATCATATTCGGCGATGCCTCGAATAGCTACTGGGAGTAGCTGTTGCATCAAGACATGACAATCATGAGACTTTTGGCCTACTAATTTCAAGTCCTTCATCGAGACAAGCCTCTTAAAATTTGAAGAATACCCCGAGGGAACTTTTGTGCCATGTAAACACTCACAAAGCTTCGTTTCTCATCCTTAGACAAAGTATGAGAATCCAGGGGACAATAAGTTCTCTTCCCATATGGCCTTGGATGTAAGTCTTCGCGTATTCCCATTGCTTGCAAATCCAATCTTGCCTTCACACCATCCTTCGAACTACCTTGTATGTTGAGAAGCGTGCCAACAATACTATCACATACGTTCTTCTCCACATGCATGACATCAATACTGTGTCTCACATCAAGATTGCGCCAATATGGAAGATCGAAGAATACAGATCTCTTCTTCCATATATTTGTTTCTTTTCTACTCTTTCCAGTCTTACCGAAGATGACACCGATATTTTTAACCTTTTCATACACTTGCTCCCACCAATGCCACCAGAGCTTCTTCATACTCTTGGCCACCAAAAAAGGCCTTCTTTAATCGACGATATGGGTGGCCCCGTCTAAGAAATCTCCTATGTCCAAGATACACCGTCTTTCTTCCATGTTGAAGTTGATGGTAGCGTGTGCCTTCTTCACAAACCGGACATGCTTTATGGCCTTTTACACTATACCCTGACAAGTTCCCATATGCTGGGAAGTCGTTTATAGTACAAAATATCATGGCTCTCATTTTAAAGACCTCCTTCTTGAAAGAGTCAAAAATATCGACACCTTCCCACAACTCCTTCAAGTCTTCGATCAAGGGCTCAAGGTAAACATCTATGTCATTTCCGGGTTGTTTTGGTCCCGAAATCAACATAGACAGCATGATGTACTTTCGTTTCATGCATAACATAGGAGATAAGTTGTAAACAATCAGGAGTACAAGCCATGAGCTATGTATGCTGCTAAGGCTTCCATAGGGATTCATGCCATCCGTGCTAAGGGCAAGCCTGAGGTTCCTAGGTTCTTCGCCGAAGTTCGAAAATAATTGATCGATTTTCTTCCATTGAGAAGAATCGGCCGGATGTCGAAGTTGTCCATCCGAAATCCTCTCATCTGCATGCCACCTCAGATTTTTTGCATCATTTTCATTCGCAAACAACTGCTTGAACATTGGTATGATTGGAAGATACCACAACACTTTTGCAGGCCCCTTATCTGACTTGTACCGTGGGGTTTCACATATCGGACAAGTCTTCTTCTCTTCAAACTCTTTTCTATACAATACGCAGTCATTCAGGCATGCATGGATCTTTTTGTACTCCATCCCCAGTGGAAAAAGTATTTTTTTAGCATCATAGTAGCGATGCGGCAACACATTACTATCTGGAAGCATGTCCTTCAAAGCCTCAAGCAATTCTGAAAAACTCTTGTCGCTCCATCCATGATGTGCCTTCAAGCTTACCAATTTCAATACAGCGTTCAACAATTGGTATTTTTTACACCCAAGGTACAGCGGCGTCTCTGCATCACTGCACATATTACTATATGTGTGTGATCGCTCAAAAGCCTCTTCTCCTACATCACGGATAATGTCCTCTATGCGATCATCCATATCCGTGTCATTATCATCAAAGGCCACTTCCCCATGTTGAGACCCGCTTGGCACTTTTTCACCATGCCATACCCATACTGTATAGGTCTTACAAAATCCGTGACAAATTAAATGTGTGTGTATAACTTCAGGACTTAGTCGACTCTCATTCAAACAATCTACACAAGGGCAATAAAATTTCCCCCTACCATCATGTGCATTTTGTTTAGCAAATTCTATAAATTCTCTCACCCCATTCTGATATTCAACACTCGTTCGTCAAGCACTTATCCAACTGTGATCCATAGTAGAGTTCCTATATATAGACGAAAATCATTGATCATACATAATCCGAAAAAATTGAAACTTGCATATAAAATAAGCCAACATCCAAATGCAAATATATGCTCAAAGAATCACTTTTACGGAGGAACTTGCCCATTAAATGCATAACAAAGAATCACTTTTGGTTATATATGCATCACAGTGAATCCAAGAACCAAAATAAATGCAAGACGAGGAAATTAAATGCATGGGATGAAGGTCTTGTGGACTCACCTGTAGCATATAAATTCAAATGCGTTTGCTGAGTCTTACTTCTCCCAAGAACGAACGGTGATGTTGCGTACATGACAGGAAGAGTAACCTAAAAACACTTGCTGGTCAGTTCGGTAGGTCTAAGTGCAAATATAATATTCGAAAAACAATATTCATTAACAACAGATAATACCCACAAGAACATTTCATCGATTTCGTTAAACCCATGAAAAACACAGAACGATAAGCTGGAAAATAATAAAGTTATATAACCGAAACACCTCTTACAATTTGGTCTATAGACGTTTAGCTAAGGAACCAGAGAGTGATTGTCGAGAGAGGTACGCGAAGCAGCGACGAAGCAACACACAAACACCGGAGTTGGAACCTAAGTAATCACTTTCGGCGCGACAAGAGATTCAGAGTGGGAAATTTAATTTTTCACGCGACATCGACACCTTATTTAGCTTTTTGGATTTTATTAATACCGGTTAATTTTTAAAAGTCCGGTCCTAAAGATATAACTAAAGTTTAAGACCGGAGTTTAATAAAATGTCCGGTCCTAAAGTTTTATTAGTCATTTAAGTTTAAGACCGGAGTTTTATAAAACATCCGGTCCTAAAATTCAAATACTTTTTAAAACCGTTACTTATAAAATGTCCGGTCTAAACAGACTTGGTGAATGAATAAAATAAAGGAAATTTTTTTGTTTTGGACAAAAAGTAAAGGAAAATTATCATCCACAAGATACAGCCAAAAAGAAAAATATTGGAGAACAGCCAAAAAAATATATCAAAGGGTTATGTTCTTAATGTGGTCTTACATTACTGGAGAATGCATGTACACAAGAAAAAAAAAACAAAAGGAAAAAAGTTGAAAATTATCATCCACAAGAATCTGACTGAACATGCTTGGCGATATCGGCGTGAAGAGCATTAATTTCCCGCTGGATATCAGCAAGTTCCTGTCTTAGTTGCTCCAGCCTCAATATGAATCTCTCATTAGAGGAAAGCGGAGAGGGGTCGAGGTAGGCGCGCTGGGGCCAACAGTTGGAGTGGGGAGCACGAACCTTGCATGGTCTCGAAGGCTGGAGGGCCGGCAATCTCTCGGACAGGGGTCGGCGAAGGATCGAGGGGGTGCGGAAATCTCTTCATCATCGGAAATAACAATGGGTCCAACGACCCGAGACCCTTCGGCCACAATAGGACGCACTCGCTGGAGGAGGCGCACCGTATAACGATCTAACCATGTCACGAGCTTGAGGTGTAAGAGTACCCCTACGAGCAGTTTGCTTGTATCTAACCATGGTTTCAGACTTTGAGCAGTTGGGCAGAGAGCTAGGTAGTGAGGAGTTACAAGGTAGTGAGGAGTTAATAAAGACAGAGAGTTCGTGTGAGGAGTTAATAAGGACAGAGAGCAAGAGAGATACACATCTGATAGTCAATTAAGAGCGTATTTGTTTAAATATCTGGACCTAATAGTCAATTATTTTTTAACAAATCAATTCAATAACTTTTAAGACCGACCTTTTATCTTGTATCCGGTCCTAAAAATCATTTTTTAATTCAATTACTTTTAAGACTGTCTTTTTATCATTTATCCGGTCCTAAAAATCATTTTTTAATTCAATTACTTTTAAGACCGTCTTTTTATCATTTATCCGGTCCTAAAAATCATTTTTTTCAATTCAATTACTTTTAAGACCGATATTTTATCATGTATCAGGTCCTAAAAATCATTTATTTTTTATTTTCAATTTATTTTTTTCGAGTAAGAATTTTTGGTTAAAAAATATTACTTTTAAGAACGGATCTTTTACAGTATCCGGTATTAAAAGTTCATTCTTTTCAAAATACTCAGATAGCAGAGTTCCTTCCCTATGTTGAAATGAATGATTGAGTCTCTTCGGCTTCCACATAAACTTCCCAACTAGGCGTCTCCTTGTATTCTGATGAACTATTCGTCTCCTCGTTAGTGTTTCCGTCGTTTAACATTGTTCAGGATAGTTCTCTATTTAAACCCGTTGTTACTTTACTTTCTTCACATTCATCTCCATCTCCTCCTACAACCTCCACCGTAATGGCTCCTCCACCACGACGAGGTCCTCCCCGCCGGGCGAAATCCTCGAGGCACCTCCATATCCTCCTCCGTTGCCTCCGAACCCGAACTTCGCGAGATGTTGCAAGCACTGATAGCCGCGTCGATCATATAGACCGACGCTTGGGCCAATGTTTCAGTCTATCACGCCGTCAACAACAAGCCGAACGCGGTACTCGACGCCAATGACGTTGAGTACCATACCTCGATGACGACGTCTCCGACCCCTCCCTCCTCCGACAACGATGGGGAGGATTAGAAATATTTAGTACTACTGCTGCCTCTCAAGGCTGAAAAAAAAATAGAAAAAAAATAAAATTTTTAGATCCCAATCGCTTTCCTTGTACTTGTCTTTATCTTGATGTTCTTTTCTTTTTTCCGACAAAAAGGAAACAAACAAAACATTGTCCTCTTCGTGGTGATCAACATTAAAAATTTGCAGAATACAGTTAACAGTTAGGACCATACAAAACAAAAACAAAAAATTGTTTACCTTATTCGAATAAAAACAAACAGAGTGATGATTCTTCTCAAGTTTGAACCATCGTTGTCATCGATCTTACTTACCCTGGTGTGAACATTTTTCAGTGTCCTTTTCGTTATCTTCTTTCTTTTTCCAACAAAAAGAAAAGGGACACCAATGATGATCTTCACATCCAGGTTAAGTGAAAACGAGGACAACGAAGCACAAAGCTTGAGAAGAACGCCAGAAACGAGGTTGTCTTGAACCCTAATGATTTGTCTGAAAACCAAGTCACCAACTCTATTTAAAGGAAGACTATTAGGACCGGACATATAACAAATTCACGGTCCTAAAAGTTAAGCCATACTTTATAAATAAACGAAAAATTGAAGTTAGGAGCGGACAATTAATAAACATCCGGTCCTAAAAGTTTCGGCAATATTAAAATAAACGAAGACTTTTAAGACCTGACTCCTAACAAATACACGGTCCTAAAAGTCTAGCCATATTCTTTGGAATTTTACGAAGACTTTTAGGACCGGATATGTGACATAGACTTTTAGGACCGGATATTTGACAAATATACGATCTTAAAATGGACGAAGACCTTTAGGACCGGACTTTTAACAAATATACGGTCCTAAAAGTCGCGAATACTTTTAAGAGTCTCTTATGGCTCATTAAAACATCCGCATGTACCTCAAATTTCAAGCACTAAATAGCTTTATCCACCATCCCATTCATTCAGAAACCCAAAATTGACACACACAAATTGTTCGAAAAAATAAACAAATTTATTATTGAATTACATTGCCTTATATTTACAAATGAATGAATTAGTGGAAAAAATAAACAAATGTATGTATAGAAGGCTATTGTTGCAACAGCATATATTATTTACAAATGAATTAATTTAGGACATTAATTATTGTCCTGACTTAGCTTTTCTAAGACCTGTTTATACAGATATTCACAAAACACATCCCGTATGTGCTCCACTTCATCATCGAAAATGGCTTTGACAGCAAACCTCTCGTAACATCAAAGACGAAATGTAAATAACATATTACGTGCATATTTCATATGTAACATTAAGCTAGTGATCGAATTCAGCCAGAACATTTACCGTTGCACCGATTTTAGTCCTTCCATCCGTCACAATATCATATATGTGTTTGATGACGTACGGGCCACATAAGTTCGATTCTGGCGGTTGCCGACGGGTCTAAAAATAACAATAAATATATATAAGAGCATATATAGCTTACTGACCAAGTTCACAAGGCAGTTATGCCAGTGTCCAAATATGTACTAACCTTTGGTTGGAACCATTTAGGATCTTTGAGCTCATACCCATGCCTTTTTTTACCTCCATTTGGAAGGTCCTCATGGAACTATCATCAAAATCAAAAATATATCATTAATGTTCACTGAAAATTCACAGCAGAGATTTCAGACAAGACAATCAAAATGACATGCTTACTTGGTGACAATCTGCTTCAACGTAGGCCCTGGATCGCCGTGAAAGGAGCATAAGAAGATAACTGAGTGCGCCTCCATGTTCATGACGACCAACTGCCAGTGGTGGCTGAAAATTCACAGCAGTAAAGTACTCAGTGATATATATAGCAGAATTAAGTGAATTATATTGCAGACAAGAATTGTGATATGTACCCGAGCCAGTGTGGAAACAAGTACACCTTTCTTGGCACTTCACACAACCTCTTTGATATGTACTCCTGTCTCAAATCCAGAGGTGTTGTACTTGCATAGACTGGGCACAAGAATCCAAAATCATCGATTCTGCCCTGTTGAACCAATTTCTCATGCATGCACCTACAAGAATGACATCGATCAGGGAATTAGTATATATGTATGTGTCTAAACGATGCATTTAAATTATGTGATCAAGGAAGAAGATACTTACTTCATAAACATTTGAACAATTCCACTAGTAACTCGTCGTCCAGGAAGCAGCATGGACTCTACATCAGCATTATCAAGGTAAACCGGTTCAGGATGAGGGAGGCCTACTACTTCATTGATAGGCCACGATTTATCTTTAAACCATCTGTTGGTTACCAAATCGGATATTTTTTCCTTGGCCGTCAAGTTAGCAATAGGGGATGGAACTTGAGGAGGGGGTGAAGCTTGATGAGGGGGTGGAGCTTGAGGAGGGGATGGAGCTTGACGAGGAGTAGAGACATCTACAAGCTTCACTGGCCAAGAGATAAAGGTTCCCTTGACATCACTCACAATCTTCAGCTCATCAGTTGGGAGAGGGACAGGTGCATCAAAGATCACCTCTTCAACTGACACTCTTACTTCATCATCATCAATTTGTTGGTGGTGTACAATTGATCCCAAGTTGTGGACAGTCCCTTTAGCAACCAATTGTCTATGACTATCACTATCCTCCACATACAGATGACAAGGTTGCTCTGACTGTCCAACAATGCAGCTCCCTTTAGTGCTCTGCTGCTGCATAGGTGCAGCTGAAGGTGTTAAGGGATCCACACTGCTCTCTGGCCGAGAGCTAAGGAGAAACTTCATTTTCTCCATCTCCTCCTTCATCTTGCTCATCTCAGATTGAAACATTGCCCTCATTGTAGCTTCTTTGGCCGCTGATTCCTCATTTAATTTGGCAACCGTCTGATCCATCTCCTCCCGAGTAACCACACTTTGTCTGTGGCGTTTCAATTTACCAAAGTATTGCTTTAGGCCTACCCGTCCTCCAATCCCCCTTACACGCCCCGAGTGATCTGCTTTTCCGGTCGCAACGGTCAGAACATCATTCCTCCCGTCCGACGCAAAAGATCCTCTCGCCTCTTTATTTTTAAGATCTTCCCGTAAGATACGAGATAACAAGAAGCTTAGTAATGAAACATGTTTAGTAAGTAAAAATAACAATATCGATACTTACAATTGTTCAAGAACTACACGAGTTAGTTCACTCGTGTAGGCGCCGCTTGGCTTTTGCCGAATATACAACCACAACTCCTCGCGACGTATTGGAGATGGCGGCTGGTCAACTACCGCAGAAGGATTGGATTCAGCTTCATCTTCCAATCTCTTCCGCTTGGCTGCCATCAAATCTTTGTGGCCTTTTCATATCCGCCGCGAGAAGCCCTGTGTGGGCAATCATTCTTTCTCCCGATCTCTTGGTATTTTTCCCTTCTTTTCTGTGAATCAGGATTGAAAACAACTATCAATTATGAATTCCAGCCATGTCACTAACGAAATTAGAGAACTTCTGCTTGATATGAATGTCAAACATTAGTCAAATTCACTTCATCAAGTTTCAACATTTTACTTAAGGAAGATGTAGCATTGTAGAAGAAATTCGGAGAACCAAAGGAAAGGGAGTTGCGTAATTGCCGCCAACTCACCAATTCATTCATTCATCATAATTGGTTCCTACACACATATTAGAATAACTAACTAACTACTTTCACCGAAACTATTACACGCTTAACATACTAACTAACTAACAAAGAACGTCTAACTTTATTACACAGGTTTACATATCGACTTGCATGGAATTAGGACATGCTCCTCTCGATGCAGACATAGGCAGAAATGTATACTTCTATTCACACACAAAACCATTTAACTAACAGGATTAGATGTACACAATAACATTCACATATCCACACAGTTAATAAGCAAACAAAAGTGCAAACAAAACTAAATATAAACTCACCAGAGCTTCAGGAGTGGTCCGCAGCTGAACAAATTGTTGCCAAATTTGTTATCGATAAATTTGTACTTGTGCCGTGGTTTATGGTCGCTTCACCTCGGCAAAAATATACGTGTTAGCTAGAAAGGTCTTAAACTTCCTAAACCGCTCAAAGACAATAAGACAATGTTGAGTCTTTCAACTTCTCAGAGTCAGGGACGGTGTATGTTAGCCGGATAGTGTCCCAAATAGGATCCTTTATTGTGCTTTGGTCCACATTTTTCCACTCATATGTCAAGATGCTAACCTTGCTGCGTACTAGAGCACCGACAAAACTAGTATATGTGGTTTTATTAGGACCGAAAGGTTGCAAATTTTCATCAAACTGAATCTCGAGCTTCGTCCCAGAATTCTGACTAAGGGAAACATCCCTCATTCGTGTGCTGCTTCTACCACGGCGTGCACGGCGCTGAGGAGGCTCATTGTGAGATGAAGAGGGTTTGTTTCGACCCACACCACCAAACCAAGATCCGGAGTTCCAAGAACACGACTGGAATCGTTTTCACCGTCCATTTTCAAGACAGTAAGAGAGGAATTCCTGAGAAAATGAGGGAGTAACAGAGGCTAACGGTACGTGGGGCGAGGAAGAGAGGTAATGCAACAGGAAGGGTTTCGCAACGTGAACAGGGGTTCGTTCTTCAGTGAGAGTGACAAAAGCTTCCGCGCGAAGAAACTGCGCCTCATTTTTAAGACCGGACAAATGAGTATAAACGGTCTTAAAAGTTAACATTTAAGACCGGTCTTTCTAAAACTCCGGTCTTAAAATTAATTATTTTTTTATTTAAACTTTAGTGCCGGCCTGATTATATGACCGGTCTTAAAAGTCTAACTTTTAAGACCGGTCTATCTCTATCTCCGGTCTTAAAATTAATTAATTTTTTATTTAAACTTTAGTACCAGCCATATTTTAAGTCCGATCTTAAAAGTCTAACTTTTAAGACCGGGTATTATAAATGTTCGGTCTTAAAACTTTAATACATTTATATTTAAATTTTTACGTATTATTTTGGAGTGTAGAAAATATAAGTCCAATTTGAATGAGATTTCTCCATAAAGTAATTGATATTTCAATTTTTTTAATAACATTTTTTAGACCGGTTGTTATTTTAACAGTCCGGATAAGACCTATGAAAAAATGATCCAGTATAAGAAGTTCTTTATATTTACAAATCTGCCACCGGTCATAGCTTTAGGACCGGTCCTTCAATAGTCCGGTCTAAATGTAGCGGTCTCAAAGCCCTTTATTGTATAAGAAGTTCTTTTTATTTACAAAACTGCCACCGGTCACACCTTTAAGACCGGGGCGTCGATGATCCGCTCTAAATAAGGCGGTCTTAAATCCCTTTTTTGCACTAGTGCGGTGGCATTTTTATAATTATGTGGAGGCTTTTAGCATCCAAATTATAAAAAAGGATGCCAAAAGAAATTTTTGGCGTCCTAATTTATAATTGGGACGCCTATACAAGGGACTTTTGGCGTCCTAATTTAAATTTAGGACATCAAAAGTGAAACCTGACACCAAATTAAATTTTGGACGCATACACACTTCTCAGGTTTTGTACACCTGCCCTTACATATCCTATGACCTGTCCTCTCTCCTTTCTCTTATTTCATCCTCTTCCTCTCATTCTCGACTCAACATTATTTCATCCTCTCATTTCAACATCTTATCCTCACAGTGGAGCAATGACTCCACTTTCCTCACCCTCGCTGCCCATGGTTTTCCCATCGTGGTTCCAGCTCACCCTTTGCCGGAATCCTCCAGTACTAAAACTCTCACCATTGTCGAGGAAGAGCGACTCCACACGTCCTCGCTGTGAAGTAGCGACTCCAACATCCTCGCCGTCAATCTAGTCGCCCTTGCCGTCGATCTGGTTGCAACACCATCGATCTTCAGGTTCTAGCTCGCCCTCGCCATCGATCTTTATGTGATTTGGATTTTGTTTTTCCTTTCTCTTTTGATTGTTAGAACTGGAATTTTGGATATATTATTAGAGTTATTAGTCTGATTGTTAGATCTTGAATTTTTGGTATGTATTATCTGCAACTATTAATCTCAGATTAATGAGTTCTGTTTGCAAGCATTTTTTGATCTTTATAGTAGTCATGTATTTAGCATTTTTCATGTGCATCTTCTTATCTAGCTCTATTTGCAACATCGACTTGTTGGGACAATGAGTTTGATCTGGTTCTCTCTCCATCTTCATATGCGTGTGTGTGTGTGTGTTTTTTTTTTAAAAAAAAAAACTTTAGGACGTCCCAAAACGTGTTGGGACGCCATAAGATTGAATTTTCTACATCCCTGGGATAGATGTCCCTCTCTTTTTTTTAACGTGAAAGGGCTTTAAAAACATACGTAAAAGGCATTATTTGTAGTAGTGGCTTGACATAAATGGTATGATCCATATCGGAAGGTCACGTGAGACAAAGTCGGGCCCACCAAACATGTATGCATGGGAACTTGGATCTTGTTCAAAATTGTAGGGTGTGCATAATGCTAGAGATTATGACTTAGGTGTCCACATCTTTGACAATAGCACCTGAGTTGTTTCAAAAGGTAGGTTAGTCCACCTAACCTAACCTACCTGATTGGAGCTTGATTGGTGGAAGGTGAGATAAGCTCGTCGTTAATGAGCGTTGAACCTTGACTCAGAATCTAGATGTGTCTTCATGGTAGTATTCAATCGAGAGATCATAGAAGGCAATCCAAATAGACATATGATCTATTTGTAAGTCTTAGAAAGGTAGGTCAGGATGCCAACGAGAGAAAACACATAAGAAACCCTGGAGACTCCAAACATAATGATTGAGGAAGAAGGCATGATCAAGCTTGTATTGAAAGTATAACAAAATGGTTGGAGTGACCCTGAATCACAGAGACGAGCCCATGAAGATGCCAATGGATGGAAATCAAGGATTGTAAATTAGAGGCATGAACAAACAGCAGTGGACAACCTGGATGAAAAGGCATTGCTTGTTATGTTCTACATCGTCTAGGAAAGGGAACATAAGACGCCTTATAAGGGTCTAGATATTTCCACCTCTCAACGCATTTTAAAGTTGTAAGGGGTGAAGGACCCCAAAGTGGATAATATCAAGAGCAAGGCGCTGAGATGTTAGAAATGGTATCATAGCCAAGCTCGGGTCGATGTGAGTCAATGTGCCAGCGAGGAAGTTGGACTCAAAGGTGAGTGGAGTATTATGTCTCACATCGGCTGGGGAGGGTAATGTAAGACACCTTATAAGGGTCTAGATACATATCCCTCTCTACATGTTTTAAAGCCGTAAGTAGTGGCGGAGTCTCAAAACAGACAATATCTAGAGCAAGGCGTTGTTACAATGTTAATGGCAATGAGCTAAACTACGGCTTTTAAAGCCGTAAGTAGCGACAAAGTCTCAAAACGGGCAATATCGAGTGGTGACAGAGTCTCAAAACAGACAATATCGAGAGCAAGGCGCTATTACAGTGCTGATGGCACTACATTTTTTAATATCGAGAGCAAGGTGCTATTACAGTGTTGATGACAATGAGCTAAACCAAGTGTTTTAAAGCTGTAAGTGGTGACAGAGTCTTAAAACAGACAATATGGAGAGCAAGGTGTTGTTACAGTGCTTATGGAACATAGTCTCAAAACGAACAATATCGACGGCAAGACGATGTTACAATGCTTATGGCAATAAGCTAAACTACGGCTTTTAAAGTCGTAAGTGGTGATGGAGCCTCAAAACGGACAATATCAAGAGCACACTACTACAAAAACTATTTATTGTGTCTATTTTTAAACCCTTTATGCGTCCCTTTTTAGGGAGCCACTTATGTGGGAGACGTAGTAGGTAGAGAGTTACGGCGCCCCCTTTTAATTTAGGACCCCTAAATTTTTGTATAAAAAAAAAGAATTCAGAATCATCGAGCACAAGAACAAATCTAGAGCATATGAGCATTGAAGAGACAAAACAGAGAAGCGAAGAGACAGAATAGATTCGAAGCTAAAATCTGTACCGAATCAAACGAGAATCGAAGAGACAAAACAGATCCAAAGCAAACGGGAATACAAAACACATCTGGCGACGCAGAGATGCAAAGATCTGGAACAAATTTAGGGTCCAGGAGGAGCGACTGAGTGGAGAGGCCGGAATCGCTGTTCTGAGTCTTGACAGATCTGTGTCGTTGTTGCCTCACGAGCCTGTAGATCTGCGTCACTGATGAGAGTTGCCGAGCCCTTCTCTTGTGACTTCTTTCGTTGTGCTTTTTCTACCAACTTCTTGGATGGAGAGGCTCTCTGAGGGAAAGGAAGAGGAATGGGAATGTCTTCCTCTTCACCTTGTTGCACTGACTTTTTCTTTTCAGAGTCAATCTTCACATTTTCTGACTCTTTTTTCTGATGTGGAAGTCACATCTGCAGCTTGCTTAGGTTCCTCCAATTGCTTGCCAGACCGTAGTGATATAGCACTTACATTTCCCTTAGGATTGGGAATTGTTTGTGAAGGAAGAGTGTTGGATCCTTGAGGTAGAAGTTGGTTCAATGATGTTGCTAATTGGCCAATCTGAGTTTGCAAACTCTAAATCACAATGTTAGTTTCCTGTTGGAACTGCCTATTGTTTGTGACAAATTGCTTCATCATATCCTCCAATGAGGAACCACTATTGCTACTAGCCTGCTGTTGTGCTGCCTGTGGAGGTGCACATATGGCTGGTCAAGGAGGTGGTGCTGGCAAAGGAGGTGCAGATTGTTGCTGGAAAGTCTGTGGTTTGTACTGTCTCTGCTGGTAATTCCAAGAATTCTGTTGATACTGGTTACTCTGGTTCTGATTTTGGTTCCAGCGAAAGTTGGGGTGATTTCTCCAACCAGGATTGTAAGTATTGGAAAAGGCATCATTCTGCTGGTATTGTGGCTTTCTTGGAAAAACACCCACTGCAGCTACTGACTGGTCTTGGTAAGTAAAATCATGCAAGGTAGGGCAAGAGTCAGTAGAATGATAAGGGTCAGAACAAAACCCACAGGAGTACCCAATCTGGGGAGGGGAAGACTGTACTATCTGTGTCACTGCCAACTGCCAACTGCCTCATAAGGGAAGTTAGATCATCAAGTCTAGTCTCTAATCTCTGAGAATCATATTGGATTGGAGGTGCTTGAATATGGTAAACAGGAGTACTATTGGCCCTGGTGCCAAACTGCTGAGAGTTATCTGCCATAATAGATATCAAGTATCGAGCATCTTCAGGTCTCTTATTACTCATAGCCCCACCGCTAGAAGCATCCACCAACCCTTTGTCTACTGGTAGCAGACCATCATAGAAATAGGTAATTAAGTCTTTTTCAGTTATCTGGTGGTGTGGACAGCTTGCACATAACCTTTTGAACCTCTCCCAATACTCATGCATAGTCTCCCCATTGGCCTGTTTAACGTTGCCAATTTCCTTCTTGATCGCAGTTGCTCTTAAGGAAGGGAAATATTTCTCCATAAATAACCTTTGAATATCAGTCCAACTCCCAATAGATGAGGGCTGAAGGTACAACAACCAATCCTTGGCTCCACCGTCCAATGAGAAAGGAAAAGCTCTCAGCTTGATATGATCTTCATTAATGGCTTGTGGTTTCGTTGTGCTGCACACTACATGAAATTCCTTCAAATGCTTAATGGGGCACTCACCTGCAAGACCATGAAACTTAGGCAACAAATGTATTAGACCAGATTTAAGCTCAAAGTTAGCATCAAGGTCAGGATATTGGATGCACAAGGGTTGATAATTAACATCAGGTGCAGCCAATTCCTTTAAAGTAGGACGATTTGCCTGTTCTTCTGCCATAATGTCTGAGTTAGCAAAATTGCTACTAGAATCAGTGAAAACAACAAGACTATCTGAAATACTATCAGAACCACAATCAGAAAGATCAGCAGAATGGACACAATCAGAATGGTCACAATCAGACTCTAGTTCAGTGTCAAGTTCAGTATTAATCCTATGACTTAGCCTAACAACTCTTCTAGCAGTAAGAATTGTTCTTTCTATTTCGGGATCAAATGGTAACAAATCTTTTGGATTAGTAGTATTCCTCGTACTCATGCAGCATACACACAAAGCAGAATTGACAAACACACAGAATTAAGAAACTGCCACCAAAAGTGGTAAAAAACAGAATCTCGGAATTATGAAAATGCCACAAGAAGTAGTAAAAAGTAGAAAAACACTAAGAGAACACAAAAACAAAAACACAAAAGCAAAAACCTATGTTAGAAATTGACTCAAACAAGTCCAAAACACTATCAAATGATGTTTAAAATTTATGGGACTTGGACAGGGCAACTCCTAGACTATTCTGGGACCAATAAAAAATAAAATAAAATAAAAATAAATAAATAAAAATAATAAATAACAGCCCAATCGGAGTAAGTCAAACAATTGAAATACTCGATATATCCAGCCGAGACTCAAAAAAAAAAGCCCAATCGGAGTAAGTCAAACAATTAAAATACCCGATATATCCAGTCGAGACTCAAAAAAAAATAAAAAATAAAAATAACAGCCCAATCGGAGTAAGTCAAACAATTGAAATACCCGATATATCCAGCCGAGACTCAAAAAAATAAAAATAAAATAAAATAAAAATAAAAATAACAGCCCAATCGGAGTAAGTCAAACAATTGAAATACCCGATATATCCAGCCGAGACTAAAAAAAATAAAAATAAAACTACTTTATTGTCAGTAATCAGACCGATGCAAATTCCCCCGGCAACGGCGCCAAATTTTGATGAGAGTTGCCGAGCCCTCACAAAATAACCAGGATTCAAATATTTGTAGCATAGGAAACCTAGATCGTTTCTCTCAAGGAATTCACAGTGGGTCTAAAATCAATAGTAAACAAGTAACACAGTAACTAGAATGGGAGATTTTTTTTTAAGGTAATTAAAATGAAGCAAAGCTAGAACAGAATATAAGAAAATGAGATTAATCAGATTAAAAACGATTAACCCAGAATTGGGATTCCATAACCTTCATCGGACAAAAACATAATAATCGAACTCGTGATTGATTCTGGACAAACCGAAATCTCTGCGTTTATCCAGAAACTCCCTCGACTAGACGATCGCCTAGCATTTGATCGAACTCATGGCGAGCTCGCTGTGCGATCGCACAACGCTCTCTGTAACCCGGTCCGACTTATGTCCTTGGGATATCAATCTGGGTATTAAATCTAATACCCATTCCGCAATCATAATCGGATCCTATTAAAATAAACAGAAACGAATTACGTTATCGATTGAAGTGCAGGCCCTCTGGATTCACAGAATCCTCAATCCATGGGTCAACCACAAAAGCTTAGCCAAGCATGGCTAGGCAAAACTCAGAAGAAAAGATGAAGAACATGATGAACAA
This sequence comes from Acacia pycnantha, assembly GCA_025563575.1. Classification (NCBI taxonomy): domain Eukaryota; kingdom Viridiplantae; phylum Streptophyta; class Magnoliopsida; order Fabales; family Fabaceae; genus Acacia; species Acacia pycnantha. The sequence continues at coordinate 1,879,817 of JAMWYP010000026.1, read as the reverse complement.
CTCAGAGAAAATTTAAAGCTTCTAATTTAATCCAAAAATCTCATAAAGCGTAATTGGGAATATTGAGAATATATTTGTAGCCACCATCTAATCCTCCTTATATAGGAGAGATGACTAGATAAAAATAGGAATCCCCTAATAATAGGAAACCTCTAATAAATAGGAAATCTCTAATCAATAGGAAATCTCTAAAAATTGGTCTTTTATTACAAAATTCGGGCAAAATAAAAATCCAGAAAAATGCATCTGTGTTTAGCTCCAATTTCGTCCATCTTATTGTCCGAATCAGCCTTTCGAGTCTTCATAACAATTGTAGCTCTCTAAATCATCTAAAAAAAAGAATCAGACTAATCGGATATCTAGATCAAAAGTTATGGCGAAAATACTAAATCACTGTAAATCTAGAATTTAATCATAGAAATGAATTAAATCCAATTAAAAGCTCAAAGCTCGATTAAGTAATAAAATCCATTATTTATTAACTAAACAATTCTAAATTTATTCACCAAGAGATACAAATAAATGTAGTAATATTCAATTATCAGTCACTGTTGCCTCGCGAGCCTGTAGATCTGCGTCGTTGATGCCTCGCAACCCTGTAGATCTCCGTCACTGGTGGTTGAACCTAGATGGAGCCACCATAGTCCAAAATCCTTGAAGCACCTGGATGCCGCCATCGTAGAGGATTGGAGTCAACGCTGTCGTTGAACCCTCGCTGGTGGTCAAACCGTCGTTGTTGAACAAGGGAGGCGACAACATGTTGAGAGAGTGAACGAAGGTAGGGCAGAGAAGAGGGTTTGAGGCAGATCGAGTTGGTGATGAATAAACTAAGAGAAGTGAATGAGCAGACAGGGTGGTCACACCTTTGGCGTCTCAAATTTAATTTGGGGCACAAAAATCCTACTTTTGGCTTCCCAAATTTAAATTAGGATGAATTTGGCATCCCCTTTAAATTTTGGATGCCAAAAACCTCTTTGTTTAGCATCCTTTTTTTACATTGGGACATGAAAATTATACTTTTAGCGTCCCATTTCGAAATTTGAAGCAACCCAATTTAGAAAAAGTAAGTAAAAGCCTCCACATAATTATAAAAATGTCGCTGTCTTTATTTTTTACTTCCTTTTTAAAAAAATTGACATTTTTTTAGAGAAGTAAAATCTATATTTTGTAGTAATGGCAAGACGATGTTAGAGTGCTAATGGCAATGAGCTAAACGAGGTTTGGTACCTAAAGGAAGGCGATCCATGTGATACAACATAATCCACAGGAGAATAAGCGCAAAGCTAATCAACAAGCCAAGAACAAGGTAACTCTAAAGAAGAAACATAGACGATGAGGCAAAAGAAGGGGATAGACGATGATACCAGGCAAAAGGCTGATAGCTTACCACAAAGCCAAAGAGAGTGAGAGTTCTCTCCTGCTCCCAATAACCGACACCTTTTTTTAAACCATAAATAATGTCATTCTATAACCTCCAATTCCAATATTTTATGCATTAATATGATTTTGAAACAAAAACACATGTATATTATGTTTTTTTTAACCTGAAAACAAGGTATTTTTCTTTTTGTACAAAAACACTTAGATAAGTTGGGTTGCAGCAGCGCACTAGGGTCAAAGCAAGCTATTGGACTCAAAAAGCATTTACAGATATACTTATAGATTGCCTACCAATAAAATCCTAACATCAATAATGGAATTTAAACTCACAACTATATGGTTATGAGCCGTTTTCTATACCAACTGAACTAATTTTTATTGGCTAACGAGATATTTTGTTTAAAACATGAGAACTCCCCATTTTTAAGGGCCTTTATGAATTATTAAATTAACAAATTATTGGAAAAGAAATTGACGACCCCGCTGAGCAAAGCAGGTCACCGAATATTGGCTGTACAGTCGTTTTTCATGGGCCATGGACTTCATTAGCAGCCCAATATTTGCTTTAATTCAAGTTCAGAAGTCAATTTATTGCACTTAATTGTACCAATACATGAGTTAGGTCTTGAAAACTGCACCAAAGTAAAAAAAAAAAAAAACCTTATATTGTAAAGTTTAAAGGGTGGTTATAAAAACATTTATTCATTAAAGTTCATCACATTGGTTATGGGATTGGAACCCAAATAACTTATAGAATGTGAGTGGTATATATTCTTATAGATTACACCAAGTCCAACACTTATTGTCATAAGTTTAATTTCTTATTTTGGAGTAAGGTTAATAAATCATCTTATGGACGTAATTTTGACCTAATGAATTTTAAAGTCATATTTTTTATAGTACAGATTATTTTGGTAATTTATGGCATCAAAAATATACAAAAAGTGGTGAAAACACACACACACATATATATATTACATATTAGTGATATTATGACATGTCGTCTACGTTGCAAGATTTTAAAGAACATAAAATAAAATATATGAATATCATATATATAAGAGACAATTAAGGAATTGGTATAAGTTAGAGCATATTCTTTTTTGTTTGGTATCACTTAATTAAAAATTTAACAGTACTTTTGTCAATAAAGTTACTAAAAATTGCACACTTGTAATATAATGCACGTTGAAAGCCACTTATGCTTCATTAACTTTATTGCATCCGATTAATGAATTAATTAAAAATATAGTGACCAAAAGTCATATGGACGTGAACAAAATCAAAGGGGCCGGTAAAATGTCAAGTAATAAAGAATTAATTATTAAATAATTATACCTCTTCAAAGCTTCCACAAGGCAAAATAGACCCTTGAAAGCTTCTTGAAATGATTTGGGTTTTATGCGAAAAAGAAAGATCTTAGAAGTGTTCTTTGACCGACATTCAACCAATTTGGATAATATCATAGACCTTGTTGAAATATATTATTCTGATTATTAGTCATCACTAATTTAAATATACGTCTGTTTGAAACTGTGGTACTTTGTCCTAATCTAACTTAATTAGGGTGTTAAACTGTCAAATTAAGGGACTGAAGTTGATTGACTTTTTTGGCACTCCGAAAGAAAAAAAAAAGGGACTGAAGTTGACTTGTAAAGCTGTCAATACCATAAGTATATGGAAGACTATTATCTGACCCGTGAAGCTTTGTCCATTTTCTTCGAATGATACTCCAAATCTCGAGTTATATATATATAATCTTAAAGGGTTAGATCTGCCTCCCTAATTAAGTCAGTTTGATCATAATTATCTTAAACAAATCACAAGCTGCATTTGTTTTATGTATTCCCATGTAACATGTTTAAGAGACTTGACAAGTGTGAACTTATATATATTAATTAGATTATGTTGGGAAAGATGACAAAATGCAAATCAGATGTTTTCTTAAACTAAGAATTACGTACTTATTCTTAATTTCTAAAATTTGTGTACTTGTCATTTGTCAAACAGGAAATCAAAGTCTTTTTTTCAAACTGAGTTGTTCAATGAACTTGGTCGGATATAAATGGATTAAGCTAGGGTCCAACAATAGTTATTAAATTATCTGATCAATTATTGAAGTCTTTTGCATCGATTCTACGTACCCATCATATAAATTAACTATTCTTTTTCGTACTAGCTCTAACACAACTTATAATATAATGATAGAGATTTTTTTTTCTCTCCCTTAAATCACCTAATACTTTAAATAATTTCAAGTCCATGCATCGATGTTACATTTACAACGTGTAACAGACGCAAAAGTAGTCAATCGATCTCTAACAGATAGATAATAATGTAGAATTTTTATATAATGGTTGATTCATGCTTCAATATACGTAAAGGCCATAAGAAGTTATTCAAAATTGAACTCTTTTGAACTTATCTAAGTGTACGATCGAAGAGAATATCAATTGGGATTTGAAGAACCTCAAATCAAACAAAATATTATTGCTTTCTTTCTTTTCCTCAAAGTTGCTTCCCAACTTTTCATGTGTATGAGCACTTAACCTACTCACATGCTTCTTTTCTTTAACTATCAATAGTTTCTGAAACATCGATATCATTATTATTATTATTATTATTATTATCATTATTATATCATGACAGCCACTAGGAAACGAACAAAAACTACTATTTATTATAATGCTTTTAAGCTTTTTATTGACAACTCTGGTGTCTCTCTTTACGGGGTATATTTTCATATTTATCTCACCATTACATTATTCGATATATCCAAGCATGTTATTTTTTGCATTAACTATGCCCTATTGCCTATTATTCTTTATGATTATATTATTCGATATATTCGCTAAAGTAGCTAGATATTAAATTTCATACTTTACAAAAAAAGTTTAAAAAAAAAATCTCAATTGAATGTGATTCGATCTACCACGTTCCTTCATTGCCCAAGTGCAAACATGGTCGATTACCCAAAAGGTAGATAAGGTAACCTTATTCTTTATAATTTTACAGGTTTTCCAGAAATCTGAACTAATTATTTGCGCTTTTATAGCTAATAATTAAATAGGTAGTATAATTTTTTTCTTCCTCCTATCTTATTTATAATATTTTCTCAGATAGGGTTGGTTCAAACTCCTAGATATGTAACAATATGTGTTTGTCTAAAAATGTAATGCATTTTTTTTATCCTTAATTAATTACATGTCTCTTTTATCTTTTTTCCTACCCATATCTCTCATCCCACTCATTCTCTCTTCCACTCATCATCTTCATAAATAAGTATATAATAAATAAAAAAAGATCTCTTACACACTTATTTTTTTAATAAGTAATATTAACCAAAATTTTTATCTACGTTATTTGGGTTGTTACTACTTAGATAGATTTAATGAGTTAATTACTCTTTTTCGGTTTCGATCGGTGAAATGATTGATAGTGACTTACTCCTCTAGACATATTTATAATTTATTTTTGACATGTTTCATCCAAACTAAGAATAAAATTTAACAAATTTTGAAATTTTCCATTATTTGGTATGCACTATGCCTTATAAGAACAAATTATACATAATAATAAATGAAGTATAAAATTAAATATTTATAAAAGTTTTGATGATGTGACTTATAAATAGGGAAAAAAAATCTTCACTTTATGTTATAAATAGGATTATTGGAGAGGAATATATATTGATATTTATTGATCATTATTGGCTGACACTTCCAATGTCTAGAAGCCCCCCACATCCGCTCTATGTTCATATACATATGTAAATATCTTAAATGTGAGTGTGTGTAGAGCTGGGAATCAGGGCCGACCCGGCCCGACAGGGCCTGGCCCTACAGGGTCAGGGCCCAACAAGGCCTGGAGTAAGGAAAACATCTGTTTTTCAAAGCCCGACCCGATAGTACCAAGGCCAGGGCCGGCCCTACAGGGCCTGAAAAATTACTATTCCAAATTTTGACTATTTTTCCTTCGATTTTTTTCAAAGAAATATAATTAGTAATAAGTTGCAACCATTAAAGTTCTAATCTATCAAATAAATGTTATCAACATTAATATCTAAACAATATAAATCATTCAACAAATAAACACATTTATTAATTCGTAATAAAAAACAAATAAATATAAAGAATATTTTTTTTTCAAAAAATATTAAACAAATGAATTACTTTATGTATGCCCACGACAAAATGCATTTCTCTCTCGTAATTTTGTGTGTGTCTGCAGATTCCTTCGGTTTAGGCATGATTTTACTGACAGGTAAAAATAATTATACGTATTTTACACAAAATATATTTATAATTTATTACTCATATAATATTGTAATACTAAAATATGTGTTTGTTTAATATGAAAACATCACTTCTTTAAAATTTATAATAACTAATTATGTGTTTTAATACAGAATAATAATAAACATAAAAAAGACAGCCCGAGGCCCTACAGAGCCGGCCCTGCAGGGCCAATTTCAAATTTCTGACCTATTTTTAAAGCCCGAGCCCTACAGGGCCAGAGCGAGCCCTACAGGGCCAGAGCTTAAACGGGCCGGCCCGATGGGCTTGGCCCGATTTCCCGGCTCTATGTGTGTGGGTACTTGTGAAATCATGAAAGACTTGATTTAACTATTCCTCATCTCTTTCTCTTCTCCCAACAACCAAACACGTGTAATCGAGCACCCAACCTAACACAGCTTTGCTTGCCAATGTGCTTCGTCAACCCGATTCCTTGTACGACTCATATATATAAAGAAAGAGAGTTTAATTAAGAAGCAAGGAATTTTATGTGTTAGTTTAATGATTATTGTTGAATGTCACATGCTGGTTTCATAATAAACTATAAATGTTAAATTAATCCTTCTTTGGATCTCGCTTTGTACTATAAAGTAACCCAAAAAGAAAAAAAAAAAAAAAGATTGTGTTGTTCCCATAGTAGGGTCATTGTAAAATTTTTCCAACACAGTATTAAATATATATCCAGGTTGGGTTTGGTGGGTGCAAGAGCAGTTTATATATGCACGATCTAAAGTGATCAGAGATTTGCATATACATATTTTTTCAAAAGCAATGTTACTTGTTAGTAAATGGATATAAACTCTTTAACCTTTTTTTATTTTGTTCTTTCTAAGTAAAGACTGGAGAGGGAAAAAGTAGTGTGTGTGTGTGTTATGGGATTAGAAAAATGAAGTTGAAAGGTGATTGTTTAACTTTGATGGATCATTATTTTCTCACCAATAATTGAAACATGTCAAGTGTTAGTTTAATTCAACTACTGAATGAACGAAAGAAAGAATATTAATAATATGAATGAATGAATATGAAGTAGTGGAGTGCATCTTTCCACGTCCGACACAAACATCGACATATGAAACAGAGAGAGGTTTTGTCAAAGGTTATTGGATTGTAGCCATGTTGCTGTCTTTTACTCCAAATATCTATTTATTCTTCACATCAAACATCTGTCTTTAAGTGGATTCCAACTCCTCTTTCAACCATCCCACCTTATGATTCCTCCCAAGTTTCACTTTCACTAACCCAGCAACCCCAACATTTTAACCTTTAATTATTCCCACCCAGAGGAGTGATATATATATATAAAACTCCTCACTTGTAAGCAATTTATCTCTAACTATGTATGAGAACACACACACACACACACATGACAGAGGACATTATTAGGATAAATCTAACTATGTGAACAATTTCTATATGAAGCCTTTTATCATCATCAATAATAAAAAATCTATTCAGTTATTTTACTATCGTATCCCAGCTACCTAAAGTAACATGGCATCATAGTTATCCTTTACAAAAAAGACCAACTTTCTCATCAAGTTCCACATCGATCTAAATCATTTTCTTTTTTTCCTCTCTCCTTCCTTCGACATTTCGTAATGTTTCTTCCTCTCTCCTTCAGGCCTCTTCTTTGGAACTTTCTTTTGATTTTTTCCTTGGCCTCAGTATCGCAAGGTCTCTCTTCACTTATTCATATGATTTCACTTAATTCTTCTCTTTCTTTTGACATTGTGCCTTTCACGTATCTCTCTTCTATTCTTTCCTCAAAATGATTCACTTGATTCTTCTCTTTCTTTGACCCTCATGCCTTTGACTTATCTCATATTCCTTCCCTAATATGGTTTCACCTAATTATTATTCTCTTTCTTTGGCCGTCACGCCTTTCACTTATCTCTATATATTCTATTCTTTCTCAATATAATTTCACTTCATTCTTCTATTTTGCAATTTTTTTCCCAATAGTTCATGGATTATACATTGCCCTATTCTGTCAAAGTCATATGTTGTACTACAATGTTCAACTATCTCAACGTGGAACCTTTCGTCTCAGCCATTGCCAAGCTGTTGGATACCCATTCTCCAGCTTGCGGGGTGACAGAGGATATTGGATATTATCTTGTATTTAAGTATTGGCACGGTTAGGATTATGTTAGTTGGTGTGTAGATTTTGGGTCTATGGTTTTTTTTTGGTGTGTTTGGAGCTAGCTAGCACAAAACTTTATTTTTTTGCATGTGTGTGTGTGTGTGTTGTGGTCAATTTTCACATGATTCATGAAGCCAAATATTTATATTAGTGTGGGTGTGTTGTTTTATGGTGCCAACTCACAATTCTACTTAAATAAAGCATGCCTTTGATTTTATATGAAAGTGGGACACCAAAAGTGTGTATATAATGGAATCGTCCCAAACCCTTCCTTTCTCTCTATTCCTTTAAACAAGCGTGCCAATAGCTCTGTCTATGTTTTTAAATAAGTTAAAAACCACTTTCTTCTTTGTCACCCCCACGAAATTTCCTTCCCTAATTTCTCGCAATTCACTGCTTCCTTTTGATTAATTATTATCAAACTCATTTTCTCTCTATATGATTTGCTCATCACCATCCAAATTCTCAATGCATTCACCACTAAATTCACCTAAACTGCCTAATAAACTAACCAACTTAATTAACTAATCTCGAGTTTCCAGAAGAAAGAATTCAAATAATGTTGTGTTCTTCTTTGCAGCAATAATTATTGACATATATATATAGGGTTAAGGTGCAGATTTGTCAACCAACTATTACCCGAGAGCGTTTGGCACAAATAATAATTGAGGGGACCAAAATTGCCAATCAACAATTAAAAAGTGAAAAACAACACAATTTGGTGCAAATTCGCCAACGAACTATTACCCGTCACTGTCTTGGTATCTTCGTCTTCCATTGACTCTCACAGTGTCGGTGACGTCAGCGTCTCCAAAGCTTCCATTGTTGCTGGGTGTTCCACTCACCATCTTGAACTCATCCAGCAGTCCACAGCTTTCGACCGGCACGCACCTTACACCCTGATTCCATCCCTCCGATGCCACAAACAGCAACCGCCGTTGCCACAATGCCTACTCCCATGGGTCCCATCTCTGTTGATGTTTGCCTTATCCAACAAGAAGGCTTAACCACTCTTTTCTCCAGTATGTCCGCCACCGTCCTACGCCAGTGCCTCATATTTTAACTTAATTGTGGTAGTTGTTTTTTTAAATATTTGGTGTTTTTTTTTCACTTTTTAATTGTTGATTGGCAATTTTGGTCCCCTCAATTGTTATTTGTGCCAGGCGCTCCTCGGGTAATAGTTGGTTGACAAATCTACACCTTAACCTTATATATATATAGTGTGTGTGTGTGAAACACGTAATAAACACAGTACACAGATATTGCGTTTTGATTTAAGGAATCAATGGAGGAGCTAGTATAACATATAAAAGAGGCAATATATATATAATAACAACTAAAACAATGGGAATATTGCATCTAGACACTTTATATATGTATACAAAGTGATAATTAAAATAATGATGAATTTGAGCACTAAAAGAGGAAGATCAAAACTGCCACTTTTGAGTCAGCTTTGATATGATTATTTTCTACATATACACAAGTCCCTTCTCTGTGAGAGAGATATAGTTGATAAGGGTCCCTCTTGTTACCTGAATCTCTTTATACCCAATCATAGATCCCTTCGATTATCTTATCTACTTCACAACATCTCATATATATATATATATATATATATATATATATATATATATATATATATATATATATATATATACACATACACTTTAGGTAACACCCAAACCGTAGTTTCAAAAACTATTTTGTAAGTCGAAACAAAACTTTTCTGACATGTTTACTTTGTAAATCATAAAAACTTATTCTTCAAAAACTAATCAAAAACACACACACTTGTGGTTAATTATTATTGCAGGTAGCCAAGGATATTTATGATATATAATATTTATAAAGCAGGTCTAAACTAATGCATTTAGCTAGAGTTAGACAAGATATATAATATTTATAATATATGATATTTATTGCTGTACTTGGGCTAGCTGGTTACATCTAAACATAGAAAGACACTTATATGGCTTTTGCTTTATCCTTACATATTTGTCTTGTTGCTCTTAGCTGAACAAAAAATACAAACTGTCCTATAATAATTTCCTACCCCCACATCAGCTTATGTTTTTGCAGGGTAGACATGTACACTTAGGTCATTTCACACCCTTAAACGAGCCCTCACCGAAACTCTCTTCCACTCCACCAATCGCTGCAGAAAATCCATTACCTGCATTTATATATAAACAAAAATTAAAACCACTATATATATATATGTGTAGATAAATTTGTGGGATGCTATATTTGCAGAGAAAATATCAGGTCTAAAATGTGTATGTACTTGCCTCGTCGGGTTCTTGTAAAGAGTAAGAGGCACTCGTATCTTTCGGGAATTTGGAGACAAGAATGCCATAGCCTTTTCCTCTGTCTCTTAGTTTCTGTTTTATTTGCAGTACCACATTATTATCAGGGCATTAATATATAACCTTTTAAAAGTTTAGTCTGAATAATAATATATATAAATAATTAAAGTGGTCGAATGTGAGATTTTTTTATTTTTTATTTTTTGGTTTCGGAAGCAAAGTAATATCATTGGATACCTTAAACGCATCTTCATCGGATCGATCGTCGCCAATATAAACCGGGAAGACGTCGGTACAGTTGGCAAAACCTGTGGAAATATTTGGATTTATATATTATTCAGATTTGGATTTGGCAACACATCCCCATAAGAAAAAAACAAAACAAAAAAGTTGATACAAATTATGAACGGCCATTCATTTTATAAATCTTCATTAAAAATAAAAATAAAAGACGCCCCACAATGGTCAAGCTGTCTTCCTTTATGTCTTTTTCCGATCCTCTCTCTCTCTCTCTTCCTTGGCTTTTTTTTCTACATGAGAAATATATTTATCAAACCATCCATCGGTCTTGGTGGGTTGAGTATTATTAATAATTTAATAATATATAACATAATAATGGTGATCCAAAACTGAAACACTTGGAACTCACCAAGTGACTGTAACAAAAATTCCAGGGCCTCCCCTTTGTCCCATTTAATACGGGGACGAATCTCAAGTACCTGTATCAAAACACATCATACTGAAAGTGATGAGACATACTGAAAGTGATGAGACATAGCCTTCTTTGAAACGCATCCTAATTTAGTTTTCTTAATTAATACTCTTTCAATACTAAATATAATACACAATATAAAATATAAGATAGAATTGACTTCTCTCTTTCTTTTTAATGAGATTAATAAAGTTAATTAAATTACTCTAAAATATTTATATTTATCATTTTTTTCCTAAACTATTTTACATAACTTATAAACTTATGTATAATCTAAGAATATATAACTCATAATATATAATTAAATAAATTTTTTAATTTCTCTAAAAAAAATTAATTTTATTTTATATTTAGAAATGCTGAGGACAGTAACATGGAAGTGATTAAATATAATAAAATAATAATAATACTACATAACCAGCTGGGGCCCCCACCTTCCTTCCTTGAGTAAGACGAAGCTTGGGGTACTCCTTTAACACTGATCTAACCTGGTTTGCCAGTTCGCTCCATTTCTATGCACAAAAAGAAACCATTTTGGTTCATCAGAGACCATTTTTTTGTTGAGAGTATGTAAAAATAGTTAATTGCATGAGATTATATGGGTAATACAATTTACCTTTTCATCAACACAGCGAAAATGAACCGATACACAGAACTTATTGTTCTCCACTTTAGCTCCTGGAGTTGAACTTGTTTTCTCAACTAACAGTTTATACACCTGAGAGAAAAAAAATTAAAAAATTAACCTTTTTCATATATTTCTTGTAAACGTTGATTCATCGTAAAACAAAAAAGTAGAAATCTTGAACCATAATAAAAACCAGACACCAACCTTGGCCATCATGGGTAAAAATTCACAGGCAGGCTGAAACAGAATTGCTTTATTGTCCTGCATCAGAGCATAGTTAATCAATCAGTCAACTCTAATAATGAATAACTTCTTATAAATAGAAAGAAGAAAATGTGATTAATAGAACTATGTTTAGTGTACACTTACTTTATTGTATTTAGAGATTTTAGTTGGTCCTTTAATGTCCATCCCATGGCTCCCTGCATAATATAGCTCTGCCAACCGAACAAAGCTGTACACCTATATTTTTGCAAAACAAAGGAAATTTAATCAAACATGAGACTATATGTATATAGATATATATATATAACACTAATGATTGCTTGAGAAAAAACTAAAAGAAGACTTTGGAATGCACCTTGTCTCTGCATCTGCCGCTTACTATGGCGGTCGGGAAACACCTGGCGAGGTTTCTCACCGTCTTCCTCATCTGTGTGAACACGTATGTAACGTAAGTAAGAATTAAGGATTTTACTGTGAGAACAAAGAATCAGATGATCAAGAGTCGGGGCGGGAGAGAGAGAGAGAACTAACAGCGTCGGACATGAAAGCACGATCAGGGTCGTCGACGATGGGGGATAGCGTACCGTCGTAGTCAAGAAACACGACTATCTGCTTTCCTCTGGAAGCTTCGATGATTTGCTCAAACATATCTAATGCAGATGGGTGATGAAGCTGCTTCACCAAATACACACACACATGTATATACAGTTAGATTCATGAGTGATGATGAAGAAGATGACGACCAGAGAGAGTAGAGAGAGGGGTGCTTACGATCCATGAGTTGTGTTGTGGGTCAATAGGGGAGGTGGTGAGAGTGGTGGTGGAGGAGTGGTGGCGGCTGGGGGAGGAGGCGCGCATGGAGTCCACCAAGGAATTGATTTTGGCGGCTCCATTGATGTCCAGGGTCTTTAGGAACTTGTTCCTGGAAATGGCGATGAAGCCGGCGACGGCGCCACCGGTTGGGGTGGCGAGGGGCTTGTGAGGTGCGGTGGAGAAATTGAAGGAGTTAGAGACGGCCGCGGTTAAAGCCTGAAGGTTGATTCTGGAATTGGCGTCGGAAACCACCACATTCTGCTGCGTCATGTCTCTCTGCAAAACAAGTATGTGATCAGAGAGTTGAAAACAGAGGATGATGATGAACTAAAATGAAATGGAATGAAGAGAATACCTGAGGATTGGAGGAGAAAGGAGAGGAATGAGACAGTTATATATATATGAATGAAGAGATAAAATCACAGAGAGAGAGAGAGAGAGAGAGGTTGAAGAAGGAGGAGGAGGAGAGATTGAAGGAAGGAGTGAGTGAGTGGGGGGGAAGAAGCAGAGGGAGGAAGGCATGGATTTATAGTTGCAACTTGCAACCAGAAGCTCCTCTCAGGGCTGGGTCCCACTCCTCCCAAAGAAGAAGAACCCCCGGGCCCCAGAATCGCCACGAGTTGCATCCCTTGTGGGCCCCACCACTTCATGGACTGCTTTTGGTCTTTCCCCCGCTTTTCTTCCTCCTCCACCTCATTTCTTCTCTATTTTTTTAATTTCCATTCATCATAAATTAATACTACCCTCCATTCATATAAAAAAAAAAAAAAAGGTGAACATATGTATTTCAACGATTGTTTTATATGATCACAGATTTTCTTTTCTAAGAACTACAACGGAAACAGTTGTCAATTCTTACTATCTCCCGTCCTAATTATAGGAACACTTTTATAGTATAATTTATACTATAAAAATATTCTTATAATTAAAATCGGATGAAGTATTTAAATTTGTGTTCTTTTTTTTATGAGTTAGAAACCAACAACTAATTGATTTATTAAAAATTTTGATAAACCATTTAGATGGAGGGACTAGGAGAAAGAGTCAACATTAGGTGTTTATACCTCTAATTAGAGGTATGAGTATATTTTTTTAATTTTTTTATATATTTTATTTATTTAGATTTGAATTATATGCTGTTTTCTGAGATGTTTTTTGCACCCACTATCTCAAATTAATTACTTTTCATAATACTGGTGTTATAGACAAATTCAGAACTGAAAATTAATTAATTTGAGATATTGGGTACAAAAAACATCTCAAAAAGCCACCTATAATTTAAATATAATATATTAAAAAAAATTTAAAAAAATATAATCATACTTCTAATTAGAAATAAAAACACCTAATAAACATATAATTCTAATCACTTAATGTAGTGTATGTAATGTAGACTTCATAAACTATGTGCCGATAATGTGGATTCGGGCTGAGCTTCTGAGCAGCGGAGTGGTGAAGCCATGGGTGAGATGGTTGGTCCACGTGGGCTCCTTCCTATGGATTTGTGCCACGCACACAATTCTCCTCACTCACCCACCGTCCATTCCCACTCTTTTTTAAATAAAAAATAAAAAGAAATCTCTCAAAAAAACTATTATATAATTATAAAAGTAATATCCAGATAATAATATCTGGCACTGGCCCTGGAAGGCAGTGCCGTATTTCCATAACTGGGCTGTTTAGGGCCGTCCACTTAAAGTTTCTCCTCTTCAGGTATGTCGGCCTCCATTTGGTCACTGTTTTTCTTTTTTTTTTTTCCTACACCTCTACATTCTACAGTCTACACATCTCAATAACAAATCATATTATATTATATACTACTCCCTCCGGTCCTAATTATAAGACATATTTAACCGATTTAGGGAGATTAAGGAAAGAAGTTAATTAGTTAATTTTACTCATTTTCCTAAAATGTCATTATATAAATTTAAAATGACCTAAGTGAAAGTAAATCAATAGCTCCTACCACATGCCTTTCCAACCTAATTTTTTTTGCACATGATATCTAATTAAAATAATGGTCTTACTATATATACATATATATGTGTATACATATAGACACACACACACACACACACACACATATATGTGTGTGTGTATCGACAGACACATATAAGCACACACACCCCCACACACATATAAACACATACACACCGATATAAATGTATATGTGTGTGTGAATTTATATTTATACACACGCATATTGATAGACACACAAATATACATATATGTACACACACCCACATATATGTGTGCGTGTGTGAGAGAGTGGGTGGGTGGGTGGGTGGGTGGGTGTGTGTCTATATATATTTGTGTACGCACACACACACAAAATATATGTGTGTAGACACACAGATATATACATACATACATATATGTAGACACACACATATAAATACTTACATATATGTGTGTGTCTATAGATATTTGTGTGTAGACACACACATATATACATATATAAATACACACACACATATATCTAAAAGTTTCATTGACTGGAAGAGTATACGCGTCCACGTACATATATTTACAAAAAATTAAACACGTTTGAGAGAATAAATTAAATAGGGGTATTTTAGGAAAAAATTGACAATTATTAGAATGTTGTCCTATAATTAGGACAAAAAAAATTCTTAAATGTTGTCTTATAATTAAGACCGGAGTGAGTATTATTGAAATAATTAATTTTTTTATTCTAAAATTTGTCCTTTTCAATAATTTTAAATGTTGAATCTATTTATTTAAACTTATAAGATTTTGAATTCAACTGTTCACTAATAACGTCTTGCAAGCATGTGTATTTTCAAGGACAACATAGATTCATTTGATCCATCCGTTGTATCCAATTTCCCAATCAAATTTTAGCATATCGAATTTTTTCATTTAATAAAAGTTCTTAAGTATAAGATCGAAATCGTATTATACCATTACTTATAAGAATTTTATATATGGCAATATTTGACTGGAGAATTATATGTAATGGATATAAATAAATGAATCTAAAATTTTCCTATTTTTAAATATATTATAAGATGATGAAGTGATATAATTCTGAGCATATTATATTAATTTTTTTTTTCAACTCCAATAGTTAAAAGGCTCTCACACTCACACTATATAAGTTAATATAAAAAATGAGCTTATGAATTTATAATATTCACAGCATGAGTTAATTATATATAATATCGCCAATAAAAAAAATATTAAAAAGACAAGTAATTTCACATAATCTCACTTTCCATTCAAATAAGGCCAAAATAATTTATCTAAATGTGGCCAAAAAAATAAAAATATTAAAAAAGACAAATAATTTTACACAATCTTACTTTCCATTCAGCATGTCGACCATTGAAAAAGATTCAGCACCGCAAAACAAACAGCTCCGGATCCAATTCTACAACTATACAACTTTTTGCCCTCTTAAGTCTTACCCTTTGTCTTTGGATTCAACTAGGGTAGGCGTCGGACTTTCTCACTTAAAAGAATGGGGTTCGATTCTGAAGCTGGTCAAGACACTGGGGGAAACATATCCTAGGGGTCTACGAAGCAGTGGAAACGTTGGGAAGAGGTGGAGGCATGTGTATTCTCTAACCCAGTATGCCTTGTGAACTAGGCTCCAAGAGCCCTACCCTTGAATTGTGTGTGAACCCAACCCCTTTCCTAAAAATTTTTATATAAAAAATAAAATAAAAAATACTTTTTGCCCTCTTCTCTTCTGGCTACGTATTGCTAACCAGAATATTCCTATATATATATATATATAGACACACACGTTACAAGAGACATTTATATTTGATCTTGGATCAAAAGAACCTAATCGTTGTTCTGATTCCCGATCTTGTTAGGTTACCAAATGAAAGTTGAAACCGTGATCATGAATATTTTTTTCCTGCAAGGAATATAAAGCTATTCTCTCGAGAAAATTTCAGATATAAACTTCTTTTACTAATTAATTAATCTTTGCGCTTGCATTTTCATGCGGCTTTTTATTCAAAACAAAATTAATACTCCTTTCCCATCTTTAATATAAGACATATTTGGTATTTGATTTTAATTCTAAATATAAGACGTAGTTTTTATATTTTTTTAATTTCTTCTTAATTTACCCTATTGATACTCCTTCAACAATAATCAAGAAAGAATGAGAATGAGAGGGAGGATTAAGGAAAATAATTAGAGTGTTTTAGAAAATACATGTTATATTAATTAAATTTCTTAATCTAATACTCCCTCCGGTCCTAATTATAGGAGCTATTTAACCGATTTTGGGAGAATTAAGGAGTGAAGTTAAATTAGTTAATTTTACTCATTTTCCTAAAATGTCCTTATATAAATTTAAAATGACACAAATTGCTCTAATTATAAGTATTTCTAATTTACCTTACGTTAGACATCCATAACATCTTAGTTTAGTATATATGTATATTAGTTGCTTTTTATATAGCCATGTGTATACATATAGATCTAATTTCCTTTTCACACGCTTTCTAATTGAAATAATGGTCTTGCTATATAAACATATATGTGTGTATATATATGTGTATACATATAGATCTAATTATATACATGTGTGTGTTCACCCCCCCCCCACACACACAGATATATATATACACACACACACACACACACACATATATATTGACACACATAAAACAGATATACATATATATGTACACACATATATATAAATACTCCTAATAATAAATATAAATAGGGGTATTATAGGAAAAAAATAACAAAAGTTAAAACTTGCTCTTATAATTAGGATAAAAACCAACTTCAAAAATTGTTCCTATAATTAGGACCGGATGGAGTAATAAATATATCTTATATTAAGGACCGAAAGTATCATATACATATGTTATAAAAACCTGCCGTTTCTCAAAGAGACTCGATATCATACTTGTCTATATGTGTATGTATCCTATTATAAAGACACGTTCGTTAACAACAAATTTAAATAACATTATAATTATATTATGCTTCCAACCCCAACACTATGTATAACAAATGATTAGTATCGAGATTTTTGAGAAATGAAGTCTTAAATGAGGTGAATTATTGCAAGTTTGGAACAGATATAGAGAATATATACTAATAATAAATAAAATTCGTAGGTTTCTTGTGTGATTTGTCGTGAAAAGTAAATATATGAGAATAAAATAATAAAGCAAGACGATTTTGTGGTTGTGTTTCTGGTTCCCTCTGTGTACCTAGCTAGACACGAAACTTTGGTCATCTCTCTCCTGCAACGCAATGGCATACGTACTACTGCAACCTACGAATTTATTATTATGGTTTTTGTCAAAACCAAACCCAATATAATATCCCTCTGACTCGTGTGTTTTAATTATTTTAATTTGTGCCAAAAAACAGAGAAGAAGAATTCATCAATAAGAGACAAAGAAGGACAACGAAGATGTCGACAATTGTGCAGTTTTCATTTCCATGCACTAAAGTGAAACCTAGCTAGTACGACCAAATCCCCCAGAGAGTCCATTGACGCTTGATCCATGGTTTAGTTTACTTGCGTGACAAGTCTTTGTTTGAAACGTAAACCCTACGACACTTTATATATATATATATATCCTTATACTCCCTCCGGTCCTAATTATAGGACAACATTTGAGAGTTGATTTTGGTCCTAATTATAAGACAACATTCTAATTTTTGTCAATTTCTTTCTAAAATACTCCTCTTTTATTCTTTCATGTGTGTTTGAATTTTGATGAGTGTATATGTATGTGGGTGAATAAACTCTTTCAATCAGTGAAACTTTGAGATATATGTGTGTGTGTGTCTATGTATGTATATGTGTGTGTGTCTACACACAAATATATATAGACATACACAATGACGGACCTTGGGATAAATATTTGGGGGCCAAATATATACTCATTAACTAATTAAAAAAACAATATTTGGAGGGCCAAATGTATACCTATTAACTAATTTAAAACAAATATTTGGGGGCCAAATTTATACCTATTAACTAATAAAAAAAAATATGGGGGGCCAAATGTATAATAAAAGTATTTTAATAATTTTAATGTATAAGATAACATACTTTTTTATATTATAATAATTTTTTTAAAATAAAATTCTGAACAACATTTTGGGACGGGGGGCCATGCCCCCCATTGTCCTCAAGAAGGTCCGTCCTTGGACACACACATATATGTGTGTGTACATATATGTATATCTGTGTGTGTGTATGTTCATATATAAACACTCACACATATATATACACATATATATCTTTATGTGTGTGTAGACATATGTACACACACATATATATATGTATACATATATGTATATATAGCAAGACCATTATTTCAATTAGAGAGCATGTGGAAAAGAAAATTTTAGGTCGGAGAGGTATGTTGCAGGAGTTGTTGATTCACTTTTACTTATACCATTTTAAATTATATAAGGGCATTTTAGGAAAATGAGTAAAATTAACTAATTTAACTTCTTTCATTAATCTCTCCAAAATTGGTTAAATATGTCCTTATAATTAGGACTGGAGGGAGTATTATTTAAGAAAAATGGTATCTAGCTTCTAGCTATCTAGTTAATTAACTGAATTTATTAATTGGGTTTAAGCAGAGACAGTTTATTAATTTAATTTTTTATATACTTGGATCACCTAAGAAAGTGCATAAGATCCTACGCTATTATTAGTTGGTCGTCTCTTTCAGTGCTTTTTCACATGCCTAGGTTCTTCTTTTTCTCGGGCTTTGATATATCAAACTGTGTCTTCGTATATACTATATACTTTGATGAGTATCTATATATTTTTTTTAACAGATTTTGTTCAATTAATAAATTAATCTTATGCATGCCATTACTTTTATTAATTTTCATGACATATCTATCTGATGGAGATTTTTTGCCGGCCAACAATGTGTGTGTGTGTGTAAATTTTGTTTTTTGGTAGAATATGTGTGTATAAGTTAAATCATCCAGCCTCAGAGTTTAATATGTACTCCATCGTCCAGCCTTAAATATAAGTTTTATTATTTCTTATCACCCCCATTAAACATTTTTTCCAGCATACCCTTATTTATTAGAACAATTTCTTATGTGCTTTAAGTTTTTAAATATTAAATGATATGAATATTTTGGAAAAGTGTCACCAATTTTCTATATGTTGATTATAATAACAATGAAGTCTCCAAAATGGTAACCACATGTGTATTTTTGCTCCAAAAAAAAAAACATATGGTGCTGGGCGCTCCCGGGGTAAAGTACATGTGTATTTTTGCTCCTTACCCTTTTCCGAATAAGTAAAGAAGATGTTATATGTAGAACTGGATGGAGTTGTGTAAAATTTATTACTTTTATTCTGAGAGGGGAAAATATAATAAGAACAAACCCTAAAAAAAGATTGTAATAGAAAACATATTACTTCTATTTCTCCACATGAATCTTGCGCTACTCGCAATTGACTAGTGCAGTTCGCGTGATGTATTGGAAACACACTCTCACAAAGTTCTTATATAATTTTAAAAAGGAAAAACAAGTTGGGAAAATCATATAAAAGTTTAATGTTTGTATCATTTTTTAACTCCAACGTTTTTGCTGTAAAGGTAGATTCCAATGATCTTTCTACTTTCTATAATATTTTAAAGTGTTCGCGCATTCTTAGCCTAAATATCCGCAACCAAACATCATTTTTTTTTTCACATTCATTTGGATAAACACTTCTTCACTACAAAGGCATTGTTCTTAATTTGTGGAAATGGTTTTGCACTATATGGGTGTGCATGGGAACCATTCTGTTCCTCATCACTGATTCTAAGATGAAACAGTTTTTTCTGATTCTGTGCCTGAGAAAAGTTCTGAGAATCAGAATTACGTTTGTTAACTCATTTTATTTTTACTCAGAGAATCAGAATTACGTTTGTTAACATATTTTTATTTTTATTTATGTAATTTTTATATTCAAAAAATTATTTATGTGGTGGTGTCGGTGGCGGTGGTGGTGGTGGCAGTGGCGGTGGGGTGGTGGGGGTGGGGGTGGCGGCGGCGGCGGCGGCGATGCGGTGGGGGTGGCGGCGGCGGTGGTGGTGGCCGCGGCGGTGATGGGGGTGGCGGCGATGGGGGTGGTGGTGGTGGCGGCAGCGGCGGTGATGGGGGTGGCGGCGGTGGGGGTGGTGGTGGTGGGGGTGCGGTGGGGGTGGGGGCGGCGGCGGCGGCGGCGGCGGGGGTGGGGGTGGGGGTGGTGGCGGTGTTAGCGGGGAAGAGAGAATGAGAAAAATAGATTCTGGCTTTGTGCCCTAGAATAGAAAAACAGAAATTTTCTGCTTCTTTTTTTTATTCCCTAGCACAAAAAAGAAATCGGTTCATCCCAGGAACAAGAAAAAAACCGGATTTACCAAACACAATTCCTATCCAATTTTGTTCTTAGAAACAGAAATTAAGAAAAAACTCATTCTGAGAACGTTACCATACACACCCTACATGTCTTCATACATGTCTTGGGTTGTGTTGGGTTCGACTGACTCCGTGTGAATATTGAAATTAAAATGTCCTTAGGGGTCTATCTCTAACTGAGCCTGAATTTGACTTTATAAGATAGCCATATAAAAAGCAAGTTTTGATTTCAAAATTTCATCAACTAAGGTAGTGTCAAATATTGGGACAAACAATTACGTCAATTACCTACTACATATTACATCTGGTCTTTAATATAAGATATAATTTATAATACAATTTATGCTACAAACTAGATCTTATATTAAAAACCGGCAAAGATAGATAATCGTATTAATGTTCCTAAACTAAGCTTCTTTCAAACGAAGGAAAAATGGCCCCTTGCTCCTGTTTTTCCCCTCTTAATTAATTTATCAAGCGATCTTCAATATTGATCTGCAGCTTCTACAAATTTCTTTGCAATAATTGTAAGATGTAAAAACTCATATATAGTATTGTCAAAAAAATTGAGGGAACGAAGGTCGAGGCCGACTACTATTGGAGGTCGTCGTTGAAATTTAAAGGTATTAGATTCCACTTTATCATCCACACGAATATAATTATATACTAACCCTAAAAATTAATCAATGTCTTAAACTAATTAATTAATAATTAATTAACACAACAGAGAGCTATAGCTTAGGCATATAGCTGATGTAGAGAGCACTGTTAGCCACCTACCCAACAAGAAACACTGAAGGATTCCCAAGTGCATGGAAACCATCGTGTCAAGCAAGCAATCACAAAGAGAAGTTAAAAAAAGATGATCGATACCCATAAAAAAATGAAACCCCATGCACCTTGTTCTGCTTCCTCCCAGACACAACATGTGTATTAGGGCATCTCCCTCAGCTTTTGTTATTTCTTTACAGAATTATGTGTAAACACATTACACACTCGTACAAAGATACCACCATATATATATATATATATAATAATAAATGAAGTTAGAGCTACGTGTTCAATCGTCAAACTACACGAACTCTGATAACATTAGTTGTCGGCAGATTCGGAATCTGTGACCTGAAATATATATATACACACTATAAGTTAATATAAATCAGCCCCTCCATATATCACCAGACCATGCACGTTCTTTCATGCACTAGGATCAAGGCCAATAATAGTTCTCTCTCTCTCTCTCTCTCTCTCTCTCTCTCTCTCTCTCTCTCTCTCTCTCTGTTCATTTGATTTATTTGTGATTATTATAAAAAAGAGTGGTGGGAATTAGAAAGAGCAGATTTTATGCTTGCACACATATAGATATTCTCTTATGAGCACATGTGGGGGATGGCTGGATGGCAATTATATGCGTCTATATTATGTGGATGGTGTGTCATTTTGTGGACACCAGAAGAGAAGAGAAAAGAAGAGAAGAGAAGAGAGAGAGGTAAAAAGCAATAATGTGTGTGTCTATGAACTTCTTCTCATAGTCTTAAATTGGATCGATTATTTGCCTTTATGAAAGAAAAGTAAAGGTTGCTTGATCTTTTGCTTTCATTTTTACTTTCTAGTCTAATGAGTGAACGCCAAACTAAAAGAAAAATGACTGACAAATTAATTAGGCGTTTGTTGGGAAGACGACACGAGCTTCAATTCGGCCTTCTCATCGATCATCGACTATATATGTACATATTAGCCTTTGTTTGGACGCATATTTTGTGAAAAAGAGTGTGCTTCGTTACCCTATACCTATACTATCAACCTCTGACCTCTCAACATGGACTCAATTATATGTGATCTCCTCCTAATGCACAATTTTTTAAATAAATACTGAATATTGTCATTCACATCTCAAAAAGTGAACAAATAATGCAATCCTAGTTTCCTTCATCAACCTCCACCTCTCTAAAGATGAGGTGGTGGTGGTTGATCAAGGATTACAAAAAGTAGAAGCCTAGTTATGAGACATCCTAGCTTGGTCATCAGCTAATACAATATTTTCTCTAAATGTGTGTGACCTTAACCTTCTAGAATTCCTATGTAACAACAACCTAGCGTCATCAACTATGTCCCTAAAAGAGTGAGCCAAATTGCACCCCCTAGTAAGCAGATTAATATCCTCGTAGGAGGCACTGTAGAGGGCAATGTCTCTGTAGCTTTTATCCCAACATAGGTGTAGACCATCGATGATAGCAATAAGTTCCGCCATAGGGGAGGGAACATTCGTAAGTTTTCAACGGAAGCCACTTACCCATCTATTCTCGGGGGTTGGGTTTCTCTTATTATTCTTTTCTCATTATCCCTCATAATCTCTAAATCACATCCGTCCAATCAACACAGTGCTACTTTCACTTTTCTCTCCTTTTCCCAATCAATGATCAAGATGTGGCCAATGAGAGACAATGAGAAGAAAGATAAGGAGAGTATCTCCTTCCCTATTCTCGGACCTATATAGAAAGCACGATCCTCTAATAAATCCAAATCTAAACAAGCCCTAAACAAACTTTCTTTTGCACAAAAAATAAAAAAAATACGAGTAGTATTTTCTATAGATTTATTTGAATGTATGGATTATGGATTGATGATATCAAATAATTCAATTATAGCTTTTCATGATTACTTATTTAGTCTTATTTATAAGTTACTTTCAGCATATTTCACCAGAAGCATGAATATAAAATAATAATAATAAATCATAAACCTTATTAATCATACCTTGAAATTCAATAACTTTTCAACTTTACCATTATTTAATATACAATATATCTCATGAAAATAAAGTCTACACAGTAATAAATGAAAGGTAAAATTATACATTCATATAAAAAATTTAATAAACTAACTTCCAAATAAACATCATCATTGAGTTGGTCTAATGTAACATATTTAATTATGATATAGTTATATATATAAATGAGTGTGATAATCGGGCGTGCATGTGATTCCATATGCATTTCCTAGCTTAATTAATATATACTACTGCTAGGTTAAGCAATTACTTATTGAATTTATTAATTTTATATATGGTTTGTGGATTTGCCATCCTTTAATCTAGTCACTTGCACCTCCAGCTGAAACTGTTACGTTCGTATTACTACTGCTACTACTAATATTTTGAATGGAACCAATGAGGGCTAAATGATTTATATTTTTAAATCTTAACTTTTTCTATAATATGAATATAAAAGAATGAAGAATAAATGCAATCCTTTAATTAATAATATGTTCATTTTAAAGATATAATGAAAAGTCATGATCTAAATGATCTATTGAGGAATATAATAAATTACATGGACTCTTTTTGTCGGTGCGAAAGAATATTCTTTTTTTTATTAGGAATAATATGTGTATAATATATAGAATGAGATTCTAAATTCAACTTCTAGTCATCAACTGATCATTCATGCGAAGAGGCAAAATGACATTCATGAATACGATTATATGCGAGAATATGAAAGGGAAAATTAGAATGAAGGACATGGAGAAAAATATATTTATGGAGAAGGGCTAGAAAAATTGTAATTATTTAGAAGGACCAAATACAAAAAATAAAAAATAAAAAATTGAAAAGGACAAAAGTGAAAATTTAGCAATGAACAATTTCGCGATGAGCACCTATAAGACTTAACTATTTACGGGTGCAAAAATATATATAAACAATTTATTGGGGAGTATAAATAGCAATGTCATTCATCAAACTTAACTTCCGCTACTTATTGCATTGTAAGGTCTCGTCAGTCTTCTCTCTATTATTTTAATATTTTTTTAATGAGAAAATATCACTTAGACCCTATGAAAAAAAAATTAATTAACCCCCAAAAGATTCTGAAATTTCACTACACCCCTTAGATCTAAATTAAATTAAAATTTTCAATGAAAAGACAATAATGCCCTTACTTTTTTTTTTCATAAGACATTTACAAGAAAAAAATTGAGCATTTTTGTAACAACCCAATTTCCAAAAGCAGTATAATTTTTTTTTTTTAAAACATCCTTTCAAAATGATCAGAGTAGAGCATCGGAGCGATTGAGTAACTGATATGTACATATAAAATGCCGTAAGTCTGGCTGGATACAACAATGTACAAAAACCGTGTGGTTCAAAGGTATAATACAACGAAAGAAATCTTCAACTGGATCTTCTACGTGGCTCGCTTGCTTCTCTTCTCGGCTCTCCGGTCCTCCGGACTGAAAGCTATAGCCGAGATCCAATTTAGCGCATTGGATCTCGGGTAACGGTTAACCTCATGCTTATAAAATGATATGTCCAACAAGTATTGCAAATTTTACAACATTGATCAAGCCGGTACATGATCATTAAATAACAACATAAAAACTGTAATAGTGATCTAAGTACGATACCTTAATCACAGTGCGCCTAAGTACGGTTCCATAGACATAGTGCATCCATGTACGATTCCATAGACACGATGTATCTAAGTACGATTCCATAGATACGGAGTATCTAAGTACGATTCCTTAGACACGATGTATCTAAGTACGGTTCCATAGATACGGAGTATCTAAGTACGATTCCTTAGACACGGAGCATGTAGTACCGAATAGAATGGCCAGGTAAGTGTCTATCATGGGGGGCCTCACCGACTTTACGGCGACTAAATGGCACACCCACATAGACTAGCCTTGCCTTCGGCACCAAACTATTCACATAACATATTATCACATATAATTATTCAATAATCATCGATTAGTGTTACAAAGACGCGAACGTACCTCCGTTGACGAATGTTGGCAATTTCGGCGAAACGGCACGTTTACTTAAAAAAATAAATGTCCAACAATGCACGTATCGGCAGCAGATCAGAGTTTCTGATGTCCTATAGGAGTAATATCACTTTCATTAGTGATTTGGCATTACAACTGGCATTTTAGGTAAAAATTACCATTTTGCCCCTATACCCCTAATCGGCGGAATTTCGCCAGCACTTCGTTACTCTTACAAATTTTCTTCCCGAAATTTCGCCAGAACTTCGACGCCATCATGATTTTCGAAAATAAATACTAAAATAGCCCTCCCATATGATATCCAATCATACTTGAAAATTTAAAGGCTATTCTAACATTACTACCCCTACTTTTGAAAAAGCTCTAAAACTACAACTTTTCGGTACTCGATCCCTACCAAGTTTTTACCTCGTCGGGCATTTTTCAATGCAATGAGGCCTAAAAACAATAGTAGGAATCTCATTCCCTACTTCCTAAAACTATCTAACAATTCTACTATCTTTCGAACTAAAAACTAAAGCCCGAAAGACTTACCCGTTGAAGACTTAGGACAATTCTCGCAGGCTTCACGCAAGATTTCCAGAGCACCGCTCTCTTCTTTCTCTCTCTAGCTTTTCGGCCAAGAGTAAGAAAGGGAATGGTGTGAAATTTGAAGATCATGGCATGGGTATTTATAGACAAAATTAAGGGCATGTTTGGCATTTCAAAGTTGTTTAAAACCATTTAAACCAACTTCTTCAAGAAGGCAACTCCTTGACTTTTCACACTCTTTGGTCGACATATTTGGCTTATTTGGCAGCCAAGGATTGGCCAAGAGATGGTGAGTCACCATGCTTTATGGCCAGTCCAGCTGTATTTCCCGATCGGTACCCGATTCGCGTGATTTCGGAGAAATCTCGAACTTCTGGATTTACAACTTTGAAACCATTTCCTCACTCATTAGAAATGTCCAAGTTAACCTAAATTTTGATCCCATATAGGGCTCCAACTATCCAGTTGAAGTTTTCTCGAAAACGTGTCCGATCGCGTCCGGTTTCAGAACGCATTTCTGAAATTACCAACTTCTTCAGAAAATTCACTGATTCCAAATATGTCAAAATAAATTCAAACTCATGCCTAGATGTTGAGTTAGAATTTATTTTCTCTATATCCAAAAATATACCTATATGCATTTTTCCCTATTTTGTTTTATTAGGAAATGCACAAACGACTTCAGAATTTACTTCCGTAAGAGTATAACGGAAGACAAAATTCCACTGATCATTATTTCACCTTGACTTTGGAATTCCTATTCCTGGTTCTCTAGATAGGATCCGTTTCCTAAATATAAGATTACTATTCACTAACTTTAATTATATATTAAAATATTCAAACATGTGCTAAATGTAAACAAATATCATGATATTATGATTTCACTCTTATCTTCATTCTTCTTGCAATTTTCGGTCAAAAATCTGATCCTATTTAATTTATATTTTCGTTTTTATTTTAATTAATAATTAATTAATATTATATAAAATAATTATTTAATAATTATTTTATATAATTTTTTACAAAATTTTCCTATTGGTCAATACTTTGATTTAGGCTTAAAAATACCTAAACTCATCCATTTTTCTCAAAATTTCCAATTAATTAGTAAATATACTTTTACTAATTTTAAGCCAATTACCACTATATTTTGAGCTTTACACAATTATCTCTTAATTTCCTTTGCTTATACTTAAGTAATTAGCCCAATATTACTTAATTATTTTATTATCACTTGTTGATAATTTTCTCAATTACAATGCCTCATTACCTTCATACTCTTGCATTAACCTTAGTATTTCCATGCCTCTTACATTTTTCAATAATTTGTAAGGGTATTTTGGTCTTTTATTACCTTTTGGACATTCTTATACAATTTCTCTAAGTTCGTAATTTATTAAATTACCATAATTAGGGATAATATATTCTCCTAATTCACTTGGTCATTTTACTGCCTTTTAGGATTTTTCATAATTTTCCTAAGTTATTCACTCCCCCCAGGGGTACTTTGGTCATTTTGGCACTTTGGCCCTTAAATTCCCTAATTCAAATTTCGGGGTATTACAATTTTTAAGATAAATAAAGGGATTCAAAGAAAACTAATGAGTTAAAAAGAATATTTGACTATTCATAAGAGAATTTACAAGATAAATAAGGTTATTCACAAGACAAATAAATGCATTTACAATAAAAATAAAGGGATTTAAACGAATCTACGAAGTTAAAAAAAAAATTACAAGTCAAATATAGACATTTTCATGACAAATATATGAATAAACAACATTTTTTAACTCCTTGGTCTTCACATGTTTGTCTTGAAAATGTCTTTATTTGTCTTCACTAAAAAAAAAAACTATCATTTGTCGCGGTTTATCTGCAGCGGTTAAAAATAACCGCTACAAATTATCATTTTGTAGCGGTTTTATCACTAAACTGCAACAAATTAGTATCGAAAGCATGGGCGCCAAAGGGGGGCATGTTTGCTGCGATATTTGTAGCGGTTAACGCAAACCAAACTGCTACAAATTTGGCGCCAGCTTGGCGCGCAATGGTGCGAATGTTTGTGATGTGAAATTTGTTGCGATTCTTTGGGTATAACCGCTACAAATTCGGTGCTAGCGTTGGTGCGAACTTTGTTGTGGTGAATTTATAGCGGTTACATTTGCACAACCGCTACAAATAAATGAAACGACACAATTTTGTCGCGGTCACAAGAAAGCGTAACTTTGACCGCGTCAAATGCTAAATTTTTGTAGTAGTTCTATGATAACCGCTACAAATATTCACGCTTTAAATAGATCTGTCCGTACATCAATTATAAAAATTCAAGAAATTACTAAATCTCGACTTGTAACTGAATGAACTATCTCGCTTGGTAGTCGAAGACATGTAGATATCAACAGCTCTGATCTCTTATCTCGGGAGATGAGGGCTGCGGATATTTGCCTCTCTCATCCTTGCGAGGCAATTTGTTTAGTGACAATCCAATGTTTAATCATTTCTTTGACGTAAAGACTTCTACTCTTCTGAAGATAGTCTAACATGTGACCGAAGATTGGGTTCCATTATAGCCACCTTTGTCTCACGAAAATATCTCTAATCAAAATGAGTCAACGAGTTTTTCGTGGGAGATTGGTGGCTATATCGAATCCGAATCTTCACAGGCACGTTGAACTATGTTCGGTTATTTCATTATTTTTAATTTATTACTCTCGACACATTTGAAGAAATTAAAGAAAATAATTAAATTAATTGAGGGTTTGTTATTTTAATTATTTTCACCAAACTAATTAGTTTGATTCATAAACTAATTAGTTTGGAACTTTTTTTTCCAAAAAAATCAGTTTGTAGCGGTTATATCCAATAACCGCTACAGAATATAAACAATTTGTAGCGATTATTGAATAACCGCTACAGAATTGTAAAGGTTAGTCATTTTGTAGCGGTCATTTCACAAAGAACGAGGCATCTTTGTAACGGTTATTGTAGCGGTGAGATGTGAACCACGACAAATTTATTAAATTTGTAGCGGTTTGTTAGGGA
This sequence comes from Acacia pycnantha, assembly GCA_025563575.1. Taxonomy (NCBI): domain Eukaryota; kingdom Viridiplantae; phylum Streptophyta; class Magnoliopsida; order Fabales; family Fabaceae; genus Acacia; species Acacia pycnantha. The sequence goes on along the minus strand of JAMWYP010000026.1, from coordinate 1,850,572 downwards.
AACCACTACAAAATGTAGCGGTTTTTAAACAGCGCTCCTCTTTTTGAAAATCACAATTTCTAGCGGTTTTGATTTTTCACCTTTTTTACCTTTCAACCTACCTTTGAACTTGTACCTTTCAACATCATGGTTTCTCAAGATAAGAGAAAAGGGAAAGCAGTTGCCTCGCAGATCATTCATGCGAAGAGGCAAAATGACATTCATGAATACAATTATATGCGAGAATATGAAAGGGAAAATTAGAATGAAGGACCTGGAGAAAAATATATTTATGGAGAAGGGCTAGAAAAATTGTAATTATTTAGAAGGACCAAATACAAAATATAAAAAATAAAAAATTGAAAAGGACGAAAGTGAAAATTTAGCAATGAACAATTTTGCGATGAGCACCTATAAGACTCAACTATTTACGGGTGCAAAAATATATATAAACAATTTATTGGGGAGTATAAATATCAATGTCATTCATCAAACTTAACTTCCGCTACTTATTGCATTGTAAGGTCTCGTCAGTCTTCTCTCAATTATTTTAATATTTTTTTAATGAGAAAATATCACTTAGACCCTATGGAAAAAAAAATTAATTAACACCCAAAAGATTCTGAAATTTCACTGCACCCCTTAGATCTAAATTAAATTAAGATTTTCAATGAAAAGACAATAATGCCCTTACTTTTTTTTCATAAGACATTTACAAGAAAAAGTTGAGCATTTTTAAGATAAATAAAGGGATTCAAAGAAAACTAATGAGTTAAAAAGAATATTTGACTATTCATAAGAGAATTTACAAGATAAATAAGGTTATTCACAAGACAAATAAATGCATTTACAATAAAATAAAGGGATTTAAACGAATCTACGAAGTTAAAAAAAAAAATTACAAGTCAAATATAGACATTTTCATGACAAATATATGAATAAACAACATGTAATACCCGGATATTTATCTGGAATATTATAAATAAAAGTTGGATATTTCTGATAAGTGAAATTTCAATCTCCGGTCTTGTATAAATTGTAGTATATTTTCTAAGTAGACTTTCTGCAATAAATTAGGGAATTTAAGGGCCAAAGTGCCAAAATGACTAAAATGCCCCTAGAAAGGGTAATTAACTTAGAAAATTTATAAAAAATACTAGAAGGCAGTAAAATGACCAAGTGAATTAGGAGAATATAATATCTCTAATTATGGTAATTTAATAAATTATGAAATTGGAGAAATTGTTTAAGAGTGTACAAAAAGTAACAAAAGACCAAAATACCCTTACAAATTATAGAATAGTGTAAAGGCATGAAAATACTAAGGTTAATGCAAGAGTATGAAGGTAATGAGGTATTGTAATTAAGAAAATTATCAACAAGTGATAAAAGAGTAATTAGGTAATATTGAGCTAATTACCTAAACATTAACAATGGAAATTCAGTAATAATTATGGGAAGCTCAAAAATTAGTGGAAATTGGTTGATTATTAGTAAAAATATATTTACTAATTAATTGGAAATTTTTGTGAAAAATAGTTGAGTTTAGGTATTTTTAAGCCTAAATACAAGAATGGACCAATTAGGGATTTTTGTGGAATTTTTGGAAAAAAATAAATAAATAAATAAATAAATAAAAAATAAATAAATATTTATTAAAATAAAAATAAGGCCAACCGAAATTTTGGGCCAAGAAAAATAAAAATAAAATGAAAAATGAAATAGAACACAAGTTGGCAAGTTGCACAATATAATATTAATATAATTAATTAAAGTAAAAATTGTGAATAGTAATTTAAAAATTAGGAAAAGGATCCTATCTAGAGATCTAGGAATAGGAATTTCAAGGTCAAGGTAAAATATTGATCAGTGAGTTTTTACCTTCAAGTGACCTCTTCCGGAAGTTAATTCCGAGGTCGTTTGTGCATTTTCCTAATAAAACAAAATAGGGAAAAATGCATATAGGCATATTTTTGGAAATAAGGAAAATAAATTCTAACTCAACATTTAGGAATGGGTTTGAATTTATTTAGACATATTTGGAATCAGTGAATTATTTCCAAGAGATTGGTTATCCCGAAAACGAATTCCGACACCAGACACGTTCGGACACGTTTTTTCGAGAAAACTTCAACTGGACTGTTGGAGGCCTATATGGAATCAAAATTTAGGTTAACTTGGACATTTCTACTAAGTGAGAACTTGTCTTCAAAGTTGTGAATCCATAATTTTGAGATTTCTCGAAATTTCGCGAATCGGGTACCAATCGGGAAATTCGGCAGATCGCTTAAGGTGACATGAGTCACCATTTTTGAACCAATTCTTTGCTGCCACACAGCCCCTCATTTCGACCAAGAGTGTGTGAGTGTTGAAGAGTTGGCTTCTTGAACAAGTTGCAAATAAAGGGTTATTACAACTTTGATTTTCCAAACAAACCCTTAAATTTGCCAAACAAGTCCCTTGTTTTTGCCTATAAATAGATGCCTTCCCTTGAGAAATTTCACACCATTCCCTTTCTTGCTCTTGGCCGAAAAAGCTAGAGAGAGAAAGAAGAGAGCAAGGCTCGGAAATCTTGCAAATAAGCCCCGTAGAATTGTCCGGAAATCTTCAACGGGTAAGTCTTTTAGTCTTTAGTTTTTAGTTCGGTAGTTAGTAGAATTGTTAGATAGTTTTAGGAAGTAGGGAATGAGATTCCTACTATTGTTTTTAGGCCTCATTGCATTGAAAAATGCCCGACGAGGTAAAAACTTGGTAGGGATCGAGTACGAAAAGTTGTAGTTTTTATAGCTCTTTCAAAATTAGGGGTAGTAATGTTAGAATAGCCTTTAAATTTCGAGTATGATTAGGGTATCATATGGGAGGGCTATTTTAGTCATTATTTTCGAAAATTGAAATGGCGTCGAAGTTCTGGCAAAATTTCGGGAAGAAAATTTGTCAGAGTAACGAAGTGCTGGCGAAATTCCGCCAATTAGGGGTAGAAGGGCAAAATGGTAATTTTTACCTAAAATGCCAATTATAGTGTCAAATCACTAATGAAAGTGATATTACTCTTATAGGACGTCAGAAATCTTAATCTGCTGCCGTTACGCTGTCCAACGTACCATTGTCGGACAAACCGTTTTCCGTCGAAAGTATCGATTTCGCCGAAACATCTACGTACATCAACGAAGGTACGGACGCGCATCGTAACACTAATCCTATAGTTCTCATATACAGATATGTCATAGATACGTTCATATACCGGGGCTCTGCTTAGGGTCGCCGCTTTACATACAGCCTTGTACGGGTTATAAGACATGATAATACCGCTTTGAGTTTTCCTAGCGCTGAGGACACGTGTTCGTGGCACAGGGTAATGTGCAGACTTTATATGTGTAGGACTTTACATACTGCTTACTGTTATGTCATGAATATCTGTTGTCTATATACTGTTTTTATTTGAGCATAAGGTTAACCGTTACCTGAGATTCAATGCGGTGAATTGAATCTCAGCTATAGCTTTAGGATCCGGAGGACCACGGATCGGTGCTAGGGATAAGCAGCAGCAGGAGTAGGCTAGCGGCCGAAGTCACATTATCGCTTTCTGTACCTATCTTTTGAACAAGTAGGATCACTGTAATGTCAATACAATATTACACTATGTTTCATATTTTTTTATGATCAGTTACTCTTTCGCTCCATTGCTCTACTCTGATTGAAAAAAAAAAAAATTCCGCTTTAGAAAATGGGATGTTACACTTTATGGTATCAGAGCAAATCTTTCTGGCAAGTGTTTAACTATGTTACCACGAACGGTTTGGTGCCGAAGGCAAGGCTAGTCTACGTGGGTGTGCCAATCAGTCGCCGTATAAGTCGGTGAGGCCCCCATGGTAGACACTTACCTGGCCATTCTGTTCGGATAACGGAGTTAGGTTCTTAAGCCTTTTAAACTTTGAGCACGTTTTGAAAAGGAGTACTGATATGACCCTGGTGTAATAGGTAGTGATGAACAAAAACAAAAAAATTCGTAGATCTTCTATCCCGTAATAATAGGACGTAACGCTCGTAGATCCGTAGTTCCAGAGACGGCGGGACGAAGACGAAAACCTTGATATTTCTGATGACCCCAAACCGAAATATGATTTTGACCCGGTGTGCTACCCTAAGTCAATGGCTAGTATGCCCTTAGAACCAGAGAAACCTGTTGGCTCAGATCATTCATCTGATGGCGACAACGTGGGATAGACAATGTAACCACTGGTCATAAACTAGTTGGATGATGTAGTATACGTTAGCATGTACATTACATCTAATATGAAAATATATATGACTTGATGCCATGTGTTGTGTTATTGTTCTAACACTTATCCGTTATTTGATATAAAGGAAAAAGTTAAAACATGGCCATCATAAGAGGTGCCGGTGCACCAAGAGGTAGGGGCCGAGGCAGAGGCCGAGGTCGAGGCAGAGGCAGGCAGCCTCAAATGGACGTAATACCCGAGCAAAATGCTATACCAAACCAGCCGGAACAGAACGAAGTACAAGAACTGAGGAGAACTCTCCAAGAGCAGAGGGCTCTCATTGATGCTCTGTTAGCAAGACAACATCAACAGGATGAAGAAGCCCAAAGACAATTGGACGCACGTCAACACGAAGAGGAAGAGCATAACAATGAGGAAAACGAGGAGAATGAAGAAGAAGAAGAAGAGGAGGACAATGACAATCAAAGTGAGGAAGACCAGGAGGAAAATGCTGAGGAATCCGATAGATCACAATCACCTCCACGACGAGGAAGAAAGGAGAAGAATACCCAGTATTGGGTTAACCAATTTTGTAAGCTGAAGCCGCCAACTTTTCGAGGAAAGCTGGATTTGGCGGAGGATTGGCTGAAGAGACTAGAGAAGGTGTTCAGGGTGATTGATCGCCCGAGAATCGCAAAGCCCAACTAGCGATTTACCAACTTGAAGGAGATGCCGACCGTTGGTGGGAGGTCACGCGAAACCCTACAAACCAATGACTGTCCCGTGACATGGGGAAATTTCGGAGAAATTTCATGAACAATATTTCCTCCTTCGGTGAAAATGAACAAGGAGTTGGAATTTCTCCATATCCGACAAGGACAGGAGGAATCTTTCGACGATTACTACGCCCGGTTCACCAACTCCGTCCCGATACTCAAGACATCTTCGAAGGGGCAACGATGAAAGCAGTATGGTGAATATACCGATTCACGGGTTAAAATATGAAATTGGTGAAAGGCTCATGTCCCAGCGATTCCGAACTTGACAAGCGCAAAGTGGAAACTTGTCGGATGACCGAGCGCAATCTCGGAGGATTCCGAGAGATCAAGGAACTTCAACAACAACAATGCTTTGGTCGAGGTGGATCCAACCGCGATAACTCTTCACAAAGAGGAAGGCGCCCGGAGTAACCCCGTGGTGGAAACAAAAGGCCGTACCAAGTGGGCAACGAGAACGTCATTCTTTCATTTCTTATGATTGTGCAAGTCGCCTAGGAATGAATGCCTGTAGTTTACCTTATGATTTGGTAGTATCTACACCATTGGGTGTAAAATCCTTAGCTTCTGACGCATGTATGAACTGTACTACTAACGTGGATGGACGAGTTTCTAAAGTGGACCTTATCCGTCTACCTCTTCACGGCATCGATGTCATACTCGGTCTAAACTGGCTGACGGCCAACGGTGCGATGATCGACTGTGGCAAGAAGAAGATATCATTTCCCGGAGAAAAAGTTGAAGTGAGCCTGAATTTTCTCTCCGCTACAGAAGCTGATCGGTGCGTGAAGCAAGGATGCCATGCCTACATGGTATTCTTTTCAGTCAAAGCAGAAGCTGATCTTTCACTCCAGGATATCCCTGTGGTGAATGATTTTCCCGATGTATTCCCGGAGGATCTTACAGAGTTACCTTCTATCCGAGAAGTGGAGTTCAATATTGATTTGATGCCCAGTACGTGGTCAATATCAAAGGCGCCGTATCGTATGGCTCCTAACGAGATGCGGGAGTTGAAGAAGCGGCTAGAAGAGCTTTTGAAGAAGGGGTTCATTCGACCCAGTGTATCACCGTGGGGAGCCCCAGTGCTATTTGTAAAGAAGAAAGATGGAAGCTTCCGACTCTGCATTGACTACCGTGAATTGAACAAAGTAACGGTCAAAAACAAGTACCCACTTCCCCGGATTGATGATCTTTTGGATCAGTTATCTGGGTCTACTGTCTTTTCAAAGATTGATCTGCGTTCGGGATATCACCAGTTGCGAGTTAAAGATGGTGATATTTCCAAGACAGCTTTCAGGGTACGGGCATTATGAATTCCTTGTGATGCCCTTCGGATTGACAAATGCACCTGCGGTATTCATGGATTACATGAACCGTATCTTCCGACAACACCTAGACCAGTTTGTGGTGGTGTTTATTGATGACATTCTCATCTATTCCAAGAGCAAAGAAGAGCACGAAGAACATCTGCGAAAGGTGTTGAGCATACTCAGGGAGAAGCAACTCTATGCTAAGGCGAGCAAATGCGAATTTTGGCTTCCTAAGTGAAATTTCTGGGCCATGTTATATCTAGCGACCGAGTTGCGGTTGATCCAAGCAAGGTAGATGCGGTTACGGACTGGAAACGGCCGAGGCGTGACGGAGATTCGTAGTTTTCTTGGTCGGCGGGATACTACCGCAGATTCATACGGGATTTCTCGCGTCTAGCCCTTCCATTGACAAAGCTTACGAGGAAGAATCAACCCTTTGTATGGGGAGATGATCGTGAGGAGAGCTTTAAACCGAGAGAGAGATTGACTACGGCACCGGTGTTAATCATCCCAGATCCAGATGAGAAGTATGTTGTTTACAGTGATGCCGGTGGGCAAGGGTTGGGATGTGTCCCGATGCAACAGGCGAGTGGTGGCTTATGCCTCTCGTCACCGAAGCCTCACGAGTTAAACTATCCTACACACGATCTAGAGTGGCGGCTATCGTGTTCGCTTTGAAGATATGGAGGCATTACTTGTACGGTGTAACCGTAGAAGTGTATTGTGATCACAAAAGTTTGAAATACTTGTTCGATCAACGAGAACTCAACATGAGACAACGTCGTTGGATGGAGCTGATTAAAGACTACACCCTGGAGATCAAGTATCATCCGGGTAAAGCAAACGTCGTTGCTGATGCCCTTAGTCGGAAGACGGTACAGGTGGCATATATGATGATACAAGAACAGAAATTGCTGGAAGATTTCAGAGATCTGAATCTATCCAATCATGTCTCGCATGGGTCTTCATGCACCGGTGATGCCTATCTCAGCAAGATGATTGGGCAAAAGAGATACGTGAGAAAATCTCTCGAGGTGAGACCCAAGACCATGACCTATCAATTAGTGGTTTGGTCAGGTATAAGCAGCGAATCTACATACCGCCAGTTGATGAATTGAAGCGGTCAATAATGGATGAGGCTCATAAGAGTAAGTACACTCTACATCCAGGCATGGTCAAGATGTACAGTATGAAATCCGAACTTTGGTGGCCGGAATGAAGAAAGACGTTGCAGAATACGTGGCCAAGTGCTTGACCTGTCAGAAAGTGAAGATTGAACACCGTCGACCCCCTGGTCTTTTGCAAGGACTGGAGCTGCCGGAATGGAAATGGGAGAACATAACCATGGATTTTGTGGTAGGTCTACCCAAAATCAGGAATCATGATACAAATTGGGTAGTTGTTGACAGATTAACCAAGTCGGCACACTTCATTCCCATCAGTATCCACTACTCTCCGGAACGATTGGCAGAGATTTACATTAAGGAGATAGTAAGGTTACACGGTGTCCCTAAGAGCATTGTCTCTGATCGGGATACGCGTTTCAAATCCCGTTTCTGGCAAGCGTTACATGAAGGTATGGGGACTAAGCTGAGGTTCAGTTCGGCTTATCACCCTCAAACTGACGGTCAATCTGAGAGGACGATTCGGACCGGAGGATATCTTTGCGAGCATGTGCCCTGGATTTCAAAGGAAGTTGGGATCAACATCTTTCGCTAGCAGAGTTTGCATATAACAACAGTTATCATGCTAGTATACAAATGGCCCCGTTTGAGGCATTGTATGGGCGGAAGTGTCAATCACCCTTATGCTGGACGGATTCGTCTGAAAGGAAATTACTTGGGCCAGATATGCTTGAGCAGACCTCCGAGCAGATAGCGCTAATCAAGAAAAGACTCCTTGCAGCTCATAGCGCATGAAAAGCTATGCCGACAAAGAGAAGACCTCTGAAGTTCTATGTCGGCGACCATGTATTTCTAAAGTTATCCCCGGTTACTGGTGTCGGCAGAACACTTAAGAGGAAGAAACTCAGTCCAAGGTATGTTGGACCGTTCGAAATTTTGGCTAAGCGCGGAGAAGTAGCTTATCAGATAGCCATACCCCCGAACCTGAGTCATCTCCACGACGTTTTCCACGTGTCACAACTGAAGAAATACCAGCCAGACCGAGGTCATGTCATTGAGTACGAAGACGTTGAAGTACGGCATGATAATACCTTCGTGGTTGAGCCAGAACAGATCATTGATCATAAGGAGAAACGGCTCAGAAATAAGACTATTCTGATAGTGAAGGTGGTCTGGAAGCGTTTAACACCCGAAGAGGCAACTTGGGAAACCGAGAGTGACATGAAGGAGAAGTACCCGAGTTCATGGCCCGAAGTTTAGTTAGTATAGATTAAATTTCGAGGGTGAAATTTTGTGTAAGGGGGGGAGAAATGTAATACCCGGATATTTATCTGGAATATTATAAATAAAAGTTGGATATTTCTGATAAGTGAAATTTCAATCTCCGGTCTTGTATAAATTGTAGTATATTTTCTAAGTAGAATTTCTGCAATAAATTAGGGAATTTAAGGGCCAAAGTGCCAAAATGACTAAAATGCCCCTGGAAAGGGTAATTAACTTAGAAAATTTATAAAAATACTAAAAGGCAGTAAAATGACCAAGTGAATTAGGAGAATATAATATCTCTAATTATGGTAATTTAATAAATTATGAAATTGGAGAAATTGTTTAAGAGTGTACAAAAAGTAACAAAAGACCAAAATACCCTTACAAATTATAGAATAGTGTAAGAGGCATGAAAATACTAAGGTTAATGCAAGAGTATGAAGGTAATGAGGTATTGTAATTAAGAAAATTATCAACAAGTGATAAAAGAGTAATTAGGTAATATTGAGCTAATTACCTAAGCATTAACAATGGAAATTCAGTAATAATTATGGGAAGCTCAAAAATTAGTGGAAATTGGTTGAATATTAGTAAAAATATATTTACTAATTAATTGGAAATTTTTGTGAAAAATAGTTGAGTTTAGGTATTTTTAAGCCTAAATACAAGAATGGACCAATTAGGGATTTTTGTGGAATTTTTGGAAAAAAAAAAAAAAAAAAAAAAAAAAAAAAAATATTTATTAAAATAAAAATAAGGCCAACCGAAATTTTGGGCCAAGAAAAATAAAAATAAAATGAAAAATGAAATAGAACACAAGTTGGCAAGTTGCACAATATAATATTAATATAATTAATTAAAGTAAAAATTGTGAATAGTAATTTAAAAATTAGGAAACGGATCCTATCTAGAGATCTAGGAATAGGAATTTCAAGGTCAAGGTAAAATATTGATCAGTGAGTTTTTACCTTCAAGTGACCTCTTCCGGAAGTTAATTCCGAGGTCGTTTGTGCATTTTCCTAATAAAACAAAATAGGGAAAAATGCATATAGGCATATTTTTGGAAATAAGGAAAATAAATTCTAACTCAACATTTAGGAATGGGTTTGAATTTATTTAGACATATTTGGAATCAGTGAATTATTTCCAAGAGATTGGTTATCCCGAAAACGAATTCCGACACCGGACACGTTCGGACACGTTTTTCGAGAAAACTTCAACTGGACTGTTGGAGGCCTATATGGAATCAAAATTTAGGTTAACTTGGACATTTCTACTAAGTGAGAACTTGTCTTCAAAGTTGTAAATCCATAATTTTGAGATTTCTCCGAAATTTCGCGAATCGGGTACCAATCGGGAAATTCGGGCAGACCGGGCTTAAGGTGACATGAGTCACCATTTTTGAACCAATTCTTTGCTGCCACACAGCCCCTCATTTCGACCAAGAGTGTGTGAGTGTTGAAGAGTTGGCTTCTTGAACAAGTTGCAAATAAAGGGTTATTACAACTTTGATTTTCCAAACAAACCCTTAAATTTGCCAAACAAGTCCCTTGTTTTTGCCTATAAATAGATGCCTTCCCCTTGAGAAATTTCACACCATTCCCTTTCTTGCTCTTGGCCGAAAAAGCTAGAGAGAGAAAGAAGAGAGCAGTGCTCTGGAAATCTTGCAGCGAAGCCCTGTAGAATTGTCCGGAAATCTTCAACGGGTAAGTCTTTTAGTCTTTAGTTTTTAGTTCGGTAGTTAGTAGAATTGTTAGATAGTTTTAGGAAGTAGGGAATGAGATTCCTACTATTGTTTTTAGGCCTCATTGCATTGAAAAATGCCTGACGAGGTAAAAACTTGGTAGGGATCGAGTACCTGAAAAGTTGTAGTTTTTATAGCTCTTTCAAAATTAGGGGTAGTAATGTTAGAATAGCCTTTAAATTTCGAGTATGATTAGGGTATCATATGGGAGGGCTATTTTAGTCACTGGCGAAATTCCGCCAATTAGGGGTAGAAGGGCAAAATGGTAATTTTTACCTAAAATGCCAATTATAGTGTCAAATCACTAATGAAAGTGATATTACTCTTATAGGACGTCAGAAATCTTAATCTGCTGCCGTTACGCTGTCCAACGTGCCGCTGTCGGACAAACCGCTGTTTTCCGTCAGAAAGTACAGTTTCCGCCAGAAACATCTACGTACATCAACGAAGGTACGGACGCGTACTGTAACACTAATCCTATAGTTCTCATATACAGATATGTCATAGATACGTTCATATACCGGGGCTCTGCTTAGGGTCGCCGCTTTACATACAGCCTTGTACGGGTTATAAGACATGATAATACCGCTTTGAGTTTTCCTAGCGCTGAGGACACGTGTTCGTGGCACAGGGTAATGTGCAGGCTTTATATGTGTAGGACTTTACATACTGCTTATTGCTTATGTCCTGTCTGTGTCACAATGTTGTTGTGTAGGACCTTACATATTTGCTTCATGCTTATGTTACGTCTCGTGTCACACTTCGATGAGATGTTCTTTGTTATGTCATGAATATTATTGTCTATATACTGTTTTTATTTGAGCATAAGGTTAACCGTTACCTGAGATTCAATGCGGTGAATTGAATCTCAGCTATAGCTTTAGGATCCGGAGGACCACGGATCGGTGCTAGGGATAAGCAGCAGCAGGAGTAGGCTAGCGGCCGAAGTCACATTATCGCTTTCTGTACCTATCTTTTGAACAAGTAGGATCACTGTAATGTCAATACAATATTACACTATGTTTCATATTTTGTTATGATCAGTTACTCTTTCGCTCCATTGCTTTACTCTGATTGAAAAAAAAAAAATTCCGCTTTAGAAAATGGGATGTTACACAACATTTTTTAACTCCTTGGTCATTCACATGCTTGTCTTGAAAATGTCATCACTAAAAAAAAAATATCATTTGTCGCGGTTTATCTGTAGCGGTTAAAAATAACTGCTACAAATTATCATTTTGTAGCGGTTTTATCACTAAACCGCAACAAATTAGTATCGGAAGCATTGGTGCCAAAGGGGGGCATGTTTGCTGCGATATTTGTAGCGGTTAACAGAAACCAAACCGCTACAAATTTGGCGCCAGCTTGGCACGCAATGACGCGAATGTTTTTGACGTGAAATTTGTTGCGATTCTTTGGGTATAACCGCTACAAATTTGGCGCTAGCGTTGGTGAAAACTTTGTTGTGGTGAATTTATAGCGGTTACATTTGCACAACCGCTACAAATAAACGAAACGACACAATTTTGTCGCGGTCACAAGAAAGCGTAACTTTGATCGCGTCAAATGCTAAATTTTTGTAGTAGTTCTATGATAACCGCTACAAATATTCATGCTTTAAATAGATCTGTTCGTACATCAATTATAAAAATTCAAGAAATTACTAAATCTCGACTTGTAACTGAATGAACTCTCTTGCTTGGTAGTCGAAGACATGCAGATATCAGCAGCTCTGATCTCTTATCTCGGGAGATGATGTGTAACATCCCAACTTTTTAAAAGCAGTATAATTTTTTTTTCATGAAACATCATTTCAAATTGTCAGAGTAGAGCAACGGAGCAAAGAGTAACTGATATTTAGATTCCAAAATGCCGTAAGTCTGGCTGGTTACAACAGCGGTACGGAAACCGGGTGGTTCAAAAGTAGATAACAACAACAAAAGAAAGGCTTCGACATGTAATGAAAAGAAATCTTCCGTCGGGTCTCTAAGCGTGCTGCTTTCCTTTCTCCTTGGTCCTTGGTCCTTCCGAATCGAAGCTAAGTTAAGCGCCGGAGTCCATGCATCGAACCCTGTGTAACGGTTAACCTCATATTTACATACACGCATATGGACTACAGACAATTATATTAACAACAGTATATGTGCATTCATCGCCCAAAAGCATGCATACATATATCGCCCAAAAACATCTATACATATATCGCCCAACAACATGTAGATGTATCGCCCATAGCAAACGTAAACATATAAACAACACATAGACATACCACCGAGCCATAAGTTACCACATACACTACACCTAACACATACATGCATACGATAAACATCAGTGTTAAGGTTACCAGTACGCGAACGTACCTTCGTTTGATGGTACTTCGATACTTTTGACGGAAATGGCACGTTTTACGAAAAAACGGCGAAACGTCCAACAACGGCACTTCGGACAGCGTAACGGCAGCAAATCAGAGTTTTTGATGTCCTATAAGAGTAATATCACTTTTATTAGTGATTTGACAACATAACTGGCATTTTAGGTAAAAATTACCATTTTGCCCCTTCGCAACTATGATTTTCGAAAATAATGACTAAAATAGCCCTCCCATATGATACCCAATCATACTTGAAAGATTAAATACTAATCTAACATTACTACTCTAACTATCGAAAGAACTATGGAAGCTTAAAGCTCGGTACCGAAAAACTTACCCAGAGCTTCGCTGCGAATTTCCCCAGACTCCTCCCCCAGAGCTTCTCTCTCTAACCTCTCTCTAGGATCTCAACTTTTGGTGTGAAAATGAAGAGGAAGGGGGGTATATATAGGAATTTTAAGGGACATAAAGGGAATTATTCAATTTGTTATAAACCATGGAAAACAAAACTTAAATGGTGTTTCATTCTTGTCCAGGGAAGGCTTTTGGTCGACATACATAGCTGATTTGGCAGCAATGGATTGGTTCCAAGTGATGACTTATGTTGCTTTATAGCCCGGTCTAATAGAATTTTCCCGATCAGTACCCGATTCGCGTGATTTCGGAGAAATCTCAAAATTCTGGATTTACAACTTTGAAGACATGTTTTCTCTTACTAGAAATGTCCAAGTTAACCTAAATTTTGATTCCATATAGGGCTTCAACAGTCCAGTTGAAGTTTCCTCAAAAAACGTGTCCGATCGCGTCCGGTTTCAGAACGCATTTCTGAAATTATCAACTTCTTGAAAAGTTCACTGATTCCAAATATGTCAAAATAAATTCAAACTCATGCCTAGATGTTGAGTTAGAATTTATTTTCTCTTTATCCAAAAATATACCTATATGCATTTTTCCCTATTTTGTTTTATTAGGAAATGCACAAACGACTTCAGAATTTACTTCCGTAAGAGTCTAACGGAAGACAAAATTTCACTGATCATTATTTTTCCCTGACTTTGGAAATCCCATTCCTAGATCTCTAGATAGGATCCGTTTCCTAATTTCTAAATCACTATTCACTATAATAAATTATATATTAAAATAATGAAATCCCAAAACTTGTATACTAAGTTATCTATGATATCATTTTGCAATTCTTATCCTATTCCCCAAATGAATCTCGGCTGGCCCATAATCAATATATAATATATTAATTAATTAATTATTTATTTATTTATTTACTTTTTCCAAAAATTCCACAAAATTACCTAATTGGTCCATTCTTGTATTTAGGCTTAAAAATACCTAAACTCAACTATTTTTCACAATAATTTCCAATTAATTAGTAAATATATTTTTACTAATTTTAAACCTTTGTCCATTAATTTTTGAGCTTTAGAAAATTATTTCATAATTTTTTTCGTTTATACTTAAGTAATTAGCCAATAATTATCTAATTACTTTATTATCTCTTGTTGATAATTTTCCTAATTAGAATGTCTCACTACCTCATAACTTTTGCATTAACACTTGTGTTTTCATGCCTCTTGCTTTATTCTATAATTTACATGGGTATTTTGGTCATTTAATACTTTTTGAACATTCTTCTTCAATTTCTCCAAGTTCGTAATTTATCAAATTACCACAATTAGAGATAGAGTAAATACCCTTTTAGGTCCCTGGAAAAACACGCTCTACCCATTTTGGTCCCTGAGTAAAAAAAATGTCATTTCGGTCCTTTCTAGGGACTAAAAATGATTTTTTGGGAATTTGTGAGGGATTAAAATGCCCACAAAAAATGACTAAAAGGACTAAAATTGACATTTTCTTTACTGTTTAAGGACTAAAAATGACATTTTTTTTACTCAGGGACCAAAATGGGTAGCGCGTGTTATTTCAGGGACCAAAAAGGGTATTTACTCTTAGAGATATTATACTCTCTTACTTCAATTGATCATTTTACTGCCTTTTGGTGTTTTCCATAATTTTTCTAAGTCAATTACAAATCCTAGGTGCATTTTGGTCATTTGGCACTTTGACCCTTAAATTCTCTAATTTCCAAGAGATTTTTCCTTAGAAAATAAGATAATTATATCTTAACATTTGATACCCCATATTCAACTACTTTCTATAGGTATAATTTTACCAAATTATAATATAGATTTTTAGGGTATTACATGAGGGCTGTGGATTTTTGCCTCTCTCATCCTTGCGAGGCAATTCGTTCAGTGACAATCCAAGGTTTAATCATTTCTTTGACGTGAAGACTTCTACTCTTCTGAAGATAGTCTAACATGCGACCGAAGATTGGGTTCCATTATAGCCACCTTTGTCTCACGAAAATATCTCTAATCAAAATGAGTCAACGAGTTTTTCGTGGGAGATTGGCGGCTATACCGAATCCGAATCTCTACGGGCATGTTGAACTATGTTCGGTTATTTCATTATTTTTAATTTATTACTCTCGACACTTTTGGAGAAATTAAAGAAAATAATTAAATTAATTGAGGGTTTGTTATTTTAATTATTTTTACCAAACTAATTAGTTTGATTCATAAACTAATTAGTTTGGAAATTTTTTTGCCAAAAAAATCAGTTTGTAGCGGTTATATCCAATAACCGCTACAAAATATAAACAATTTGTAGCGATTATTGAATAACCGCTACAGAATTGTAAAGGCCAGTCATTTTGTAGCGGTCAAATGACCGTTACAAAATATCACAAAGAACGAGGCATCTTTGTAACGGTTATTGTAGCTGTGAGATGTGAACCGCGACAAATTTATTAAATTTGTAGTGGTTTGTTAGGCAAACCACTACAAAATGTAGCGGGTTTTAAACAGCACTCCTCTTTTTGAAAATCACAATTTCTAGTGGTTTTGGTTTTTTACCTTTTTTACCTTTCAACCTACCTTTGAACTTGTACCTTTCAACATCATGGTTTCTCAAGATAAGGGAAAAGGGAAAGCAGTTGCCTCGCAGAAAATGTCTTTAAGGGGCAGTAGTAGTAGAGGGGGCCGTACGAGAGGGCGTGGGGCTCTAAATATACATCCGCCCTCTCAGGTGCGGGGCGAGTTTAAGGAGCTCTTCACCAATGAGCCAATCCTATACCCAGAGACCCTAGAGACCGTAGGGGAGAACGAGGTGCAAATATGTCGTTCGACGACTTAGACGAAAATGATGAGATCCATATTGACATTCCCATAGCGGAGGTGGAGCAGTTTATCGACTAGGAGAATGAGCGGGACCAAGGGAACCCCCGACTGTCGTCTTCGCGTTCCACTGGATTTGTGGTGGATGTCGAAGGTATATGTAATTAGTTTTTGGGAAAAAATAAATTTAAATTTCGTATGTTTAATTCAATTTTATTTAAACGCAGTTATAGTAATTATTTTTGTAATTTTGCAAATACACATGGGAACATCAGCAGGAGGACGCTGGATGTTGCCGTTGTCACTCAGATGGACGGGCATCGCGTCATAGTCCCATGGAATGAGGACACGGACCAGCCGATCGGCAGTGGTGGTCACCTGTTGAACCGATTCTTGTTAGAATTTGGCGGGAAATGGGCATGGTTCCCGATCTTTTTCCATGATTGGAAGCATGTGCCGAAGGAAAACAAGGACAAAGCGTTTGCCGACATTCTGCAGGTATGTTATGTTGTTTAATTAAATTTTATATGTTAATAGTTATAAGTTGTGGTTTATTTATTTCTTAATTAATTATTAATTAACTAATTAATAATTAAATTATGATACAAAAAAAGTTTAAACTGCGCGAACATCAGAAGAGGTACGTACTGATGAAAATGGGGGAAGGGTGGAAGAGCCGGAGGGGTCGTCTCTACAACCATCATAATGGAGATGGAACACCAGAAGCCGGGCACATCAGAAGGTCCATCACACGATAGGGACCAAGACGTTTGCTGTGACCTACAGTGAGATGGTATGTTGAAAGTTAACATGATGATTGTTTTGTTTTTGAAATAACAAAGTTTATATTCTTTTAATTCTTTCAACAAGAGAAGGCTCGGGAGGAGAACTGTCAGACGGACTATGGGCAGTTGTTCACACGCACACATAGACATCGTGATGGGACGCCAGCCTTTGAGGCAGCAGAGGAGATAATAGTAAGTTACAAAAACATTATTTATATAATTATGTTGTATATTTAAATTAAATTAATTATTTGACTAATCATTTATGAAATCTGTGCGTCAGGCCCGGATTGAGCAAAGCTAGGCAGACCTACAAGCGTCACAGACCCCGGAGTCACAGGGGTCTGTGGATCCAACGACCCCATTGAAAGCTGCTGTGGGGCTAGTCGAGCATCCTAGCCGCGTTAAGGGCATGGGGCTAGGCGCCAAGCCTAGCATGGTGTACCCCAAGGCCTCTTGCTCTGAGGCCGGAACCTCCAGCTCGAGAAGGCCACTGGCGGAGGCGGTTGATGTGATCATTGCCGAGAAGGTCGCTGCGTAGGTTGCCTAGCAGGTTACTGCACAGAGGACCGAGAATAAGGCCAGGAATATGCGCATGGAAGAGAGATACGACTGTTGGTACGCTGGTCATAAGCAGATCTGAGATGCTGTTACCCTAAATAGTTAAAGTTAACATTTGTAGCGGTTTAAATGGATAAAATGCTACAAATTAAATTTGTAGCGGTTATGGGGAACCAAACCGCAACAAATTTGAATTTCAAACTGAATGAAAGGGCGCCAACAATTTGTCGCAGTTCCTATCGACAAACCGCTACAAATGTCAAACGGTCATCATTTTGTAGCGATTATTGTAGCGTTTAAGTGACCGCGACTAATATCTGGCGGGATTATCGATTCAAATTTGTAGCCGTTGTTTAACCGCTACAAATTTGTATTTTATATTTGCAACGGTTGTTATAGCGGTTATTTCACCGCTACAAAGTATTCTATGTTGCATTTAAAGATATCAAGTGCTGCTATGAAGGTAATTAAACATTGTCTCTACATTTATGTTATATCCTAGATTTGTTTGCTACATATGGATAAGTCATGGATCAATCTGCCGCATAGTTCTCCTGTATATTTAGCGAGATTGAAAACTTTCTTAGATTTTTCCTTCTCTCACGCTAGCATTAATGACAAGATCGTGTGTCCTTATTGTCGATGCAAGTTTAAGAAGTGGCAAACACGAGAAGGTTCTATGGAACATCTTCTTATGAAGCCTTTCCCAGAAGCATATACATTCTGGGAGGTTTATGGTGAGAAACGTGGTATGAGATATGGGGATCATCTTCCTCAAACCTTACAAGGAGGAAATCAAGTAGATCAAGATGATCCGATTAATGAAGCTATTCGCGATGCTTTTGGTGTTCAAGACGACAACTTCACAGCAGAAGTTCAGAGTCCAGAACCTATTTTCTTCAGGAATGATGCAGCTCAGGAATTTTTCAGCCTCATGGATGAGAGCGATCATCCTTTGTATCAAGGTTGTTAGAAATACTCAAAATTATCTTTTCTAATCAAATTGTACCATATCAAGTGCTTGTGTGAGATCAGTGATAAGGCAATGTCGATGTTCCTAGAATTACTTCGAGATGATTTCCCTAACACATACATTCCCTCAACCTTCTACGAGGCCAAGAAGATAATCAACAGATTAGGCTTGAACTACGAAAAAATCGATGCCTGCCCAGACGACTGTATGCTTTATTGGGGAGAGGACGCTCGGAGGGAGACTTGTAAGAAGTGTCACACTTTGAGGTTCAAGACAGTTCGGAAAGGGAAAAGGCAAAAGAAGAAACCCGCAAAGATTCTAAGGTACTTTCCTTTAAAACCTCGCTTACAAAGATTGTTTATGTCGTCTAAGACAGCTGAACATATGAGGTGGCATGAAGCTGATAAGAATCAAGATGGTAAACTCAGACATCCACGGTATGTTGCAGCGTGGAAAGCGTTCGACTCAGTATTTCCAGATTTTGCGCGCGAACCCTAGAAATGTTCTTCTTGCTTTGGCGACTAACGGTTTTAATCTGTTTGTTAATCTTAGCACAAGCTATAGTATATGACCAGTTATGTTGATACCCTACAAATTTCCCCCTTGGATGTGTATGAAACAAAGCTCCTTCATTATGTCCATGATCATTCCAAGCAAAAAGGCACCGGGAAATGACATCGATGTGCATCTCCAACCGCTTATCAAGGAGTTGGTGGAGTTGTGGAATGTAGGTGTCGAGACGTATGACGCGCATGAGAAGACACTTTTCAACCTGCGTGCGACCTTGATTTGGACGATAAGTGACTTTCCTGGCCTCGGGACATTATCCGGTGGAATGTGCATACCGGCCTTGCGTGCCCAGCTTGCAATTTTGACTCTGACTTAGTGCACCTTCCCCACAGTTGTAAGTGGTGCTACATGGGTCATCGGAGGTTTCTCGATGGTACGCAAAGGTTTAGGTTGCAACGCAATCGTTTCAATGGGCAACAGGAAAAAAGAGGACCTCCTCGAAATTTATCTGGTGCAGAAATCATAGAGCAGATTCAGGATGTTGAATTTGAGTATGGGAAAAAAGATGATCTGGTAAAGGCCGGGACAAAGACTGTCAGGGCTTCTGGTTCTACACCCCAACAATGGCGAAAGATTAGCGTCTTCTTTGCTCTTCCGTATTGGAAAGATAATTTTCTCCGACACAGTCTGGATGTCATGCACATTGAAAAGAATGTGTGCCACAATGTGTTGTACACGATTCTCAACGAACCAGGCAAGTCAAAAGATCATCTTCAAGCGAGGAAAGATTTACGGGAGATGGGCGTTCGTGGAGACGCGTGGCCAGATGAGCATGATAGATTTCAACCGGCAAAATTCACCCTGACAAAACCGAATAAGGAAATCTTTCTCGCGGCGTTGAAGAAAATAAAAGTTCCTGACAGGTATTCAAGCAACATATCACGATGTGTTGACGTGCAGGCTCGAGAGGTTACTGGGCTGAAGAGTCATGACTCACATGTGCTTATGCAACAGTTACTTCTGCTTGCCATAAAAAATATGCTGCCTCTCGATGTGTCTATCGTTTTGGTCGAGCTTTGTACTTTCTTTCGGAAGTTGTGTTCTAAGGTTTTGATCGTGGAGGAGCTCGACCAGCTGCAGCAGAAAATCATTCTTTTGCTGTGTCATTTGGAGATGATCTTTCCTCCGTCATTTTTCACGGTCATGGTTCACCTAACAGTACACCTTATTCATGAAACAAAGCTTGCTGGCCCAGTTCAGTACCGATGGATGTATCCTACTGAGAGGTACTCATTTAAAAATAATTACTTTAGCATTACTCTCTAGTCGCACGTTTAACCATTGATGATCGGAATTTTTCCTTCTCTACTTTATAAGTTTCTTGGGAAACTGAAATCTTACGTGAGGAATAAGGCGTGGCCTAAAGGTTCAATAGCTGAAGGTTATATCGGAGATGAGGTCTTGTATTTTTGTTCCAGGTACTTTGATGACATTGAGACGTCATTCAACCGACTGTCTCATGCAAACGATTGTCCAGAGCCAGAGCCAGAGCCATCAGCAACAGAGTTGTTAATCCCTCGTGTTGGCAAACCAGTTGGCGAAAGTGAGAAATTCAAACTCATGGTACTTGAGAAGTTTCAAACACATAGACATGTCTTGATTAATTGCACTAAAGTTGAACCATACCTTCAGTAAGGATTGCACAGATATATATATATATATATATATATATATATATATATATATATATATATATATATATATATATATATATATATATATATAGTGTGTGTGTGTGTGTGTTATCCTATATATTTCCTTACATTTTATACTCACATTTCATGCTCGTCATTGCATGTTTAATTGCAGGGAATTCATGAGTCATGTGAAGCGTGAACTGAGGATCCGTACACAGACATCCTCCGAAACTGATAGAAAGGTCCACAGAGAATTACAGGGTTGGTTTAGGAGGAGAATAATGAATGACCACAACCTGCACTCACCAGAATTCAGAGCTCTCTCACTAGGCCCGCTTGACCACGCCCATATATTTACGGCATACAATGTCAATGGTTTTAAGTTTTGTACTGTCTCACGAGATCAGGGATTGCTGACCCAAAACTCTAGTGTATATGGCACGTTTGGGACGAGGAGTTATGCGAGCAGCAGTGACGAGAACATGCAGTTCGGTGACGTCCCGTATTATGGAAAGCTGCTTGATGTGGTCAAGATAAGTTACCAAGGCCTTTTCACCATGATGCTATTCAAGTGTTTGTGGGCAAATACGACAACGTCCTGGGGACTCACGGCTGAAGATTTAGGCATCACATTAGTGAATTTCTCCTAACCTATTCACAGTGGTCAGTCTGAAGATGACGAGCCGTATATTCTTGCCTCAGAGGCCCATCAGGTTTATTATGTCACCGATGAGAGGCACTAGGATTGGAATATGGTGGTTCACTTAAAGCCTCGGGACCTTTACGACATGGGCGATGGTGATAACGTTGCCTACGATTGTGAGTCGTTCCAGCTCGCCAGCTTTGAAGACTTCTTCCTAGACGGCGATGAAAATTTATCTATAGTTCGTTACGTTTTTTAATATACGCTTTATGAAATAATAACATTTAACTAAATTTTTATTTGTTTTCAAACATATTCACCTCACACGTAACATTTTATACAAACTTTCTTTGTAAGAATGGTGAAGAAGATTGAGAGAAAAAATTATGTCTACACTGTAATCTGTAATCTTTTTATTAATTTTTTTTTAAAAAAACCCCATAACATTATTTGTAGTGGTTACCTAACTGCTACAAATACTAAAAAACCGCTACAGAAACCAACCGCTACAAATACGCATCAATAACCGCTACTAATAAAAACCGCTACAAAAAGTGAAACCTCAACCGCTACAACATGTTGCGCATATATCACCATAAATAGCCCTGTCAAACCACATTTAATATGCTTCAGTTTCCTTTTCTACACACGTTTTCTCTCCGCCTCCAAACATATTTTTACATTTTGTCAAAGAGGTTAACTGTTTGAAGGGGGTAAGTGCCGTTCAACCGGATTAAATCTAATGATTATCGAAATATTTCTTTTTTCTTCTACCCTTCTGATACTAACTTTTTTTATTTTGCAGTTGAATTACATATATTTTTCAATTTTCTTTCTACTTTCACATACATTATTCGATCAACTTTCACACACATTTTTTTTACAATGAATATTATTTTAATTAACTCATTAATAGTTGTTATTATACTTACATATTCTCATTTTTTTACACCTATATACTAACCTTATATATTCAAATATCATATTTTAATATCTTTTATTTTCACTAAAATATAAATTATTAATAACGCAATATTTACTTCATTACTACAATAATTAAAACATTTAAATTTTTTTCCTATATCAATAATTTGTAGTGGTTACTTTAACCGCTACAAATATTCAAAAGAATCAATTTTTTTTTTTTGACAAAAAAATGGCGGCATTTGTTTCTAGCGGTTAAGAACCACTACTAACCGCTACAAATATTCAAAAGAATCAAAACTCATGGTGGCAAAATTTTTTTGCCAAAAAATGGCGGGAATTATTTGTAGCAATTATGAACCGCAACAAATATTCAAAAGAATTGGCAGCAAATTTTTTTTTTTCAAAAACATATTTTGTAGTGGTAATTTAATCGCTACAAAATATTGATATAATTAGTAGCGGTTTAATAACCGGTACAAGTCTGAACAAAATCAATTTGTAGCGGTTTTGGAACTGCGACTAATCTCTCAAACAAGACGTCAACGCAGCTCATATAGTGTCGGTCATTGGGAACCGCTACAGATATAGTAGTGAAGATGGAATATCACCTAGAGGGAGGGTGAATAGGTGATTATAAAAATTTTCTTTTTAAAAACAAATACACACACAGACGCAGTGATAAACAGAGACTAAGAGAAGAGACAGTGAACATAGAGAATTTATACTGGTTTGGTCTAACTCAAAGACCTACGTCCAGTCCCCAAGCACACCTTGGGATTTCACTAACTCTTAATCACAATACAATTACACACTTTGTACTCGGATGATCCTCTCACTAGAACTCACTCCCCCTTACAAGTTGTAATCGTACACTCACACTTAAGGTTCCACAACCTTAAGATTTTACAACAAAGTAATCTAAATAAGTGTTTAGAAACTCCTCACGAGTGAATAAATGATAAACACTGAAGTACAAAAGATATCTGAAGATATTAATGAAACAGTAGTAGTTACAATAAATCGCAATGAATGCACAACGTTTCAGTAGTTGACGACTTCAATGCTTCTGGTATTTATAGTTGAAACATTTATGGCCGTTAGAGAAGCTTGGAGATCGACCGTTGTGAGTCTTAAATATTCCCATTAGACTCATGACGCTTCGGATGATGTTTTTCGTTGTTCAAACATTCCAGCTGGATTTGCAGTTCCAACATTCCTTCATTCCTTTTATTTTTCCCGTTGTGAAATAGCATTGAATGTGAAGGAGAATATCTGTAACGGCTTTCCGTTTGCTCAGAAGGTGGTTACCAAAGATATCAACGCTTTTAGCAATTTGCATTTAATGCTTCTGTCAGAGTTCATGCTTTTCTGCTAAAACAATGGTTAACATCCTGTAACACACTCAAATAATGATTAGTGTTATGTTTAAATATCATTCATAAGTCAAACAAGTGATTTGAGGATAACCCATGAGATTTGAATTGGAAAGTATATCGTTTTTCAAAACAGAGAGTAATCATGCTCGGGCATGACATCAAGCTTGCTCGGGCATCGTTCAAGAAAGCAAGTTATAATATGAAAGCATTGACCTATGCTCGGGCACAACAGAGTATCTACTCAAACAACTTGCTCGAGCACTTAAAAGTGCTTACTCGAGCAAAGTATTTTTGAAGAAGAAAAAGATTCAGTAATCGATGATGCTCGGACAAACTACTTATCTTGCTCGGGCATGATATCGCTCATGCTCGGGCATGGTGATAGTGATACTCGGGCATGGGTAAGGCAGAGAGCATTTGAATGTAAAGCGTCAGGCTTGCTCGAGCATAATATTGTGTTTGCTCGAGCATGCCGCTCGAGCAAGATATTCTCTTGCTCGGGCACAGAGCATACAGAGAGCAAGAAGCGAAAAGCTACGATGCTGCTCGAACATACTTTTCTCTTTGCTCGGGCATGCTGCTCGAGCATGTTATTTCCATGCTCGGGCATGCTTCTTCCAGAGAAGAATATAAAGAAGGCACGAGACGCTGCTCGAGCAACTTTATACCCTTGCTCGAGCATGCTGCTCGAGCATGACTATTTCATGCTTGGGCAACATCCATCCAGAGACGAATGCTAAGACGCTGAGTAACGTTGCTCGGGAAACTCTAAACTCTTGCTCGAGCATGCTGCTCGGGCACGAGTGATCTATGCTCAGGCATGAGTCGAGCAACTCTTAAAACAATGAAGAGATTTGTTGCCTGCTCGAGCACTCGTCTACCTATGCTCGAGCACTATGCTCGGTCATCACTTATACTCTACTCGGGCATAGTATATAAAACTTATACTTTTAGTTTCTGGCCCGATGATGTTCAGGCATCACTATTACGCTGCTTGGGCATAGTACATATAAATCACCTACTTTCAGATTTCGCCCCGATGATGCTCGGGCATGCTAAGTCCCTGCTCGAGCATACTTTACCATTAAATTCTTTTTAACACTTTCAACTGATTATTTAATTAGAAGGGTCTTTGTTTGTCATCATCAAAACACATGAGAGCTAACAAGTAGCGGTCACGTTATATGTAGTAATGGTTTTTTTTAACCGCTACAAATCAGTTTGCCACGATGGATTTTGTAGCGGTTTGAGTAACCGCTACAAATGTCATTAGTAGCGCCTAAAACCGCTACAAATACGTCATTTTAACCGCTACTAATGGTCTTTTTTTTTGTATTGCTTGAACATGCCCATATTTATCTTATAAATGATCTTATGAAAAAAAAATGTATTATTGTCTTTATACTGACAAAACTTAATTTCATTTTGACCTAAGGGAGTGCAATGAAGTTTTAGAATCTTTGAAGATTAATTGAAATGAAATTGTTTCCATAGGGTTTTAGTAATATTTTTCCATTAAAAAGAATAATAGAGAGAAAGAAGACTAGTGGGACCTACAATGCAAAAATTAATAGAAGTTAAGTCTCCTTAACCACATTGCTATATATGTTCATAAATAATTTGTTTGTCTATTTTTGCACTCAGAAATAGTTAAGTCTTATGGGTGCTCATAGCGAAATTTTTCTTTTTTAGCTCAGAACAGAGACACAAAGCGGCAATCTTCCTTCTTCTTTAGCGCCAGTTTTCCTTTGGTCTCCATCCTCATCGTCTCTCCAGCTGCGACGTCCCTTTGATTTTTGTGTGCGGCGGTGGTCCTCTCCCGTCTCTGGCGGTGGGAGCTTTTGTCTCGACATCTCCCTCGCCGGTGGTCTCTGGCAGAAGGGACATATGTTCTTTCCTATTGTTTTTGTTGTTTAATGTTTGGGTGTTTCTTTTGATGTTGTGGATTTGGGCACTTATGGTGGTGTTTCTGTTTGTGGTTTGGATTTGCGATTTTGGGGGAAGGGTTTTATCGATGGTCGATAATGCTATGTGCCTTATCTATGTGAGGACCATCGTTAGGATTGTTCGATGGTGGCTAATCCAAATCGCTAGTTTTAGCCCAAATTTATTCGATGGGTGGTCGATGTCACCAGATTTGCTTCAATGGAGGAGCAAAAGTATTCTTCAGAACTTCACTTGTCTTTTTTCTTCTGAGGTTGGGTTCTCTTTGTCATGTTCCCCAAGTCAGGGCGATTATGTAGCTGATTTATTTGTAGCTTATTCTTATAAGGAGGTGTGCCCTCTAGGGTGGGTTCTACAACCAACACTTTCTTTCATGTCTCTTCTAACCTTGGATGTCCAGGAAGCCGATGAAGTCTTTGATGTTACTTTTATTCCTACATGTTTTGTGGTGATTAGCTTTCCTTACATTTGGTTTCTTTTTGTTG
The DNA here is from genome assembly GCA_025563575.1 of Acacia pycnantha. NCBI lineage: Eukaryota > Viridiplantae > Streptophyta > Magnoliopsida > Fabales > Fabaceae > Acacia > Acacia pycnantha. The sequence goes on along the minus strand of JAMWYP010000026.1, from coordinate 1,824,690 downwards.
TATTTGTTAGTCTTCTTGTTTCGGTTTGTTTTTGTTTAGTGTTTGTTCTGGTTTATTTTCATAGTGTAATCGTCATGGTTTGGTGCAACCTTTACTGTTAGTATTAACATATATTCCTTTTGAGCAAAAAAAAAAAAAAAATGTAAGGGACCTCCTGTTTAGATATTTTTCCTGGAGTTACAATGACTCCCAACTTATCTCTTAGAAAACATAACAGTGTATTATTCAGTGGTCTTTTCAAGTAGTCAACCACTTGAAATTTAGTAGGAACATATTGTACCTTTAAAACTTTAGATATAACTTGGTCTCTTACAAAGTGCACTTCTATTTCAATGTGTTTTGTTCGGCACGGTGAACTAGGTTAGAAGCTAGTGCAGCTGCACTAGTGTTATCACACCAAAAGGTTGGAATTCTATATATCCTTAATTTTAGTTTAGACAGTAAGGATCGGATCTAGCTGAGTTTTGAAGATGTGTTAGCCAATGAGCGATATTCTGATTCACAACTAGACCAAGAAGCAACTAGTTGTTTCTTGGAGGACCACATGACTAGAGAGTTTCCTAGAAAGACACAGTACCCCCAACTGATCTTTTATCATCAAGACATGAAGCCCAATCCGCATCAGAGTAGGCTACTATGTCAAACATGGTTGAGGGTTTGATGTGAATACCATAGTGAATGGACCCTTGAAGATACCTCAATACTCGCTTTACTGCTTTCCAGTGTTCTGTGGTAGGTTGGCTGAGAAATTGACTAAATTTGCTTACACTAAAGCTAATATCAGGTCTGGTGTTACATAGGTATTGTAGAGCACCTACAACACTAGGGTATTCAGTTGGATTAGCAAGCAACTCTATAGAATTGATAGATAAGGACTTGTGAGCTGACATTGGTGTAGGACAAGGGAAAGCATAAGACATATTGAATCTGTCCAGTATGTCGCAAATATATTTTCCCTGTGTTAGGTAGAGACCAGTGTGATCTCGGTGTGCTTCTATCCTAAGGAAGTAATGTAGAGAGCCAATGTCTTTTAAAGAAAAGATACTATGCAAGCGTGTAGTAAAACATTTGAGGCTATATGAACTACTTCTAGTCACATGTATATCATCCACATAAATTAGAATCATCAAGATTTGAGATTTATTAGAATAGACAAAAAGAGAGATATCACCCCTTGAATTTGTAAAGCCCCAAGCTAAAAGAACATTTCTAAGTCTATCAAACCAAGCCCTTGGAACTTGCTTCAAGCCATAGAGGGCCTTTGACAATTTACAAACATAGCTGGGTTTAGATGAATCAATAAAGCCTTCTGGTTGCTCCATGAAAACATGCTTAGATAGAATATCGTTTAGAAAAGCATTCTACTTAATTTCCCAGTTCAGTGTAACAACAATGGTCAAAATAATCCGAATGGTAGATGCTTTAATAATTGGGCTAAAAGTTTCATAGAAATCGATACCTTCTGTTTATTGAAACCCCTTAGCCATGAGCCTTGCCTTTCTTTTAGCTAGAGTACCATCAAAATTGAACTTGGGTTTAAAAACCCAATTGTTGTCAACAATATTTTGAGTAGATAAATGAGGGACAAGTGTCCAAGTAGAGTTTCATTGGAGCGCATTGAATTCTTTAGTCATGGCTTGTTTCCAAACAGGCAGCTGTAGAGCTTCCTTTGCTATTTTTGGGACATATTCAAAGGATTGTGTCAAGCCAACATAATGTACTTTAGGCTTATAGGTCCCATGCTTGCTTTGTGTGTGCATGTGATGAGTATTTGAACTGGTTGGAACTGACAGATCTATTCTTGGCTGACTGCTAGGAGGCTGTATATCAAATGAAGGTAAAACTGGAGTCTGATTAGATGGTTGAGTAAATCAGTATCCAGTAGGGGAGAACTAGCAACTGTTACAGATGGCTCAGAGTAGCCAGGAGACATGTGCAATGAATCAAGAAAACCAATGTTGAGAGAACCTGAAGGAGTAGCTACAGGTTGATTTGTCCCATTAGCATTAGTGTCAGCAGTGGTAGTTGCAGCAGGAGATGAAATAGAACAAGCAACATCAGGTTGATTAACTCAATGATGCTCATGAAAATCACTCTGAGACTGATCATTTGACACAACAGGAGAAATGCTTGAAAAATTTATGACTTCAGTTACCTGAGGTTGATGAAAGTTCAAGAAACCATTAGCAAAGGGGTAGCAATCTTCATTGAATACGACATGCCGGGAAATATAAATCCTGCCTGTGGAGCTCAAACATTTAAACCCCTTGTGAGAACCACTATACCCAAGAAAAGTGCATTTGGTGCTGTGAAACTAGAGTTTGTGTTGATTGTAGGGTCGCAAGCATGGAAAACATGCACAACCAAATATTTTGAAGCCTCTATATTTTGGTTGTTTGTTAAACAGCTATTCAAATGGTGAAACATTCATCAAAATAGCAGAGGGCAGTCTGTTTATAAGACATATAACAGTTGAAAAAGCTTCCCACCAATAAAAACTAGGCATGCGAGCATTAGTTAGAAGTGTAAGGCCAGTTTCCATCATGTGACGATGCTTATGTTCAACTCTTCCAGTTTGAGCGGAGGTATGAGGACAAGAATGTCTAAAAATAATTCCATTAGCATCAAGGACAGTCCTGAAGCTTCTAAACTCACCCCCCACTCACTGTGAAGGACTTTAATTTTTCTGTCAAAAAGGTTTTCAACCATGTTCTTGAAGACTTTAAAAGCAAGCAAGGCTTCACCCTTAGTTTTCAGAGGATATGTCCATGTATGTCTACTGTAGTCATCAAGAAAGCTAAAGTAATATCTATAACCTTCTACAAACTTTATTGGGGAAGGTCCCCATAAATCTGTGTGAACTAGATCCAAAACATGAAGAGCACGAGACTGTGAAATGGGAAATGGTAGTCGATGGGACTTGCCAAGTTGACATGAGTCACAAAACTTAAAATCTTCCTTAGAGTCAAAACAAACATTACAATTTGTGAGTACTCTCTTTAAAACATATTTACTTGGATGACCAAGCCTCCTGTGCCAATAATCTAGAGTTGACAGTTTTTTGCTATGCCTATCACAATTATTCATGACTGAAATAAAACTAGCAGCTAACTTCTTTGTAGGAACTACTTCATTGTCAATCCTGTAGAGCCCTGAAGTTGATCCTCTGGTTACTTTTCCTTTCAATAGAACATTATGCTGATTCTTGTCCTTCACAAAACAGCCATGTGAATCAATTTCAACAAAAACATCAAGATTGTCATTAGTAAGTTTAGAGCCACTAATAAATTTCTTTGCCATTCTAGGTGCAACAAGAACTTCATTCAGATTCAAAGTCTTTAGAGGGGCAGATTTGTCACAAATCAATTTAGCATTTCCAGTCCCAATTTCTTGTACAGAGGCTCCATTTCTGATTGAGATAGAATTTATACCTGTGATCTTCCCTGGTTCAACATTTTCTGGTGCATTGGTGACATGATGAGTGGCACCAATGTCAAGGTACCAGGCAGGGTCAACAGTAGTGTCCTGGGTAACCAAGTAAGCAGAGGCATTATCATGCCGATGAGGGGTCTTAAAGATATTGTCAAAACGCTTGAAGCAGTCTGCTACTTCGTGGTCTGGTTTCTCACATAAGTAACACAGACTTTGGTTTGTGTCCTACCACCTGAAGAATTAGAGGAACCACGTGAATTGTTATTACGACCTCTACCTCTTCGACCCCCACGACCACGATAGTTGGGAGAGCGATTTGGAGTAGAACTAGGCTCGAAGGATAAGTGAGCAAAATCACTAGACAAATTTGTGGTGGAAGTAGTGTTCAGGTGCTCTAGGCGAGACTCATAAATGAGAAGTTTAGACTGGAGATCACCCAAGTGAGAGTATCCTTTTCACAAAGGAGGACTACAATCAGGGTATATTCACTATCGAGGCCAGTGAGAGTCTGAGTAACCAGGTCCAGCATTGATAGAGGACAACTAGCGAGTGTCAGATTATTAGAGAGAGATTTTATCTTAGCCAAATAATCCCTCATTTTCAATGATCCTTTCTTCATCTGCTGAAAAGCACTCTTTAGGAAGGTAACACGTGAGCGTGTGTTTACTCCAACAAACTCAATAACAGCCTTCCAGAGGGAAGTAGACGTCTTGCAATTTGTCATTTGAGACGCGATTTCAATAGTCATAGTACTGAATAACCACCTAAGGAAATTTGATCCGTAGCGAGCCAGTCATCGTAAGCAGGATTAGGACAAACCTACTCTGCCGAATCCAAAACATATTCTGGAAGAACAAATTTTGTACCGAGGAGATGACCATCAAGACGATGACCAGGAATGATTGACATGATTGTCGACTCCCAGATGAGGAAATTGTCACCGTCCAACTTGACAATATTACCTTGATTGAGGGAGCTGAGCAGCAGAGTAGATCGAGTAGTGACCTGTGGAGTTTGTGAAACAAAGGGGAAAACAGAGCTCGAGAAACTAGCTACGTGAGAGCCAGGAAAATAGTTGGGAATGGCGTTTGGGTCAGGGATAGCCGATGACGAATTGGATGAAGTGAGAAGAAGTGAAAGGGGAAGTTGGTGTTGCGATAGAGGATGCGCCGGGAGGAATGAAATGCCCAAATGCTAGAGTATGTGAGGCGATGAAGGAAGCAGAAGAGAAAGGTGAAATGGTGAATGAGAAATAGGGATTGGTGAGCTGGGAAGAGGACAAAGTGTGAGGGGCAAAGGAATGAGGCATTGATGAAGGAAGAATGGTAATGATGATGAACTCGTGTGAAATCTGAAAAGAGGGTATTGTGGTAGCTGTCAGCGTGTGAGTGACGGCAATATGGGGATTAGGGTTTTCAGTCAAGGGTAGTGTGGTGGCTGAGGTTGATTGGTGAGTGAAATTCCTAGATGCCATTTTCTTGGTTGGTGGCTCTGATACCAAGACAATTTTTAGAGGAAATAGGTCAAGACAAGATAATAGCCTTCCCTATTCATTTCTATTTATAGCAACAGCTACCAATAATACATTGACATGTGTCTCTATAAGAGTATTCTAGAATACAACAAGGAAATATACGTTTTACAATTGTTACAATTATAGATGGGAATAACATATATTCTAACTAATAATATATTGAAAATTAAAAAAAGGATAGAAACATATCATGATGGGCGGTTTCAGTTTTAATTTTAGTTATTTTCTTAATTGTGAATACATGAGATAATATATGAGGTCTAATTATGGAAAAATTAGTATGATTTTAAATTTATATTATAACGTTTGGTATTTGTAAGTAATTACAATTTTTATGGCCCTTTATAATAAATATTATTTTCTGTATATTCTTTATTTTAATTTTCCCAATATCAAATTTCGTAAGTGATTGAGTTCATTAATTTTTTGAGGAAAAAGAGAACATTTTTTTAGTAGAAAAAATAATTTAGAATCAAATTAATTGGCTTAGATTTTTCTTTTATAGATTATTTTTATTATCTAAAAAAAAATCTGTTTGCTTATTCTCATGTAAAGTCAATTAATTAGTCATAGACGTTGATGCGACATGAATTGAAATTTAAAGTGAGAATAATAGAGGGGAATATATTTGAAAACGATAATAATCATATACAAGTCTTTGTAAGTCTTCTCAACCACCACGGACACCAACGACAAGTTCCATACTTTCGGTTGTTTTGGCTCGATTAGTTGCACTTTCGGTTTCTCTTTTTTAATTTTTAATTTATGAAGTTTATCCAATTATTCTTGTTTTGAATATATATATATAAGCTGATTTTTCATTTTTATTTATATTTTTTGACTATTCATTTTGCAATTACTATATTTAACCGAAAAAAATACTCTGTATATATGAGTTATATAAATTAGATGCCAATAGTTCTCTAACTATTTATATTTTGATATGTTGAAGAAAATCTTTTTGAGAATTGTCTGTTGAAGTAAAACTTGTCTACAATTAATATAATTTTAAAATATTGTTCTCTTTCTTTAAATTTAAATTGTCAAAGTATCAATAAGTTATTACTTGAGATGTTTTACAGCCTCACCCTACAAAGAGAATAATACAAATTTATATTTTAAAAAGTATACTTATTGAGATGTGATTTTTTTTTTTTGGGTGAGCTAAGCCTTGAAAATGAAAAAAAGGGGGAAAATTCCATTCAAGTCTCAAAATACTAAGAAAATGTCAAAAAAATTCTAAGAGAAATTCAGATGTCAGAAAAGTCACAAAGAGTTGTTAATCCCATAAATGGGAGTTGTTAACAGGGCTTTTCTGACTTTTAAATTTCCCTTAAATCTTTTTTGACATTTTCTTAGTTCTTGAGACTAATGGCGGAGCTACATTGTTGCAAATGGGGCAAGTGTAGACATAAATTTTGCTTTTTTTTTTCTAATTTATTAAATAAATGAAAAAAAATTGTGTGCAGTCAAATTATGCTGACATTATCTGTTAAACCATAAGCATAAGTTACCTTCTCAACGTGCAATCATATCTCTTTCTTTCTTTCGTTTTCTTGCTGCTTTAGAAATCTGTTTATGAACAACTCCCTTGCTTCCTTTCATGGGGTTGTGACTTATTGGGTGCTACCCGTCTCTCTAGAATTCTAGAGAGGCCCTACTCTTAAAACATGTTGATTTTAACTCTTTTGCATGGTCCACCAGTCTCCCTCGTAGCCTTCTGGGTCATTCTTCATTGATACTTGGGGTTGCAAGTTCGAACCTGGTATTTGTGTACTCCCTCATTTCTAAACCAAACTCTTTTGCATGGTCCTCAACTTTTTCATTCTATATACTTTTTGCTTGTTTGATTCTTGTATAATCTCTACCTCCATGAATTTTTTTGATTACTAATTGGAAAAATTTGTCACCTGTCAAGATTGGACAATTTCTCCACCATTACATATTCTTCTCATTCTATATACATTTTGCTAACTTATGTTGAACGTGATATGTTTGATAAGATTGATGATGAAGATATAATGTAATATTTTCAAGGAATGAATAATCGAAGAATGTTTTTGTAATCATTTTAGTATAATAGCTTAGTTGACTCATGATTATTATTTTTCTATATTAAGTAGAAGTTTTCTTTTCTTTTTTTATCTAATTTTTTTTTAATGCATATAAAACTTTCCTTAAAAAAAATCAGGAGCGCTGCTCCTGAATCCCTGAATCCTCCTCACTAATTGTGCAGACACAAACACAAAATTCTAGTTCCGCCACTGCTTGAGACCTAGTAGAAAATTTCCAAAAAAAAAAAAGGGGGTTAGTCTTTGTTGTTGAGGTCAAAAATAAAAGAATCGGATCGGCATTTTCGTGAGGATGCCTATCTTTATCTAAGAACAGGCCCCACTTAACGGTAAGAATATACACGTGTTACAATCAACGCCTTTTCTATTTTTTGTCCCGGTTATTCAGTTAGCTAGATTTTCCCCCGATCATGAAAAAAGTTAAATTAAGCTGATGCCCCATATCTTTTTCTTTTTTTTTTTAATGTTAAAGTTAAGTTAAATTAATTTCAAATTCAGAGAGAGATGGGTAATATGTAATTTGATTAAAAAAAATAGAAGAGAGCTTTTCCCGATATTAACATGAAAAGATTGTGTGTCAAGTGTTCATGATAAAAAACATTTCGATTGTTTTTTTTTTTTTGTCATTTTTTTTATATAATTGTTAATTTAAAAGGGAAATTAAACAAGAAATGTCCAGATCATCGAGGCTGGTCAGCTTGGTCTTCTTCTGATTGATTTAAGTAATCATGCAAAAAAAAGAAAGAAGAACAAGTCAAAGTTCTTAATAATTAATTTCATTTTGAAGAGAGAGGGAACATTGATATTATATTGTTTTTTCGTTGCTTTTATGTTTGGAATTTAGAAAATACTAACTATATCGTTTAAATAAGACAATAATTTCGTGAGAACCCCCTTTTGGCCTTTTTTGAAGATGAAAAGGAAGATTCTTGGATGAAAATGAAAAATCATTTTCAAAGTTAAACATATCTAATATCCAAATTAATGATTTGATTAAGAATATGTCTATCACTCTTATCTTTGTCTAATTACATCCTCGATCTCTCCCTTTCTGAGTCATTCTCAAACACAATCACACTCCAAATTAAAGTTGTCAAGTCTAGCTCTAGTGATTAATTATATACTCTTTGGCTCTTTAATATATGACATTTTTTTTTAATATTTGTCAGTCTTTTCTTAATTTATCTATATTGATGCGATCCTCGACAATAATCAAGGAGGGAACGGAATGAAAGAATTAAGAAAGAATATTGTGATGTTTTACAAAATACATGTTATATTAACTAACTTAACTAATTTTTTTAATCTAATCAAATTATATAAACATGTCTTATAATAAATATCAGATAGAGTATCTTTTTACATACATAATTAAGCATACAAACAATACTCCATATACTTTAAAATATAAGAACCAAATACCTACTTTACATTTATCAATAAATTAGTTAAAAGTAGTTAAACACAATAACCATGCAAGATATCTACTTTCTTTTTCAAATATACCCTTATTTATTAAGGAAATAAGTAAGAGAGATAACAAATAGGAAAAAGGAAAAAAGAGAATGTGGCAAAAATTTTTTTTAAAAAAAAAACATTAAATGCAGGGATGAAAACAAAGTAGGTCTTATAAAAAACACACCCCTCACAAATTTGACTCTTATATTTTTAACAAGAAGGAGTAACATCTTAAATTTATAAAAACTCGAATAGCTAAGTTCGAAATCTAAACCAGGGTTCCTAATATAAGGAACACATAATCCATTCACATTACTACGTATAACGAATCAATAATTATCTTTTTCATGGCATATCTTCTTCTTCTTCTTCTCGTTTTGTTTTTTCGCCCAGCTTATATATATATGTACATGCACTATGTGCATATCGATTTCTCTTTATTGAGAACATCCTTCTTAATATATATATATATATATATATATATATAGTTTTGTTTGCTTTTCCTATTATGTCACGCGCGTCCAGTCATGTCATGCATATATATCCTCTTTGATCTGATCTTCACACTCTTTTCGTTCCCCTTAAATCTTTCAAACTCTCTTTTCTCTAGTGATATATAACGATATGATAACGAATAACGAATAATTTATTCCCACAAAATGTTTAATCATTTGTGAGGAAAAAGCATAAACAATATTTTTATCGTGATGATAATCAAATTAGCTTATGGTTGAGAGGCAATTATTATGACTGAAATAATCGATCCTAATAATTTTTTTCCCGGATTGAATAAAAAGCGCATAGCCAGCTATCTATAGTAATGGTATTATCTAGAATCTAACGATAACATATTTGATTAATGATTTAGGGAAAAAGACAACTTATATTATTCGACGTAGTGAGGTTCATAAAGCATGGGATTTTAATGAACTGGGACCCTAATATAATGTTCTTGGAAAGGAAGGGCATCTAGAGAATTTGAAAGCCACTAGATATTACTAGAAAAAGAGTGGTTTTGTACGTTATCATATGCCCATCTTTTTAACTTCTGATGACTCAGATTGGGACAGTACACACAGAAATGTTGAAACCCAAACACTGTTTGAATTAACAACTGATTATGTACCCACTATGAAATTTAATGGTTTATTGTTTCTCACTTTACAAAAAGACACACATTGAGGTTACATCATTTTAATTCATATATGACACATGATTTATCTCTTTTGCCTTTGATATAGCTAGCCACCATAAAAAGTTGGCTTCTTATCCTCTTCCCTTGCATGCGTATCTGATTTCCCTAACTCTTATATTATTATTATAACCCACATTGCTAAATCAATAAGCACAATAATTGATAAGACAAAATGATCATATATATATCGAATTCCTGAACCAAATCCATTAAAAAAAGTGTTATATATATATATATATATATATATATATATATATATATATATATATATATATATATATATATAACAGAACTTAATTGGTATGTCAGATCAGGATATTGTGAGAATAAGGCAAGTTTTTTTTTTTTTTTTTTTCATTTGGCTATTTGATATGAAGACTAGTATCCAGAGTCTAACGTTTAATTTGTTTCTGGTGGGTATTAATTATAATTAATCATATTGTTTTCTTTTTGCCACCTTCTTCTTTCTCTTTTATCTTCAACTTTTGGTATTGATGATTTAGTGGATATAAAACTAAAGGTAGCCCCCATGGATGATATGATGGTGGATAAGAGATAAAAAATTTCGAACTTTATCTTCTTCTTTTTTTCTTGCTTTATCTTTATTACTTTGGTTTTATTATTACTATCTATATATATCTATATGTCAACTATTCTTCAACTGAAACAGTTGGAGATGGGACATTCCTACTGAGTTCCACGTCGGCTTGATGGCTTAAAGTTGCTTTCTTGGTTTTGAAAAATGCAAAGTTGGGGTCATCTGACTTGTCTTAATGTGATTATGAAAATGTCTGGGTTTTGAAACTTGTCTCAATGTGACTGCACACACAAAGTTAATTGTATTCCCTTCGATCTGTTTAGTATTATCGGTGCAAATACTTGTGGCCATTGCTCTATGAACAGTTGTTGATGAATTTTTTGTTTTTCCTTTCCAGATACATTATTTAGAAAAATAAGAAAGAAAAAATTATTTTAAAACATTATTACTTAATCCGGGGAATATATGCAACATTCCATCTCATGGTCAAAGGATCGTGGCTATTCCAAATTAATTCAGAAGAAGCAACAGTGATCCAATACAAGACAGTTCCGGCCCTCATGTCTTAAACGCAACACTAATTAGTATGGATCTGGCTTTTCTCCTATCTTAGTTTACTTTTACGCCCCTCTTTTGACCAAAACTATATTGTTTTGAATATAAATATTGATTAGCCCTCACTAGTTTGAAATATCTTTTCAGTAATGCTCAATATTCTAAATTCTTTTTCACTCAACACTTCAAAATATTTTTTTCAATAACACCCAATATCTGGCATCTAGTTCCCTCAAGTATTTTTAAACTAGCACGTAGTATGCTAAACTAATTTTTAACGTGTCCAGCATCCCAAAGTATTTTTCTAACAACATACAGTATTGTGAAGTAATTTTTTGTGCATTTAGTAGCCTAAAGTATTTTTTGAGTAGCACCTCATTGCTACTGGTAAAAATACGTTAAGAGTAAAATTGCAATACAAATCTCTTAAAATGTTGAGTGCAACTGGAACAATATTTTAGGGTGCTTGATGCATTAAGAAAATATTTTAAAATACATGGTGCTACAGTAAAAATACTCTAAGGTGTTGGATAGATGATGGGTACCAAGTGCTATTGAAAAAATATTGTAGGCATTGAGTGTACAAAAAAAATATTTTAAGATACTAGGTACTTCTAAATAATACTTCAGAGAGTTTGAAAGCTATTTTTTTGGAAAAAATAAATAAATAAATCAGCATCAATATTTTACACCCAAAATGTTGTAGTTTTGGCCAAATTATAGGAGGGGCATAGAATGTAACTAGCAAATGAGACAAGCTAGATCCTAGTATAAGCTAGCTAGTGGGTTGAATTTCTTTCATTATCCTCTTTCTCAATTATTTTTTTTCCATAATCTCATATTTACTTGTTAGATTAAAACAATAAATGGTTCTTATTCAATCTTTTATAAAATTATTTATATAAATATATGTAAGTAAATTTAAACTCTTAAATTTGATATATACATATACTATTCATATATGAAATCCATAAAAAATAAATAAATTTTAATTTATAAAATATAATAATTTTGTAAAATATTAAATCTAAACTACCTATTTCATAATCTAAGGGTGGATATGAGAATATGAGAAGATAATAAGAAAGAGGACAATGCGAGTATCCTCTTCCCTAGTTAGAAAGTTTACTTTGGTACTTAATATATAATCAGAATCCACTTTGTCTCATAAATTTATATTTGTTTTTTCAAATTATCTCTATTGATTACACTAAAAGACACTTTCCATAAAGGAATTATTCCAATACAAATGATTAAATTAAATGAGATACTTTAGTGTTTATTTTTCTTACCCTTTTGTGCATACATATTATCTTTATTAGATTTTTTAACCTTACATATCAATTTCTTTTAAATCAAATTCATTAATGTTTTCCTCTCATCCCCTCCACTTCTCTCGTGCCAAATAAGCCCTTAAGGAAACCAACAAACATTTTTTTTTATATAAATAATTGACTTAAATATTTTCTTTAACATCTGCAAATTAATCATATAACTTATAGAACTTAATAGAGTATTTTTCAATTAGAAATCATGCAATAATAAAAGTTAATGCCATAACTTTGTTACATTAAGATGTTTAGTAAAGTTTTCTTTTCAAATAACTAGCTGGTCGATCGTAATTAAAAAAGGACCACAATTGGGTGAGATAAATTATCATATTGAAATCAAACAATTCATAATTTTGGCTTCAATTATGATCCCCATATATATTCCTCATCAATTGATGAAGTGGGCCGGGTAAGCAATAATGATCTCTACTCTCGACCTATCATTCCTAACCGCAATAGCAATATATTCAGATGAGTCCAAGAAAGGTCAATTATTATTATTAAGAATTGATAATGCTCATCGATCATGGTCCCAAATTACGCCAACCTTAATGTACTTATTACTACACCCAGTTAGGCAATTCATGAGTGGTTGTTCCATCCATTTCAAAAAGTGCTTCACTTTATTACTCTTTTAATTTAATTTAATTCTACAAATTCCTTAAACACTCATGCATGATGATTTTTAATTCTGTTCTCTCCTTGTTGTTCAAATGTCACAGTCTAAACGCATGTGTTGGCATGGAATAAAGTTAAAAAGGCTGCCATATATAATAGATGCATGCTTAGGAAAACCAAATCTTCTTTAAATTTGTGACGAAAGATTCTTTTGGTTGGTGTTCTTTTCACCAAGATCGCAAATTTAGTGTATCTCTTCCGATTCCAACTTTCAAACCAGACTTGATTGATATTGACTATATCGATCAACAACATTATTATATATTGATGCAATATATATGGTTTGAATTAAGTTTGATCAGTAAAAGTCTACACCTGAAACTTTAGTTTTATTGATAAAAGAATTATGTGAATAGGTAGATGCATTAGCTTGTGAATTTATTTAATATTTCAAGGTTTCAAGGCATCAAGATATAATGTCTTCAATTTATATTATTTTAATGTTTTAAAGCTCTCCAAATCTTAAAAAATTACATCTTGAACTACCCTTCAAGCCACTTTGATGAAAAAGAGAGAGGCGGCATGATAAATCTAAGATTTTATTCCTCCACTAAATTCCAGAATCGCCTGCTAAAAAGAATCATTAAACAAATAAATCTAAGTTCTACAAAATTAATATTTTTTATATGCAAATATTTTCAGGAATGGAACATAGAATTCACTACTGTACAGTGTACACCCAAATACGGGAGTAGCTACGGTCCACTTCCCTCCTCTGCTTAAATTTTTACCGCATGCGGTAAATTCTTATTAGGCAAAGGAGAGAAATTGACGGTCCACTACAATGGACCGTTGCCACTCCCCCCAAATACGCAATGCTGATTCTGATTTATATATATTTAGAATAGCATTGCGTGTATATATTGCCATTCCATGTTGATGAACATAATTACAGAACCTGTACTCCTATTCTAAATTTTATGAGGTTTTCTTTTTATTATTGTTTAATCAAGACATGACATAACCGTTAATTAATAATAGAGTCATCTTTTTCAAATATCAATTAATATGTAGTACCAAGCTAGCCATAATACCAAGCTAGCCATGCTTTGCACATGTGACATGCCAAAAAATCAATTACAATTGAGATACATTCTTTAGTCAAAATAAATGTTGAATTTAAGGATGAAAAGAGAAACATATTATTGAATTAATGATTAATCATATTAATTAAGAGCATCGAATTAAAGTTATGAATACTAATGAGAGTTGCAACAAAATAAGAAAGGGACTGATCGAGACGAGTGCCTCATTAATCATTTTGGTCGCTCAGTTCTGTCACCTAATTGTTGGGTCAAAAACCATTTAGATTTTAGAGAATTGAAATGACAACGACTTCATATAATATATATGAGAATGACCCTTTGTTTTATTGCAATTTTTGTATATATATTCTGTATATATTGTCAATTTAACCTACCAATAAGAGCAACAAAACAAAACATTTTGATTTGCTGAGTTGTGAAGCAAATTAAAGCATGCGTGCATTTTGATCAGACCTCCATCTCCAAGCTATATATTCAATTTCTTTTTATTAAATCATTGACGATATGATATGCACTTTATGTTTATTTCTTCTTAGTAACTTTCCTTCCTTGAAAAATATATTATAGATTATATATGTTTACATCTTTTAAAGATGATTTAAGATCCTCAAAATTATGGGAAAAAAAAATTGAGTATTTGATTTTCTAACTTTACATAAAATTTCAGTCTGACCAATTAATTTTATAAAATATAGTTTTAGTATTCTAACCATTATAATATTAGCCTCAAATGATACTTTGTAACTAATTATTATTTGAAAATTTTAAATTATGTGTAACAAAAATAAATAAATAAATAAATATATTAAAAAATAATAAACCTAAGAGATAAAATGAAAAAAAAAAAGCTCCTACATTTAGAAGGAGGAGTGTGTGTGTTAGTTGATTGACTTCTGTGAGGTTAGGGTTTTTCTTTTATTTTTAGGTTAAGTAGCAAATCCACCCTGAAAGGTTAAGTCTAGGAGCAATCACGGGTGGAAAAAAGGCTTTTAAGACCGGATAAAACAGGTACATTAGGAGCGGACCAGCGACCAGTCTTGTTCTAGCGGTATTAAAAGTCGACCTTTAGGACCGAACTTTTACCCGGTCTTAAAGAGTTTCTTTAAGACCAGACATTTTAAACATTCGGTCTTAAAAGTAGTACTAAATAAATCTGAAATATTTTTGGTTCGGTCCTAAACCTCAAACTTTAAGACCGGACATAAAATCTACCGCTCTTAAAAGATCCAAATATTAAGACCGGACAAATATCAATCCGTTCCTAAAAGTCGTACTAAATAAATCTGAAATATTTTTGGTTCGGTCCTAAAACTCAAACTTTAAGACCGGACATAAAATCGACCGCTCTTAAAAGATCCAAATATTAAGACCGGACAAATATCAATCCGGTCCTAAAGATAGCGGACTCTAAGACCGGAGGACTAATTACCCGGTCTTAAAAGACTGACTTTCAAGACCGGATTTTTTCAATGGACCGGTCTTAAAAGACCAACTTTTAAGACCGGCTTAACACCTTTAAGAGCGGTGTTATATATACATCCGGTCTTAATATTTGAACATTTAAGATCGTCTTTTTTATTTGCGGTCTAAATTTTCCCGTATTTTTTCCCTGTTCTGTTCTTCCTTACCAATATATATACACAAATCCATCATCCAAAACAGCACATAAAAGTCGATATACTTTAAGCTACAAGCTATGAACATGAATAAATTGAATTGGGAAAAAGAATACAAATATTATCCACCATGAGTTATGTGGCCTCTTAATTAAGTCTACAACAACTAAAGTAATTTATACAATAAGCTAAGATATAACAAATTACAATCACAATGAGTTACAATACATGCAGCACTTAATTCCACATACAAATGTAGTCCAATATATTATTCACCATGCCTTCATTTGATTCCCACCCAACAACGTAACACACATCCTCTTTTATAACATGCCCCTTTGAAACGGATCCTGCCACAAAAACAAAACAAGAACAAATTCATTGTAATACCCTAAAAATCTGTATTATAATTTAGTAAAATTATACCTATCAAAAATAGGTGAATATGAGATATCAAATATTAAGTAATAATTAGCTTATTGTCCAAGGGAAAATCTCTTAGGGAAAATTAGGAAAAAGAACTATGGGGTCAAAATGACCGAAATACCCTTGGAATGTATAAAGAACTTAGAAAAATTATGGAAAATCCTAAAAGCCAGTAAAATAATTATTAAAATTGAGAGAGTATATTATCTCTAATTTTGGTAATTTAATAAAGTATAAACTTGGAAAAATTAAGAAGGAATGTTCAAAAAGTATGAAATGACTAAAAGACCATTGTAAACTCTAAAATAATGCAGAGGACATGGAAACAAGAATGTCAGTGTAAAAGTTATGAGGTAATGATGCATTCTAATTAAGAAAATTATTAACTATTGATAAGAAAGTAATTAGGTAATTATTGGCTAATTACTTAAGCATAGGCAAAGAAAATTCAAGGATAATTATGTAAACCCTAAAATTAGTGGTTTTTGGCTTAAAATTAGTAAAAACATATTTACTAATTAATTGGATATTTTTGAGAAAAATAGATGAGTTTAGCTATTTTTAAGCCTAAATACAAGTATGGGCCAATAGGAAAAAGTTATGAAAAAATTATGTGAAAATAATTAAAATAATAATTAAATAATTAAGTAAATAATAAAATAAAAAATATGTATTTATATTATGGTGGGCTGCCGACATCTTTGTTGGTAGAAGAAAAAAAAATATATAGAAAAGTAATGAAGGTAGTGTAAAAACATAAAACTCTTATTAAATAATAATATTAAAAAGGTGAATAGTAAAATGATAAATAGGGAACGGATCCTATCTAGGCGGTGCATGGCAACCATTCTGTTCCCCAGCACAGTTTTTGAGATGGAACAGTTTTTTCTGATTCTGTGCCTGGGAAGAGTTCTGAGAATCAGAATTACATTTGTTAACTCATTTTATTTTTACTCCGAGAATCAGAATTACGTTTGTTAACACAATTTTTTTTCATTCCGATAATCAGAATTACGTTTGTTAACACATTTTATTTTTATTTCTGTAATTTTTATATTCAAAAATTATTTATGTGGTGGTGGCGGTGGTGGTGGCGGTGGCGGTGGGCGTGGCGGTGGCGGCGGCGGTGGAGGGGGGCGGTGGTGGCGGCAACGACGGTGGTGGTCGTGGCGGCGGTGGCGGCGGCGGTCGTGGTGGTGGCGTGGTGGTGGCGGTGTGGCGGTGGTGGCGATGAGGTGGGGGTAGCGGCGACGAGGTGGGGGCGGGGGGGCGGCGGCGGGTGGGTGGTGGCGGCGGTGGCGGTGAGGTGGGGTGGCGGTCGTGGCGGTGGCGGTGGTGGCGATGAGGCGGGGCGACGACAGCGGGCGTTGGTGAGGGTGGTGGTGGCGGTGGCGGTGGCGGTGGGGGTGGTGGTGGTGGCGGTGAGGTGGGGGTGGTGATGGCGGCGGTTGTGGTGGTGGTGGTGGTGGTAGTGGTAGTGGCGGTAAGGTGGGGGCGGCAGCGGGGGCGGCGGCGACGGTGGAGGTGGTGCGGCGGCGGTGGTGCGGCGGCGGTGGTGCGAAAGGTTTTCGAGAGAAAGAAGAGAGGTTGTAGGTTGAGGAATAAATTCTGATTTTGTGCCCAGAAATAGAAAAGCATGAATTTTCTGCTTTTTTTTCTATTCCCAAAGACAAAAATTGAATCGGTTCATCCCGGGAACAAAAAAAAAACCGGATTTACCAAACAGATTTCTCATCCATTTGTGTTCCAGGGAACAGAAATTAACAAAAAACACATTCTGGGAGCGTTACCATGCACACCCCTAGAGAACCAGGAATGAGAATTCCAAAGTCAAGGTAAAATATTGATCAGTGGGTTTTTATCTTCCGTTAGGCTTTTCCGGAAGTTAATTCTGAAGCCGATTGTGCATTTTCCTAATAAAACGAAATAGGGAAAAATGCAGATAGGCACATTTTTGGACCTGAAGGAAATAAATTCTAACTCAACATCTAGAAATGAGTTTGAAATTATCTGGACATATTTCGACTCAGTGAATTTTTGTCCAGAAGTTGATAATTCCAGAAAATCGTTCCGTAGCACTGACAGTTGGAGCCCTATATGGAATCAAAATTTAGGTTAACTTGGACATTTCTAATCAGTGAGAAAATGTCTTCAAAGTTGTAATTCCGAATTTTGAGATTTTTCCGAAATTACGCGAATCGGGTACCGATCGGGAACTTTATCGGTTTAAAGCTTTTAGAAGATGCTAGAAGATGATGACTCAAGGGGGAGCTGACGGTTTGAAGCTTTCCTGGACAAGAATTAACCACCATTTAGCTTTAATTTACATGGTTATTAAGGGGGGGGGAATTACAAGATTAGGAAAGTAGAAATTACAAAAGTGGCACTATTTTTGCCTATATAAAGGCATGAGCTCTCTTCAAATTTTTCATCCCATTCTCAAGTGAGAACCAAAAATAGAGAGAGAACGAAGATAGAGAAGCTCTGGGGAAAAATTGTACGGAAGTCTTCAACGGGTAAGTCTTTCGGTCCTTAGTCTTTAGTTCTTTCGGTAGTTTTGGTAGAACTACGTACTAGTTAGATCTAGGAAGTAGGAGATGAGATTCCTATTCTTGTTTTTAGGCCTCTTTGCATTGAAAGATGCCTGACGAGGTAAAAACATAGTAGGGATTGAGTCTCTGAAAGTTGAAAGTTAAAATAGCGAGCTTTAAGCTTTCATAGTTCTTTCGATAGTTAGAGTAGTACTGCTAGTATAGCCTTTAATTTTTCAAGCATGATTGGGTATCATATGATAGGGCTATATTAGTCTAGAATTTCGAAAATTATCATTGGGTCGAAGTTCTGGCAAAATTTTGGAAAATTGAAGCCAAAGTAACGAAGTGTTGGCGAAATTCCGCCAATTAGGGGTATAGGGGCAAAATGGTAATTTTTACCTAAAATGCCAGTCGTAATGTCAAATCTGTTAGGAGTCACCGAGATACATTCATGGTTAGAGACTCTGTTCAGGGTTACCGATTATACATACAATTCACACGGGTTATAGATGTAGTAATACCGTTAGAGTTTTCCTAGCGCTGAGGACACGACCGTACATCGTGGCACTGGTGAATAGTGCAGGCACTTTATGGGGCTTACATACTGCTTTACGCTTATGTACTGTCATTATATTGATCATAGTTGTTATGTCATGAATATCTGTCATCCCTATACTGTTTTATTTGAGCATAAGGTTAATCGTTACCTGAGATCCAATGCGTTAAATTGGATCTCAGCTGTAGCTTCAGGGTCGGAAGGACTAATGATTGGAGATAAGGGCAAGCTGCACGAGTAGGCTCATGGTTGGAGGGCATGTAGCACGAGTGAGATCTTAGACGGAGATGTCACTTTATCATTTTCCGTATTTACCTATGAGAACATTAGGATGCTGTATCAACACTATGTTACACTATGGTTATTGTTTGAATGGGAATCAGTTACTCTTACGCTCCAATGCTCTACTCTGATTTTAAAAAAAAAAAAAATTGGTTCTGGAATTGGGATGTTACATTCATATTCAATGATGACATTGTTTAATTAAGAACATAGAAGGAATATAATAATAGTTAAAACCTTAAAGTTTTCTAAGAATTCTGCATATGAATATTAATTACCTTATGAATTGACTCTTTTATAAAGTGATATCCTCCCATGTCCCTTCTTGATGATCATTTCTTATGCCGGGTTCATTATCCGCTTCATCTTCTTCGTTCATGTCCGGTAGACCCCTTGTAAAAGGAGTACTCTCAGGAAGACCATAATTTGAATGACTTTCCTCATCAATATCAATGACCCTCTTTCCTTGGAGAGCTACTGACCACATTTTATTTTCTTGATCGGTGATATAGAACAATTGTTTCGCATGATCCGCCATAATAAAAGGTTCATCTCCAAAACTTCTACTATTGACATCGACTAAAGTGAATCCTAGTCGATCGATCCGAACACCATTATTGACATTAACCCACTTGCATTTGAAGATGGGAAATCTAACTTTGACATAGTCCACCTCCCAAATCTCTTCAATAACCCCATAATATGGCATGACCGCCAATTTAGGCCTCTTGTCTTTCGAACTGGAGAAGTGCATAGATTCAGCCTCTAACATAACACCACCGTTGCTTCTATCATCTAGGGACTTCGTGTAAAATGTATAACCATTGATCACATACGAATTCCAACTTATGACTTCAACCTCAGGACCACGTGCTAACCATTTCATTGTGTCAGAAACACATTCAGATCCCTCGACATTTTGCAAAAGTTCTGTTATGCTCCCTAATCAACCTTTGTTCGGTCATTCGATCGTTTTCTTTCCTTACAGCCTCTTTATGTGCAGATATGCTGGCTTGAACTTCATTAACATTATTCAAGATGTATAAGTAGACTTGTGACAATTCATCACGATCCACACTCTTTACCGAAGCCCCTCGTCTACCCCCTTCAGCCAGCTGACGTTTTGGAAGCCCAATATGTCTTACTTTGGCCAAATAATTTTGACAAAATTCCATGGCCACTTCAGAAACATATTCCTGAACAATTGATGCTTCGGCCGTACGCGTTCTTCACATACCCTTTTAGGAATTTCATAGATCTTTCAATAGGGTACATCCACCGTAAATGGATAGGGCCGCACAACTTTATCTCCTCACTAGATGAACAATGAGATGAACCATGATGTCAAAAATGAAGGAACAAAAAGCTTTTCAAGGTGGCACAAGATAAGATATCATTCATTCTCCAATTCATCCAACTTTTCAATCTTGAAAACTTTACTACAAACCGCATTGAAGAAGAAACAAAGTCTAGTCAAAACGACCCGAAGATCATATTCGGCGATCCTCGAATAGCTACGGGAGTAGCTGTTGTATCAAGACATGACAGTCATGAGACTTTTGGCCTACTAATTTCAAGTCCTTCATCGAGACAAGCCTCTTAAAATTTGAAGAATACCCCGAGGGAACTTTTGTGCCATGTAAACACTCACAAAAGCTTCGTTTCTCATCCTTAGACAAAGTATGAGAAGCCGGGGGACAATAAGTTCTCTGCCCATATGGCCTTGGATGCAAGTCTTCGCGTATTCCCATTGCTTGCAAATCCAATCTTGCCTTCACACCATCCTTCGAACTACCTTGTATTTTGAGAAGCGTGCCCACAATACTATCACATACGTTCTTCTCCACATGCATGACATCAATACAGTGTCTCACATCAAGATTGCGCCAATAGGGAAGATCAAAGAATACAGATCTCTTATTCCATATATTTGTTTCTTTTCTACTCTTTCCCAAGCTTACCGAAGATGACACTGATATTTTTAACCTTTTCATACACTTGCTCCCCAGTCAATGCCACCGGAGCTTCTTCATACTCTTGGCCACCAAAAAAGGCCTTCTTTAATCGACGATATGGGTGGCCCGTCTAAGAAATCTCCTATGTCCAAGATACACCGTCTTTCTTCCATGTTGAAGTTGATGGTAGCATGTGCCTTCTTCACAAACCGGACATGCTTTATGGCCTTTTACACTATACCCTGACAAGTTCCCATATGCTGGGAAGTCGTTTATAGTACAAAATATCATGGCTCTCATTCTAAAGACCTCCTTCTTGAAAGAGTCAAAAACATCAACACCTTCTTCCTACAACTCCTTCAAGTCTTCGATCAAGGGCTCCAGGTAAACATCTATGTCATTTCCGGGTTGTTTTGGTCCCGAAATCAACATAGACAGCATGATGTACTTTCGTTTCATGCATAACATAGGAGATAAGTTGTAAACAATCAGGAGTACGGGCCATGAGCTATGTATACTGCTAAGGCTTCCATAGGGATTCATACCATCCGTGCTAAGGGCAAGCCTGAGGTTCCTAGGTTCTTCGCCGAAGTTCGGAAATAATTGATCGATCTTCTTCCATTGAGAAGAATCGGCCGGATGTCGAAACTGTCCATCCGAAATCCTCCCATCTGCATGCCACCTCAGATTTTTTGCATCATTTTCATTCGCAAACAACCGCTTGAACCTTGGTATGATTGGAAGATACCACAGCACTTTTGCAGGCCCCTTATCTGACTTGTACCGTGGGGTTTCACATATCGGACAACTCTGCTTCTCTTCAAACTCTTTTCTATACAATACGCACTCATTCGGGCATGCATAGATCTTTTTGTACTCCATCCCCTGTGGACAAAGTATCTTCTTAGCATCATAGTAGCGATGCGGCAACACGTTATCATCCGGAAGCATGTCCTTCAAAGCCTCAAGCAATTCTGAAAAACTCTTGTCGCTCCATCCATGACGTGCCTTCAAGCTTACCAATTTCAATACAAAATTCAACAATTGGTATTTTTACACCCACGGTATAGCGGTGTCTCGCATCACTGCACATATTACCATATGCATGTGATCGCTCAAAAGCCTCTTCTCCTACATCACGGATAATGTCCTCTATGCGATCATCCATATCCGTGTCATTATCATCAAAGGCCACTTCCCCATGTTGTTTCCCACTTGATGGCACTTGTTCACCATGCCATACCCATACTGTATAAGTCTTACAAAATCTGTAACAAATTAAATGTGTGCGTATAACTTCAGGACATAGTCGACACTCATTCAAACATTTTACACAAGGGCAATAATACTTCCCCCATCATCATGGGCATTTTGTTTAGCAAATTCTATAAATTCCCTAACCCCATTCTGATATTCAACACTCGTTCGTAAAGTATCTATCCAACTGTGATCCATAGTAGAATTCCTATATATTATTAGACGAATTAAGAATTACTTTTGGTCATAAATGCATCACAGTGAATCCAAGAACTAAAATAAATGCAAGACGAGGAAATTAAATGCAGGGGATGAAGGTCTTGTGGACTAACCTGTAGCATATAAATTCAAATGCGTTTGCAGAGTCATCTTACTTCTCCGCTCACGAATGTTGATGTTGCAGACAAGACAACAAGAGTAACCTAAAAACACTTGTTGGTCAGTTGGGTAGGTCTAAAGTGCAAATATAATCTTCAAAAAACAATATTCGTTAACAACAGAGAATACCCATAACAACATTACACCGATTTCGTTAAACCCATGAAAACCAAGAACGATAAGCTGGAAAGTAATAAAGTTTAAACCGAAACATCTCTTACGACTTCGTCTATAGACGTTTAGCTAAGGAACCAGAGAGTGATTGTCGAGAAAGGTACGCGAAGCAGCGACGAAGCTGAGAGGGAAATTTCGAGTCGGAACCTGAGTATTCACTTTCGGCGCGACAAGAGATCAGAGAGGGAAATTTAATTTTTCCGCGCGACAAAGATACCTTGTTTAGCTTTTTGGATTATATTAATACCGGTTATTAATTAAATGTCTGGTCCTAAAGATACAACTAACATTTTAAGACCGGAGTTTTAAAAGTATCCAGTCCTAAATTTTTATTAGTCTTTTAAGTTTTAAGACCGGAGGTTTATAAAACATCCGGTCCTAAAATTCAAATACTCTTTAGATCCGTTACCTATAAAATGTCCGGTTTTAATGGCCTTGGTGATTGAAATATTAAATCAATAAAAATAAAGGATATTTTTTTCGACAAAAAATAAAGGAAAATTGGAGAATAAGTTTCTTTAATGAATTACTGGAGAACAGCCAAAATATTCATACTGTGTTCTTAATGTTTCTTACATTACTTCAAAAAATATACACAACAACAAAAAAACAAAAGAAAAACAAGCTGAATATTATCATCCACAAGAATCTGACTGAACAACCTCGGCGATTTCGGCGTGAAGAGCATTAATTTCCCGCCGGAGATCAGCAAGTTGTTGTCTTATTATCTCCACCCGCAATATGAATGGATCATTACAGGAGAGCGGAGAGGGGTCAGAGGTAGGCGCACTGGGGCCAACAGGTTGGAGAGGGGGATTACGAACATCTGCATGGCTAGCTTCAAGATGACGGATGAACTCAGCAATGACAGGATCGGCAGAAGGATCGAGGGGGGGTGCGGCATGAGCAATCTCTTCATCATCCGAAGAAATAACAATGGGTCCAACGACCCGAGAGTCTTCGGAAACAATACGACGCATTGTAGCTGGAGGAGGCGCACCATATAATGATCTAACCATGGCACGAGCTTGAGGCGTGTATGCACCCCTACGAGCAGTTTGCTTGTATCTAACCGTGGTTTGAGGATTTGAGAAGTTGGGGCAGAGAGCTAGGAAGTGAGGAGTTAACAAGGACAAAGAGGTAGTGTGTGGAGTATATAAGGACAGATAGCAGGAGAGATAAACATCGATGATGAATTCGTCATTTACTTTTATACAAACTTTTAAGACCGGACTTTTATCTTGTATCCGGTCCTAAAACTAATTTTTAATTCAATTACTTCTAAGACCGTCCTTTTATCATATATCCGGTCCTAAAAATAATTTAAGACCGATATTTTACTTTGTGTCCGGTCCTAAAAATCATTTATTTTTATATTTCAATTTATTTTTTTCAAGTAAGAATTTTTGGTTAAAAAATATTACTTTTAAGAACAGATCTCACACAGTATCCGGTATTAAAAGTTCATTCTTTTCAAGAGTCCCTTCCCCATGTTGAAATCAATTCAGAGTCTCTTCGGCTTCCACATAAACTTCCCAACTAGGCGTCTCCTCGTATTCTGAGCAAATATGCGTCTCCTCGTTAATGTTTCCGGCGTTTCACATTGTTCAGGATGGGTTCTCTATTTAAACCCGTTGTTACTTTACTTTCTTCACATTCATCTCCATCTCCTCCTACAACCTCCACCGTAATGGCTCCTCCACCACGACGAGGTCCTCGTGCTGGGCGAGAGGCACCTCCATATCCTCCTCCGTTGCCTCCGAACCCGAACTTCCAACAAATGCTGCAGCACCTGATAGCCCGCGTCGCTCATATAGACCGACGCTTGGGCCAACTGTTTCAGGTCTATCACGCCGTCAACAGCAAGCTGGACGCGGTACTCGACGCCAATGACGTTGAGTACCATACCTCTGATGACGACGTCTCCGACCCTTCCCTCCCCTCCGACAACGATGGGGAGGATTAGAAATTATTAAGTTTTTTTTTTGTACTGCTGCCTCACGAGGCAGCAGAAAAAAAAATTATTAAATAAAATTTT
This sequence comes from Acacia pycnantha, assembly GCA_025563575.1. Classification (NCBI taxonomy): domain Eukaryota; kingdom Viridiplantae; phylum Streptophyta; class Magnoliopsida; order Fabales; family Fabaceae; genus Acacia; species Acacia pycnantha. The sequence continues at coordinate 1,799,635 of JAMWYP010000026.1, read as the reverse complement.
TATTTCCCAATCGACCTTCCTTGTTTGTCTTTAACTTTATGTTATTTTTTCTCCGACAACAAGAACAAACAAAACATTGTCCTATTCGTGGTGATCAATCTTAAAAATTTGCAGAATAAAGTTAACAGTTGCGACCATACAAAACAAAACAAAAAAACATTATTTACCTTTTCGAATAAAAACAAACAGAGTGACGACTCTTCTCAAGTTTGGACCATCGTTGAAAATCGAGTCACCAACTCTATTTAAATGAAGAATATTAGGACCGGCCGTATAATAAATCCCCGGTCCTAAACATTAAGCCTTATTTTAAAATTTAAAGTTAGGAGCGGACAATTGAAAAATATACGGTCCTAAATATTTCAGCAAGCTATTAAATTAAACGAAGACTTTTAAGACCTGACAACTAACAAATATACGGTCCTAATATTTTAGCCAATATTTTCGAGACTTTTAGGACTGGATATTTTACATATATACGGTCCTATAAGTCTCTACCCATATTTTTTAGAATTAGACGAAGACATTTAGGACCGTATATTTATTAAATATCCGGTCTTAAAATGGACGAAGACCTTTAGGACCGTACTTTTAACAAATAGACGATCCTAAAAGTCGCGAATACTTTTCAGAGCCTCTTCTGGCTCATTTTCAACATCCGCCTGTACCTCAAATTTCAAGCACTAAATAGCTTTATCAATCATCTCATTCATTCAGAAACCCAAAATGGACACACATAAATTGTTCGAAAAAATAAACAAATTTATTATTGAATTACATTGCATTATATTTACAAATGAATGAATTAGCTAGTCGAAAAAATAAACAAATGTATGTACAGAAGGCTATTGTTGCTACAGCATCATATATTATTTTCTAAGACCAATTTATACAGATATTTACAAAACACATCGCGTATGTGCTCCACTTCATCATCAGAAAATGGCTTTTTACAGGAAAACCTCTGTTACATCAAAGACAGAAACAGAAATAACATATTATTACGTGCATATTTCATATGTAACATTAAGCCATCAGTGACTGAATTCAGCCATAACATTTTACCTTTAAAGTAAGTTTAGTCTTTCCCTCCGTCACAATATCATATATGTGTTTCATGACGTACGGACCACATAAGTTCGATTCTTCCGGTTGCCGACGGGTCTAAAAATAACAATAAATATATATAAGAGCATATATAGCTTACTGACCAACTTCAGAAGGCAATTATGCCATGTCCAAATATGTACTAACCTCAATTATGTGCCATTTAGGATTTGTGATCTGAACCCCACGCTTTTTTTTACATCAACTTGGAAGGTCTTCATGCCACTATCATCAAAATCAAAAATTTATCAGTAATGTTCACTGAAAATTCACAACAGAGATTTCAGACAAGACAATCAAAATGACATTCTTACTCGTTGATGATCTGCTTCAACACAAGCGATGGATCCAGGTGAATGGAGCATAAGAAGATAACATAATGCGACTCCATGTTCATGACGACCAACTGCCAGTGGTTGCTGAAAATTCACAGCAGTAAAGTATCAGTGATATATATATATATGTAGCATAATTAAGTGAATTGCAGACAAGAATTGTGATATATATGTACCGAGCAGTATGGAAACAAGTACACCTTTCTTGGCACTTGACACAACCTCTTTGATATGTACTCTGTCTCAATTCCAGAGGTAGTGTTGTACTTGCATACACTGGGCACAAGAATCCAAAATCCGAAATTCTGCCCTCTTGAACCAGTTTCTCGTGCATGCACCTACAAGAATGACATCGATCAGGGAATTAGTATATTTGTATGTGTGTCTAAACGGTGCATTTAAATTATGTAATCAAGGAAGAAGATACTTACTTCATAAATATTTGAACACATGGACTAGTAACCTGCTTTCCAGGAAGCAGCATGGTCTCTACATCTTCATTATCAAAGTAAACCGGTTCAGGATTTGGGATGCCTACTACTTCATCGACAGCGACGATTTATCTTTAAACCATTTTTGGCTACCAAATCTTTTATTTTTCCTTGGCCGTCAAGTTAGCGTAGGGGATGGAACTTGAGGAGGGTGGAGCTTGAGGAGGGGATGGAGATGAGGAGGGGGTGAAGCTTGATGAGGGGTGGAGCTTGAGGAGGAGTAGAGACATCTACAAGCTTCACTGGCCAAGAGATGAAGGTTCCCTTGACATCACTCACAAGCTTCAGCTCATCAGTTGGGAGAGGGACAGGTGCATCAAAGATCACCTCTTCAACTGACACTCTGACTTCATCATCAGCCATTTGTTCGTGGTGTACAGTTGATCCCAAGTTGTGGACAGTCCCTTTAGCAACCAATTGTCTATGACCATCACGATCCTCCACATACAGATGACAAGGTTGCTCTAACTGTCCAACAATGCAGCTCCCTCTAGTGCTCTGCTGCTGCATAGGTGCAGCTGAAGGTGTCAAGGGATCCACACCTGGTCTCTCGGACGAGAGCTCGGGAGGAACTTCATTTTCTCCATCTCCTCCTTCATCTTGCTCATCTCGATTGAAACATCCTCAATGCAGCATCTTTCGCCGCTGATTCCTCACTTAATTTGGCAAGCGTCTGATCCATCTCCTCCCGGGTAACCATACTTTGTCTGTGGCATTTGGATTTACCAAAGTATTGCTTTAGGCCTACCCGTCCTCCAATCCCCCTTACACGCCCCTAGTGATCTGGTTTTCCGGTCGCAGCGGTCAGAACATCATTCCTCCCGTCCGACGCAAAAGATCCCTCTGCCTCTTTCTTTTTAAGATCTTCCTGTAAGATACAGATAACGAGAAGCTTAGTGATGAAACATGTTTAGTAATTAAAAAATAACAATATCGATACTTACAATTCGTTCAGCAACTACACGAGTTTTTTCACTCGTGTAGGCGCCGCTTGGCTTTTGCCGAATATACAACCACAGCTCCTCGCGACGTATTGGAGATGGCGGCTGGTCAACTACCGTAGAAGGATTGGATTCAGCTTCATCTTCCAATCTCTTCCGTTTGGCTGCCATCAAATCTCTTTCGGCCTTTTCATATCCGCTGCGAGAAGCCATGTGTGGGCAATCATTCTTTCTCCCAATCTCCGATATTTTTCCCTTATTTTCTCGTGAATCGGGATTGAAAACAACTATATATCAATTATGAATTCCAGCCATGTCACTAACAGAAATTAGAGAACTTCGCTTGATATGAACGTCAAACATTAGTCAAATTCACTTCATCAAGTTTCAACATTTTACTTAAGGAAGATGTAGCATTGTAGAAGAAATTGGGAAAACCAAAGGAAAGGGAGTTGCAGAAATGCTGCCAACTCAGTCAATTCATTCATTCATCATAAATGGTTCCTACACATATTAGAATAACTAACTAACTACTTGCACCGAAACCATTACACAGTTAAGATACTTACTAACTAACAACAACGTCTAACCATGGCCATTACACAGTTTACATATCAGACTTGCATGGAACTAGGACATGCTCCTCTCATGCTGGACAAAGGCAGCAAATGTATACTTCTATTCACACACCAAACCATTTAACCACAATAAGACAATATTGAGTCTTTCAACTTCTCAGAATCAGGGACGGTGAATGTAAGCCGGATAGTGTCCCACATAGGATCCTTTATTGTTTTTTGGTCCACATTTTTCCACTCATCTGTCAAAATGCTAACCTTGCTGTGTACTAGAACGCCGACAAAACTAGTATATGTGCTTTTATTAGGACCGACGGGTTCATCAAAAAGAATCTCGACCTTCGTCCCAGAATTCCGACTAAGGGATACTTCCATCATTCGTGTGCCGCTTCTACCACGGCGTGCACGGCGCTGAGGAGGCTCAATGTGAGATGAAGAGGGTTCGTTCGTCCGACCCTCACCAGTCAAACCAGTATCTGTAGTTTCAGGAACACGAGTGGAATCGTTTTCACCGTTCCTTTTCAAGACAGTAAGAGAGGAATGCCTGAGAAAATGAGGGAGTAACAGAGGCTAACAGTGACGCGGGCGAGGAAGAGAGGTAATGCAACGGGAAGGGTTTCGCAACGTTAACAGGGGTTCTTCAGTGAGAGTGACAAAAGCTTCCGCGCGAAGTAACTGGTGCCTCATTTTTAAGACCGCACAAATACCTATATACGGTCTTAAAAGATAACCTTTAAGACCGGTCTTTCTATATGTCCGGTCTTAAAATTAATTAATTTTTTATTCAAACTTTAGTACCGGCCAAAATTTTTGTCCGGTCTTAAAAGTCTAACTTTTAAGACCGGTCATACTGTAACTATGGTCTTAACATTTATTAATTTTTATTTAAGTTATATATGTTCGGTCTTAAAACTTTAATACCTTTATATTTATATTTTTCCGTATTATTTTGGAGTGTAGAAAATATAAGTCTGCCTTGATGAGATTTCTCCATAAAAGTAATTGATATTTCAATTTTTTTATTAACATTGTTAAGACCGGTTATTATTTTAATAGGTCTGGATAAGATCTATGAAAAATTGATCAGAATAAGAAGTTCTTTATATTTACAAATTTGCCACCGGTCACAGTTTTAGGACCGGTCTATACTTAGTCCGGTCTTAATAAGGCGTCCTTCATTGTGTAAGAAGTTCTTTTTATTTACAAAACTGACACCGGTCATACCATTAAGACCGGTGCTTCCTTTATCCGCTCTAAATGAGGCGGTCTTATAGCCCTTCATTGTATAAGAAGTTCTTTTTATTTACCCAGAATTCCGAATTCCGAATTCCGACTAAGGGAGACCTCCATCATTCGTGTGCCGCTTCTACCACAGCGTGCACGGCGCTGAGGAGGCTCATTGTGAGATGAAGAGGGTTCGTTCGTCTGACCCACACCAGTCAAAGCAGTATCTGGAGTTCCAGGAACACGAGTGGAATCATTTTCACCGTTCATTTTCAAGAAAGTAGAGAGGAATGCCTGAGCAAATGAGGGAGTAACAGAGGCTAACAGTACGTGGGGCGAGGAAGAGAGGTAATGCAACAGGAAGGGTTTCACAACGTGAACAGGGGTTCTTCAGTGAGTGTGACAAAAGCTTCCGCGCGAAGAAACGTATATTTGGCGCCTCATTTTTAAGACCGGACAAATGAGTATATACGGTCTTAAAAGCTAACCTTTAAGACTGGTCTTTATGTAACTCTGGTCTTAACATTAATTAATTTTTTATTTAAACTTTAGTACCGGCTGTGATGAATGTCCGGTCTTAAAGGTCTAACTTTTAAGACCGTCTGTTATATATGTTCGGTCTTAAAACTTTAATACCTTTATATTTTAATTTTTCCGTATTAATTCAAGAGTATAGAAAATATAAGTCTGGTTGTATGAGATTTCTCCAAAAGTAATTGATATTTCAATTTTTTTAATAACATTTTTAAGACTGGTTGTTATTTTAACAAGTCTGGATAAGACCTATGAAAAAATGATCCATTATAAGAAGTTCTTTATATTTACAAATCTGCCACCGGTCATAGTTTTAGGAGCGGTCCTTCTTTAGTCCGGTCTAAATGAGGCAGTTTTAAAGCACTTTAGCGTATAAGAAGTTCTTTTTATTTACAAAACTGTCACCGGTCACACCTTTAAAAGCGTGGCGTCGATGATCCGCTCTAAATGAGGCGGTCTTAAATCCCTTTTTTGCACTAGTGAATGTTGTCTTGGAAGTTTTTCTTGTCTTAATATTGCCCCAGAAGTTTTAAAACGTAGCAATATTGTCTTATTCCATTAAAAAAAGTAACGTTGACCATAAAAAATTAACGTTGACCGTTAATTTTTAAACGGAAATAGGCAATATTGCTATGTCTTGAAACTTCCATGGTAACATTGAGACAAGAAAAAATTTCAGGGCAACATTGCTCCTGGGCTTATACTTCCATGACAAATTTGATACTTAACCCTTTTTTTTTGATATATGGTGTTAGTGATATTTAACAACATAGAGCCTATGAAAATTTTTGATATAATAAATGGTGCAAAGTGTGCAACCACCACTCCGAGATTCTGTCAGGCACCGAAGCGAAGACCTCTCTCAGAAAAGTTTTTTACATTCACAAGAACTTAAAACTGAGACCTCTTGCTTAAGCGACCAAAGCCTCTTCCACTCAGGCCAATTTCCATTGGTTAGAGCCTATGAAACTTAAAGGCCATCAAGAATGTAAAAGGCCAGCCCAATAGCTGAAGTCACAAACGAGAGCCCAAACCAAGTGGTATCAGGAGACCAATTAAGTCCTACCACGGAAATCCGTCTAAATGTAATCATCCAGCTTTGTAATCTACATTTCTTATTTCTTTAACTTTAAAAAGTAGTTTTAGATTTTAATCTTGCAAAAAATAAAAAATCTGACATTGTTCATAAGTAGTCATTCTAACTGCCAAATGGCAAACGGGTTTTTCCTGTTATTTTATTTGTACAAAAAAAGGAATACTATTTTAGAAAAAACACCCTCTTTAATTATTTGCATTAGAATTATCTCTTAAAGAAAATCTCTCAATACTTGCAATCAATAAGGATACTTTAAGGGGAAAAAAATCTATTTAGAAAATAAAATAGATTGGAGTTTTACATTACAGCAAAAAAAGGGAGAATTAGAGTCTTGCATTGATAACCAGATTAAAATAAACTGGCAAACTGACCTATACATTTAAGGCTAGTGGAGGTATATTATAACAACCTCAACTACAATTCAATATGAACCTATTTCCTATGATATAAGAAAACATACGAATGAAATTATTGATTTTAATTTTTTTATAAAAAATGAAATTAAAAAATAAAAATAAGTGGTGAAATTAAACCCGAAAAGAACTTAAATACTCTTCTTCCTTTGCAACTCTCTCCCAATTGTTTCAGAAATACGAATCATTAAATTGATGAGAGCTAACGTAACCTCAAATCTCAGTCATAGAACAAAATCAGATGAATGTTAACTGGATCATAGAAACCAGAAATATAATACAAATCCGAATCAAAACATGGCAAAGCAACAAATAGTTTCTAACTCGTTTTGATAATTTTTTTAAAGTGATTTTGAGGCCGCATCATCCATCATTAATGGATATAAACTACAGATATTTTGAGATGTGAAGCTTTCCACATGGTAAAAAGTATACACTCTCTCTACTTTTTAATATAAGAGCTAGTTGGTTTTTCTTTGAGAGATTAATGAAAATAAATAAATGATTTAATCATATCATATGTTGTGTATCATAAGGTTATATATCATTTTATAACTTGGCCAAATTAATAATCTAATTATACACAATATATACTTTGGTTAAGTAATTTATTTAGCTTCCTTAATCTAAACAAAAAACAAAAAAGGGTTAAATACCAAATTTACCATGGAAGTTTTGCCAAGGGAGCACCCAGCAACCGAAAGTATTTTTGGTATCATTTTTGCCCCGGAAGTTTACAAACATAGCAATTTTACCCATCAGTTGATCTTGACCGTTGGATTGATATCATTTTTGCCCCGGAAGTTTACAAAAATTTTCTCCTAAACAAAACTTCCGGGGTAAATTTGCTCCTAAAAAAAACTTCCGGGGCATATTTGCTCCATTTTTTAAACTTCCAGGGCAAAAATGATACCCAAAATACTTCCGGGTGCTGGGTGCTCCCTTAGCAATACTTCCGTGACAAATTAGGTATTTAACCCAACAAAAAAAGATAAAAAAGAAAAGTCAACCGGCTCTAACATTAAGGATCAGAAATAGTTATATTATTGGAGTATACCTCAAACCACTTTGTTATGAAGCTTGAGTTTGCCATATGCTTATATACTTTTGTCAAACTAAATGTAGAGTTGAAGGTTGAAAAGAGCCATATATATAATTGAAATGAAAACACTAATCAGAGCATCAAAGTGATGATGATGACTCCTATATTTATTTATTCACGTGTGTGTGTTCATGAGTAGGGTTGAAACTAAAGAAAGCGATTGATGCTAGAAGAGTGCCTCATGAATCATGAGCTAGTCCTCTCATCTTATTATTGGCTTCTAAACCATTTACACCATTAATGTTCACCACGACTTTATACATCTATGAGAATGAGAATTAATCACCCTTTCACTTTGTTTTATTTCCTATATTGTCCAATTTTTGTATGCATATTATCACACTTTTATTCACTGATCATTGATCTCAACATCAAAAACATTCATGACTGTTCATTTTTAAGACTCAGAGAATTAGTTATGACTTAGAAGGAACTTAAGTCTACGAACCCAATCAATATAGAGTAGGAATAAGGGTAAAAAAGAGAAAAAAAAAATAGATTAAGCTGGATACAAGTACATAATGTATATACTTGAAGATATGGCACAAAACATTTGGATTTGCTTAGTGATCTGGCATATCAAGAAGAGGAAAGGGAGAAGAGAGAGGGAGTTTCCAGAGAAGAAGAAGAATAGAGAGGGAAGAAAATGCAATTCTTATTAATATTATTCAAAAGTGTATAAGTTAAATGTGTTGAGGCATTGTTTATAGGCATCAACCTCCGTAGAAAATTTTAGAAATTTAAAATTAAATATAAATAACAATTAATTATAAAAAGCTAACAATCAAATCAAAATTATAAATACAGCTAAATACTCCCTCTGATTCTTAATATAGAATATATTTAGAGAGTTGATATTTTTCCTAAATATAAGATGCATTTTTTCATGTTTATCAATTTTTGTCATAATTTACCTTCATTGATACTGCTCAACAATCACAGAGGAGAGGGAATGAAGGAATTAAAGAAGATAACTAGAGTGTTTTAGAAAATACATGTTATATTAACTAATTTAACTAATCTAATCAAATTATGTAAATATATCTTATATTAAAGACAGGAGGAAGTATATGAAATATCTAATTCTAATTAATCATTTTCTCATATCGCATCACTTAGTTGGGAAGCAATACGAGTATTTGAGATTTCCGCGTGCTGTTTGGCATTAAATTAATTTTGGTTCACCGTACCATTTTAACGAAAGTAATATGAGAATAACATTGTTGATCAAAACGTGGGTTTTTGACTGAAATCAATGAACAACCAAACACAAAAGGGACGCAGCTTATATTCTTTGTGGACTTGCGCCCGCTGTGATCCTTTACTTCAAATTGTGTCGTTTTGGCTCAAAACATTCACTTGGTGCATTTTTTTTATTTTTAAAAAAAGATATATATTTCAGAGCATTGTCGGATACTAAAAAGATAATTCAAGATAATGAAAAAATTATTCATGATCTTGAAAAATTATTTTAGGATCTTGAAAAAATATTTCAAGGTACTAACTGGTATTAAAATGATACTTCAAGATACTGACTGGTATTGAAAAAAAATTCATGATCTTAAAAAATTATTTTAGGATCTTTAAAAAAATATTATAAAGTATATTCTTAATATTTGTCAGTGTACCTGAAATATTTTTTCAAAATCGTAAAATAATTTTTTGAGATCATGAATAATTTTTTCAGTACCATTCGATATCCTGAATTATATTTTTAATACTTGATAGTGCCTTGAAATATATATATTTTTTTAAAAAGGCACCAAGTGAGTGTTTTGTGCCAAAACAACGTCGTCTGAAGCAAAGGACTGCAGCGGACGCAATTCCGCAAAGGATGTAAGCCGCGTCTCTCTTACAACATGTTTGGTTTGAGGGGAGGGTATGAGAGAGGATGGGAGGGAAGAAAGTATATTGACTAAATTGTCATTAATGAGAAGAATATTCATTTTTATTGAAAGTATATTTTTGGAATATTAAAAATTTTCCATGGACAATTTAATCATTATAAGGTAAAAAATCTCATTGTCCTCCCTTTCTTTCTCCCCTCAAACCCCCTCAAACCAAACATACCATTGAAGAGGTTATTGGATACAAGAGATTGGATGGAGGGAGAGGGGATTTGAGTTAGATTTAAAATAAAATAGAAAAGTAGGATTATAAAATTTTAATAAAGAGAATATGTAAGATATAAAGAGAAAAAATATTAATTAAAATATTTTAACTCCACTTATTTAAATTTTTTAAATCCAACTCAAACAAAATTTTCTCTCCCCTCGTAACAAATAGCCCCTAATAGAATAATACATATAATTCAACCTTTAAAAGTCTTAGACTACTATGCTTATACTTCTCATCTTGCAATACTGATAAGTATCAATTGATGGAAGAAAATATTAGGCAAACAACTGAAAATATAATTATTTTAAAAAATGAATATTGTATTTCAAAAAAATTGAATAACCAAAGGAAAATTAAATTAAACGCTTGGTTCCTAATATATTATATTTTTGGGACAAACTATTAGCCCGTGAAACTTAAAGGGCATGAAGCCCAACTCATAGGTGAGAGGCTAATCATATTCCCACAAGTTGCTTAACCTTTTTAATTTTATTATACTAATGGGCCTTGGGCCCATTCCATTCCTTAAGATGAATAGCAAAAAAGAAAAAAAGATCTGAAGAAGGATTATTTTTTTTTTTTGAACACAAGAGAGGGCAGAGTTCCCGAAAAAAACTAAATTGATTTAAGCTCCATACACTTTTTTTTGATAAAAAAATTTTTTAGGAAAGGGGTTGGGCTCACCCACAATCCAAGGGCAGGGCGCTTACAGTCCAATCCACAGGGCATACTGGACAGAGAGTACACATGCCTCTACTTCTACCAGTGTTTCCACTGCTTCCTAGACCCTTAGGATGCCTCCCTCAGCGTCTTGACCATTTAAGCCCCATAAACTTGTCAACTACTAAGATCCGAAGATGAGTCAGACACAAATTGAAGAAAACTGATCTAGATAACACTATATGAGGATTGAGGAAAGGATTTAAAAAGCAAGAGCATGTGAAGATCTCTGGTTTTGGTTTTCAACTTCCAAGTGCAAATAAACCAATTAAGGCATGCAATAATAACATAAACTACACGGATTAGCTCGTGTGATGCATGGGCCCTATAATTATAAAGTGAAATGGAAATTTCTAATGGTAATAAGCAATGTTATCAAGACCAGACCGGACTGTAATACTCTACTGATATTCCAATAATTATCAGGGTAATGTTGTAGAGCCTAGTGGGCAATAATTAGAGGCAACCAGAAATAGTATATCATGTTGATAAAATGTACTTGATTATAACAAGAATTCTCATATTGTTGTACAAAATCTTACCACTTTTAAAAATACTATTACAAAATTATTACAAACAACTAACAATTGCCCTTGCCTTGATCCGAAATCTTCCATTGTCAGTATCCGTTGTCTTGCCCTAGAGGTCGCATCCATTACATTGTATAATTTATAGGTAGTAACTGGAGATAGAATCTCGAAGGACCCCAGGGTAAATGTTAATTTCACAGACAAAGTATAGATAGTATATGACAATGAACTACAAACAACAAACAATCCACAACAACATAACAACATTCAGGAATCATAACACAGATCACATAACCATAGTGTTAAGTATTGGACTGGGAACCGCCCAAGTTTCCTGAATGCAACTAGGATCATCTCCTATGGATTATTGGTCTATTAGGCCCAAGCCACATGGAAGGATCTATATGGTCAGCCCTTTAGCTCAATCGAGCCACGAGTGGTGCTACCCCTACATAGGACGGGACATTCATATTTATGGTTCAAACAAACATATACAGTCATATAAAGTGTATGAGAGAAGAGTTACCACTTGGACACTTTAATGTCATCAAAACTAATTGTATTTTATATATATATAGAATGTCAAAGATATTATTAAGTAAATATCAAAGCGTTCCAAATGAGACAGGACAACAGTTATTATCAATTACATACCTGAAGAAATAAGGAGCTACTGATAAAAAGATTGATGAGAATAAATAAAAAAGAAATCTAATATGACTTAATATGTCTTTTATTATTTGATGTGGGAATCTCAAATCACATTAATGCTTCACATTATTTCTGTTGAACTAGAGGTTATTTTAAAGATATTTCCTCAGAGGATTTCAAGGTCATTAAAATGGTTTTAAGCCCAAGATAAGAATGAGGAAATAACTGTTTTTAAGACCATTAATTGTATATGTAAACATGCTAAACATTAAAATATTTCTTAAATCAGTATGAATGCATAACTAATTAAATATATGTTTTCCACGATGCCGATCAATTATGTAGAAATCGCCAAAAGCGAGCAAAGATGTTTTCAAGCAAACAAAACCAGCAAAGATTTTAATTACCCAAAAATTAGTCAAAACAAAAACTGAAAGGGAAAAAAACAAAAACAGAAGCGTTCTAAACCTTCAGGTATTAAGCCATGCGATCTCCTCCTTTCTAGAAGGGATACTAACACAAAGAGTATTTATACTCCGTTTGCTTCAATATTGCAAACAACCGAACGGTAACAAGCATGGAACATAGGAGGAGAGGGAATTAGGAGAGAGAACAATGAGTGTTGAGCTGAACAAAATATTCTATTATTGAATAAACCAACCAACATATTACAATTGGGTTCTCTATTTATAGACTACACACTAACAATCCTCAACAACATTGGCCCAAATACAAGGCCCATTTAGACAATCCAGAATACTAATAACAATCATTACATATTGTCATTACACTAATCTCAACACCCTATTTCAAGTTAGGGGCTAAACAAATCAATAGCTCCCAACTTGTTCAACATTCTATTTTGTATTTCTTTACCTACTGCTTTAGTCAATATATCTGCCTCTTGACTATAAGATCGAACATGCTGCAAGGTAATCACTTTCAGAACCTAGCGCCCAATATTCCGCTTCAGCTGAAGACTTTGAAACAGTATGTTGCTTCTTTATCTTCCATACTTCAAGTGAACCACCAAGCTTTAGAAGATATCCTGTAACTGATCGTCTTGTCGTTTTACACGCTCCCCAATCAGCATCACATAAATAGTCTAACATAGTGGTGACTTATAGACTAATAAGCACTCATACCCCAAGACTTTGCTTTAAGTACCTCAATACAAGCAAAGACACCGTCATATGACTTTTCATGGGCTAGTGCATAAACTGACTTAAAACCTGCACAAAGAAGTAAATATCAGGTCTGATTGCAGTCATATAGATTATATTACCCACTAGTCTTCGATATCTTTTCGGGTCACTAAATAGGTCCTCCTTCTTGTGCTTCCCTTCTTCATATATATGCTAACAGTTTGAGTGTAGTGGCTATGTGTATTGATCGTGGTTTGCAACCACGCATACCTATCTCTACAAGCAAATCCAAAATATATTTTCGTTGTGAAAGCACTATACCTTTTGTTGACCTAGCTACTTCAATACCAAGGAAATATTTCTTTATTCCAAAATACTTGATCTTGAAGTTGCGATGCAACAAGTCATTCACTTCTTGAACTCACTTTTATGAACTACTAGAAATTATCATATCATCTACATACACTAGAACTAACACAACGTTAACACCAAATTTCTTAAAGATAAATAATAATCATGCTTGCTACATTTAAAACCACTACAAAGTAGTGCAACACAAAATTTATCATTCCATTGTCTGGAGGCTTGTTTAAGACCATAATACGACTTATTAAGTTCACACACCATTCTTCCCCCTTGGCTTTCAAAACATTGGGGAATGGACTTCTACACTTCCTCGTTTAGGTCACCCTGCAAAAACACGTTATCCACATCCATTTGAAATAAATTCCAACCATACATAACAACCAATTTCATAATAATTCTAACTATAACCATTTTTATCACCGATGAGAAGGTTTCATGATAATCGATCCCTTCTCTTGGAGTGAAACCTTTAGCAACTATACAAGCTTTATAGTTATCAATAGTGCCATTAGAGTTATACTTAACCTTATAGACCCATTTGCAACCAATAGGCCTTCTTCCCTTCGGGAAAGGACAATGTCCCATGTTTTATTGCGCTCCATGCAATTTCCAGATTCATCGCCTGAAATCATTTGTTATCTTTAATTGCTTCATAATAAGATGTAGGCTCTAAATTGAATCTATATTACATAAGAAACACATGTGTGAACTAGAAATATGGCGATAAGATACATATTTCTCAATGGGATACAAACATTTACTTTGTTCTATGCATAATCCTGACTCGGAGGCAGCAAGTCCACAAACATAATCTGTTGTCCATATGGGAGGTCTACGTTCTCTTGCTATCCTTTCATGAGAAGCAACCAATGTTCGTGAATACTAGTCTCATGTCTAGTTTCATGGTCAACATTGTCTCTTGTCGAAGGAGGGATAATAGACTGCATATTGGCATGTTCTAAAGATAAATCATCATTAAATAAAACATTTTGGGAAATTCTACATTTTGAGATATCTGATCAGTAGGCACATTATCAAGAAAAGGGAATGCCTCCTCAATAAAAACAACATGTCTACTAATCAAAATGCTTTTACTGTGCAAGTTAAGAAGTACATACCCCTTTTAATGACTCGGGTAGCCAAGAAACACACAAGGAATGACAGGAGATTGAAATTTATCACAACTAGTCAAATCAGTAGCATATTCCAAACAACTAAAAAATTTTAAACAAGTATAATTAGGTTGTTTCTTGTACACCCTTTTATAGAGGGTTCGAAAGTCTAAGATCCTAGAGGGGACCTAATTAATTAGGTATGCTGCCATTTTGACACCCCCCAAAATCGAATAGGTATGTGAGATTGACGCATAACGCTCCTAGAAACTTGCATAAGAGTCCGATGCTTTCGTTCCACAATCTCATTTTCTTCTGGAGTATATGGACAAGATGTTTCATGTATGATACATTTTTCAAGAAAATATGTTTGTAGATTATTGTTTACAAATTTAGTTCCATTATCACTATGCACTCGTTAAGAAAATCAAACTGATTAAGAACATTGGCAACAAAGTTCTTTATGTATCTAGTAGTTTTAGAATTATATCTCATTAAAAATACCCAAGTTGCCCTTGAGTAGTCATCAACAATTGTAAGAAAGAATTGTTGACCTTGATGTGTTGGTGTCAATTGTGTATGATGAAACAACAACAAAAGTGCAAATTTTTACAAATATTTCAATGGCAATTACCAACTCTTCAATGACATTTACTAGTTTCGCAATGGTTGATTAGCAGGAGTAATCTGGTTGATCAGCATCACCTATTGTCATTAGAGGGTTCACGAACTGTCTTTACCAATGCCACCTAATTTCCAGTATTTTGATCTTTGTAATCGCCTTTGTATACATGTACGCCAGTTTATTTCCTTGTAAGATCATTGTGTAACCGATTCAAATATCAATACAAGGCTTGTTTCTGTTTTTCCTTCATGTCTCAAAACAGATTGAATGCGTGCAAACACTGATTGAAAGTGTGTATACACCAATATTGAAGTTTTCTTTTCCGTAACCAAGGTGGACTAAGTGTTTCATCCGGGCTCACGACTTACTCCTTTAGTCGCATACGTCAGGCTAACAGTGAAACCGAATCACCCGCGCCGACCTACCCCGGCTACCTCTGATTTTCGCAAGTTTGCTAACACGGTCCTAAACATGAGGTAACTCTACCGACCGAGGTATCTTTTAAACTGTCGTGTCGGTTATTTTGTTGGCCGTACCGATCCGGGCTGTTGTTGCCTCTGATGTGGATGTCCGTGACTCGGATATTTGAGGTGAACGAAGCCTGGTGAAAACCGAGTTATAGTGAGGGGTGCGTCGATGCATGACCCGGACTTATTCAAGCGTATTTCCGCGGAATGAAGAGACCGAGGTTCCAGATAGCCGGGGTATGACGTCAGCTATTCTGAATATCGGGGTAGCCCTCTACCGTCGTGTCGCTTCCTCTTCTTCGGTTATCATGACTGTTTGACAATTGGCACCCCTCGACTGTTGTGAAGTCGAAATGGAGGCGTGCTAGTTACTACGGCCTTTGGCGTGATAAGTGACTACTGGGTGCGCATTTAATGCGCGTGTCACGTCATCCTTACTTTATGAGCGAAATGGCGCTTTTCCCCCCGACGGTTGAGTTTCTGAAGCTTTATACCTGCCTGGTCCTTCATTTTCCCATTTCATCGACTCTGTTTTGAGGAATTTTCTCTCCCACTCAAATTTCTGCATTGCGAGGGGATTCATTGTCGTGCATCCTTTTTGCCCTTTCTGAGTGATCTTCCACTTATTAGACAGGTATTGCCGCTTTTCCCTTCATTTCTTTAACTCTGTTCTCCTTGCATCTTTGTTGCCCTGTTTCTGGTTATACTTCCAACCTGCTTTAGTTAATTGAGAAATTAAGTCTGTATTTCCTCGAGTTTCTGGGTAATTTGTTTCATCTGTCGGGCTTCTGAGTGATTTCCGGCTTGCCTTCACTCTCCACCTCTAAAAACCCCTATCTTCTCATCAAAATCTTACCCGATTCTGGGTTCGACTGTCGTGCCTTTGGGGAGTGTTATCAAAAATGTCTAAGGATATCAAAGACATGACCCCCGAGGAACTCGAGGAATTGCGTAAGACTGTGAAGGGAAAGGCCCGTTGGTGGCTCTGGGGTGATGAGCCTTCTCCTCAAGAAAGGCAGGCCGCACTGCTCGCTGCTCATTATAGTGAAAGCAAGGGGAAAACTTCTGGAGTTGCCCAGCCAAGGGCGTCGAGAGTTTGAGAAGGCCATCCATCCACTGTGGGAAGTTCAAACATTCCCTCCTCGTTCATGCCCAATCCGGGGAGGTCGCCCAGGCGCGCTGATGTGGCTGCTATTCCGGGCCTCGCGATTAACCAATGTGATGACGTGGTAAGGCTGGGTCCTAGGGCTGAGGTGGACGACTACATCGGCCCATGTTATGATTGTCTGTACGAGTGTACCCGACTTCTTTCCACCGGGGATTCAGCAACCGCTGATTTGATTTTGGGCTCCTGCCGTCACAATCTTGTACCGGGTTCTCAGGCCACAACCCCGGATCCTGTTGACTTGGCTTCCAATCTTACTTTGGCTGTGGAAACACGCCTTCAATCTTTGACATCAGGTATGCTAGGAAGATATTGATTTTGCTTTATTTTTATTTCTGTGGTAGGTATAATGGCCTTGTCTTCTTCTTCTCATACCGCGGAGTCGGAGTCTGGTAACGCGAACTGCGCTAGCCCTTCACAGGGTCTGATTGAGAAATTCCCCTGGGTTACTCGGGAGGTGCTGTCCTACCGGTCGAAGTTGACCGCAGCTGACTTAGAGACCCTTCCCATAGGAGAGGCTGAAAGTTACTCTTTTTGTCTCCCGGAGGAGGAGGAGCCGGTTTTCTCCGCTAGGGAGGGAAGCCATAATTCCTTCTTTTTCTTTTACCTTGATTACATTACAAAGCTCGATGTTCGCTTTCCGTTCACCAGGTTCCAGATATCCATCCTCCAATCCCTTGGCCTTGCTCCCTCGCAATTGCATCCCAATGGGTAGGGGTATGTAATCGCGTTTGAGTGGTTTTGTTAAAGCATAGGCTTGCCTTGCACCACCTCTATGTTCTTTTATTTCTTCACCCCCCATACCGCTCGATCCGGGAAAGAACCAGCCGAACTGAAAGGCTGGACCTCTATTCGGGGTATTGCAAACAGGCGGCTGTTTACCCCGGTCTCAGACTCATTCAATCATTTCAAGCCCGACTTTTTTAAGGTGGTCGCTAAATCTGGCCCTGAGCCTTGGTTCCTTAAAGGCCCTGACTCTACAGACGTCGAGTGGCGCTTCCCTTTATATTGGTCCAAGGATCACCACGACGTCTCGCTTAGTGCTTATAAGGTGGAACGGGCCACTCTGCTGAAGCACGAGAGGAAAGCTATTGACAACATAGTGGACCATGTGAAGGAGCACGGTACCGTTGGGGCTGCTTCCTTGGTGGCCCAATACCGGGCCGAGACCCAAAACGAGGAAGAGATGAGATCAAGGCCGAGTATGGGTCTTCTTTTGTTCATATATTGTCTTGCTTTTAGTTCAATGAACATTTTGCTTCCTTCCATAACTATTCTGATGTTTGTGTTCTATGCAGATCTCAAGATGAAGGGACCGAAGTATCTTACTGGAATCCCTGCGCAACCCGGAAAGGGCAAGAAGAGGTTGGCCGAAGGTCTGAGCAAGTCGAAGGTCGGTGAGTCCTCGAAGGCGGCCGAGTCTAAGAAAACCAAAGCCGACCTTATGATTACTGCTCCTCCGGTCTCAGTAAGCCTACCATCTCCGCCTGCAGTGACCCCGCTTCCCAGCTCGACTGCTGTCGGACCCTCTTCTGCCAGAGCTTCTAAGGTCATTCCGCCTCTTTCTCTCGTGATTCCGCGCTCCCACTCGTGGAGTAAGGGGATCACTGAAGAATTGAGTATTGCTCTCCTGCCCCCGCGTCGTTACAATGAACCAGTGCCGTTGCTGGAAGCCAATCTGAGGGACATCCAAGCTGTGGGCAATGCTCATCTGAGAGGGGTCGGCTTGTCCCAGGCTTTCATCACCCTTCATCACAGTTACGTGGAGTCGGCTGTTGACTTGAAGCGTGCCAGGACGGAACGCGACGAGACGTTGAAGCAGTGTCAAAAAGCTTCTAACGAGTTCCAAGCCGGCCAGGTCAAGCTGGAGAAGGTGGAGTTTGAGTTGCAGCAGACCCAGGAGATCTTGGCCGATGCCAGCGTGATGATCACGACCTTGCAGGCAGCTCGAGCGAAAGACGAAGAAGAGCTGAAGGCCATGGCGTCCGAGAGGGACAAGATTAAGGCTGAGGGAGAGGCGTCCTCATCAACCTTGGCTGCAGAGATAGCACGACTTCAGGGGTTGTTGCAGGAGTCCGTGGAGGAGGCCCTTAAGAATTCGCTGGCCCAGATCCAGGTTTAGAACCTCGGGGTCGAGCTTAACACCACAGGCCATCACTTCCAGTCCTACGTTGAGGGCGATCAGTTTGTCGCCTTCGTGGAGCCCCCGGCTGTCTCTGAGACCCGTCTGGATGGTGATGCATCCGGGGTAGAGACTGAGAAGGGAGAAGAAGCCTCGACTGCCCCGCCGCCTGCAAGCTGATATCCCCCTGTCTGCTGAATATTTTTTTTTTGTTTTGACCGGATTTGTTACCGGTGTCTCTTTTTGTGGACAGATTGGCCAATCCGGCCATTTTAAATGCGATGTATGGTTTTTGCTAACCCTGTTATTATAATGTATTGTATAACAACTTGAATTTGCATGTCATTGTGAGTGATCGGGCTAAGGTCGCAAAGAAGCATGTAGAGTCTGCGAACGCGCATCAGGTCATAATACCTTAACGTATTGAGCGGTCAGTGTTGACACTGTTTCGTATAAATTCGGGCCTGTTGGCCGGGTCATCCTAAGATAAAGGGAAGTTGTCACCTACCCGGGTTCAGTTGTTCACCGAAACGTCTGAGTATTTTGACCTGATCAGGGTCGACATGACAATTCCTCTTGATACCCCGGAGTAATTTGGGAGATGTCTTGGCTGCGATAGCTCTTTGGAAACATCTTCCTCCGGCTGAAAAGCCGGGTTGAATAACAACAATGTTTGGAATTTAATAAACGCCCTTGTAATAAGAGCTTCGTTTTTATTCAACAAACAAATTGCTAACAAGGGAAAGGCCATAAGGCCAACATTCAAATTCAAGAACTAACGAAAATGAACAAAAACTGGAAAGAGGTAATTGACAATAAAAGAAGATAAATCTAACTGTAATAAGCTTTGAGTTTGTCGGCTTTCCACGTTCGCTTGATTATGCTCCTGTCCAAGGTTTCTAGAATATAGGCCCCTTTCTCCAGTGCTTCACGAATACGATAGGGACCGTCCCAGTTGGCCGCTAGCTTGCCTTCTTTGGAGTTCTTATTTCCGATGTCGGCTCTTCTGAGAACCAGGTCGCCAAGTTGAAAAGACCGGGGTCAAACCTTCTTATTATAGCAGGCTGCGGTCAGTTGTTTTGCGGCGATGTCCCGGCAGTGCGCCGTAACTCGGACTTCATCAACCAGATCTAGCTCGGCTGATAGGGCCTCGTTGTTGGAT
Source organism: Acacia pycnantha (assembly GCA_025563575.1). Lineage (NCBI taxonomy): Eukaryota > Viridiplantae > Streptophyta > Magnoliopsida > Fabales > Fabaceae > Acacia > Acacia pycnantha. Next base: position 1,779,631 of record JAMWYP010000026.1, on the reverse strand, counting down.
GTCTCTCCTTGTGAAAGGATGCTTTTCCGTCGCCACGAGGGCAGACCTATTTCAACTGGAATCATGGACTCGCAGCCGTAAGTCATTCTGTAAGGAGTTTCTTGAGTAGAAGTGTGAGTCGTGGTCCGGTTTCCCCAACGTACATAGGGTAATTGCTCCACCCATGCGGTCTCGGCTTCCAACATGCGTTTCTTGAGGCCATCAAGAATGACCTTTTTGGCGGCTTCAGCTTGTCCGTTAGACTGTGGGTGCTCTACCGACGCGAAATGGTGCTGGATGCCGAACTCGGTCATCAAATCACGGAAGCCGAGACCAGTAAATTGGGTGTCGTTCTCTGTAATTACCTCGGCTGGCGCTCCGAACCTTGTGATAATGTTGACCTCCACAAATTGCTGCACGCGGGCCAAAGAAATTGTAGTCAGCGGCTCGGCCTCGATCCACTTGTTGAAGTAATACACAACCACGATTAACCATTGTAACTGCCCTGGCGCTGTTTTGAACGGACCCAGGATATCCATTCCCCATTTGTAGAACGGCCAGGGGGCCGAGATGAAATGAAGTTCGGCCGGGGGCGACCAAATAACCCTTGAGTGTTTTTGGCAGCTATCGTACTTTTTAACGAGGATCTTGGAGTCAGCCTCCAGTGTCGGCCAGTAGTATCCTGCTAGCAGAGTTTTTCTAGCGAGTGCCTTAGCGCCCATGTGTTGGCCGTTGATTCCCTCATGTATCTCGGCTATAGCATATCCCGCCTCATTTGGGATCAAGCATCTCAACATGGGAGAATGGAGGCCCTTACGATAAAGCTGATCTTCCACCATCGTATATTTTGCTGCCTCCCAGATCAGTATTTTGGCTTCCATAGCATCATCTGGCTGAATACCTCGCTCCAAGTAGTCCTCGATAGGCTTTTTCCAATCATCTTCCACTGAGATAGCCATCGTACAGATTGGATCCTCCAAGTTTTGTTGGATCACGGTCCGGTGACAACCCACTCTCTTGGTGCTTGCTAGCTTTGACAGGATGTCAGCTCTCGTATTTTCTCCTCTTGGAATGTGAATCACGGTTGCCTCATCGAACTCGGACATTATCTCCTTAGCCTTGAAAAGGTATTTTGCCATTAGCGGGCCCTTTTCCTGATAGGTTCCTTCGATCTGAGCCGCCACAAGCTGTGAGTCGGTGAAAACCTTAACTCTGGTGGCGCCGTTCTCCCTGGCTTGAAGAAGCCCGGCTATCAGGGCCTCGTATTCTGCTTGATTATTTGAAGTTGGGAACTTCAACTGAAGTGAGTGTTCAATGGTGACACCGTCTGGACTCTCAAGGAGAACACCGGCTCCGCTTCCTTTGATATTCGACGATCCGTCGACATATACCTTCCAGTCTCTGGCCGCCTCGCTGCCTGTTTTGTTGGTCGGGGTCAGCTCCCTGACGAAGTCGGCTAATGCTTGTGACTTAATTGCATGGCGAGCTTCGTAGGTGATGTCAAATTCAGACAACTCAATCACCCAATTTGTCATTCTTCCCACCAAATCTGGTTTATGTAGCACTTGCCGTATCGGCTGACTAGTTCTGACAATGATAGGATGTCCTTGGAAGTAAGGTCGCAATCGGCGAGCCGAGGTGAGTAGTGCGAATGCCACTTTCTCGAGCTTCTGATATCGGACTTTCGAGCTCTGTAGAGTCTTGCTTATAAAGTATATCGGTATTTGGTCATGATCTACCTCCCTTACTAGGGCCGCACTGACGGCTTCCTCGCCGATAGATAAGTAAATGTAAAGGTTCTTGCCAGGCTCAGGTTTGGATAAAACTGGAGGATTAGCTAGGCATTGTTTTATCTCTTCAAACGCCGCATCGCACTTTGCATTCCACTCAATCGACGCTTCTTTCGTTAGAAGTTTGAACATAGGTAAAGCCCTTTCGGCTGATTTGGGCAGGAACTTGGTGAGTGCAGCTAACCTTCCAGCCAGTTGTTGAACCTCCTTTTTGTTTCTCGGGGCCTTCATGTCGAGAACTGCCTTGCACTTGTCCGGGTTAGCCTCAATGCCTCGGTTAGTTAACATGAAGCCCAAGAATTTTCTGGCCGAGACTCCAAAGGCGCATTTAGCCGGGTTCAGGCGGATTTGGTAAGCCCGGAGCTTGTCGAATGTCTGTTCCAAATCCTGAATATGGAGTAGGGGATCTAAAGTCTTGACGATCATGTCATCGATGTATACCTCCATATTACGATCGAGTTGGTCGGCAAAGACCCTGTTTATCATTCTTTGATACGTAGCTCCTGCGTTCTTCAATCCGAACGGCATGACGTTGTAGCAATAATTAGCCCTCTCGGTAATAAAGGCTGTCTTCTCTTGGTCACCAGGATACATTGGTATTTGATTGTATCCCGAATATGCATCCATGAAGGAAAGAAGTTGGAAACCCGATGAGTTGTCCACTAATTGATCAATGTTCAGCATTGGGTATGAGTCTTTGGGGCATACCTTATTTAGGTTTGTATAATCCGTGTAAACCCTCCACTTCCCGTTTGGCTTCTTGACCATCACCACGTTGGATAACCAGGTGGTGTATTGAACTTCTCGGATAAATCCGGCTTCCAAGAGCTCTTGAACATGAATTTCCAATGCTTTCCTCTTTTCTGGGCCGAGATTCCGCTTTCTCTGGGATATCGGCTTTGAACCCGGGTAGATTTCCAGTTTGTGGCAACAAAACTTGGGGTCTATTCCGGGTACTTGTGATGGAGGGGGTCTCCCAACACTAGATCTTCCAAGTCACCGGCGGGTTCTGGGCGCAGCTCTTCATCCCGAAGGTCCAGCTCGACTATATTGACATCTCGGTCAAGGAATCCGGGTTCATCTGATTCGGATACCTCTCTTCGTATTGGACTTGTGGCTCCGATGAAGGTCCGCCCTGGCCCACTCTGACAGTTTCAAAGTAACACTGTCGAGATTCTCTTTGGTCTCCCCTAACCGTGATCACGGTTCCCTGGTTGTTCACCATCTTCAATTTTTGGTGCTTGGTGGAGACAAGCATGTCCCACTTATAGATCGTTGGCCTGCCCAGTATTATGTTGTATGGTTATAGGAACTCTGCCACTATAAAGCGCACACGCTCTGACTTGAAAGCGTCCCTAGTTCCAAGGGTAAACTTGAGGTCTATAAACCCCTTGGGGCGCGAATGCTCCCCGTTGAACCCGATGAGGGTAGTCTTGCATGGATTCAAATCCTCCTAGTCCAGGCTCATTTTTTTTAATGCCTCCCAACTGATGATGTCGGCTGAACTTCCGGCATCCACAAAAATGCGTTTTACTCGGCAGTGGACTAGGATCCTGGTCACGACTAGGCCATCTTGATGCCGAGGACGACATCCTTGAGGTCGTCATTTTTGAAATGCAGTGGCGAGTGAGACGGTTCGTTGCTAATTTCTTTGAACCTCGGACGATCTCTAACAGATAGGACTTCTCGTAGATACTTTTTTTGCTGGCTCATTGTATCTCCACCTCCACCCATTGCGCCGATAATCACATCACAATCGAACTCAGTCTCGAGATATCCATCTTCATCCTCCCCCGTTGTCTGTTTTTTGTGTTTTTCATCTTGCTTTTTGTATTTACGGGCGGGGCTCTTGCTACGGCTTCTGGGCTTGCGTTTGCCGCCTTTTCCCTGGTGCTCAATTACGTATTATTGAAGCTTTCCATCACGGACAAACTTTTCAATTGCGTCACAGAGCTCATAGCATTCGTCCGTTGTATGACCCCGGCCGTCATGGAATGCACAATATTTCGTTTGGTCTGCCCCGGATCTGCGGTAGGACAACCGAGGTCGATCAAATCTTTTCATCTCGGCCATCGCCACCTCCTTCCAAATCTGCGATCGAGGCACATTCAGGGCCGTGTATTTGTCGTATTTGCTTTTAGAGTCAAACCTGCCTCTTCGGCTTTTGTTATCAGAGCCCCTTACGCGGGTGTCTTTTTTCTTGCTTCCCGCATAATCCTTGTCTCTGGGTGAGGTGGCCCTGTCTCGGTCCCGCCTTGGATTATTTGCCATGCGCATCTGCTCCACCTCAAGGTACTTTTTGGAGCGAACTATAAAGTCGTTAAGGCTTTTAGCCGGCTCCTCGTCTAGGCCGTGGGCTAAAAGATGGACGTGTACAGCCTCGCTTAACCTGCGCACCTGAAGGGCCGCATGATTGAAGCGATCCAAATAACTCTGAAGTGTCTTACCGAGACGTTGCCTAATCTTGGACAAGGTATACTAGGACTTCTGTTGCCGTTTGCTGGTTGCAAAGTGCAGCTCAAAGGCCTCGGCTAGGTAATCAAATTTATGAATCGATCCGCTGGGCAACGTGTGGAGCCATTTTAATGCCGGTCCTTTAAGAGTTGCGGCGAAGATCCGAGACATGATGGGTTCTCATAGCCCTCTTACGATCATAACCATCTCAAAGTCTTCCAGGTGGGTTGTCGGGTCTTGAGAACCATCATATTTAGTGAATTCGGTAAGATTGAGCTTCTCCGGGAAATGAGCATTAAGGATTTCGTCGGCAAAGGGGTTGTTATCCATTTGGCCGACGTACCTTCTCCGCTGATCCCCGGCTGGGGGAGGCCGGGGTGGCCTATCAACCCGGGCTCCTCTCCTGGTTTTAGATTCCTTGTTTGAGGAGGCTGATCCTCTGCTTTGGCCGGTTTCCGTCTCCTGCGTGCTTTGGTTTTCTTCTTGGTTTTCTTCCCACGTCTTGTCATCCCGGTCCTCGTTGGAAGAAGCCGAATCCCATTTATTGAAACGTTCTTCCAATCGCTTGAAGTAGAGGGTGTGGCATTTGTCCATGTTCTCCATACGCCTCATCATCGCGAGTTGCGCGTTTTGGAGGAGGAGAAAGTCTGGATTGGCTGGCGAGACTTTTGGGTTGACAACTAGGTTCAAGTTCTGAGGATCATGGCCTTGATTTTGTGAAGCAGAGGATTCCGTGTTGGATGGATTGTCTTCCATCCGCTGGTCATTGTTGGGGATGATAGGTTCGTCTAACTGTTGCTCCGGTTGTGATAGCCGGTTTTCTGCGTCCTGCTCATTGTCACCGAGAGCGTCGATCGGCTACTCAGTGTTGTGTGGTTGCTGAGGTGGTTGATGCTGGCCTGTCGGTCGAACCATCTCCGGCTGCTTCAGGCTTGAGCTACGGGTATTAACCCTCATTGGTCACTGGAATTGAAATTTACCAATCCCCACGGTCGACGCCACTGTTCTGGTGTAGAACACGGATGTCCGACCTAGTGGTAGGCTGGGAGTTTGATCTAGGATCGATGTGCTCTTCCTGTATGTCTAGGGGACAAACGTACAGGAGAAGAGTAGATCACTGTACACAACCAGGCGTTTCGCCTATGGGGTAGGGTGTGTGCACAGTGTGACTGTATTTAGATTAGTTCAGGGATTAGAACTGTGTACCTTGGCCGCGTATCTCCTATGCGTATATATAGAGAGTATACCTTGTTGGTTAGATCTCCGGCTTCCACGTCGTGCGTGCCCAAGGATCTAGCTAACCACCCTGGTGACTAGGTCCTTCAGTTAGGAGGTTGCGATCCCTGCGTGGGTTGACTAGTGGGCCTTGACTAGGTCCATAACAGATAGAAACATACATGATGGGCAATTTCATTTTTAATTTTAGCTATTTTCTTAATTGTGAATACAAGAGATAATATATGTGGTCTAATTATGGAAAATTTAGTGATTTTAAATTTATATTATAATGTTTGATCTTTGTAAGTAATTACAATTTTTATGGTCATTTATAATAAATATTATTTTCTGTATATTCTTTATTTTAATTTTCCCAATATCAAATTTCGTAAGTGATTGAGTTCATTAATTTTTTGAGGAAAAAGAGAATAATTTTTTAGTAGAAAAAATAATTTAGAATCAAATTAATTGGCTTAGATTTTTCTTTTATAGATTATTTTTATTATCTCAAAAAATAAAAAACCTGTTTGCTTATTCTCATGTAAAGTCAATTAATTAGTCATAGACGGTGATACGACATGAACACATTCTGGGACGCAATGAATTGAAATTTAAAGTGAGAATAATAGAGAGGAATACATTTAAAAACGATAATAATCATATATAAGTCTTTGTAAGTCTTCTCAACCACCACGGACAACAACTACAAGTTCCATACTTTCGGTTGTTTTGGCTCGATTAGTTGCACTTTCGGTTTCTCTTTTTTTTAATTTTTAATTTATGAAGTTTATCCAATTATTCTTGTTTTGAATATATATATATATATCAGCTGAATTTTCATTTTTATTTAGATTTTTTTACTATTCATTTTGCAATTACAATATTATATTTAACCGAAAAAAATACTCTGTATATATATATGAGTTATATAAATTAGATGCCAACAGTTCTCTAACTATTTATATTTTGATATGTTGAAGTAAAACTTGTCTACAATTAATATAATTTAAGAATATTGTTCTCTTTCTTTAAATTTAAATTGTCAAAGTATCAATAAGTTATTACTTGAGATGTTTTACGGCCTCATCCTGTAAAGAGAATAATACAAATTTATATTTTAGAAAGTATACTTATTGAGATGTGATTTTTTGTTTTTTGTTTTTGTGAGCTAACCCTTGAAAATGAAGAAAGGGAAAAATTCCATTCAAGTCCCAAGAAACCATGAAAATGTCAAAAAAATCTCAAGAGAAATTTAAATGTCAGAAAAGTCTCAAAGAATTGTTAATCCCACAAATGGAACTATTAATCCCATAGATAAGAGTTGTTAATCCCACTGAAGGAGTTGTTAATATAGCTTTTCTAACTTTTAAATTTCCGTTAAATCTTTTTTGACATTTTCTTAATTCTTGGGATCTAGAAGAAATTTTCCCAAAAAAAAAAAAAAGGTTTAGTCTTTGTTGTTGAGGTCAAAAATTAAAGAATTGGATCGGCATTTTCGTGGGGACGCCTATCTTTATCTAAGAACAGGCCCCACTTAACGATAAGAATATACACGTGTTACAATCAACGCCTTTTCTATTTTTTGTACCGGTTATTCAGTTAACTAGATTTTCCCCCGATCATGAAAAAAGTTAAATTAAGCTGATGCCCCATATCTTTTTTTTTTTTTTTAAAGTTAAGTTAAGTTAAATTAATTTCAAATTCAGAGAGAGATGGGTAATATGTAATTTCATTAAAAAAAATAGAAGGGAGCTTTTCCCGATATTAACATGAAAAGATTGTGTGTCAAGTGTTCATAGTAAAAAACATTTATATTGTTTTTTATTTTTCATTTTTTTTATATATGCCTCTGTCTAATTAGTTTTCACTCCTAATACTATTATACAAGAATATTGCTGTCTTCCTAATGAAATATAATTTGAGAGAGGAAAAGTTTATTTTAAACATGGTATGCAGCACTCTTCAATTGGAATTAGATATAAGTGAAGTTTTTCTTTTTTATAACATTATTATTGGATTATTTATTATTAAAAATGAGATAACTATATATAACTGATTTTTTTTTTATAATGATATGATATGCTTGTACTTTTATTTTTATTTTATTTTTTTGTCAATCTGGTATACAGAGCTTTGCCATGACTAATTAGAATCCGACCCGAGTCACACACCTGGCTATAGTGGGTAAATCTCCTAACTAGGTTTTTCTGCATTCACAAGGTTCAAACTCGAGACTTTGCTTAAAGGATACAAGCCGCTTACCACTTGTGTCAACTTCATTAATCGTGTACTTTTAAATTTATTTGCATTGTAAGAAAATTGATCGCAGATGTGTGTAGAAATTATATACGACTTTGATCCGTGTTAGTATTATATTCAAAGATTGAAATTCTTCTGAACATATTTTTACACATCCTCAATATAATTGTTAATTTAAAAGGGAAATTAAACAAGAAATGTCCAGATCATCCATAAAATTCCATTACAATTACTCTAATAAGTGCAACCATTAGTTAATTTTGATCTGATGAATAACGTACGCGTTTGATTGTAAAATCATCGAGGCTCGTCAGCTTGGTCTTCTTCTAATTCATTTAAGTAATCATGCATAAAAAAGAAACAAGAACAAGTCAAAGTTCTTGATAATTAATTTCATTTTGAAGAGAGAGGGAACATTGATAGATATTATATTGTTTTTACGTTCCTTTTAGGTTTGGAATTTAGAAAATACTAACTATATCGTCTAAATAAGACAATAATTTCGTGAGAGCCCCCTTTTGGCCTTTTCTGAAGATGAAACGGAAGATTATTCTTGGATGAAAATGAAAAATCATTTTCAAAGTTAAACATATTTGATACCAAATTAATGATTTGATTAAGAATATGTCTATCATTCTTATCTTATCTAATTACATCCTCGATCTCTCCCTTTCTGAGTCATTCTCAAACACAATCACACTCCAAATTAAAGTTGTCAAGTCTAGCTCTAGTGATTAATTATATACTCTTTAGCTCTTTAATATATGACATATTTTTTTTTAATATTTGTCAGTCTTTTCTTAATTTATCTATATTGATGATTCTCGGCAATAATTAAGGAGGGAACAGAATGAAAGAATTAAGAAAAATTAATGTGATGTTTTAGAAAATACATGTTATATTAATTAACTTAACTAATTTTTTTAATCTAATCAAATTATGTAAACATGTCTTATAATAAATATGAGATAGAGTATCTTTTTACATACATAATTATGCATACAAACAATACTCCATATACTTTAAAATATAAGAACCAAATACATACTTTACATTTATCAAGAAATTAGTTAAAAGTAGTTAAACACAATAACCATGCAAGATATCTACTTTATTTTTCAAACATACCCTTATTTATTAAGGAAATAAGTAAGAGAGATAACAAATAGGAAAAAGGAAAAAAGAGAATGTGGCAATTTTTTTTAAAAAAAAAACATTAAATGCAGGGATAAAAACAAAGTAGGTCTTATAAAAAAACACACCCCTCACAAATTTGACTCTTATATTTTTAACAATAAAGAGTAATTGTTGGGTTAATGTGCTCTTTAGTTACATAAGCCCAATAAGGCTTAAGTGAGGCTACAGCCCAAGAACTCTATGGCCCATGTGGTTTAAGGTTAGGTCTTGGATGTAGTAGTATATAAACTCACTCTCACCTCCTTGTGACATAGAGAAACATCCTCATGCCCTCTAGACTTCGGTATTTACCAAAGGTTTAGAGAGGAGAATGTGTTATCCATAAATAGAAACAAAAGGAGGCTTTCATCAGAAACAAACCCTAGAGGCAGACGTTCATCATCTGAACGGTTGCCCACACAACCATCCTATCCCCCTCGAGAGATAGTCTGGAAGATCGATCATAGAGCGAGCTTGGACTGTTCGTGGAGAGGCTTTCAGATCGTTGCATCTTTCAAGGTAATCAAAACGATGAAGGTTATAACTTTTCCTATATCGTGTCGGTACGATTCGCTTCCGCGTTTCTGGTGAATTTCCTACAATTGGTATCAGAGCCGAATCGCGATAAGGAAAAGAACCAGTTTTGATTTTATTTCATGTGATTAATTTCGGATTTTTCAAAAAACTTTTTTGAAAAATATGGCATCTCTTTCTATATTTTTTATTTATTTCATGGTAATTATTCGTTTATAATTCATATTTGATATTAGTTTTAATCGGTTAATCGCTTTAATCCATGGTTAGATTCTCTCGTGTATTTCTTGATTTGTAACAAGGAGGCTAACCCCATATGATTAGGTTTCCTCCTTGCTGTTTTTTATTTTCTTTTGGAATTTCTATGTATTTTTCAAATTTCTGTAAAAGTTGGAGATCAAGAAACTGCAAGAAGATGAGCATTTAACACTGTCAGACACTTTTCGTGGACCTCTGGACCTCAGATTTGGACGATCCATATGTTGTTGGAAAGAGGACGGAAAGACGAACAAAATGGTAGGTGTACCGAGGCCAGGAGAGACGCCATGCGCCCCCACGCGCCGCCACAAGCTTCTGCGAGTGGCCTTCACGCGCCAGCAGTGGTGCCGCGCGTGAGGGCGCGTGGGCCACCCTTTTTGGGTGGTTCTGGCAGCCGTGTTCTCGTCTCTCTATGGCGGTCATTCCCCTGGAGTTTCGTGCTGAGATGACTTCGGATGACGGAGCGACAGACCTGACGGCTAGGGTTCCTTTTTTGCATCCTAGGGTTTCTCGCCAGAAGCTACCCGGATGAATTTTCCTTATCGGTACCCGATTCGCGTAATTTCGGAAAAATCTCAAAATTCTGGATTATACAATTTGAAGAAAATTCATTCCTCATTAGAAATGTCTAGTTTAACTATCTTTTCAACTCTGTCTAGCCCTTCTCCGGCCTGACAGAATTTTTACGGAAAAACGTGTCGGTTTCAAAACGAAATTCCGGAATCTACCGCCTATGTACAAGAATGCACTGATTCCAAATATGTCCAGGAAAACTCTCAACTCTTCCCCAGATGTCGCAACATGACATTTAGATCCTTAACTTTCAACTTGACTATCCGGCTTTTTCTCAGAATTTCCCCATTTCGTCTTATTAGGAAAAAGCTCTACCGGCTTCAGAATTAACTTCCGGAAAAGTCTAATGGAAGATAAAAATCCACTGATCAATATTTTACCTTGACTTTAGAAAAACTATTCCTGGTACTCTAGATAGGATCCGTTTCCTATTTATTCCATTACTATTCACTATATTTAATTATATTATATAATATTATAACTTTATCAAAATATCATGATATTTTAAATTTGATCTTATCTTCATTTTTTTTTTCTTTTTCTTGGGAAAATTTCGGCTGGCCCTAATTATTATTTAATAAATATTTATTTTTTATTTAATTAATTATTTAATTATTTACTTATTTAAATTTTCTCAAAAATTTCACAAAAATCCCTAATTGGCTCATTCTTGTATTTAGGCTTAAAAATACCTAAACTCATCTATTTTTCTCAAAAATTTTCAATTAATTAGAAAATATATTTTTACTAATTTTAAGCCAAAAACCACTAATTTTAAGGTTTTATATAAATTATTCATGAATTTCCTTTGCTTATGATTAAGGAATTAGCAAATAAATACTTAATTACCTTCTTATCAATAGTTGATAATTTTCTTAATTAGAATGTCTCATTACCTCCTAACTTTGGCCCTGACATCTTTGTTTTCATGTCTTCTGCATTATTTTAGGATTTACGAGGGTATTTTGGTCATTTCAATACTTTTTGGACATTCTTATACAATTTCTCCAAGTTTGTAATTTAATAAATTACCTAAATTAGAGACAATATCCTTCCCTATTTCAAATAGATATTTACTTCGCCTCTTTTATAGCTTTCACAGTGTATTTATAACCCATAATGTATTTAGGGACCTATTTGCAAATTTTCAAACGTTTTAGGGACCTAATTGCAAATTATCTAATTTCAAGGGAAATTACCCTAACAACAAGGTAAACTCAATACAAGGTGTTTGAGACCTCATATTCACCTATTTTCAATAGGTATATTTCCCAATTTTTGATATTTACCCTAAGTGTGATTTTTAGGGTATTACATATTTTCACAATTTTAGTAAAGTTTTGCACGGCCCATCGTCGGCAACACTTAGACACTAAAGATAATTTTGAAAGTAAACAATGGTTAATTACATTCAACTTTGGTAAAATTGTTAACCCTCCCATCGAGGCTCTGGCAATGGAACTGAAGGCCCAAAATAACAATATTGGTTTTACAAGAATCTTGCCCATCGTAAGTCTTGTAAAGATAACTAATGGATTGTTAAACAATAAATGAATAGTAGTTATTAGAATCTACTAGCGCTATATCTATTTGTTGTTAATTATAGTTTGTAATTAGTGTGTTTTTTTCTTCCTAATTTTCAGAAAAATGTCTTCATTCAATCCTTTAGCTACAATCTTGAGCCAAAAACCTATGGATGGTACAAACTAAAAACAATGGAAAACTAATTTGGATATTGTTCTTCAATATGAAAAGCTCAACTTTGTTCTAACTACCTCTATGCCAGCGCAGCACTGCACTGCATGCGCCCGATGCAATTCGGACTCAATTTCAGCGGGAGAAGGAAAGATGGGAGAAGGCGAATGTGGCGGTTCACGCTATATTTTAGCCAGTCTCGCCAATCACCTTCAGGAGCAAGTAAGCGTGATTGAGAGTGGAGCAACAATGCTCCAGACTCTTGATGACATGTTTGCTACGTCTAGCAGCTCTGCTAGGCAAAATGCGTTGAATTCAGTCACCAAGGCAGTGATGTCTGGAGGAAGTGTGCGGGATCATTGTCTAACAATGATAGCAAAATTCAAGAAGGCTGATGACCATGGTGTCAAGTTTGAACAAGAAGTAAAAGTTGACCTTCTCTTACAATCACTGCCTGAATACTTCAATCAATTCAAGATGAATTATAATATGAATAAGATGCATCTTGACCTTACTCAACTGATGCACGAGCTTGAGAGTGCTGAACAGTCTCTAGTCAAGCAGGGAAGTGCATTATTTGTTGGTTAAAGTTCTGTGAAACCTAAGGGGAAACCCAAGGGAAAGAACAAGAACAAGAACAAGAAAAAGAAGAAATCAGGTACTCCAGTTGCCAAAACAGTTGCAATGAAGCAGCCAAAAGGCAAGTGCTTCAAGTGCGAACAAAAGGGGCATTGGAAGAAAAATTGCCCACTTATGAATGAACCAGGTATGGGTAATTTACATGTGATTGAGGCTTGTTTAGTGGAGAATCACGATGATAAATGGATCGTTGATTCAGGAGCCACTAACCATGTTTGTTACCCTTTGCAGTGGTTCAAACATAGCTTGCCTGTAAGTAAAGGACAAAGAGATTTGAAGCTTGGAACTGGGGAGCTTGTGTCTGCACTAGCAGTGGGACAATTTATTTTATCTTTTGATAATTGCATAACTTTGGTTTTAGAAGACTGTTTATTTATTCCAGATTTTAAGAGGAATTTAATTTCTGTTAATTGTTTGGATAAACAAGGTTTGACAGTTCAGTTTAATTCCTCAGTTTCAATAAGAAGTTCATCTTCTTTTATTTGTTCTGGTGTAAAGTTTAATGGTCTTTATTTCCTTAATTCTGTTCCCTGTGAAGTTAATCGTGTTGAATTAAGAGATGTTGAGCATATTAATTTATCAAAGAAAAGAAAAGTTTCAAATGAAACTTATCTTTGGCATTTAAGATTGGGTCATATTAATTCTAACAAGATACAAGTTTTGGTCAAAAGTGGGATTTTAAAATCCCTGAACTTTGAACCAATACCAGTATGTGAATCTTGTTTAGAGGGTAAAATGACCAAGAGACTATGCTCAGTTATTCATCTTTTTCTGATTCATTCTGGGGATATGCCTTAGAAACTGCTATGTATCTATTGAACTTAGCTCCGTCCAAGTTGGTTTCAAAGACACCAATAGAATTATGGAAAGGGTGTAAGCCCACAATGAATCATATTCGGATTTGGGGTGCTCCGGCACATGTCTTGCAACAGAAACCAAATAAGATGGACTCGTGTACTGAAGTATGTATGTTTATAGGCTATCCTAAAGGAACCAGAGGTTGGTTGTTTTATAGTCCAAAAGAAAAGAAGGTCATAGTGAGCACTCACGCGACTTTCTTAGAGGAGGACTATATGACAAATTATAAGCCAAGGAGTAAGGTTATTCTTGATGAGCTAGTCTCAGATCAAGTTTCACCGCAATCTCAGGCGGTTCCAGCTTTTATTCATGTGGTTGTTCAAAGAGGGGAAAATATACCTAAACATACACAGGAACCAGAGACAGAACCAGAAGTTCAGCATGATGATGAAGTTCAGCATGATGATGAACAAAATCATGAATTGGTTAATCCACTTAATGAGGGTCCTCATCAAGAAATTGTTAACCCACGAAATATGGACCCCCCTGTAGATGCACAACATCAAGTGCGACAAAGTCGTAATGGGAGATTGATTCGTAAACCTGCAAGATATCTCTTGTTGGGTGAGTCAAATTAGGATATCGTCATTGATGAAGATGATGATCCCACGAGTTATGACGAAGCACTAGGAGATGTTGATGCTCAGGAATGGCTTGAGGCTATGAATCGTGAAATGGATTCTATGAATTCCAACTCAGTTTGGTCTCTTGTAGATGCACCTGAAGGGGTAAGACCCATTGGGTGTAAGTGGATTTACAAGAGAAAGAGAGGATCGGACGGGAAGGTTGAAACCTTCAAAGCTAGATTGGTGGCGAAAGGGTACTCCCAAAAAGAAGGTGTGGATTATGATAAAACCTTTTTGCCGGTTGCCATTCTAAAGTCCATCCGGATTCTCTTAGCTGTTGCAGCAAATCTTGATTATGAGATTTGGCAAATGGATGTCAAAACTACTTTTCTAAATGGAAATTTGGAAGAGGAAATCTATATGCAGCAACCAAAAGGGTTTATAGCCAAAGGGCAAGAAGAAATGGTATGCAAGTTGCAAAGGTCCATTTATGGACTTAAGCAAACGTCCAGATCATGGAACATCAGATTTGATCAAACCATTGAGTCTTATAGTTTTGAGAAAACTCCTGATGAGCCGTGTGTGTATAAAAGGATCCAAGGTAATGCAGTATCTTTTCTGGTCCTTTATGTGGATGATATACTCCTTATCGGAAATGATACAGAGGTATTGTTAGGCATAAAAACCTGGCTGAGCAAGCATTTTGATATGAAGGACCTGGGGAAGCCAATTATATTCTTGGTATTAAACTCTTGCGAGACCGGAAGAATAGGGTTTTGGCATTATCTCAGGCTAAATACATCGACAAAATACTTGCCAGGTTTAGCATCGAGAATTCCAAGAGGGGAATTATACTCTTCAGGCATGGGATTCATCTCTCTAAGGAGCAATCTCCTAAAACTCCTGAGAAGAGAGAACGCATGAGTAGGATACCTTATGCTTCAGCAGTAGGTAGTCTCATGTATGCTATGCTTTGTACCAGACCAGATATATGCTATGCAGTGGGAGTAGTAAGCCGGTACCAATCTGATCCTGGAGAGGAACACTGGGTAGCGGTTAAACATATACTCAAGTACCTACGGAGAACGAGAGATTATATGTTGGTCTATTCTAGTGGGAGTCTTGAAACCATTGGTTATACGGACTCAGATTTCCAAGGAGATACATTGGTAGCAAAGATAGCATCAGACGAGAACCTTGCTGACCCTTTTACTAAGAGTTTGCCTGAACGTGTGTTCGAGAGGCATGTTTCATCTATGGGTCTTAGGAGGATTCCTGATTTGCTATAGCTTTAGGTAGTTGTTATTTCACTTTGTTATTTTGTGTTTTTTTGAGCAAGACTTTATGACATTGCATTTTTTCTGAATGTTAATAAATGAGGTATATTTTCATTTATGTCGCACACTATTTACAAACTCTAAGGTCCGGATCAATTGTGAAGTATGTGATCATATGGATACGTTCACAGAGGACATGGTCATAGGTTCTCACAATTGATGAATAGGTTCGCAGCTATTAAATTAAGTTGGGCACTTTATTTAGGCTGCAATCTTTTATGAAATGGTTTTGTTCGAATCATTATAAAATATTGGTGTGAGTTAATACCTACATTGAATGGATCAAGGAGAGATTTGATTAAGGTTGTTTTTTCTGTCATAAGGAATCAAATCTCCAGCTAACTATAGTCATGTAGTTGCTCTTAATCCTGAGTTTATTTTAAATAGGTAGTTGAGTAGTTTTCATTCTTTGATTTACCAACGGGTGAGGTTTGGTCTATATGACGGCCAATAAATTGGTATTTTGGGATTGAGACTATTTGGTTATCAGTGTTTATGAGATAAACAACATGGAATTTATAGGAAATGTCCCCTTGATATGTTTCGGTACTTGGATATTGAAGACACTGGCCAGTGCATGTAATCCATTAGAGAAACTATCACAGTCAAGGGAAATAAATAATTGATTGGGTTACAGAAAACTGGTCAATCAAATTATAGACATTCTATAAAGGGGTAATGCTTATTCGTGTTATAAGTGTCATTGTTCTTGGAGTTCACGTTCGGGCTCTTAGTGGAGTAGCACCGAACAAGATAATCTTCTATAGACTATCATGAGCCTTGATAAATGACAAATGGTAGATCCCCAGGCTAGCTCGAGTTAAGGGATGGGGTATAATATCAGATGATGATGGTTTATGGGCTACATGGTCTTGGGTTTACGAACTCAAGTTTGTATCTTAAAGAGCAAGTGGGAGATTGTTGGGTTAATGTGCTCTTTAGTTACTTAAGCCCAATAAGGCTTAAGTGAGGCTACAGCCCAAGAACTCTATGGCCCATGTGGTTTAGGGTTAGGTCTTGGATGTAGTAGTATATAAACCCACTCTCACCTCCTTGTGACATAGAGAAACATCCTCATGCCCTCTAGACTTCGGTATTTACCAAAGGTTTAGAGAGGAGAAGGTGTTATCCATAAACAGAAACAAAAGGTGGCTTTCATCAGAAACAAACCCTACAGGCAGACGTTCATCATCTGAACGGTTGCCCACACAACCATCCTATCCCCCTCGAGAGATAGTCTGGAAGATCGATCATAGAGCGAGCTTGGAATGTTCGAGCGAGCTTGGAATGTTTGTTGAGAGGCTTTCAGATCGCTGCATCTTTCAAGGTAATCAAAACGATGAAGGTTATAACTTTTCTTATATCGTGTCGGTACGATTCGCTTCCGCATTTCTGGTGAATTTCCTACAGTAACATCTTAAATTTATAAAAACTCGAATAGCTAAGTTCGAAATCTAAACCAGGGTTCCTAATATAAGGAACACATAATCCATTCACATTACTACGTATAACGAATCAATAATTAGCTTTTTGATGGCATATCTTCTTCTTCTTCTTCTCGTTTTGTTTTTTCGCCCAGCTTATATATGTACATGCACTATGTGCATATCGATTTCTCTTTATTGAGAACATCCTTCTTAAGATATATATATATATATAGAGTTTTGTTTGCTTTTCCTATTATGTCACGTCCAGTCATGTCATGCATATATATCCTCTTTGATCTGATCTTCACACTCTTTTCGTTCCCCTTAAATCTTTCAAACCTCTTTTCTCTAGTGATATAACGATATGATAACGAATAACGAATAACGAATAACGAATAACGAATAATTTATTCCCACAAAATGTTTAATCATTTGTGAGGAAAAAGCATAAACAATATTTTTATCGTGATGATAATCAAATTAGCTTATGGTTGAGAGGCAATTATTATGACTGAAATAATCGATCCTAATAATTTTCTTAAAATATACATAGGACGCCTAAAATTGATTTTTTGGCGCCAGGAAATTTGTTAGGCGTCCTAAAATATAATTAGGACGCATAAAATCAATTTTAGGCGTCCTAAAATATATTTCAGACACCTAAAATCAATTTTTTGACGGATTTTGAAGATTTTTTTGGCGCCAGAAAATTTGTTGACATCCTAAAATTTAAATCAGGACGCCAAAATTAAATTTTACTATTCAAATCAAAGAAATTGAAAAATAATCAAATCAAATCAAATAAAAAATAATACTAATCAAATCAAAGAAATCGAAACTTTTATTAATCAAATCAAAGAAATCGAATCTTTTACTAATCAAATCAAAGAAATAAAAAATAATACTAATAAAATCAAATCAAAGATATCAAACCTTTTACTAATCAAATCAAAGAAATCAAAAACAATATATTTAAAAAACATTTTGGCGTGCTAAAATATATTTTAGGACGCCTAAAAGGGAAATTTTTTGGCGCCGGGGTGATTTTTTAAAAAAATTGGTGCTAGGGTATTTTTTGGCCTCCGTTTCAAGACGCCAAAAATAGTATCTTAATTTCAGGACGCCAAAGAGGATAAATATATTTATCATCGGCCTAGCTATTAGATTCTCCCACACACAACACTAAAACTCCTCTCATTTTCCACTTGTCTTGTGCCTCGTCCTCTCTCCATCTTCCCTCCTTCGATCCTCTAATTAAGGCCGTTGTTAGTTTCGTCCGCCTCTTCCTCCTATGAGAAGTTCAGAGGAAAACAGATCTAAGTTTCTCCTCGCTGCTGAGATTTGAAACCGAGCGACACCGGATGTCACCGCGGATGAAAGCCGCAGTCGATTTCGTTGCAGATCTATTCAGGTAGGTTTTTTTCTAGGTTTTTTTTAAGATAACCTTATCGCTTACCGCAGTACCTGACTTCTTATTTTTGATTTTTCTGAATTTGCTCCCTGGCATGTTTGATTTTCTGGGTTCAGATGTTTTCTGGATTTGCTCCATGGCATTTTTTATTATTCTAGATTTGATCCTTAGCATGTTTCTTGGATTTCAGATCTACTCTTCCCCTGCCAAAATCGTGGCTTGCTGTCTTTGATCCGCTTGGCTCACTAGCTAGCTCCCCGAACCTGAGGTTGGGGTTTTTTTTTTTTAATAAGGCGTCCTGAATTGTATTCAGGACGCCTTAAATGAGGCGTCCTTGTATTCATGACGCCTTAAATGAGGCGTCCTAAATACAATTCAGGACACCAAAAGTGAGAAAAACGACTACCCTCTTTGAGACGTCCCTCTGAAAAGGGATGCTAATTGGGTTTTATTTAAGTCGTTTTTTTGTGTTTTTTGTAGTAGTGCTAGTGGGTTGAATTTCTTTCATTGTTCTCTTTCTCATTTTTTTCCCCATAATCTCATATTTACTGTTAGATTAAAACAATAAATGGTTCTTATTCAATCTTTTATAAAAGTATTTATATAAATATAGATAAGTAAATTTAAACTCTTAAATCTTATATATACATATACTATTCATATATGAAATCCATAAAAAATAAATAAATTTTAATTTATAAAATCTAATAATAATTTTGTAAAATATTACATCTAAACTACCTATTTTATAATCTAAGGGTGGATATGAGAATATGAGAAGATAATAAGAAAGAGGACAATGCGAGTATGCTCTTCCACAGTTAGAAAGTTTACTTTGGTACTTAATGTAAAACCACAATCCACTTTGTCTCATAAATTTATTTATTTATTTTTTCAAATTATCTCTATTGATTACACTAAAAGACACTTTCCATAAAGGAATTATTCCAATACAAATTAGTAATAGAGTATTTTTCTATTAGAAATCATGCAATAATAAAAGTTAATGCCATAACTTTGTTACATTAAGATGTTAAGTAAAGTTTTCTTTTCAAATAACTTGCTGGTCGATCGTAATTAAAAAAGGACCACAATTGGGTGAGATAAATTATCATATTGAAATCAAACAATTCATAATTTTGGCTTCAATTATGATCCCCATATATATTCCTCATCAATTGAAGTGGGTAAGCAATAATGATCTCTACTCTCGACCTATCATTCCTAACCGCAATAGCAATATATTCAGATGAGTCCAAGAAAGGTCAATTATTATTATTAAGAATTGATAATGCTCATCATGGTCCCAAATTACGCCAACCTTAATGTACTTATTACTACACCCAGTTAGGCAATTCATGAGTGGTTGTTCCATCCATTTCAAAAAGTGCTTCACTTTATTACTCTCTTAATTTAATTTCATTCTACAAATTCCTTAAACACTCATGCATGATGATTTTTGATTCTGTTCTCTCCTTGTTGTTCAAATGTCACAGTCCAAACGCATGTGTTGGCATGGGATAAAGTTAAAGGCTGCCATATAAGATTTGGTTTTCCTAAGCATGCATCTATTATATTTTTTAACTTATATAATAGATGCATGCTTAGGCTGCCATATATAATAGATGCGTGCTTAGGGATAAGTGATTTAATCATATGTACTTATACAGAAACTTTTGCACTACTAGGGATATATAGCCAATTCAGGTGAGGAATCAATATATATAGAGAGAGAGAACTGTTTTAAGGTTCAAGTTCATGAGTGGAATTGCACATCAAGATCGTTAGGGGTGGGTGTCATTTTCAAGCAAGTAGCTCCAACGAGCCATACTTATCTTACTTTGAAGTTTGAACAGCAAACTCTCCTCTCTCTTTAATTATTTACTTATAGAGACTTTTTCACACACACCTGCCCGGACAGGTCTAGTCACAAAGTTGAAGGTTCTGTGCCCATTACCATTATTTAATTCCAGCTATCAATTTGGACGTCTGGAAGAGGATTCACTTATATATAATATAAATCTGATAGCTGGAATTTATTGATTTTATAATCAGATTTATTGATTTTATAATCAGATTTATATTATATATAAGTGAATCCTCTTCCAGACGTCCAAATTGATAGCTGGAATTAAATAATGGTAATGGGCACAGAACCTTCAACTTTGTGACTAGACCTGTCCGGGCAGGTGTGTGTGAAAAAGTCTCTATAAGTAAATAATTAAAGAGAGAGGAGAGTTTGCTGTTCAAACTTCAAAGTAAGATAAGTATGGCTCGTTGGAGCTACTTGCTTGAAAATGACACCCACCCCTAACGATCTTGATGTGCAATTCCACTCATGAACTTGAACCTTAAAACAGTTCTCTCTCTCTCTCTATATATTGATTCCTCACCTGAATTGGCTATATATCCCTAGTAGTGCAAAAGTTTCTGTATAAGTACATATGATTAAATCACTTATCCCTAAGCACGCATCTATTATATATGGCAGCCTAAGCATGCATCTATTATATAAGTTAAAAAGGCTGCCATATATAATAGATGCATGCTTAGGAAAACCAAATCTTATATGGCAGCCTTTTTAACTTTATCCCATGCCAACACATGCGTTTGGACTGTGACATTTGAACAACAAGGAGAGAACAGAATCAAAAATCATCATGCATGAGTGTTTAAGGAATTTGTAGAATGAAATTAAATTAAGAGAGTAATAAAGTGAAGCACTTTTTGAAATGGATGGAACAACCACTCATGAATTGCCTAACTGGGTGTAGTAATAAGTACATTAAGGTTGGCGTAATTTGGGACCATGATGAGCATTATCAATTCTTAATAATAATAATTGACCTTTCTTGGACTCATCTGAATATATTGCTATTGCGGTTAGGAATGATAGGTCGAGAGTAGAGATCATTATTGCTTACCCACTTCAATTGATGAGGAATATATATGGGGATCATAATTGAAGCCAAAATTATGAATTGTTTGATTTCAATATGATAATTTATCTCACCCAATTGTGGTCCTTTTTTAATTACGATCGACCAGCAAGTTATTTGAAAAGAAAACTTTACTTAACATCTTAATGTAACAAAGTTATGGCATTAACTTTTATTATTGCATGATTTCTAATAGAAAAATACTCTATTACTAATTTGTATTGGAATAATTCCTTTATGGAAAGTGTCTTTTAGTGTAATCAATAGAGATAATTTGAAAAAAATAAATAAATAAATTTATGAGACAAAGTGGATTGTGGTTTTACATTAAGTACCAAAGTAAACTTTCTAACTGTGGAAGAGCATACTCGCATTGTCCTCTTTCTTATTATCTTCTCATATTCTCATATCCACCCTTAGATTATGAAATATGTAGTTTAGATGTAATATTTTACAAAATTATTATTATATTTTATAAATTAAAATTTATTTATTTTTTATGGATTTCATATATGAATAGTATATGTATATATAAGATTTAAGAGTTTAAATTTACTTATGTATATTTATATAAATACTTTTATAAAAGATTGAATAAGAACCATTTATTGTTTTAATCTAACAGTAAATATGAGATTATGGGGAAAAAATGAGAAAGAGGGCAATGAAAGAAATTCAACCCACTAGCACTACTACAAAAAACACAAAAAAACGACCTAAATAAGACCCAATTAGCGTCCCTTTTCAGAGGGAAGTCTCAAAGAGGGTAGTCGTTTTTCTCACTTTTGGTGTGCTGAATTGTATTCAGGACGCCTCATTTAAGGCGTCCTGAATACAATTCAGGACGCCTTATTAAAAAAAAAAAACCCAAACCTCAGGTTCGGGGAGCTAGCTAGTGAGCCAAGCGGATCAAAGACAGCAAGCCACGATTTGGGCTGAGGAAGAGTAGATCTGAAATCCAAGAAACATGCTAAGGATCAAATCTAGAATAATAAAAAATGCCACGGAGCAAATCCAGAAAACATCTGAACCCAGAAAATCAAACATGCCAGGGAGCAAATTCAGAAAAAACAAAAATAAGAAGTCAGGTACTGCGGTAAGCGATAAGGTTATCTTAAAAAAACCCTAGAACAAACCCACCTGAATAGATCTGCAACGAAATCGACTGCGGCTTTCATCCGCGGCGCCATCCGGTGTCGCTCGGTTTCAAATCTCAGCGGCGGGGAGAAACTTAGATCTGTTTTCCTCTAAACTTCTCATAGCAGGAAGAGGCGGACGAAACTAACAACGGCCTTAATTAGAGGATCGAAGGAGGGAAGATGGAGAGAGGACGAGGCACGAGACGAGTGGAAAAGGAGAGGAGTTTTAGTGTTGTGTGTGGGAGAATCTAATAGCTAGACCGATGATAAATATATTTATCCTCTTTGGCCTCCTGAAATTAAAATACTATTTTTGGCGTCCTGAAACGGAGGCCAAAAAATATCCTAGCGCCAATTTTTTTTTAAAATCACCCCGGCGCCAAAACATTTCCCTTTTAGGCGTCCTAAAATATATTTTAGCGCGCCAAAATGTTTTTTAAATATATTGTTTTTGATTTCTTTGATTTGATTAGTAAAAGTTTTGATATCTTTGATTTGATTTTATTAGTATTATTTTTTATTTCTTTGATTTGATTAGTCTTATTTTTTATTTCTTTGATTTTATTAGTAAAAGATTCGATTTCTTTGATTTGATTAATAAAAGTTTCGATTTCTTTGATTTGATTAGTATTATTTTTTATTTGATTTGATTTGATTATTTTTTAATTTCTTTGATTTGATTAGTAAAATTTAATTTTGGCGTCCTGATTTAAATTTTACGATGTCAACAAATTTCCTGGCGCCAAAAAAATCTTCAAAATGCGTCAAAAAATTGATTTTAGGTGTTCGAAATATATTTTAGGACGCCTAAAATTTATTTTATGCGTCCTAATTATATTTCAGGACGCCTAACAAATTTCCTGGCGCCAAAAAATTCTTCAAAATGCGCCAAAAAATCAATTTTAGGCGTCCTATGTATATTTTAGGACGCCTAAAATCGATTTTAGGCGTCCTAATTAAATTTTAGGACGCCAACAAATTTCCTGGCGCCAAAAATTTCTTCAAAATGCGCCAAAAAATTGATTTTAGGCTTCCTAAATATATTTTAGGACGCCTAAAATCGATTTTAGGCGTCCTAATTATATTTTAGGACGCCTAACAAATTTCCTGGTGCTAAAATATTCTTCAAAATGCGCCAAAAATTTGATTTTAGGCGTCCTAAATATATTTTAGGACGCCTAAAATCGATTTTAGGCGTCCTAATTATATTTTAGGACGCCTATGTCTCAAAATTCAACTAAATAATTACGAAAATGTCACCACCTATACTTTTTACTTCCCTTTTTAAAATAATGACGTCTTTATAGGGAAGTAATATCCACTTTTTGTAATAGTGTAGCTAGCTTATACTAGGATCTAGCTTCTCTCATTTGCTAGTTACTTTCTATGCCCCTCCTATAATTTGGCCAAAACTACAACATTTTGGGTGTAAAATATTGATGCTGATTTATTTATATTTTTTTCAAAAAATAGCATTCAAACTCTCTGAAGTATTATTTAGAAGTTACTAATATCTTAAAATAATTTTTTGGTACCCTCAATGCCTACAATATTTTTTCAATAGCACTTGGTACCCATCATCCAACACCTTAGAGTATTTTTACTGTAGCACCATGTATTTAAATATTTTCTTAATGCATCAAGCACCCTGTATTTAAATATTCTCACTTGGTATATTTGCATTCACTGGGAGCGGTACATCTGCATTGGTTGGGTGTGATAATTCTGTTGTATGCTCCTGTACTGTTATTGTTGTGAATGTCCGAAATATATTGTGTATGTAAACATGAGGTTAACCATTACCTGAGGTCCGGTGCATTGGACCTCAGCTCTTAACATAGCTTCAGGGTCAAGAGGACCGAGGACCGAGGAGAGAGGAAAACAACAAGCTTAGGGATCCGGCTGAAGACTTTTTGTTGTTCTTTACTTTTGAAGATACTCGGATTAATGTATCATTACAGTAATTAGCCAGACTTACGGCGTTTTGAATATATATATCAGTTACTCTTATGCTCCGATGCTCTACTCTAATGAAAAATAAATAAATTATACTGCTTTTGAAATGGGATGTTACAAAAATTAGCGGTCAACGTTAATTTTTTATGGTCAACGTTAGTTTTTTTAATGAAATAGGACAACATGCTACGTTTTAAAACTTCCGGGGCAATATTAAGACAAGAAAAACTTTCAAGACAACATTGCTCCTAAGCTTAAACTTTCAGGGTGGATTTTGTAACATCCCACCTTTTCAAAAGCAGTATAATTTTTTTTTTTCATTTAAAATCATCAGAGTAGAGCACCGGAGCGATTGAGTAACTGATACTTGTATTTAGAATGCCGTAAGTCTGGCTAATTACAACAGTGGTACAGAAACCGCGTGGTTCAAAAGTATATAACAAAAGAAAGGCTTCCGCTGGAACAACAAAAAGGAAGTCTTTAGTCGGGTCTTCTACTCGGGCTGCTTGCCTCTCTCCTTGGTCCTCGATCCTCCGGAAATTGACGCTATGTTAAGGGCTGGAGTCCATGCATCGAACCTCAGGTAACAGTTAACCTCATATTTACATATACAGTATATAAACACAACAAACGAATCACCCCTAACCAACATGAATGTACCGCTCCCAGCGAATGCAGATATACCACTCCCAGTGAATCAGGACATACCACTCCCAGTGCATGCATATGTTCAATCATCCTCTAACAACACTATATACTCAAACAACATAACAACTTTACTCATACAATACACCAAACAATATACACGCATACCATAAATATCAGAGTTAGTGTTACTAGTACGCGAACGTACATACCCCAACAGTATATAAACATACCACCGACATAAAGTCATCATCTATCACATACAATACACATATCACATATACGCATATAGTAAACATCAGAGTTAGTGTTACAGTACGCGAACGTACCTTCGTTGACGGTCGTCGGTATTTCTGACGGAAAACGGAAAATTGACAGCATTATGACAGCGGTACGTGCTCACAGATATCCTATAAGGATAATATCACATTTATTAACTTTTGACACATTTTAGTCAAAAATGACTATTTTACCCCGACCCCTAATCGGCGGAATTTCGCAAAGACTTCGTTACTTTAACCTCCAACTTTCAGAAACTCAATCCCTACTATGTTTTTACCTCGTCAAGCATCTTTCGACGCAATGAGGCCTAAAAACAAGCATAGGAATTTCATCTCCTACTTGCTAGATTGATAAGTATATATTTTATAATTAAATAAAGATAGATTCTGGGATATATTGGATTGAATTTATTAATATTCTACCTATTTAATTATATTTTATATATTTATCTATCTTTTAATTAAATATAGGATAAAAGAATATCATAACAGAAAATCTATTGATATCCTACTTATTTGTGCAGGAGAATTATGTGATTAAAGGGATGCAACAAATTGAAAAGATATATTATAATATTATATATTATATTATAATATAATATATTAGAATGAAAAGGATATAATATATCCTTTATTCAAAAAAGAAGAAGCAGATCACGTGGACATCTTATATATTAGAAAAGGATACACATCACGCAGGGAGCAAAAGAAAAACCAAAAAGATATGATATATCATATCTTTAATCAATTAAGATTGGGAGGCGTGGGACCCAAAAGCAAAAGGGTTATATATATATATGTTAGCGCACGACAATAAGGAGAGACGCGTGAGGAAAGGAAAACACCGAATAGCAATTCAATACATCAGCACGAAGACGCACGGAACAATTGGAGAAAGACGGGACGGCAGAACAATTATTCATGAGCGCAATTCGTAATTGAGGAGACCACATAAGAATTTTGGTTTTTATCTCTTTTTATTTTGTTAACCTAGCCATGCTTGGCTAGTTTCCTTTAGTAGTTAGGGCGAGGATGAACCCTATGTGAATTTAAAGTATTTATTTGAATTCTTTATTGATTATTGTTTTCTTGACTGAATGGATTACCTGTGCTTAATGCTTTCTTAAAAAGTGATCGCCTTTTAGATTGTTTATAGGTTAGTGTATGACAATAGAGATGTTGGTACATTTAACTAGAACCGTTAATCCGTCATAGAATTGCATGACCTAGACATAGGCTTACAAATTTATGCGACCTCATAATTCTGGTAAACAAATTGATTTTTCTAAACAATACTAAGACATTAGGTTGTTTTCAAAAATAACGGATTAAGGTAGCATCAAGACATTGAGACTTAGTCTAATTATAGAGAATTGATCGTCAATTTAGGAAAGAATAATCAATTAGGGATTCAATTTAAATACTTCGAGGGACATAGGGGGATTCTCAGCCCTAGCTGCGCTTTTCTTGATTAGAGTATCTTTTCCATCTTGAAATTCTTAATTCTTAATTCTTATTCTTTAAATTCTGTTTGGTTACAAATCAACCCCTATTACTCATTGATCCAACTAAAGCTTAAATAACAAATTAGTGGTTGGAGTACTATTCCTCGTGGGACGATCTATTTCTCACACACTTTATTACTTGTAACGATCGGTGCACTTGCCGAAGTCGCTACCATAGATCTAACTAACAATTCTACTAAAACTACCGAAGCTTAAGACTAAGTACCGAAAAACTTACCCAGAGCTTCGCTGCAGATTTTCTCCAGAGCTCCTCTCTCTAACTTCTCTCTAGGATTCGAAAATCTCAAGAGGAAATGGTGTAAAAAACCAAAGGGAGTGGTGGGGTATTTATAGGAGAATTTGGGGACATAAAGGGAATTTTCCAATTTGATTTTCTCCCGTACCGATAGAATTTCCCCGATCGGTGTCCGAATCGCGTAATCTCGGAAAATCTCAAAAATTCGGAATTACAAATTTGAAGACATTTTCTCACTTATTCGAAATGTCCAAGTTAACCTAAATTTTGATTCCATATAGGGCTCCAACTGTCAGTCTGAAGTTTCTCGAAAAACGTGTCCGTACGAGTCCGGTTACGAAACTCGTTTTCGGAATCATCAACTTCTGGACAAAAATTGACTGATTCCAAATATGTCCAGATAATTTCAAACTCATTTCTAGATGTTGAGTTAGAATTTATTTTCTTCAGATCCAAAAATGTGTCTAACTACATTTTTCCCTATTTTGTTTTATTATGAAAATGTACAATCGGCTTCAGAATTAACTTCTGGAAAAGCCTAACGGAAGATAAAATTCCATTGATCAATATTTTACCTTGACTTTGGAAAACTTATTCCTAGTTCTCTAGATAGGATCCGTTTCCTATTTATTTTGTTACTATTCACTGTATTTCACTTTAATTAATTATATTATAAAATAACATAACTTATAAACTAAGTTTTCTCTTTTATTATATTTTTTTTTATTCTTGATCCTCCAAATTTTCGGCTGGACCTATTTATTTTTAATTAATATTTATTTTTATTTAATTATTTATTTAATTATTTACTTATTTTCAATTTTCCCAAAAATTCCACAAAAATCCCTAATTGGCTCATTCTTGTATTTAGGTTTAAAAATACCTAAACTCAACTATTTTTCTCCAAAATTTCCAATTAATTAGTATATATGTTTTTACTAATTCTTGGCCAAAAACCACTAATTTTAGGGTTCTACACTATTATTCCTGAATTTCCTTTGCTTATGCTTAAGTAATTAGCCAATAATTACCTAATTACTTTATTATCACTAGTTGATAATTTTATTAATTAGAATGCCTCATTACCCCATATCTTTTACACTGACATTAGTGTTTTATGCCTCACGCACTATATTAATATTCACGGGGGCATTTTTGTAATTATAATACTTTTTAACTTTTCCCTCACTATTTTTCCAAGGTAGTAATTTAATGAATTACCTAAATTAGGGACAATACCCTTCCCTATTTCAAATAGATTTTTACTTGCCTCTTTTATAACTTTCACAGGGTATTTTATGGCAGCAAAAGCATTTAGGGACCTAATTGCAAACTTCCAAACGTTTTAGGGACCTAATTGCAAATTATTCTATTTTCATGAGAAACTACCCCAAAAATAAGATAAATTCCCCACAAGGCCTTTGAGACCTCATATTCACCTACTTCCAATAGGTATTATTTATTAAAATATAATATTCCAGATAAATAATTTTCCGGGTATTACAGATTTGCAACTTAACCTAAAAATAAAAGAAAAACCCTAACCTCATGCAGAAGTCAATCAACTAACACACACACACTCCTTCTAAATGTAGGAGCTTTTTTTTCCATTTTATCTCTTACGTTTATTATATATATATATATTTTGTTACACATAATTTAAAATTTTCAAATAATAATTAGGTACAAAAATATCATTTGAGGCTAATATTATAATGGTTTTTTTTTTTTTGCCCGAAATATTATAATGGTTAGAATAATATAAAACTATATTTTATAAAATTAATTGGTCAGACTGAAATTTTATATAAAGTTAGAAAATCAAACACTCAATTTTTTTCCCCATAATTTTGAGGATCTTAAATCATCTTTAAAAGATGTAAACATATATAATCTATAATATATTTTTCAAGGAAGGAAAGTTACTAAGAAGAAATAAACATAAAGTGCATATCATATCGTCAATGATTTAATAAAAAGAAATTGAATATATAGCTTGCAGATGGAGGTCTGATCAAAATGCACGCATGCTTTAATTTGCTTCACAACTCAGCAAATCAAAATGTTTTGTTTTGTTGCTCTTATTGGTAGGTTAAATTGACAATATATACAGAATATATATACAAAAATTGCAATAAAACAAAGGGTCATTCTCATATATATTATATGAAGTCGTTGTCATTTCAATTCTCTAAAATCTAAATGGTTTTGACCCAACAATTAGGTGACAGAACTGAGCGACCAAAATGATTAATGAGGCACTCGTCTCGATCAGTCCCTTTCTTATTTTGTTGCAACTCTCATTAGTATTCATAACTTTAATTCGATGCTCTTAATTAATATGATTAATCATTAATTCAATAATATGTTTCTCTTTTCATCCTTAATTTCAACATTTATTTTGACTAAAGAATGTATCTCAATTGTAATTGATTTTTTTGCGTGTCACATGTGCAAAGCATGGCTAGCTTGGTACTACAAATTAATTGATATTTGAAAAAGATGGCTCTATTATTAATTAGCGGTTTATGTCATGTCTTGATTAAACAATAACAAAAAAAAAAAAAAAACCTCAAAAAATTTAGAATCGGAGTACAGGTTCTGTAATTATGTTCATCAACATGGAATAGAACCTCATAAAAAATCCTCTGTCCTAGACTGCTCAAACCATGGTTAGATACAAGAGAACCGCTCGTAGGGGTACTCCTGAAGCTCGTGCCTACCTTAGATCCTTATACGGGCCGCCTCGTGCGAGCTTGCATTCTGTTGGGACGGAAGAGTCTCGGGTCGTTGGACCCATTGTCATTTCGGGTGATGAAGAGATTGCCGCACCCCCTTCCAGCCTTCTGAAATATTGGCCAACCTCCTGGTCCAAGTGCGCCTACTGCTAACCCCTCCCCTCTTTCATTGCTAATCTACATAAGACAACAACTTGCTGATCTCCAACGGGAAATTAATGCTGCTCACGCCGATATCGCCAAGGCATGGGATGATAATAAGCTTTAGTTAGGATGTTTAGTCAAATTTTTGTTGTTGATAATTTTCAAAAAAAAATTCATTGTGTACGTTCATATTCTCTAGTAATATATGAAGCATTAAGAACTAAGCTTTTGTCTTCTTTTTGTTCATATTTTTCAGTAATTAAAGAAGCTTATTCTCCAGTTTTCCTTTATTTTAATTTTGTTGTTGCTGCGCTCGCGAATGCCCATCCTCTCTTTTTTTGTTTCGTAATGTAAATGATAACCTCTAGAACAGGATGCTTTAATTTATAATTAACGTATTTGACTTTTAGGACCAGATATTTTATAAAAATCCGGTCTTAAAATTAAATGAATAATAAAAAATTGGGATCGGATTCTTATAAAACTATGGTCTTAAAAATTAAATAAATAAAATATATATCTTTAGGACTGGACAATGTGTAATTAACCGGTCTTCATAAAATCCAAAAAGCTAAAAAGTGTCTTTTTCGCGCGAAAAATTAAATTTCCCTCTTTGTGTGTTGCTTCGTGATACACTTCGTCTTGCTCTCTCAACAAGCTAGTGTTGGTCGACTTATCACTTTCTGCTTCCTTAGCTAAACGGCGATAGACCAATCTGTAAGAGGAGTTTCGGTTATATAACTTTTAGATTTTTCTGCTTATTGTTATGGGTTTTTCATATGTTGAATGAAATCGATGAAATGTTCTTGTGGGTTCTTCTGTTGTTAATGAATGTTGTATTTTCAAGATTATATTTGCACTTGAGACCTACCCAACTGAACAACAATTGTTTTTAGGGTTACTTTTGTTGTCTGCAACATCAACGTTCGTGGCCGGAGAAGAAATCTTCAACAAAAACATTTTAATTTATACGCTACAAGTTAGTCCACAAGACCTTCATTTGATGCATTTATTTTCCTTGTCATGCATTTATTTTGCTTCTTCGATTTACTGTGATACATTTATGACCAAGAGTCACTATTCGTGATGCATTTAATGGCTTTCTCCTTCCCAAAAAAGGAAAAAAAAATATTTATAACCTAGCTAGCTACATTGAGCATATGAATTTGGAGTGGGGCTTAGTTTATGCAATTTTGAAATTCCGATCATGTATGTTAAATCTTTCCGTCTATAGGAATTCTACTATAGATCACAGTTGGATAAATTGTTTACGGACAATTGTTCAAATGGATGTGGATAACGTGTTTTGCGGGGGTGACCTAAACGAAGAAGTGTACAAGTCCATTCCCCAATGTTTTGAAAGCCAAGGGGGGAGAATGGTGTGTAAACTTAATAAGACGTTTTATGGTCTTAAACAAGCCTCCAGACAATGGAATGATAAATTTTGTGTTGCACTACTTTTTGATGGTTTTAGATGTAGCAAGCATGATTATTATTTATCTTTAAGAAATTTTGTGTTAACGTTGTGTTAGTTCTAGTGTATGTAGATGAGATGATAATTTCAGTAGTTCGAAAAGCGAGTTGAAGAAGTGAAGGACTTGTTGCATCGCACTTCAAGATCAAGGATTTTGGAATAAAGAAATATTTCGTAACATCCGTTTTCACAAGCGGTATAAATTTTTTTCATCAAACATCATTTCAAATCATCGAGTAGAAACCTTGGAGAGATTGAGTAACTGATATATATATTAAAATACCCACGGTAGCATGTCTTGCTGTTTAAACAGTTGTACAAGAGTGTTTCAAAAGTAATACATGATAGAAAGAAGTCTTCAGCCCGGTCTTCTATGCAGCCTGCTTGCCTCTATCCTCGGTCCTTGGTCCTTCCGACCCTGAAGCTAAGTTAAGAGCTGAGGTCCATGCATCGAACCCCAGGTAACCGTTAACCTCATGATTACATACATCATATATGTACGACAGACATTCATAGAATTTTGTCAACATTTACTAGGGTCAGACATAAGGTATACATATCAGATATATATGGCAATAACAATACAGTCGGATGACAGACAATAGTACAATCGGATGACAGACAATAGTACAGTCGGAGTACAGACAATAGTACAGTCAGAGTACAGACAATAGTCAGAGTACAGGCATGACAGACAATAGTACAGTCAGAGTACAGACAATAGTACAGTCAGAGTACATGCATGACAGACAATAGGCATGACAGACAATAGTACAGTCAGAGTACAGACAATATACATATATGCATACAATAAACATCAGAGTTAGTGTTACAGTACGCGAAGGTACCTTCGTTGACGGTATTTTGGTACGACGCTTGGTCAGAATGTAATCAGAATGAAATCAGGGATATCCTATCAATATAACAACGTATTTGTTAAGGATCTATCATTATGACGGACATTTTTAGTCAAAATGATCATTTTACCCCTGACCCCCTAATCGGCGGAATTTCACCAGCACTTCGTTACTTTGACCCTAATCTTTCAAAATTTCAACATAACTCCTACTCCAACATAGTTTTCGAAATATAAATCATATTGATTAATGATTCACATCATAACAGGCATTTTAGATACAAATTACCATTTTGCCCCTATCCTTACTAGTCGGCGGAATTTTGCCAGAGCTTCGCTATTTTGACTATAATCTTCCAAAATTTTGCCAGAACTTTGACCCCACCATGATTTTCGAAATAATGACTAAAATACCCCTAACATATGATATCTAATCATACTTGGAAGATTAAAGACTAAACTAGCATTTCTACTCTAACTACCGAAAGAACTACGAAAACTTAAGACTAAGTACCGAAGAACTTACTCAGAGCTTCGCTGCAGAATTCCCCGGACTCCTTCCCTTCCTAGATGCTCCTTAATTTCGGCCTTGAGCTCTTGATGTTGGTGTGAATTTTCAAATGAAGGGAGGTCCTATTTATAGGGAAAATCCAGTGCACTATTCACACTTTACCAGACCGGATATCAACCGTCGGATTGCACTTGGATGAGGTGGAAAGATCTTGGCCATCCAACCCTTTCTCTTTCCTCCATATGACATCATCCCCATGATGTCATCCATGTACTTTGATGATGTCACTTACTTCCTCAAGAAGTTTTATACCGATAAAGTCTCTGATCGATGTCCGAATCGCGTAATCTTGCAAAATCTGAAAGATTCAGAATCACAACTTTGAAGACATTTTCTCACTCATTAGAAATGTCCAGGCTAAATAAATTTTTGAACCCTTCCAGGTATTCTCCGGTCATGCTGAAGTTTTACGGAAAAACGTGCTGGTTACGTAACGAATTTCCGGAATTATCAATCTCTGGACAAAAATTCACTGATTCCAAATATGTCCAGAAAATTCTCAACTCATCCCCTTACCCTATTTCGTCTTATTATCAAAATGCTCCACCGATCTCGGAATTAACTTTCGGAACAGTCTACTTCAAGATAAAAATCCACTTTTTCATATTCTTTACTGACTTTAGAAACTTTGTTCATGGTTTTCCAGTCAGGATCCAATTCCTATCGGTGTTTATTTACCTTTTCTATTTTTTACACTTAATTACTTATATTATATAATATTACAACTTGCATATTAATATCATGATATTTTCATCCATTCTTATCCTCATTTTTTTACAAAATTTCGGCTGGCCTTTTTTGGATTTGTGAATGTTTGTTTATTTATTTATTTTCAATTTTCTTAAAAATTTTACAAAATTCCATTATTGGTCCATTCTTGCATTTAGGCTTAAAATTACTTAATCCCATAGATTTTCCTTCATATTTTCCAATTAATTAGAAAATATATTTATGCTAATTTTTAGCCATTAACCACTAATTTTAGGGTTTTACATATTTATCTTCGAATTTTCCTTTGTTCATGCTTAGATAATTAACCAATAATTATCTATTTAATCCCTCACTAATTTTTGATAATTTTCTCAGTTAAAATTACTCATTACCTCACAACTTTCATACTGACATTAGTGTTTTATGCCTCATGCATTATATTTAAATTCACGGGGCATTTTGGTCATTATAATACTTTTTAATTTTTCCCCCTTTATTTTTCCAAGGTAGTAATTTAATAAATTACCTAAATTAGGGACAATATTCTTCCCTATTTCAAATAAATATTTACTTGTCTCTTTATAATTTTCACAGGGTATTTTATAACCCGTAAATGCGTTTAGGGACCTGTTTGCAAACTTCCAAACGTTTTAGGGACCTAATTGCAAATTATTCTTTTTCAAGAGAAACTACCCAAAAATAAGATAAAGTCTCCACAAAGTCTTTGAGATCATATATTCACCTATTTCCAATAGGTATTATTTACTCAATATGATACTTATCATAAGTGAGATTTTCAGGGTATTACAATTTCCTTGGTATTGAAGTAGCTAGGTCAACAAAAGGTATAGTGCTTTCACAACGAAAATATATTTTGGATTTGCTTGTAGAGATAGGTATGAGTGGTTCCAAACCACGATCAATACACATAGCCACTACACTCAAACTGTTAGCATATAAAGAAGGGAAGCACAAGAAGGAGGACCTATTTAGTGACCCGAAAAGATATCGAAGACTAGTGGGTAATTTAATCTATTTGACTGCTATCAGATCTGATATTTAATTCTCTGTGCAGGTTTTAAGTCAGTTTATGAACCAGCCCATGAAAAGTCATATGACAGCGTCCTTGCTTGTATTGAGGTACTTAAAGCAAAGTCTTGGGTATGAGTGCTTATTAGTCAATAAGGCACCACTATGTTAGACTATTTATGTGATGCTGATTGGGGAGCGTGTAAAACGACAAGTCGATCAGTTAAGTCACAAACGAGAGCCCAAACCAAGTGGTATCAAGAGACCAATTAAGTCAAACCACTTTGTTATGAAGCTTGAGTTTGTCATATGCTTCTATACTTTTGTCAAACTAAAAGTAGAGTTGAAGGTTGAAAAGAGCCATATATATAATTGAAATGAAAACACTAATCAGAGCATCAATGTAATACCCCGAAATTTGAATTAGGGAATTTAAGGGCCAAAGTGCCAAAATGACCAAAATACCCCTGGGAGGAGTAAATAACTTAGGAAAATGGTGAAAAATCCTAAAGGGCAATGAAATAATTATTTAAATTGAGAGAGCGTATATCTCTAATTTTGGTAATTTAATAAATTACAAACTTGGAGAAATTGAGGAAGAATGCTCAAAAGTATGGTAATGACCATAATGCCCTCACAAATTCTAAAATAAAGCGAGAACACATGGAAACAGAAATGTCGGTGCAAGAATTATGAGGTAATGAGGTATTCTAATTAAGAAAATTATCAACTAATGATAATAAAGTAATTAAGTAATTTTGGCTAATTACTTAAGCATAAGTAAAGGAAATTCATGAATAATTATGTAAAGCTCAAAAATTAGTGGAAAATAGTTGAAAATTAGTAATAATATATTTACTAATTGATTGGAGATTTTTGAGAAAAATAAGTGAGTTTAGGTATTTTTAAGCCTAAATACAAGAATGGACTAATTAGGTAATTTTGTGGAATTTTTAGAAAAAATATAATTAAATAATTAATTAAATAATTAAATAATTCAAGGAAAAGATTTACAAATCCAAACAATGAGGGCTGCCGAAAATTGGCCAAAAAATGAAGATAAGAAGCAATGGAATAATATCATGATATTTGTAGCATTTTTGCACATGTTATATTATTTTATAATATAATTAAAGTTGATGAATAGTAATTTAATATATAGGAAACGGATCCTATCTAGAGATCTAGGAATGGGAATTCCAAAGTCAAAGTAAAATATTGATCAGTGAGTTTTTACCTTTAAGTGACCTCTTCCGGAAGTTAATTCCGAGGCCGTTTGTGCATTTTCCTAATAAAACAAAATAGGGAAAAATACATATAGGCATATTTTTGGAAATGAAGAAAATAAATTCTAACTCAATATCTAGGAATGAGTTTGAATTTATATGGACATATTTGAAATCAGTGAATTATTCCCAAGAGATTGGTGATTTCAGAAATGCGTTCTGAAACCGGACGCGTTCGGACACGTTTTCGAGAAACTTCATAGGACGGTTGGAACCCTGTCTAAAGTCAAAATTCAAGTTTAAATAGATATTATTCATGAGGAAGAGAAGGTCTTCAAAGTTGTAAATCCATAATTTTGAGATTTTTCGAAATTACGCGAATCGGGTACCGATCGGGAAATCCACCTGCAGGGCATAAAGTAAGGTGATCACCATTTTTGGACCACTCCTTGCTGCCACATCAGCTGCTGCATGTCGACCAAGAGAGGGAAAGGAGAGAAAAACTTGTTCAAGAAGTTTTCTAAAATGAAAAGGGAAAATTACAACTTTGGACCCAAAATTTGAGAAGGGAAAATTACACCTTAGGACCCACTTTTTGCCTATATAAAGGCATGAGTTCCTCTTCATTTTCTCACCCCATTCTCAAGTGCAAAACCGATTCTTGAGAGAGAAAGAAGAGAGAGCAGCTCTGGAGAAGTTCTGCAGAAGTCTTCAACGGGTAAGTCCTTCGGTCTTTGGTCTTTAGTTCGGTAGTTAGTAGAATTGTTAGATAGATTTAGCAAGTAGGGAGTGAGATTCCTACTATTGTTTTTAGGCCTCATTGCATTGAAATATATGCTGACGAGGTAGAAACATGGTAGGGATCGAGTCCCCGAAAGTGAAGTCTTCGTAGTCTTTCACAAGTAGGTGTTATAATGCTAGAATAGCCTTTAAATTTTCAAGTATGATTGGGTATCATATGGGAGGGCTATTTTAGTCTTTATTTTTGAAAATCAAAATGGCGTCGAAGTTCTCGCAAAATTTCGGGAAGAAAATTTGTCAGAGTAACGAAGTGCTGGCGAAATTCCGCCGATTAGGGGTAGAATGGCAAAATGGTAATTTTTACCCAAAATGCCAGATATAGTACCAAATCACTAATGAAAGTGATATTACCCTTATAGGATATCGAAACTCGATGCGCTACCGTTCTGTTGCCCGACGTGCCACCGTTGGACTTTTCGTTGATTTTCCGTAAAAGTACGATTTCGACTAAATACCGTAATCCGTCAACGAAGGTACGTTCGCGTCGGTAACCTTAACTCGATGTTTATTGTATGCGTATGTGTATATTGTCTGTCATGCCAATTATCTGTCATGCCTGTACTCGATTGTACTATTGTCGTACATCCGATCCGTACTATTGTTTGTACATCCGATCCGTACTATTGTTTGTACATCCGATCGTACTCTTGCTCGTACATCCGACTGTACTACTTTCTATACATCCGAATGTATTGTTGTTGCCATGCATATCTGTTATGTATATCCTATGTCTGACCATAGTAAATGATGCCAAAAGTCTAAGAATGTCTGTTGTACATATATGATGTATGTAATCATGAGGTTAACCGTTACTACAGGGTTCGATGCATGGACCTCGGCTCTTAACTTAGCTTCGAGGATCGGGTGGACCGAGAATCGAGAAGAAGGACAAGCGGCATGCGTAGGAGTCCCAGTGAAGACTCCTTTCGTCATTACTTTTGAAACACTCGTATCATTGTTTAAACGGCAAGACATGCTACCATGGGTATTTTAATATATATATCAGTTACTCAATAGCTCCGGTGCACTACTCTGATAATTTTGAAATGATGTTTAAAGAAAAAAAAATTTATACTGCTTGTGAAAAGTTGGGGTGTTACATTTTGGTATCAGAGCACTAGTCCTGGCATGAATTTAGCTATGTTATTACGGATAGTTTGGTGCCGAAGGCAAGGCTAGTCTACGTGGGTATGCCATTGAGTCGCCGTATAAGTCGGTGAGGCCCCATGGTAGACACTTACACGGCCATTACGTTCGATTAACGGAGTTAGGTTCTAAGCCTTTTCAAAATTTTGGAGCATATTTTGAAAATGAGTACTGATATAGCCCAAGGTCGGTGTACCACCTCATTTCGGTGTACCAATTTGAACTGGTATACCATTCTGAACCGGTGTACCACTTTTTGTCGGTACATCAATTTTGATAATCCTGATATCGATTCGATAACCCCGATATCGCCTCCGATAATTCGATAATCCCGATATCGGTTTCGATAACCCCGATATCGTCTCCGATAATTCGATAATCCCGATATCGTTTCGATAACCCCGATATCATTCTCGATATTTCGATATCGTTTCGATAACCCCGATATCGGTCTCCGATAGCTCGATAGCTCGATAGCTCGATATCGGTCTCCAATAGCTCGATAGCTCGATATCGGTCTCCGATAGCTCGATAGCTCGATATCGGTCTCCCGATAGCTCGATAGCTCGATATCGGTGTCCCGATAGCTCGATAGCTCGATATCGGTCTCCGATACCTCGATATCGTCTCGATCACTCGATAACCGCCGATAAATTCTGAATTGTGCTGGACGGTGATTCTTTCCTAGCATCGAGCTTACATGCGATGATAGGCCACGCCGGATGAAACCCCGAGACCAATAAAGATAAGTACATGCAGTATTTGACTCATGTAGAGGAACTTCCGATACGTTTTTCCATACCCGTTTCTAAGAAGAACGAACCAACGAAATTCTGAACGAGGGACATGTTGCTGGTGTCTATTCGTTAGTAGTATAGATATGAAGTGCGATAGAAATTGTGATATGATCATCGTTGTACTCCGAGTATAACTAGTGTTTTCCCTAATGAAGGAAAAAACAAGCATGACAAATCTGAGAGGAGCCGGAGCTCCCAGAGGCCGAGGCAGAGGCCGTGGTGGAGGACGAGGTAGACAACCTCGGGTAAATCCGGACCAAACCGATCGGAGCAGAATGAGATGCAGGAGATGAGGAGAACCTTGCAAGAGCAGCAGGCTCTCATCAATACACTTCTGGAGAGACAGAATCGACAAGACCGAGAAGCTGAGAGACAACTAGATAGACGACAGAATGAGGAAGAGCATAATGATGAAGAAGAGGAAAACGAGCAAAGTGACAAGCACGATGAGGAATCGGAGGGATCAGAAAGGTCCCAATCACCTCCACGACGAGGGAGAGCTGTGCAGACCACATAATACTGGGTCGCTCAGTTTTGCAAGCTCAAACCACCAACTTTCCATGGAAAGAACGAGTTGGCAGAAGACTGGATGATGAGCCTAGACAAAATATTTGAAGTGATGGAATGCCCGGAGGACCGAAAAGCTCAACTGGCGATTTACAAACTCGATGGTGACGCACACAGATGGTGGAAGAGTGTTTGCACAACTTTACAGAGCCCTGTTACTTGGGAGATGTTCTTAGAACAATTCAACGAACAATACTTTCCTCCCTCAATACAGGTGATTAAGGAGGAAGAATTTATGTTGATCCAGCAAGGAAATGAAGAATCATTCGACGACTACTTCGCCCGTTTCACCAACCTGTCTCGTTATTCATCATATCTGAAAAGCAACGTAAATGAGAGCTGGAAGGCGAACCGACTAGTGACCGGGCTGAAGTATGACATAAGGGCGAGGCTAGTATCTCAGCAATTTCCTAAAATGGCCCAAGCAGTGGAATCCTGCAGAATGACTGAGCGCAACCTGAAGGAATTACGTATATTACGGAATCAAAATAGTAGCCGTACCAATCGTAGCGAGGGCAACCGTGAAAATTCCTCACGGAAGAGAGAAGCACCCTGGAGTGACTCTCAAGGAGAAAGCAAGAGGCCAGTCCGATCTAGGCAGCAGTATAACCCAGGAACGTCAGGACCCCGACCATGTCCAAAATGCGGGAAATATCATCCACAAAGTACTGGCTGCGATGGGAAGCTGATATGTTTCAAGTGTCAAAAGCCGGGGCACATCAGTGTGTACTGTCCGGAGAAAGCTGCAGCGTCAAGGCCACAGAACTCAGGCCGAATGTACACACTAACCGATGCAGAAGACAGAGAACTCCCGGAGATGGTCCAAGGTACTATCTCTTCTTAGAGAAATCTTCTCTAGGTTAGATCCTATGATTGTGTGAACCATCACTGTTCCATGTTTCTTCGTTATTACAATTCGACCATGATCGTGTTATTGAGTATGAGGTATTTTGTGTTATCATGGCGTGTGGGAGCCATGGAAACATTTAAAGTATCTCGTTTTGATATTTGTGGTATTAACTGCGGTGTGTGGGAACCACGGAAGATATCATATATCAAGGTACAATATGACAAGATCGTAGTAGTCAAACCAAAGCAAATTCTCGATCACCAGGAGGAGCAGCTGGCAGACAAAGTGAAGATCCGACGCGTATAGCCCAGAGTCCGAGTAGGACGGAGTCTAGTTAGTACAAAGTATAGTGGGTTGGGTACAAATTTCGAGGGCGAAATTTTGTTTAACGGGGAGAAATGTAATACCCGAAATTTGAATTAGGGAATTTAAGGGCCAAAATGACCAAAATACCCCTGGGAGGAGTAAATAACTTAGGAAAATGGTGAAAAATCCTAAAGGGCAATGAAATAATTATTTAAATTGAGAGAGCGTATATCTCTAATTTTGGTGATTTAATAAATTACAAACTTGGATAAATTGAGGAAGAATGCTCAAAAAGTATGGTAATGACCATAATGCCCTCACAAATTCTAAAATAAAGCAGAACACATGGAAACAGAAATGTCAGTGCAAGAATTATGAGGTAATGAGGTATTCTAATTAAGAAAATTATCAACTAATGATAATAAAGTAATTAAGTAATTTCTGCTAATTACTTAAGCATAAGTAAAGGAAATTCATGAATAATTATGTAAAGCTCAAAAATTAGTGGAAAATAGTTGAAAATTAGTAATAATATATTTACTAATTGATTGGAGATTTTTGAGAAAAATAAGTGAGTTTAGGTATTTTTAAGCCTAAATACAAGAATGGACTAATTAGGTAATTTTGTGGAATTTTTGGAAAAAATATAATTAAATAATTAAATAATTCAAGGAAAAGATTTACAAATCCAAACAATGAGGGCTGCCGAAAATTGGCCAAAAAAATGAAGATAAGAAGCAATGGAATAATATCATGATATTTGTAGCATTTTTGCACATGTTATATTATTTTATAATATAATTAAAGTTGATGAATAGTAATTTAATATATAGGAAACGGATCCTATCTAGAGATCTAGGAATGGGAACTCCAAAGTCAAGGTAAAATATTGATCAGTGAGTTTTTACCTTTAAGTGACCTCTTCCGGAAGTTAATTCCGAGGCCGTTTGTGCATTTTCCTAATAAAACAAAATAGGGAAAAATGCATATAGACATATTTTTGGAAATGAAGAAAATAAATTCTAACTCAATATCTAGGAATGAGTTTGAATTTATATGGACATATTTGAAATCAGTGAATTATTCCCAAGAGATTGGTGATTTCAGAAATGCGTTCTGAAACCGGACGCGTTCGGACACGTTTTTCGAGAAACTTCAGCCGGACAGTTAGAACCCTGTCTAAAGTCAAAATTCAAGTTTAAATAGATATTATTTATGAGGAAGAGAAGGTCTTCAAAGTTGTAAATCCATAATTTTGAGATTTTTCTGAAATTACGCGAATCGGGTACCGATCGGGGAAATCCACCCAGACCGGGCATAAAGTAAGGTGATCACCATTTTTGGACCACTCCCTTGCTGCCACATCAGCTGCTGCATGTCGACCAAGAGAGGGAAAGGAGAGAGAAAAACTTGTTCAAGAAGTTTTCTAAAATGAAAAGGGAAAATTACAACTTTGGACCCAAAATTTGAGAAGGGAAAATTACACCTTAGGACCCACTTTTTGCCTATATAAAGGCATGAGTTCCTCTTCATTTTCTCACCCCATTCTCAAGTGCAAAACCGATTCTTGAGAGAGAAAGAAGAGAGAGGAGCTCTGGAGAAGTTCTGCAGAAGTCTTCAACGGGTAAGTCCTTCGGTCTTTGGTCTTTAGTTCGGTAGTTAGTAGAATTGTTAGATAGATTTAGCAAGTAGGGAGTGAGATTCCTACTATTGTTTTTAGGCCTCATTGCATTGAAATATATGCCGGACGAGGTAGAAACATGGTAGGGATCGAGTCCCCGAAAGCTGAAGTCTTCGTAGTTTTTTCACAAGTAGGTGTTATAATGCTAGAATAGCCTTTAAATTTTCAAGTATGATTGGGTATCATATGGGAGGGCTATTTTAGTCTTTATTTTTGAAAATCAAAATGGCGTCGAAGTTCTGGCAAAATTTCGGGAAGAAAATTTGTCAGAGTAACGAAGTGCTGGCGAAATTCCGCCAATTAGGGGTATAGGGGCAAAATGGTAATTTTTACCCAAAATGCCAGATATAGTACCAAATCACTAATGAAAGTGATATTACCCTTATAGGATATCAGAAACTCTGATCTGCTACCGTTACGCTGCCCGACGTGCCACTGTTGGACGTTTCGCAGTTTTCCGTAAAAAGTACGATTTCTGACGGAAATACCGTAATCCGTCAACGAAGGTACGTTCGCGTACTGGTAACCTTAACTCTGATGTTTATTGTATGCGTATGTGTATATTGTCTGTCATGCCAATTGTCTGTCATGCCTGTACTCCGATTGTACTATTGTCTGTACATCCGACTGTACTATTGTTTGTACATCCGACTGTACTATTGTTTGTACATCCGACTGTGCTACTGTCTGTACATCCGACTGTACTACTTTCTATACATCCGAATGTATTGTTGTTGCCATGCATATCTGTTATGTATATCCTATGTCTGACCATAGTAAATGATGCCAAAAGTCTAAGAATGTGCATTGTACATATATGATGTATGTAATCATGAGGTTAACCGTTACCTGGGGTTCGATGCATGGACCTCAGCTCTTAACTTAGCTTCAGGATCGGGTGGACCGAGAATCGAGAAGAAGGACAAGCAGCACGCGTAGGAGTCCCAGCTGAAGACTCCTTTCTGTCATTACTTTTGAAACACTTCTGTATCGCTGTTTAAACAGCAAGACATACTACCATGGGTATTTTAATATATATATCAGTTACTCAATAGCTCCGGTGCACTACTCTGATCATTTTGAAATGATGTTTAAAGAAAAAAAAAATTATACTGCTTGTGAAAAGTTGGGGTGTTACAATCAAAGTGATGATGATGACTCCTATATTTATTTATACACGTGTGTGTGTTCATGAGTAGGGTTGAAACTAAAGAAAGCGATTGATGCTAGATGAGTGCCTCATGCATCATGAGCTAGTCCTCTCATCTTATTATTGGCTTCTAAACCATTTACACCATTAATGTTCACCACAACTTTATACATCTATGAGAACGATAATTAATCACCCTTTCACTTTGTTTTATTTCCTATATTGTCCAATTTTTGTATTCATATTATCACACTTTTATTCACTGATCATTCATTGATCTCAACATCAAAAACATTCATGACTGTTCATTTTTAAGATTCAGAGAATTAGTTATGACTTAGAAGGAACTTAAGTCTACGAACCCAATCAATATAGAGTAGGAATAAGGGTAAAAAAGAGAAAAAAAAAAAGATTAAGCTGGATACAAGTACATAATGTATATACTTGAAGATATGGCACAAAACATTTGGATTTGCTTAGTGATCTGGCATATCAAGAAGAGGAGAGGGAGAAGAGAGAGGGAGTTTCCAGAGAAGAAGAAGAATAGAGAGGGAAGAAAATGCAATTCTTATTAATATTATTCAAAAGTGTATAAGTTAAATGTGTTGAGGCATTGTTTATAGGCATCAACCTCCGTAGAAAATTTTAGAAATTTAAAAATTAAATATAAATAACAATTAATTATAAAAAGCTAACAATCAAATCAAAATTATAAATACAGCTAAATACTCCCTGTGATTCTTAATATAGAATATATTTAGAGAGTTGATCTTGGTCCTAGATATAAGATGTATTTTTCATATTTATCAATGTTTGTCCTAATTTACCCTCATTGATACGCCTCAACAATCACAGAGGAGAGGGAATGAATGAATTAAAGAAGATAACTAGAGTGTTTTAGAAAATACATGTTATATTAACTAACTTAACTAATCTAATCAAATTATGTAAATTTATCTTTATATTAAAGATAGAAGAAAGCATATGAAATATCTAATTCTAATTAATCATTTTCTCATATCGCATCACTTAGTTGGGAAGCAATACGAGTATTTGAGATTTCCGCATGCTGTTTGGCATTAAATTAATTTTGGTTCACCGTACCATTTTAACCAAAGTAATATGAGAATAACATTGTTGATCAAGACGTG
Source organism: Acacia pycnantha (assembly GCA_025563575.1). Classification (NCBI taxonomy): domain Eukaryota; kingdom Viridiplantae; phylum Streptophyta; class Magnoliopsida; order Fabales; family Fabaceae; genus Acacia; species Acacia pycnantha. Next base: position 1,735,538 of record JAMWYP010000026.1, on the reverse strand, counting down.
GGTTTTTTACTGAAATCAATGAATAACCAAACACAAAAGGGACGCAGCTTGTACCCTTTGTGGACTTGCGCCTGCTGTGATCCTTTACTTCAAACTGTGCTGTTTTGGTTCAAAACACTCACCTGGTGCCTTTTTTTTTCAAAAAAACAAAAACAAAAAAGATATACATTTCAGGGCATTGTCGGAGACTTAAAAAGATAATTCAAGATAATGAAAAAATTATTCATGATCTTAAAAAATTATTTTAGGATTTTGAAAAAATATTTCAATATACTAACTGGTATTAAACTATTTAAGATTCAATTTTAAATCTTCAGCAGCCCATTAACGGTCAACTATCACTTATTATATAAAAGCTAAATTAATTATGAGTATATAAATATAATTTATATATTGAAGAAAACCTTTTAAAATTATTATTTTAAATAAAACAGTATAATTTAGTTGTATATGACATTAATGAGTTGCAAACATTATTTACTTTATAAAATATATAGGTGTATTATTAAATTATTATTGTCTTTAATTATTATTGAAAAAGTATAAATAGGGGTATTATAGGAAAAAAAATTGATAAAATTTAAAACTTGTTCTTATAATTAGGACCAAAACCAACTCCAACATTTGCTCCTATAATTAGGACTCGAGGGAGTATATTTTTGGGACAAACTATTAGCCCGTGAAACTTAAAGGACATGAAGCCCAACTCACAGATGAGAGGCTAATCATATTCCCACAAGCTGCTTAACCTTTTTAATTTTATTATACTAATGGGCCTTGGGCCCATTCCATTCCTTAAGATGAATAGCAAAAATGAAAAAAAGATCTGAAGAAGGATTTTGTTTTTGAACACAAGAGAGGGCAGAGTTCCAGAAAAAAACTAAATTGATTTAAACCCCATACACTTGTCACCTACTAAGATCCGAAGATGAGTCAGACACAAATTAAAGAAAACTGATCTAGATAACACTATATGAGGATTGAGGAAAGGATTTAAAAAGGAAGAGCATGTGAAGATCTCTGGTTTTGGTTTTCAACTTCCAAGTGCAAATAAACCAATTAAGGCATGCAATAATAACATAAACTACACGGATTAGCTCGTGTGATGCATGGGCCCTATAATTATAAAGTGAAATGGAAATTTCTAATGGTAATAAGCAATGTTATCAAGACCAGACCGGACTGTAATACTCTACTGATATTCCAATAATTATCAGGGTAATGTTGCAGAGCCTAGTGGGCAATAATTAGAGGCAACCAGAAATAGTATATCATGTTGATAAAATGTACTTGATTATAACAAGAATTCTCATATTGTTGTACAAAATCTTACCACTTTTAAAAATACTATTACAAAATTATTACAAACAACTAACAATTGTCCTTGCCTTGATCCGAAATCTTCCATTGTCAGTATCCGTTGTCTTGTCCTAGAGGTCGCATCCATTACATTGTATAATTTATAGGTAGTAACTGGAGATAGAATCTCGAAGGACCCCAAGGTAAATGTTAATTTCACAGACAAAGTATAGATAGTATATGACAATGAACTACAAACAACAAACAGTCCACAACAACATAACAACATTCAGGAATCGTAACACAGATCACATAACCATAGTGTTAAGTATTGGACTGGGAACCGCCCAAGTTGCCTGAATGCAACTAGGATCATCTCCTATGGATTCCTGGTCTATTAGGCCCAAGCCACATGGCAGGATCTTTATGGTCAGCCCTTGAGCTCAATCGAGCCACGAGTGGTGCTACCCCTACATAGGACGGGACATTCATATCCATGGTTCAAACAAACATATACAGTCATATAAAGTGTATGAGAGAAGAGTTACCACTTGGACACTTTAATGTCATCAAAATTAATTGTATTTTTTTATATATATAAAATGTCAAAGATATTATTAAGTAAATATCAAAGCGTTCCAAATGAGACAGGACAACAGTTATTATCAATTACATACCTGAAGAAAGAAGGAGCTACTGATAAAAAGATTGATGAGAATAAATAAAAAAGAAATCTAATATGACTTAATATGTCTTTTATTATTTGATGTGGGAATCTGAAATCACATTAATGCTTCACACTATTTCTGTTGAACTAGAGGTTATTTTTAAGATATTTAATTTCCTCAGAGAATTTCAAGATCATTAAAATGGTTTTAAGCCCAAGATAAGAACGAGGAAATAACTGTTTTTAAGACCATTAATTGTATATGTAAACTTGCTAAACATTAAATATTTCTTAAATTAGTGTGAATGCATAACTAATTAAGTATCAGTTTTCCAAGATGCCGGTCAATTATGTAGAAATCGCCAAAAGCCAGCAAAGATGTTTTCAAGCAAACAAAACCAGCAAAGATTTTAATTACCCAAAAATTAATCAAAAAAAAAAACTGAAAGGGGAAAAAACAAAAACAGAAGCGTTCTAAACCTTCAGGTATTAAGCCATGCGATCTCCTCCTTTATAGGAGGGATACTAACACAAAGAGTATTATATTTATAATACTCTATTTGCTTCAATATTGCAAACAACCGAACGGTAACAAGCATGGAACATAGGATGAGAGGGAATTAGGAGAGAGAACAATGAGTGTTGAGCTGAACAAAATATTCTATTATTGAATAAACCAACCAACATATTACAATTGGGTTCTCTATTTATAGACTACACACTAACAATCCTCAACAACATTGGCCCAAATACATGGCCCATTTAGACAATCCAGAATACTAATAACAGTCATTACATATTGTCATTACACTAATCTCAACACCCTATTTCAAGTTAGGGGCTAAACAAATGAATAGCTCCTAACTTGTTCAACATTCTATCTTGTATCTCTTTACCTATTGCCTTAGTCAATATATCTGCCTCTTGAATATAAGATCGAACATGCTGCAAGGTAATCACTTTTTCTAAAAGCTTTTCTAAAAAAAAATGAAGATCTATCTCAATATCCTTTATTCTCTCATGAAAGACCGGATTAGAAGCTATGTTCAAGGCAGCTTTATTATCACAATACACATTAATAGGGAGTGTTCATAACCAATTTTCTTGAGTAATCCAACTACCAACACAACTTCTGATACTACAGAACCTAGCACCCAATATTCTGCTTCAGCTGAAGACTTTGAAACAGTATGTTGCTTCTTTGTCTTCCATACTTCAAGTGAACCACCAAGCTTTAGAAGATATCCTGTAACTGATCATCTTGTCGTTTTACACGCTCCCCAATCAGCATCACATAAATAGTCTAACATAGTGGTGCCTTATTGACTAACAAGCACTCATACCCAAGACTTTGCTTTAAGTACCTCAATACAAGCAAAGACGCTATCATATGACTTTTCATGGGCTGGTTCATAAACTGACTTAAAACCTGCACAGAGAAGTAAATATCAGATCTAATAGCAGTCAAATAGATTAAATTACCCACTAGTCTTCGATATCTTTTCGGGTCACTAAATAGGTCCTCCTTCTTGTGCTTCCCTTCTTTATATGCTAACAGTTTGAGTGTAGTGGCTATGTGTATTGATCGTGGTTTGGAACCACTCATACCTATCTCTACAAGCAAATCCAAAATATATTTTCGTTGTGAAAGCACTATACCTTTTGTTGACCTAGCTACTTCAATACCAATAAAATATTTCTTTATTCCAAAATCCTTGATCTTGAAGTGCGATGCAACAAGTCCTTCACTTCTTCAACTCGCTTTTCTGAACTACTGGAAATTATCATCTCATCTACATACACTAGAACTAACACAACGTTAACACAAAATTTCTTAAAGATAAATAATAATCATGCTTGCTACATTTAAAACCATCACAAAGTAGTGCAACACAAAATTTATCATTCCATTGTCTGGAGGCTTGTTTAAGACCATAAAACGACTTATTAAGTTTACACACCATTCTCCCCCCTTGGCTTTCAAAACATTGGGGAATGGACTTGTACACTTCTTCGTTTAGGTCACCCTGCAAAAACACGTTATCCACATCCATTTGAACAATTGTCCGTAAACAATTTATCCAACTGTGATCTATAGTAGAATTCCTATAGACGGAAAGATTTAACATACATGATCGGAATTTCAAAATTGCATAAACTAAGCCCCACTCCAAATTCATATGCTCAATGTAGCTAGCTAGGTTATAAATATTTTTTTTTTCCTTTTTTGGGAAGGAGAAAGCCATTAAATGCATCACGAATAGTGACTCTTGGTCATAAATGTATCACAGTAGATCGAAGAAGCAAAATAAATGCATGACAAGGAAAATAAATGCATCGAATGAAGGTCTTGTGGACTAACTTGTAGCGTATAAATTAAAATGTTTTTGTTGAAGATTTCTTCTCCAGCCACGAACGTTGATGTTGCAGACAACAAAAGTAACCCTAAAAACAATTGTTGTTCAGTTGGGTAGGTCTCAAGTGCAAATATAATCTTGAAAATACAACATTCATTAACAACAGAAGAACCCACAAGAACATTTCATCGATTTCATTCAACATATGAAAAACCCATAACAATAAGCAGAAAAATCTAAAAGTTATATAACCGAAACTCCTCTTACAGATTGGTCTATCGCCGTTTAGCTAAGGAAGCAGAAAGTGATAAGCTGACCAACACTAGCTTGTTGAGAGAGCAAGACGAAGTGTATCACGAAGCAACACACAAAGAGGGAAATTTAATTTTTCGCGCGAAAAAGACACTTTTTAGCTTTTTGGATTTTATTAAGACCGGTTAATTACACATTGTCCAGTCCTAAAGATATATATTTTATTTATTTAATTTTTAAGACTAGAGTTTTATAAGAATCCGATCCCAATTTTTTATTATTCATTTAATTTTAAGACCGGATTTTTATAAAATATCTGGTCCTAAAAGTCAAATACGTTAATTATAAATTAAAGCATCCTGTTCTAGAGGTTATCATTTACATTACGAAACAAAAAAAGAGAGGATGGGCATTCGCGAGCGCAGCAGCAACAAAATTAAAATAAAGGAAAACTGGAGAATAAGCTTCTTTAATTACTGAAAAATATGAACAAAAAGAAGACAAAAGCTTAGTTCTTAATGTTTCATACATTACTAGAGAATATGAACGTACACAATGATTTTTTTTTGAAAATTATCAACAACAAAAATTTGACTAAACATCCTAACTAAAGCTTATTATCATCCCATGCCTTGGCGATATCGGCATGAGCAGCATTAATTTCCCGTTGGAGATCAGCAAGTTGTTGTCTTATGTAGATTAGCAATGAAAGAGGGGAGGGGTTAGCAGTAGGCGCACTTGGACCAGGAGGTTGGCCAATATTATCAGAAGGCTGGAAAGGGGGTGTGGCAATCTCTTCATCATCCGAAATGACAATGGGTCCAACGACCCGAGACTCTTCCGTCCCAACAGAATGCAAGCTCGCATGAGGCGGCCCGTATAAGGATCTAAGGTAGGCACGAGCTTCAGGAGTACCCCTACGAGTGGTTCTCTTGTATCTAACCATGGTTTGAGCAGTCTAGGACAAAGGATTTTTTATGAGGTTCTATTCCATGTTGATGAACATAATTACAGAACCTGTACTCCTATTCTAAATTTTATGAGGTTTTTTTTGTTTGTTATAGTTTAATCAAGACATGACATAAACCGCTAATTAATAATAGAGCCATATTTTTCAAATATCAATTAATTTGTAGTACCAAGCTAGCCATAATACCAAGCTAGCCATGCTTTGCACATGTGACATGCAAAAAAATCAATTACAATTGAGATACATTCTTTAGTCAAAATAAATGTTGAATTTAAGGATGAAAAGAGAAACATATTATTGAATTAATGATTAATCATATTAATTAAGAGCATCGAATTAAAGTTATGAATACTAATGAGAGTTGCAACAAAATAAGAAAGGGACTGATCGAGACGAGTGCCTCATTAATCATTTTGGTCGCTCAGTTCTGTCACCTAATTGTTGGGTCAAAAACCATTTAGATTTTAGAGAATTGAAATGACAACGACTTCATATAATATATATGAGAATGACCCTTTGTTTTATTGCAATTTTTGTATATATATTCTGTATATATTGTCAATTTAACCTACCAATAAGAGCAACAAAACAAAACATATTGATTTGCTGAGTTGTGAAGCAAATTAAAACATGCGTGCATTTTGATCAGACCTCCATCTCCAAGCTATATATTCAATTTCTTTTTATTAAATCATTGACGATATGATATGCACTTTATGTTTATTTCTTCTTAGTAACTTTCCTTCCTTGAAAAATATATTATAGATTATATATGTTTACATCTTTTAAAGATGATTTAAGATCCTCAAAATTATGGGGAAAAAAATTGAGTGTTTGATTTTCTAACTTTATATAAAATTTCAGTCTGACCAATTAATTTTATAAAATATAGTTTTATATTATTCTAACCATTATAATATTTCGGGCAAAAAAAAAAAACCATTATAATATTAGCCTCAAATGATATTTTTGTAACTAATTATTATTTGAAAATTTTAAATTATGTGTAACAATATATATATATATATAATAAACATAAGAGATAAAATGGAAAAAAAAGCTCCTACATTTAGAAGGAGGAGTGTGTGTGTTAGTTGATTGACTTCTGTGAGGTTAGGGTTTTTCTTTTATTTTTAGGTTAAGTAGCAAATCCACCCTGAAAGTTTAAGTCCAGGAGCAATGTTGTCTTGAAAGTTTTTCTTGTCTTAATATTGCCCCAGAAGTTTTAAAACGTAGCAATGTTGTCTTATTCCATTAAAAAAAGTAATGTTGACCATAAAAAATTAACGTTGACCGTTAATTTTTAAACGGAAATAGGCAATTTTGCTATGTCTTGAAACTTCCATGGTAACATTGAGACAAGAAAATATTTCAGGGCAACATTGCTCCTGGGCTTATACTTCCATGACAAATTTGATACTTAACCCTTTTTTTTTTGATATATGGTATTAGTGATATTTAACAACATAGAGCCTATGAAACTTTTTGATATAATAAATGGTGCAAAGTGTGCAACCACCACTCCGAGATTCTGTCAGGCACCGAAGCAGAGACCTCTCTCAGAAAAGTTTTTGACATTCACATGCAAGAACTTAAAACTGAGACCTCTTGCTTAAGCGACCAAAGCCTCTTCCACTCAGGCCAATTTCCATTGGTTAGAGCCTATGAAACTTAAAGGCCATCAAGAATGTAAAAGGCCAGCCCAATAGCTAAAGTCACAAACGAGAGCCCAAACCAAGTGGTATCAGGAGACCAATTAAGTCCTACCACGGAAATCCGTCTAAATGTAATCATCCAGCTTTGTAATCTACATTTCTTATTTCTTTAACTTTAAAAAGTAGTTTTAGATTTTAATCTTGCAAAAAATAAAAAATCTGACATTGTTCATAAGTAGTCATTCTAACTGCCAAATGGCAAACGGGTTTTTCCTGTTATTTTATTTGTACAAAAAAATGAATACTATTTTAGAAAAAAAACCCTCTTTAATTATTTGCATTAGAATTATCTCTTAAAGAAAATCTCTCAATACTTGCAATCAATAAGGATACTTTAAGGGGAAAAAAATCTATTTAGAAAATAAAATAGATTGGAGTTTTACATTACAGCAAAAAAGGGAGAATTAGAGTCTTGCATTGATAACCAGATTAAAATAAACTGGCAAACTGACCTATACATTTAAGGCTAGTGGAGGTATATTATAACAACCTCAACTACAATTCAATATGAACCTATTTCCTATGATATAAGAAAACATACGAATGAAATTATTGATTTTAATTTTTTTATAAAAAATGAAATTAAAAAATAAAAATAAGTGGTGAAATTAAACCCGAAAAGAACTTAAATACTCTTCTTCCTTTGCAACTCTCTCCCAATTGTTTCAGAAATACGAATCATTAAATTGATGAGAGCTAACGTAACCTCAAATCTCAGTCATAGAACAAAATCAGATGAATGTTAACTGGATCATAGAAACCAGAAATATAATACAAATCCGAATCAAAACATGGCAAAGCAACAAATAGTTTCTAACTCGTTTTGATAATTTTTTTAAAGTGATTTTGAGGCCGCATCATCCATCATTAATGTATATAAACTACAGATATTTTGAGATGTGAAGCTTTCCACATGGTAAAAAGTATACACTCTCTCTACTTTTTAATATAAGAGCTAGTTGGTTTTTCTTTGAGAGATTAATGAAACTAAATAAATGATTTAATCATATCATATGTTGTGTATTATAAGGTTATATATCATTTTATAACTTGGCCAAATTAATAATCTAATTATACACAATAGATACTTTGGTTAAGTAATTTATTTAGCTTCCTTAATCTAAACAAAAAACAAAAAAGGGTTAAATACCAAATTTACCATGGAAGTTTTGCCAAGGGAGCACCAGCAACCGAAAGTATTTTTGGTATCATTTTTGCCCCGGAAGTTTACAAACATAGCAATTTTGCCCATCAGTTGATCTTGACCGTTGGATTGATATCATTTTTGCCCCGGAAGTTTACAAAAATTTTCTCCTAAACAAAACTTCCGGGGTAAATTTGCTTCTAAAAAAAACTTCCGGGGCATATTTGCTCCATTTTTTAAACTTCCAAGGAAAAAATGATACCCAAAATACTTAGGGTCTTGGGTGCTCCTTAGCAATACTTCCGTGACAAATTAGGTATTTAACCCAACAAAAAAAGATAAAAAAGAAAAGTCAACCGGCTCTAACATTAAGGATCAGAAATAGTTATATTATTGGAGTATACCTCAAACCACTTTGTTATGAAGCTTGAGTTTGCCATATGCTTATATACTTTTTGTCAAACTAAATGTAGAGTTGAAGGTTGAAAAGAGCCATATATATAATTGAAATGAAAACACTAATCAGAGCATCAAAGTGATGATGATGACTCCTATATTTATTTATTCACGTGTGTGTGTTCATGAGTAGGGTTGAAACTAAAGAAAGCGATTGATGCTAGATGAGTGCCTCATGAATCATGAGCTAGTCCTCTCATCTTATTATTGGCTTCTAAACCATTTACACCAATAATGTTCACCACGACTTTATACATCTATGAGAATGAGAATTAATCACCCTTTCACTTTGTTTTATTTCCTATATTGTCCAATTTTTGTATGCATATTATCACACTTTTATTCACTGATCATTGATCTCAACATCAAAAACATTCATGACTGTTCATTTTTAAGACTCAGAGAATTAGTTATGACTTAGAAGGAACTTAAGTCTACGAACCCAATCAATATAGAGTAGGAATAAGGGTAAAAAAGAGAGAAAAACAAAAATAGATTAAGCTGGATACAAGTACATAATGTATATACTTGAAGATATGGCACAAAACATTTGGATTTGCTTAGTGATCTGGCATATCAAGAAGAGGAAAGGGAGAAGAGAGAGGGAGTTTCCAGAGAAGAAGAAGAATAGAGAGGGAAGAAAATGCAATTCTTATTAATATTATTCAAAAGTGTATAAGTTAAATGTGTTGAGGCATTGTTTATAGGCATCAACCTCCGTAGAAAATTTTAGAAATTTAAAAATTAAATATAAATAACAATTAATTATAAAAAGCTAACAATCAAATCAAAATTATAAATACAGCTAAATACTCCCTCTGATTCTTAATATAGAATATATTTAGAGAGTTGATATTTTTCCTAAATATAAGATGCATTTTTTCATGTTTATCAATTTTTGTCATAATTTACCTTCATTGATACTGCTCAACAATCACAGAGGAGAGGGAATGAAGGAATTAAAGAAGATAACTAGAGTGTTTTAGAAAATACATGTTATATTAACTAATTTAACTAATCTAATCAAATTATGTAAATATATCTTATATTAAAGACAGGAGGAAGTATATGAAATATCTAATTCTAATTAATCATTTTCTCATATCGCATCACTTAGTTGGGAAGCAATACGAGTATTTGAGATTTCCGCGTGCTGTTTGGCATTAAATTAATTTTGGTTCACCGTACCATTTTAACGAAAGTAATATGAGAATAACATTGTTGATCAAAACGTGGGTTTTTGACTGAAATCAATGAACAACCAAACACAAAAGGGACGCAGCTTATATTCTTTGTGGACTTGCGCCCGCTGTGATCCTTTACTTCAAATTGTGTCGTTTTGGCTCAAAACATTCACTTGGTGCATTTTTTTTATTTTTAAAAAAAGATATATATTTCAGAGCATTGTCGGATACTAAAAGATAATTCATGATATTGAAAAAAGACTTCATGATCTTGAAAAAAATTATTTTAGGATCTTGAAAAAATATTTCAAGGTACTGAATAATACTAAAAGGATACTTTAATATACTGACTGGTATTGAAAAAAATATTCATGATCTTAAAAAATTATTTTAGGATCTTTAAAAAAATATTATAAAGTATATTCTTAATATTTGTCAGTGTACCTGAAATATTTTTTCAAAATCGTAAAATAATTTTTTGAGATCATGAATAATTTTTTCAATACCATTCGATATCCTGAATTATCTTTTTAATACTTGATAGTGCCTTGAAATATATATTTTTTTTAAAAAGGCACCAAGTGAGTGTTTTGTGCCAAAACAGCGTCGTCTGAAGCAAAGGACTGCAGCGGACGCAATTCCGCAAAGGATGTAAGCCGCGTCTCTCTTACAACATGTTTGGTTTGAGGGGAGGGTATGAGAGAGGATGGGAGGGAAGAAAGTATATTGACTAAATTGTCATTAATGAGAAGAATATTCATTTTTATTGAAAGTGTATTTTTGGAATATAAAAAAAATTTCATGGACAATTTAATCATTATAAGGTAAAAAATCTCATTGTCCTCCCTTTCTTTCTCCCCTCAAACCCCCTCAAACCAAACATACCATTGAAGAGGTTATTGGATACAAGAGATTGGATGGAGGGAGAGGGGGGATTTGAGTTAGATTTAAAATAAAATAGAAAAGTAGGATTATAAAATTTTAATAAAGAGAATATGTAAGATATAAAGAGAAAAAATATTAATTAAAATATTTTAACTCCACTTATTTAAATTTTTTAAATCCAACTCAAACAAATTTTCTCTCCCCTCGTAACAAATAGCCCCTAATAGAGTAATACATATAATTCAACCTTTAAAAGTCTTAGACTACTATGCTTATACTTCTCATCTTGCAATACTGATAAGTATCAATTGATGGAAGAAAATATTAGGCAAACAACTGAAAATATAATTATTTTAAAAAATGAATATTGTATTTCAAAAAAATTGAATAACCAAAGAAAAATTAAATTAAACGCTTGGTTCCTAATATATTATATTTTTGGGACAAACTATTAGCCCGTGAAACTTAAAGGGCATGAAGGCCAACTCATAGGTGAGAGGCTAATCATATTCCCACAAGCTGCTTAACCTTTTTAATTTTATTATACTAATGGGCCTTGGGCCCATTCCATTCCTTAAGATGAATAGCAAAAAAGAAAAAAAGATCTGAAGAAGGATTTTTTTTTTTTTTTTTGAACACGAGAGGGCAGAGTTCCCGAAAAAAAATTGATTTAAGCTCCATACATTTTTTTTTGATAAAAAATTTTTTTAGGAAAGGGGTTGGGCTCACCCACAATCCAAGGGCAGGGCGCTTACAGCCCAATCCACAGGGCATACTGGACAGAGAGTACACATGCCTCTACCTCTACCAGCGTTTCCACTGCTTCCTAGACCTTTAGGATGCCTCCCTCAGCGTCTTGACCATTTAAGCCCCATACACTTGTCAACTACTAAGATCCGAAGATGAGTCAGACACAAATTGAAGAAAACTGATCTAGATAACACTATATGAGGATTGAGGAAAGGATTTAAAAAGCAAGAGCATGTGAAGATCTCTGGTTTTGGTTTTCAACTTCCAAGTGCAAATAAACCAATTAAGGCATGCAATAATAACATAAACTACACGGATTAGCTCGTGTGATGCATGGGCCCTATAATTATAAAGTGAAATGGAAATTTCTAATGGTAATAAGCAATGTTATCAAAACTAATTGTATTTTATATATATATAGAATGTCAAAGATATTATTAAGTAAATATCAAAGCGTTCCAAATGAGACAGGACAACAGTTATTATCAATTACATACCTGAAGAAAGAAGGAGCTACTGATAAAAAGATTGATGAGAATAAATAAAAAAGAAATCTAATATGACTTAATATGTCTTTTATTATTTGATGTGGGAATCTCAAATCACATTAATGCTTCACATTATTTCTGTTGAACTAGAGGTTATTTTAAAGATATTTCCTCAGAGGATTTCAAGGTCATTAAAATGGTTTTAAGCCCAAGATAAGAATGAGGAAATAACTGTTTTTAAGACCATTAATTGTATATGTAAACATGCTAAACATTAAAATATTTCTTAAATCAGTATGAATGCATAACTAATTAAATATCTGTTTTCCATGATGCCGATCAATTATGTAGAAATCGCCAAAAGCGAGCAAAGATGTTTTCAAGCAAACAAAACCAGCAAAGATTTTAATTACCCAAAAATTAGTCAAAACAAAAACTGAAAGGGAAAAAAAAAATAAAAACAGAAGCGTTCTAAACCTTCAGGTATTAAGCCATGCGATCTCCTCCTTTCTAGAAGGGATACTAACACAAAGAGTATTTATACTCCGTTTGCTTCAATATTGCAAACAACCGAACGGTAACAAGCATGGAACATAGGAGGAGAGGGAATTAGGAGAGAGAACAATGAGTGTTGAGCTGAACAAAATATTCTATTATTGAATAAACCAACCAACATATTACAATTGGGTTCTCTATTTATAGACTACACACTAACAATCCTCAACAACTTTGGCCCAAATACAAGGCCCATTTAGACAATCCAGAATACTAATAACAATCATTACATATTGTCATTACACTAATCTCAACACCCTATTTCAAGTTAGGGGCTAAACAAATCAATAGCTCCCAACTTGTTCAACATTCTATTTTGTATCTCTTTACCTACTGCTTTAGTCAATATATCTGCCTCTTGACTATAAGATCGAACATGCTGCAAGGTAATCACTTTTTCTAAAAGCTTTTCTCAAACAAAATGAAGATCTATCTCAATATCCTTTGTTCTCTCATGAAAGACCGGATTAGAAGCTATGTTCAAGGCAGCTTTATTATCACAATACACATTAATAGGGGGTTAAGTGTTCATAACCAATTTTCTTGAGTAATCCAACTACCAACACAACTTCTGATACAACAGAACCTAGCGCCCAATATTCCACTTCAGCTGAAGACTTTGAAACAGTATGTTGCTTCTTTATCTTCCATACTTCAAGTGAACCACCAAGCTTTAGAAGATATCCTGTAACTGATCGTCTTGTCGTTTTACACGCTCCCCAATCAGCATCACATAAATAGTCTAACATAGTGGTGACTTATCGACTAATAAGCACTCATACCCCAAGACTTTGCTTTAAGTACCTCAATACAAGCAAAGACACCGTCATATGACTTTTCATGGGCTAGTGCATAAACTGACTTAAAACCTGCACAAAGAAGTAAATATCAGGTCTGATTGCAGTCATATAGATTATATTACCCACTAGTCTTCGATATCTTTTCGGGTCACTAAATAGGTCCTCCTTCTTGTGCTTCCCTTCTTCATATATATGCTAACAATTTGAGTGTAGTGGCTATGTGTATTGATCGTGGTTTGCAACCACGCATACCTATCTCTACAAGCAAATCCAAAATATATTTTCGTTGTGAAAGCACTATACCTTTTGTTGACCTAGCTACTTCAATACCAAGGAAATATTTCTTTATTCCAAAATACTTGATCTTGAAGTTGCGATGCAACAAGTCATTCACTTCTTGAACTCACTTTTATGAACTACTAGAAATTATCATATCATCTACATACACTAGAACTAACACAACGTTAACACCAAATTTCTTAAAGATAAATAATAATCATGCTTGCTACATTTAAAACCACTACTTTGTAGTGCAACACAAAATTTATCATTCCATTGTCTGGAGGCTTGTTTAAGACCATAATACGACTTATTAAGTTTACACACCATTCTTCCCCCTTGGCTTTCAAAACATTGGGGAATGGACTTCTACACTTCCTCGTTTAGGTCACCCTGCAAAAACACGTTATCCACATCCATTTGAAATAAATTCCAACCATACATAACAACCAATTTCATAATAATTCTAACTATAACCATTTTTATCACCGATGTGATAGCAAACTTCAAGAAGGCTGATGACCATGGTGTCAAGTTTGAACAAGAAGTAAAAGTTGACCTTCTCTTACAATCACTGCCTGAATACTTCAATCAATTCAAGATGAATTATAATATGAATAAGATGCATCTTGACCTCACTCAACTGATGCACGAGCTTGAGAGTCTTTGAGCGATCTCTAGTCAAGCAGGAAGTGCATTATTTGTTGGTGAAAGTTCTGTGAAACCTAAGGGGAAACCCAAGGGAAAGAACAAGAACAAGAAAAAGAAGAAATCAGGTACTCCAGTTGCCAAAACAGTTGCAATGAAGCAGCCAAAAGGCAAGTGCTTCAAGTGCGAACAAAAGGGGCATTGGAAGAAAAATTGCCCACTTATGAATAAACCAAGTATGGGTAATTTACATGTGATTGAGGCTTGTTTAGTGGAGAATCACGATGATAAATGGATCGTTGATTCAGGAGCCACTAACCATGTTTGTTACCCTTTGCAGTGGTTCAAACATAGCTTGCCTGTAAGTAAAGGACAAAGAGATTTGAAGCTTGGAACTGGGGAGCTTCTGTCTGCGCAAGCAGTGGGACAAGTTATTTTATCTTTTGATAATTGCATAACTTTGGTTTTAGAAGACTGTTTATTTATTCCAGATTTTAAGAGGAATTTAATTTATGTTAATTGTTTGGATAAACAAGGTTTGTGATTCGATTTAATTCCCCAGTTTCAATAAGAAGTTCATCTTCTTTTATTTGTTCTGGTGTAAAGGTTAATGGCCTTTATTTCCTTAATTCTGTTCTCTGTGAAGTTAATCGTGTTGAATTAAGAGATGTTGAGCATATTAATTCATCAAAGAAAAGAAAAGTTTCAAATGAAACTTATCTTTGGCATTTGAGATTGGGTCATATTAATTCTAACAGGATACAAGTTTTGGTCAAAAGTGGGATTTTCAAATCCCTGAACTTTGAACCAATACCAGTATGTGAATATTGTTTAGAGGGTAAAATGACCAAGAGACTATGCTCAGTTATTCATCTTTTTCTGATTCATTCTGGGGATATGCCTTAGAAACTGCTATGTATCTATTGAACTTAGCTCCGTCCAAGTCGGTTTCAAAGACACCAATAGAATTATGGAAAGGGTGTAAGCCCACAATGAATCATATTCGGATTTGGGGTGCTCCGGCACATGTCTTGCAACAGAAACCAAATAAGATGGACTCGCGTACTGAAGTATGCATGTTTATAGGCTATCCTAAAGGAACCAGAGGTTGGTTGTTTTATAGTCCAAAAGAAAATAAGGTCATAGTGAGCACTCACGCGACTTTCTTAGAGGAGGACTATATGAAAAATTATAAGCCAAGGAGTAAGGTTATTCTTGATGAGCTAGTCTCAGATCAAGTTTCACCGCAATCTCAGGCGGTTCCAGCTTTTATTCATGTGGTTGTTCAAAAAGGGGAAAATATACCTGAACATACACAGGAACCAGAGACAGAACCAGAAGTTTAGCATGATGATGAAGTTCAGCATGATGATGAACAAAATCATGAATTGGTTAATCCACTTAATGAGGGTCCTCATCAAGAAATTGTTAACCCACAAAATATGGACCCCCTTGTAGATGCACAACATCAAGTGCGACAAAGTCGTAATGGGAGATTGATTCGTAAACCTGCAAGATATCTCTTGTTGGGTGAGTCAAATCAGGATATCGTCATTGATGAAGATGATGATCCCACGAGTTATGACGAAGCACTAGGAGATGTTGATGCTCAGGAATGGCTTGAGGCTATGAATCGTGAAATGGATTCTATGAATTCCAACTCAGTTTGGTCTCTTGTAGATGCACTGAAGGGGTAAGACCCATTGGGTGTAAGTGGATTTACAAGAGAAAGAGAGGATCGGACGGGAAGGTTGAAACCTTCAAAGCTAGATTGGTGGCGAAAGGGTACTCCCAAAAAGAATGTGTGGATTATGATAAAACCTTTTCGCCGGTTGCCATGCTAAAGTCCATCCAGATTCTCTTAGCTGTTGCAGCAAATCTTGATTATGAGATTTGGCAAATGGATGTCAAAACTGCTTTTCTAATTGGAAATTTGGAAGAAGAAATCTATATGCAGCAACCAAAAGGGTTTATAGCCAAAGGGCAAGAAGAAATGGTATGCAAGTTGCAAAGGTCCATTTATGGACTTAAGTAAACGTCCAGATCATGGAACATCAGATTTGATCAAACCATTGAGTCTTATAGTTTTGAGAAAAGTCCTGATGAGCCGTGTGTGTATAAAAGGATCCAAGCATTTTGATATGAAGGACCTGGGGAAGCCAATTATATTCTTTGTATTAAACTCTTGTGAGACCGGAAGAATAGGGTTTTGGCATTATCCCAGGCTAAATACATCGACAAAATACTTGTCAGGTTTAGCATGGAGAATTCCAAGAGGGGAATTATACTCTTCAGGCATGGGATTCATCTCTCTAACGAGCAATCTCCAAAAACTCCTGAGAAGAGAGAACGCATGAGTAGGATACCTTATGCTTCAGCAGTAGGTAACCTCATGTATGCTATGCTTTGTACCAGACCAGATATATGCTATGCAGTGGGAGTAGTAAGCCGGTACCAATCTGATCCTGGAGAGGAAAACTGGGTAGCGGTTAAACATATACTCAAGTACCTACGGAGAATGAGAGATTATATATTGGTCTATTCTAGTGGGAGTCTTGAAACCATTGGTTATACGGACTCAGATTTCCAAGGAGATACATTGGTAGCAAAGATAGCATCAGACGAGAACCTTGCTAACCCTTTTACTAAGAGTTTGCCTGAACGTGTGTTCGAGAGGCATGTTTCATCTATGGGTCTTAGGAGGATTCCAGATTTGCTATAGCTTTAGGTAGTTGTTATTTCACTTTGTTATTTTGTGTTTTTTTAAGCAAGACATTATGACATTGCATTTTTTCTGAATGTTAATAAATGAGGTATATTTTCATTTATTTCGCACACTATTTACAAACTCTAAGGTCCGGATCAATTGTGAAGTATGTGATCATATGGATACGTTCATAGAGGACATGGTCATAGGTTCTTACAATTGATGAATAGGTTCACAGCTATTAAATTAAGTTGGGCACTTTATTTAGGCTGCAATCTTTTATGAAATGGTTTTGTTCGAATCATTATAAAATATTGATGTGAGTTAATACTTACATTGAATGGATCAATGAGAGATTTGATTAAGGTTGTTCTTTCTGTCATAAGGAATCAAATCTCCAGCTAACTATAGTCATGTAGTTGCTCTTAATCCTGAGTTTATTTTAAATAGGTAGTCGGGTAGTTTTCATTCTTTGATTTACCAACGGGTGAGGTTTGATCTATATGACGGCCAATAAATTGGTATTTTGGGATTGAGACTATTTGCTTATCAGTGTTTATGAGATGAACAACATGGAATTGATAGGAAATGTCCCCTTGATATGTTTCGGTACTTGGATATTGAAGACACTGGCCAGTGCATGTAATCCATTAGAGAAACTATCACAGTCAAGGAAATAAATAATTGATTGGGTTACAGAAAACTGGTCAATCAAATTATAGACATTCTATAAAGGGGTAATGCATATTCGTGTTATAAGTGTCATTATTCTTGGAGTTCACGTTCGGGCTTTTAGTGGAGTAGCACCGAACTAGATAATCTTCTATAGATTATCATGAGCCTTGATAAATGACAAATGGTAGATCCCCAGGCTAGCTCGAGTTAAGGGATGGGGTATAATATCAGATGATGATGGTTTATGGCCGGGCTACATGGTCTTGGGTTTACGAACTCAAGTTTGTATCTTAAAGAGCAAGTGGGAGATTGTTGGGTTAATGTGCTCTTTAGTTACTTAAGCCCAATAAGGCTTAAGTGAGGCTACAGCCCAAGAACTCTATGGCCCATGTGGTTTAGGGTTAGGTCTTAGATGTAGTAGTATATAAGCCCACTCTCACCTCCTTGTGACATAGAGAAACATCCTCATGCCCTCTAGACTTCGGTATTTACCAAAGGTTTAGAGATGATGTGTTATCCATAAACAGAAACAAAAGGAGGCTTTCATCAGAAACAAACCCTAGAGGCAGATGTTCATCATCTGAACGGTTGCCCACACAACCATCCTATCCCCCTCGAGAGATAGTCTAGAAGATCGATCATAGAGCGAGCTTGGACTGTTCGAGTGAGCTTGGACTGTTCGTTGAGAGGCTTTCAGATCGTTGCATCTTTCAAGGTAATCAAAACGATGAAGGTTATAACTTTTCCTATATCGTGTCAGTACGATTCGCTTCCACGTTTCTGGTGAATTTCCTACAGTAACATCTTAAATTTATAAAAAGTCGAATAGCTAAGTTCGAAATCTAAACCAGGGTTCCTAATATAAGGAACACATAATCCATTCACATTACTACGTATAACGAATCAATAATTAGCTTTTTCATGGCATATCTTCTTCTTCTTCTTCTTCTCGTTTTGTTTTTTCGCCCAGCTTATATATGTACATGCACTATGTGCATATCGATTTCTCTTTATTGAGAACATCCTTCTTAAGATATATATATATATATATATATATATATATATATAGAGAGAGAGAGAGAGAGAGAGAGAGAGAGAGATAGATAGAGAGAGTTTTGTTTGCTTTTCCTATTATGTCACGTCCAGTCATGTCATGCATATATATCCTCTTTGATCTGATCTTCACACTCTTTTCGTTCCCCTTAAATCTTTCAAACCTCTTTTCTCTAGTGATATAACGATATGATAACGAATAACGAATAATTTATACCCACAAAATGTTTAATCATTTGTGAGGAAAAAGCATAAACAATATTTTTATCGTGATGATAATCAAATTAGCTTATGGTTGAGAGGCAATTATTATGACTGAAATAATCGATCCTAATAATTTTTTTCCCCGGATTGAATAAAAAGCGCATAGCCAGCTATCTATAGTAATGGTATTATCTAGAATCTAACGATAACATATTTGATTAATGATTTAGGGAAAAAGACAACTTATATTATTCGACGTAGTGAGGTTCATAAAGCATGGGATTTTAATGAGCTGGGACCCTAATATAAAGTTCTTTTTAAAAAAAAAAAAAAAATTATAGTAAACCCTAATATAATGTTCTTGGAAAGGAAGGGCATCTAGAGAATTTGAAAGCCACTAGATATTACTAGAAAAAGAGTGGTTTTGTACGTTATCATATGCCCATCTTTTTAACTTCTGATGACTCAGATTGGGACAGTCCAAACAGAAATGCCGAAACCCAAACACTGTTTGAATTAACAACTGATTATGCATGTACCCACTATGAAATTTAATGGTTTATTATTTCTCACTTTACAAAAAGACACACACAGACACACATTGAGGTTACATCATTTTAATTCATATATGACACATGATTTATCTTTTTTGACTTTGATATAGCTAGCCACCATAAAAAGTTGGCTTCTTATCCTCTTCCCTTGCATGCGTATCTGATTTCCCTAACTCTTATATTATTATAACCCACATTGCTAAATCAATAAGCACAATAATTGATAAGACAAAATGGGCATATATATCGAATTCCTGAACCAAATCCATTAAAACAAAGTGCTATATATATATATAACAGAACTTAATTGGTATGTCAGATCAGGATATTGTGAGAATAAGGCAAGGTTTTTTTTTTTTTCATTTGGCTATTTGATATGAAGACTAGTATCCAGAGTCTAACGTTTAATTTGTTTCTGGTGGGTATTAATTATAATTAATCATATTGTTTTCTTTTTGCCACCTTCTTCTTTCTCTTTTATCTTCAACTTTTGGTATTGATGATTTAGTGGATATAAAACTAAAGGTAGTCCCCATGGATGATATGATGGTGGATAAGAGATAAAAAATTTCGAACTTTATCTTCTTCTTTTGTTCTTTCTTTATCTTTATTACTTTGGTTCAATTATTACTATCTATATCTATATATGTCAACTATTCAACTGAAACAGTTGGAGATGGGACATTCCTACTGAGTTCCACGTCGGCTTGATGGCTTAGGGTATGTTTGGTTTGAGGGGAGGAGGGAGGGAAGGGGGGGGGAGAGAAAAAAAGGAGGGGAGAAGAAAACT